>JAQFVV010000127.1:0-704184 GCA_028023455.1 Epiperipatus broadwayi | reverse complement strand
TACATTTGTATCTGAATAAAGACCATTTACTTTTTAAAAATAAATAAATAAATAAATAAATAATAATAATAATAATAATAATAATAATAATAATAATAATAATAATAATAATAATAATAATAATAATAATAATAATAATAATAATAATAATAATAATAATAATAATAATAATAATAATAATAATAATAATAATAATAATAATAATAATAATAATTGGTGATTTTAATATGAGTTACTACCAATTTACAAGCAAATGGCTTCACCAGCTAACAATACCTCTTATGAGTGGAGAAGGATTCCTACCTTTACATTCAGTATCATTCCACAACAAACGATTTGCAACGCTAATTGACTTATGCTTCTACTCACCAATGCTTCATCATCTAATAGATATTAAGTTAAATCCATCTCCATTCTCTGATCACTCAGCACAAACACTTATAATAAATTTAACAAATTTTCAAACAACCACCACTCAGCTATAAAAAACAATCCATATGCTCACTCCAACATTAACACCAGAATTCCTATTTTCAGAAACATATATAATGCTATGAAAACTAGATACTATCATACTTGATCCAATACAAAAATACTTGTTATTTATCAATATACTATCATTCAACATAAATCATCTAACATACAACTCACCATCATCCTCAAGGCTTCTAACAATAGCGGATGAAATACACAAAAGAATTACAATGTTACATCCTTCACATAACTCACAGGAAAATATATACAAGCTCACACAAATTTACAATAACACATGTAACAAACTAAAGGAATACATAACAATTAAAAAAGCAAAAATATGTCTCTCACAAACACACACATGGTCAAGAGCATATATTGAATGGGCTCTAGGATATCCATCAAAATTGAGAGTACCAATGGCAATAGAAATAGAAGGAATGACCTATGCAGGACAGAATATGATAATACCCATATTTAATTACTTCAAGAAAAAACTACAAGAACATAAAAGATTCACACCTTCAGATAATTACTTTGGACAACCCGAAACAAATTATTCATTTAACATACAACAATTTGCAGCTAAATTTAATACAATTAAAACCACATGTCATCCTGGAACAAAGGTATAACAAAATTTGTCTTCACACATTTGAGCCAATTCACATCAAAATAAATTTGCAACCTAACAAATCATTTCTCTCAAAAAATCTACAACCTTAAAGAACTAAATACCATAACCATAGTGCCAACTAATAAAAAAAAAATTAATATATCAACACTTACCAATCTAATACCTATTTCTATGGGAACATTAGCCATTAAAATATTAGAAAAAGTCATCAAAGATCAAATTGAACAACACTTACTTCCACTTATATCACCTCTACAATTTGCAAAAAAAGAATCATCTACAGGACAAGCAGCATTACTCTTAAAAGCTATTATAACTACAATACAAAAGCAAAAAAAAAATATGCACCAATAGCAGTACAATTAGACATTCAAGCAGTATTTGTTTCAGTGTCAATCAAGATACTTCTTAATAAATTAGCCAACACCACAATACCACCTACATTACTCTATGTAATTGCCAATTTTCTCCTTAATAGACAAATTCATATCACACTCAATGGAAGGAAATCAACATCATTCACTTCTTCACAATCAATTTCACAAGGATCACCACTAAGTTCACTTCTCTTCACATTCTACATAGATCCACTAATAAGTAAAATACAACAAAATATAGCTGGAATACAAATTCCACACACACAACAAAATATCCCATGTTTAGCATACATGGGTGATATCATAATTTTTTTTAAAATCACGCAAAGAATTTCCAACACTACAAAAAATATTAGATCAATACTCATCTGAATTCAAACTAAAATTCAATCCTAATAAAACAGCAGCTTGGTTCATATATACAACCAAAACATATACTAAATACTTTCAAGGCAAACCCACTCCTTTTCTGGGATTTTCATTTTACTTGGGAACAAATGGTATGAGGCAAAACATACAAAACAAATTACTTGAATCCATAAACAAAATTTCAAACTCTTTATCAAAAGCATACCTATCCATATACTCAAAATTCAATTATTCAACATGTTAATTACCACAAAAATAACATATTTTTCTCCAATAATAAATTTCTCTAAACATTTCAAATCAAAAATACCATCATTATGCACTAAACTACTATGGGGACACAAAGCCATTGCAACATCCACTAAATCTCTTAGCAAATCTACAGAAAACAATGGTTTAGGACTGCACACTATTTACACATTCCATATACAGAAATCAATCAACATATTAGCATCAACAATAAGACAAATTCCCTAAACTAAAATGTTTGCTCACAATTACATCAACGGATACTCCACCTCCAAATTCACAGTATTTATCTTCACTAATACAAAGTGTCACAACAATATCTACTCAAATTAACATAGAAGCAACATACAAATATTCATACTGGCAAATTTACAAACTATTATACCCAGAAAATCCTGGAGACACACAAACAACAATGCTTGGAATTAGCAATTATCAATTATTGAAAAAATTCAAAAAATGGTCATTAGAACCAAAATATTTTAATTTTATATTAAAAATAAACCTTTATGCATTACCAACATCATATTTCCTTCAATACAGACGTCTATATAAAAACATTGTACCTTTTTGCAATCTTTGCCACACAGCAGAAGCGACGCAACAGCATATATTCTACTCATGCACAAGTTTATCCAATATACACAAATTATTAATAGAAACTTACCAAAGGAAAAATACATCATTAATAAACATATTACAATCTTTTAAAAAAAAGTCTACCCCAACAATATGAGCAATAACTTTTTTACTATATGCATACTGGTGCACGAGATGCTCATTTACATTTGGTAACAATACAAAAAGACATCCAGCAACATTTACAAAAAAAACTTCAACAAATAAAAGAGTGGGATTACAAAATTAGTACTCCAGACATTGCAGCAGCAACATGGTCACTCATAAGACAGCCATCAAAGCTATAACAGAATAACCATCAAACAGATTATTTAAAATGTAAAATACAATTGATTTTCAAATTTAGAACTTGTTCCAAAGTCCTATGATTGCCTATGTAACAGAATGCAATCGTTTGTTGTAAATCTATGTAACATTTGTTTAATAAAATTCTTTGAAACATAATAATAATAATAATAATAATAATAATAATAATAATAATAATAAACATTTATTTTTATAACGTCTTGCGTGCGATTATAATTACAATAGAATGACAGCCTGTTAAGCTAATTGTGCAGACGCTGTGAGAATGTTATTAATAAATGAATACCTTCGAACAACCACATGATATAGTATTTGTATAAGAGTAAAAAGGAATCTCTTACTCTTACGACTCAAATGTTTATAAATGAGCAAATCTGAAGTAGTTGTAACGAAGGCGTGACTACATAATAGTCACTTTAAATTACTATATATAATGTCTGTATGAATGACGCCAATGAAATTTTCTAGAATTTACTAAATGCCACTCTAAATGAAACTAAATCATATACATGAATAAACATTTATTTTTATAACATCTTGCGTGCGATTATAATTACAATAGAATGACAGCCTGTTAAACTAATTGCGCAGACGCTGTGAGAATGTGAAAATTTCATTGGTGTCATTCATACAGACATTATATATAGTAATTTGAAGTGACTATTATGTAGTCACGCCTTCATTACAACTACTTCAGATTTGCTCATTTATAAACATTTGAGTCGTAAGAGTAAGAGATTCCTTTTTACTCTTATACAAATACTATATCATGTGGTTGTTTGAAGGTATTCATTTATTAATAACCTTCTCACAGCGTCTGCGCAATTAGCTTAACAGGCTGTCATTCTATTGTAATTATAATCACATGCAAGACGTTATAAAAATAATGTTTATTCATGTATATGATTTAGTTTCGTTTAGAGTGGCGTTTAGTAAATTCTAGAAAATTTCATTGGCGTCATTCATACAGACATTATATATAGTAATTTAAAGTGACTATTATGTAGTCATGCCTTCGTTACAACTACTTCAGATTTGCTCATTTATAAACATTTGAGTCGTAAGAGTAAGAGATTCCTTTTTACTCTTATACAAATACTATATCATGTGGTTGTTCGAAGGTATTCATTTATTAATAACATTCTCACAGCATCTGCGCAATTAGCTTAACAGGCTGTCATTCTATTGTAATAATAATAATAATAATAATAATAATAATAATAATAATAATAATAATAATAATAATAATAATAATAATAATAATAATAATAATAATAATAATAATAATAATAATAATAATAATAATAATAATAATAATAATAATAATAATAATAATAATAATAATAATAATAATAATAATAATAATAATAATAATAATAATAATAATAATAATAATAATAATAATAATAATAATAATAATAATTGATGTTCAACTAAAAAAATAATTATTAATAAATATAAAACAAAAGTTATGCTGATATCTTCACCTCATCTAAAAAGATACAGTTTTGGTGTTTTCACCCATTCAAGTACTTGTATTGGTTTTCAGTGTGGGAAGTATTGTATGAAAATGAAAGAAGTGGAAAAACATAAATATCTTGGTGTTATTCATAACAAAATATCATGGTCACATCATATTAGTCAACTTTTGCAAAGGTTTAGATATTTTTACTTTATGTTTTATAGATTGTCTTTTTTTTCTTCCATATAATATATTGAAAATAGTTTATATAGCATTGTGTGAATTTATATTGAGATATGGTATTACACTTTATGGTTTCTCAAGTGCACCAAGTTTGAAACGGTTAAAAAAGTTTCAAAATAAGATTTTACAGCTCATACAGAATAAGTCATACTTAGATGATAAAATTAATGATTTGTTAGATTTTGTTAAACTGTTACAGATGATAGTTATAAAGAAAAAATATTTTAATAATTCATTTAAAAATATATGGCATCTAATTATAGTGGTTCCCTTAGAAATAAATGTTACATTTCATTTAGGTACAAAAGTAAATACGGGAGTAAATTGAGAAGTGTGTATATTTCATTGATTCTCAATAAATTGCCAAGTTATATGTTGAACGTAGAAACTATGAATTTGTTAGAAAAGGAAGTGAAAAAATATTTTTTATGTCTATAAAATTTTAATAGTGATGTGATATTTTGTTTTTTATTTTGTGATTATTATGCGCATAATTATTACTATTGATTTATAATTTATATTATTGATTTATAATTTATAATATTGATTTATTAATTTATAATAGTGATTTATATTTGGTTTATTTTGTATTCTATTTTTTGTTTTAATATGTAATTTATTGTTTATTAGTATTGTAAGATTATGTCAATTGTTTTATATAAAATCTGCACGATATTTGTAAAACCTATGAAAAGCATTTGTTTTGCTTATTAGGTTTCTTTCTTTGATGTAATCAAAATAAATAAACATATATATAAATTTAAAAACTAAGAAAGAAAAAGATTATTATTATTATTATTAATATTGTTGTTGTTGTTGTTGTTATTGTTGTTGTTGTTGTTGTTATTATTATTATAAAGGTTAATTTTTTTTTTTTTAGATTATAAATCCTGTCTCAAGAGCTCAAATCATTGATGATGCTTTTGAACTTTCCAGGTATGAATATATATATCTAGACAACTTTGTACATATATTGATTTAAATATTTTTGCAAGTAAAATGGGGCAATTTTTTTTTAGAATGGAAGGAATGAAAGTTTTTATGTACCAAGGCTAATCAAGAGATTATTCATTTGAAAAAATATCAGCAACTAAATAGTCTTGAACAGAAACTTGAACAATATTGTGGTTGTGGGTGGCATCTAAATTTTTTTACTGGCATTTTAATATTATCACAATTATTGAAACATCTTTAAAAAATTTTGCACACATGAATTGACTCACTAGTCATCAGGTTCTTTTTAAAATTTCCCAATTACTGATTTCTTTATTATTATTATTATTAAATAATAACTTTATTATTGTTACAAATGTTTATAAGATGGATAAATTGCTATAAAAATAGTTATAAAGATTGTCCTCCAATGTCTAAAAGTAGTCTTGGCATCTTTTCTATGTCACGATTGTATTTTCATAAAAGTTCAACCTTGCAATCACTGCCCGTTCAGCTTTTCCTTTGTTCATTAGCTAGTTGTTTTTGGATAAGTCTCCATCTATGTTGTTCTAGCTATTATTAATGATAACATTTACATAGTTACTGTCATATTTGTCAGTGCCAGCTTGCCCTCTTTCATATTTTATTTATTTAGATCAATTATTTCCCATGTTATCCTGAAGGTCATCTGGGGTGCATGGAGTTGGTCATGAGTTCTTGTCTTGTTTAGTTTCTTCCTATAACATTGGGATAGAGTCATGCTGTTGGGGTTGTATACTGCTTCACATTTCATAAGCCACAGGTTAAAAGCAAGGAAGGTTGAGCTTCTCACAGTGGTGAAATCTCCATTATTGATTGTGTGTCTGATCAGGGAGGCTAGTGTTTGCTTGATTTGGTATATTGCTTGGATTGTGTTTCGCCAATCCTGAAAGGAACTGCATCATTCTAAAATATGGGTTAAGGTTTCCTCTTCCCTCTTGCATAGTGGGCAAATAGGGTCTATATTTTTAAAGCCTCTGTGGTATACCAGAAACCAATTAGTAAATAATGCTTCCAAGTTTATTTTGACTAGGAAATCATAGAATTTAGGTTTGAGGGACCATTTTCGAACTTCTTTAGTATTCTGTGGTTGGTGATGTTCAACAATGTGCAGCTCTGGATCAGGTATTTTGTTAGTGAAGTGATATGCTTCCCAGTAGGTTATTTTTGTTGGGTTATTCTGAGGTGAGTTGAGAGTGATTTTTTCTATTTCTGCTCTTAGTTTTGTTATCCATCCTATTGTCAATGGTGGCGGTGTGTCCATGGGACTTATCTTACTGTGTGGGCTAATTTGTGGGATGACTCTACTCAATTTATATATTAGGTTATATGTTCGCTGATACCTCATTGTTTTGATAGAATGCAAAGACAATCCATTTGATTTGGCATGTCTTTGCATCTTGGAAAGACTTTTTGTGATTGTCTTCATTTTCCAGAATAGGTGGGAGGAGAGTGGGTTGATTTTAGCTATGAATCTATTGGTGTACTTAATGAATGGAATGTAATATGCTATTCTAGGGAAGACCAACATGATCATGGGAGTGGTTTTGGCATGTAATGATAGATATATTTTTGCTGGCTTCTTGTATCTCTTTCCTCCTTTGAAGGGGGGAAAGATACATAGGGATTCCTACATATTTCTGAGGCTTCGCTGAGAATTGTGATGTTACTGTTTTCCCTTACAAAAGTCTCCATGCTGATGACTTGTTCAAATTAAAGGAGATACCTGATTCTTTTGAATTTTTTTTTTATGATTTTAAATAGCTCTGGTATAAATTTGGCTAAGGGTAGAAATAGAGCCAGGTCATCCATGTACATGATATGTGTTATGCTTTTGCAGATCTCTGGGATAAAGAGTTGGAGAGGTTTTCATCCACTGTCTTAAGAAAGGGGTTGATATAGATCACAAATAGTAGTGCACTGAGGGATGATTTCTGGGGGATTGATTTTGTGGGTATAAAAGATTCTGACATCTTTCCATTTAATGTTATTGCTATTTCTCTATTATTTAATAAGTTACTTACTATATTTATGATTATGGAGAGGATTTCATATCTGCCAAGAAGGTAAATGAGGTGGTTTGTTCTGACTGTATCAAAGGCTCCCACTATGTCCAGCTGAACCACTGCAGGCTTGGACTCTGGCTTTCTCTGGTGTAATGTACTATTGTTTTAAATAGACTTAATGTCTCTGTTGTGGATACTCCCTTCTTGGCAAATTGAAATGGAGATATATGAAGGAGTATTTTGTCCTCAATCTTATCCTTAATCAATGACTTCATTAGTTTGATCATTAATGGAGTCATTGAGATTGGTCTTAGATTTTCTGGGGGTGATGGTAGTAGTGGTTTCTTGAGAAATGTCACCAATCCAATCAGGTATAATCCCTCAATAATTAGTTGTTTTTTTGAAAGTTGGTCCAACATGTTCTGAGCATGAATAACACGCACCCTATTTTACTTCATGCACGCAACAATTAAAAATATATTTATCATACATATATCACATAAATATGTGTAGTATTAATCTAATTCACATGTAAAATAAAAATAGAAGTGTTTATCTTAAATTATATATGAATCATGGATTAACTTTACAATTTAGGGCAACAAATTAAAAGTATTTCCACTTTTGGTTTAAAATGGATCATTTAAATCCAATTAATTTTTGATACCACTTTTAATTTTGTTTTGTTTGATTACATTGCAGTCAAAATTTATTTTAAAAAAATACATGGAGAAATTCTTATGGAGCTTTACCAATAGCTCCTAACAAGCTTTTGTTTACATAGATGCCGAAAGAGATAGAATTCAAAATCTCTATCATTGTCACCCATCTCCAGACCACATGATGTGAGCCATAAGCTTGAAACCAGCTGGTCTGGAGGTGGGTGACATTGATAAAGATTTTGAATTCTCTCTCTCTCAGCATTTATGTAAACAAAAGCTTGTTAGGAGATATTGGTAAAGCTCCATCTAGTGATCATAAAATACAAGCTTAAAGCAAGTTATGAAATTTATAACTTGTTTTGATTAACATATATATATATAAGTAAATTTATAAAAATCACTCAACACTTAGACAATCCCAATATTAATAATCATCATGTATGCTTAAATTTTCTTTTAAATAGGAACCTGTCTGGGAAACCACCTGCTCTTAAATCCTTTTTGAAAAAAAGATTGACTTTGTTTTGATTATCAATCAGCATAGTGTTCAAAAGATTTTAAATGCAGGTTGCATTGATAAACAAAATATTTTTAAGAAAGTCTCAGCATTTTAACAGTTTTTCCATTATCTATCTATCTATCTATCTATCTATCTATCTATCTATCTATCTATCTATCTATCTATCTATCTATCTGTCTGTCTGTCTGTCTGTCTGTCTGTTTATCTATCTATCTATCTATCTATCTATCTATCTATCTATCTATCTATCTATCTATCTATCTATCTATCTATCTATCTATCTATCTATCTATCTATCTCTCTCTCTCTCTCTCTCTCTCTCTCTCTCTATCTCTCTCTCTCTCTATATATATATATTATGCATGTGAACTAAAAATATAAATGTGGTAATGTATATCTTTTTTTTATGAGATTATTGAAAGAAAATACATATATAATATGAGCAGACTGGTTTATTATTTTGAGTTAAACAGCAATAATAATATGTAAAATTTGTTAGTATAAGTTTATTAACATATATCTTTATAAAGGTAAACTAATAGTAAATTAATAAACTTGTTTATTTGCATTAATTATTATGATTTATAATTTCTCTGCACTTTTTGTTCAATCATTTTTGTCTAATCAAAACAAAAATAATATTAAATTTAGAGTAAGAATTAAACAGGAAGACTATCTGCTTGCTTTAATGATTTTTATTAATTTATTTAAAAATCTCCTTCATGTAGGTAATAGTTTGACAGTTTCATTATATATATATATTAAAATTAATTCTACAAGACTATATAAATAATTGATAATTATCAACTAATAAGGTAATAAATTTTGATATAAAACAATATTTATTAATTTGCTGACGAAAGCTTTCGATAGGGAAATTTTTGTGAAAGCACATTACTGTATTAGTTGATAAACTTGTAGAATTATGGGAAATTTTGTTTGTTTTGTATATATATATATGTTGTTTCTTTATTTTCATTTTTATTTGAGAAGCAAAAAAAGAATGAATTAAAGAGAAAAGTAAAGGAAACTTTAACGATAAAACTTATTGAATCTGAGGCTATAAATCTTATGAAGACATCTTTTGATATAAAGGGAAGTTGTTTTTTGAAATGAATTATGGGAAATTTTGTTTGTTTTGTATATATATGTTGTTTCTTTATTTTGATGTTCACTTGAGAAGGTCTATTTGTTTAGTAGATGAAACCATGGTCGTGTAAGGATTTTGGTAAAATTTGGATTTTATCTAATATTGTATTGTTTTATGGTTTTGTATTATATTTAGAAATGTATATTATGGATAACATGGATAATAGACAAAAAAGTTTGACATTTATGGCCAGGGTAAAATGTAGATCTTTGAGATTTTAAAACAACAACAATATGAAAATTATTGTTATAATAGTATTCTAAAAGTTTATAAGAGGAGTTAAAAAGCTTGCTTAAAATTCAAAGAAGGTGTACATAAACATGTGCCTGATTAATATGTATATAATTGCTAAAAGATAAAATTAATAATTTACTAAGGATTCAAATAATAATAACTTGCTAAATCGAATGATTATTTTGTGAAAGAATACTAAAAGTTTTGACCTACTACATTGTGTTATAACATTTTCAATGCCAGCTAGTGGAATGATTTAAATTATAAAATGTTGATAACATATTTACTATAAATCTATATATGCATTCATACCATACAGTGCCTATAGATTATTTATACATGAATGGATAGAGTGATAATTATTTTAAAATGGAATAAACTTTAAACATTATGCTCTTTCTTTGTTTGATTGCTGCATTCTAATTATTGGATTTATTTAATGAAATATATATTTTTTTGAACTTGATAAAATAAATCTAAAATGCAGTAGAAGTTTTGGATAATGAACATTCATCATTCTTTTCAGGTCGTTTGTTTTTATTTATAATTCAATATTATATTTATACTTAAAGGAGATCATTTTAGCATTATGTTTTTGTATGTGAATGAATATTTAAATGGACACTTAATCAAAGGAAAATTGCAATAGACTTTTAAAGTTTATAATCAGTAATTAAATAAATTTTGGCTTAATTACTTGTTTAAGTTTATACTGTATTTTTTGGGGAATAGACTGTAACAAGTTAGGATTTATTTTATATTTGTTTATTCAATATATATATGATCACTGGATGAGGCTTTACCAATAGCCCACTATCAAGCTTTCTTTACATAAATGCTGAGAGAGATAGAATTCAATATCTTTTTCAAAGTCTCCACAATTTGAAAGAGATATTGAATTCTATCTCTCTCAGAGTTTATGTAAACAAAGCTTGATAGTGGGCTATTGGTAAAGCTCCATCTAGTGATCATAAAATGCAAGCTATAGCAAGTTACAAAATGTATAACTTGTTTTGTTTAATATATATATATATTTCTCTGATTTTGGAATAAGTATTTTGCTGGCATTAGCTATTGGTACAAACATATGCAACATCATTTAGCATTTTCATTTTAATTTCTATATTATATTCATAATTTTATTTTTTTATTATTATTGTCTATTGTAAATAAACAATCATTACTTTTTATTCTATTTGAATTTTGAATTTTATTTACTTTAATAATCATAAAGAATAGCAGTCATGATTTATATTTTAAAAATAAACATGGATACACAAAATTTAACTAGTGAGTAATCTAAATATTGTCACTACACTGGTGGTCAATAATTATTAAAGTTAATCTGCTATTTTTGTGAATCCTTATTGATATCAAAGTTAATAATAAATTTGGTAATAAAATTCTATTAGTTATTGAATTTACTATTTTTTATACTTTTAAACGTAAGATAAATTCAACATACAGCAGCCTAAGGATATTTAAAAATGGATACCAATGCAAATTAATAAATTTCGAATACTATACCAACAAGAATTTTAGATTATCTTATTAGTAAAAGCATGCTAAATCCTATTCATTTGTTATATTAGGGATTGATCTATAAATTGATATAACACTAATAATTTTAGCTTGTACATATTCATTATATATTTATATTATTTAGTTAGTAGTGTTTTTTAAATCCTTACTTTATGATTTACAGGACATTTTAATAAGAGCTAGTACTTTTTTTTTAATTGTACTGGTATAAATTAGAGATTTGATGCTACAACATACAAACAGAATCTTTAATTTTTTTTTTGCTTCAATATTTTTTTTAATTATTATAAATTTTGAATATTTCATTTGATTTTGAAGAGTTTCTATCCCTTGGGTATTATACACTGTTATAATTTTGATGCATCAATTCATAAGGCCTATCAAAGAGTTCCTCTTACATCTTATTTAATTTTCATTCTGTAATATCTTGGTACCTCAATTTTGGTACTGACAGTGTTCTTCCATTGCTCCTATTTTGTACGATTACATATATATATATATATATATATATATATATATATTAACCTAAATCTATATCAGATCCCACAACTGTCAGGCCCCACGACTGGGCGGCCACTTTAGCCCAATCGTATATCAAGCACCAGTTGGGCGGTCACTTTAACCCTCACCTATAACCTCAATCTTCTTCACTTATTTATAATTGCCCAGGCGCCAATTCTATACAAGATAGAATAAAATTTATCATTGTAAATTATATTTAAACTTATTTAAAATGTTTATAACCACTCCATGGCCTAGCTCAGTTGAGATTATAGGATATGGTCTTTATATATGAGGCCAACAAGGATGATAAAATGTCTATAAACAATAATACTATAAGATTAATTTAAATATGTTCAGAGCATCTATTCAATACCAAAACTATTGCAAAATTGACAATTATTACATTTATTATAGGATAGATAATGATTAGGACCGGGTACCTTTATATCCATATCACTATCTATTCCAAGCAAAGTAAAATATATTATTAGCATTGTAATACTGAGATTTATTACCACCAGACAAATTAAATAAATTGACTTCTACTGGCAAATCTCTATGCTATGTTAACTATACTTGTGTGTGTGGAAATAGAGAATCGAACTTAAATAGTCAAGCAATTCGTTTGGACTTTTAATTCATTAAAAGTATTTATTAAAAAAAAATAAAAAATAAAAGACAAAAGAAATAATTATAATAAAAAAAAATATTATTTATGCACCTTGATAACCAGTTACATCTCTTCTAAGGTAAAATCAAAATTGACTACAATTTAATATGTTAATCATATATATCTTTGAATATGTGCATTTGATTATATTGTAAACATAATGTATTCATGAAATATATTTTATTAGATTACTTATAAACTTGTATGATGCCACAAATCAATCATCTTTTACATATTATAAAAAAAAATTATTTAACACTTATCTGTTACAATCGGTGTAAGTCATCTAACAGTAACTATACAAAATAAATAAAGGCAGGGAAAAATAATAACCAAACACTTATACTTATATGCTTAAGAATTAACGAATATCTCCAAACTTAATCTACATAATCTAATCGTCCCTTGACCATCTCTACCCTCAACTCACATTCAATATAACTCCTATATACTGAACTTACAACAGATAAGGTTTTAATTCTTTATTTTCCTTTAAATATACTTCATTAGCTAAATTGCATAATAAATACAACATCTTTAAAATAATAATCTATAGCATCACGCACACATCCGAATATCTAGAATCACCTATTATATACTTTCTAAATCATACAAAATAATAAATTATCATACTCTAATGATAATGAAATTACATTGTTTTTTTTTGTTTTTTTTTTTAAAAGAACACAAAACAAAAACAAAAAAAAATTGTTTATACATCTATTGTAACCAAAAAAAAAAATATTTGTCAATATCCTATTATTACATATTAAGTTTTTTAAAAGAAAATTGAAGGTTGAAAGTTAAAGAAACATACATATTAATTTTAAAAACAATGGTAAATTATAACATAAAAAAAAATGTCTATCCGATTGTTAAGCATAACTTGTTAAGAATGATAAGAGTTTTTTTTTTATCCTAGAATTCCGTGACGGGCGTTAAAAATGATATTTGCATGCATTGACATTATTTCACTATATATACGCGACCAGCAAAGTTATACAGTAGAAAATGATCCTCTGGTTATGAAATTAAGTAGATAAATTTTTTTTATTTTAAATTTTAATTTGCAGAAGATTGATAAAAAATGATTAGAATTTAATATTAGGCATTTGGTTTTAGCGTCTAATGAAAAAAATTGTGCTAGCGTTATTTTATACAATTTTGCCATTTTAATATTACTTACTTTTGGCAATATCTTGAAATAAATTATATTACTTATCTTACGTGACATCAAGGTATTTTTGAAAAGGTAGCGAACTTGAACCATAGCTTAATAGAAGTTTGGGGCTGATTTTCCTCTGGGTCTATCTCTTCATGGTTTTATTACTCCAGTAGTATAATAAAATTTTTCCATAAACATATCATTAGAATCCTTGCGATGTTTTTTTTTTTTAATATTTGTAATACTTTTAGAGAGTTATTGATTCCTTTAAGTTTTTTTTCTTCTTCCTCAGAGCCTTTTTTTTTTTACTTTCAAGTTTTACACTCTATGTCTTTCTCCACTCACGCCCTCTGTGTTTCTATGACAATCAACTTTGGAAGCTTGCCAGAAATATTATTTATAAAAATTTTAACAATAAAATGTTTAAATATAATAAACATAGTAATAAAAAAATATTAAATACTAATTATTAATTTTAGAAATGTTATTTACTATTACAAATAATCTTTATCATTTTTAAAACATAAGATTCTAAGACAATATATAATCAGTAACTTATAAATAAAATATATTAAAGCAAATTCTAATTAATAACATATTTATGCGTCTGCCTATTATGATATGTAAATCCTTTACTATACACGAACATCTACCACTAAACATATAGTCCAAAACTCCACCAATCAATATACCCATTTAAAATTTTGATTTTGTTAAAATCCTAACTTCAACTAGCAAATTACATCACAATTTAAGTTTAGTTTTCCTAAAAACTCAATTTTAAATATTAGATTATATCACAATTCATTTTTCTCAACTACTTACTTTCAACCATTGTTAGCACAAATGTGACCTTCCCACATTTCTTTCTGGTGCCAACTTGGAAGGTTACAATATATATATATATATATGTGTGTGTGTGTGTGTGTGTGTAAATGTGTTGTGAGGATGAAAAATATAAAAAAAATGAATAGGTAGTTTGTAAGATAGATATTTTTATCCTACATAATTAATTGAAAATTGTGAGAGTAGATGAACATATTAAAAATGAGAAATAGTATATTAATTTAAAAAAACATGAAAAAAAAAAGACATTGAATAAATGAAAACTGTTTTTGTTTGTATTTCAGTTAATTTTGAATATCAATCTCATATTAAAAATTGCTTGTTTTAATTTATTTTTGTTTAGTGGCAGTTTTCTTAATTTTACTCTTACTCTTGAACTTACACTATATATGAAAAAAGAAACAGACTATTTGCCTTGGATGACGCTGTTACGTAATCTACATAGGCATTTGTTGCTATTAGAAGGAACATGTGCACATCAGCTGTTTAAGGTAATGTTCATATATCACTTATTTTAAAACTATCATCAATCTGGTTACTTTCTTAATAATAACTTTGTTTCAGATTTATGTTGCTCAGCAAATGCATCCTCTATACCGATCACTCGATTGGAAGCAAGTTGTGACAGAATCACCATTAATGAAGTAAGATATTAATAGTAGTAGTAGCTTTTATACTGGCAATAATGATTATAGTTATACATCATTTATATTGTTGATATTTTATTAGTTGATTTAAGGATTGGTTGTAGTGTATGATAAAAAGTTAAGTATTGTCAGTTATGGTTTAATATATACATACATTATATAATACAATATAATCTTCTCATAGACAACAAGAATTTCATCATCATTTTATGTCATTTGCAAATATGTATGGTTGTTGCAATTCAAAAAGAAAAAAAAGAGCAAAAGTTGGAAAATAAAAAGTTAATTTGTTTTATGTGGCCACACAGACTAACATTCGAGTGAGAAATATTTGTGTCTCTTACCAATTCTTCATTTATTTTGTTTGACATCTTACATAACATTTTTCTAGAGCAAACTTTTTATTCAAAAATCTAGATCTCTTGCTAATTTGTATATCTCTATATATATTCTATGCTCAATCATAACCTCTCAAAAAACAAAAATATTGTGTTTTGAGATAATGTTTTTGAGATATTCTTTACATCATTAGATTTTCAAAAATACTTTTTTAGATATTCTCCTCTCATTTATTTCCTTCACATTCCCAATTTACCTAAGATGATGATGATGATGATAATAATAATAATAATAATAATAATAATAATAATAATAATAATAATAATAATAATAATAATAATAATAATAATAATAATAATTCCAATGTCATAGCATCCAGAAAGCTGAAAAGCATGCAATTGTGTTTATGATCTTATTATACCATTGTATGGAATATCCATAAATAAAGTGTTGCCAATGTTTCTATGTTTTGATAATAATAATGTTATATCTTAATTTCAATTCAATAAATTTGCAGAATAATATCTCTAAGTATAGTTTAGTTGATGCAGTTGTACCACTATAATAAAGTATTTTTATCTTGTTAAATGATACATTAGCTCATTATAGTCTATATTTCATCACATCATTCAAGATTATCTTTTGATCAAATGGACAAACATTCAAACAAAATGTTTTCATTATTAAAAGCATCCAAGAACACAAATGTAGAACTTCAACTTTTCAATCTCATAAAAAATTTCACATTTGACAAAAAAAAAAAAAATAATAATAAAATTCTGTCATTGATTTCCATCTAATAATAACATTTTTGCAGAATTATTTTAAATAAACTGACTCTATCTTTAAATCTAAACTTTAGCTCTTTTCAATGCTGTTATGTAATGTCACATATTGTATGCAACTAAGTTAAATTTACTAAGGGTTTTTGCATGATTGCAATTTATATTGTTTTTTTATAATATTGTCATTACCTTGCAAAGTATTCTAATGGTATTATCTAATTAATTTAATTTAAATCCTGCTACAATCAACTATATTCAGAATAATTTTGTTGTTTATATACATCTTTTTTTAATTCATGATAATAATGGTCAGCCCTTTCATCATCATCTGTATTAACTATATTACTACTCTTCTAATTTAAATTGGAAACCAACTACCCAAAGGTTTTCTGTTATCCTTTGAAAAAATATATCTTCATTAATTTTGTGTCTCACATTTTAATTATGTTGAGAAACTAGTAGTATTATTTTTCTAAGAATAGATAGTAATCAATTGTCACTTTTAATTTTATTTTTTAATTCAATGGGTATTATTAGCAAATCATTGCCATCATTTTTCTCCAGCATCCTTTTTAGATTTTTAGGCATTTTTCTATATATTTTTTATAGAGAAGTAAACTCATCTATTAACCTGAAAAATTGCTTTACTACTAAACTGTTTTTACTCCACATATTTTTTAATAGTCAGGATCTTGTTAATGCATGTCATTTTCGAGAGCATGCTAAAGTTTTATCTACCATGGTAACCATGAACATCCTAGTTGCAGAAAACTTTGAAGTAATTAATAGTACCAGATTTCAAGTATTTTTAAAAACATAAATTTATAATAAATTTGGTACATTCATCTCTAAACTATATTTACATTTATAAGTTAAAAAACCATCAAAAACATCTGCAAAAAACCTGCCTTTCTTATTAACATACATGTTTTACAAATGAAATTCTTTCCTATTAAATTTATCTTTGTCAAAACCAAACACATTTAACTTTTTTTTATATACTTTCAATAATACAGTCGAGTATGATACCTTCTCCAAACAATAAACATCCTACTACAAATCTTCTCCAGCATAATTGATCATACTACAATATACTTCATAAAATAATCAGCAGTACAAGTTATTAAATTTATATTTAAAAGCTTTGAAGCTGTATCTTTTTCTATCATTATAACAAAGACTTGCACACTATGTTCTTATTTTTAATATTTGTATTACAGAGAGTAATTTAATATATTTATTCTGCTTTAGATTCATCTATTATAAATCTGAAAAGTAACTGGATACTAGATAGTAAGGCCACATCCTAATTTCTGAACTACTTTTAGGATGGTATCCATCTTCACTGAGAAGTATTGGAGTTCTACCTGTACATATTGCAGTCTTATTTATTTCTATTTATTTAAGCTAATAATATAAAATTAATGTTTGGAAGTTAGTAGTCAAAGTAAATTGCTTGTATGATTAAATAGATATGATATTAAGCTATTAGGATAGTACTCAGTTTATGCCAATTGATGCCATATTTGTTTTTTAACATAAATGGTATATATTAAATGAAGTCTCACATGACTTCTAAATTGCTTTCAATAACTTTTTTACAAGCATTAATTCACTATATTTATTCTATTTCAAAACTATCTATTATTAAGCTTGAATAATAAATGAATATTTTATATCACCTCAAAATTTCTAATTGTCATAAAATAAAATACTGTAATATATAGCTGCTAATTTAGAGCCAGATGTATAATCAAACAATCAAGTTAGTTTGATTTAAAAACCTTAGAATGTTTAATTCTTAGATTATAAATTTTTAAAATTTCCTCTACATAAATACTCCCCATGTAATAAAGATATATATGAGTGATGATGACTTGATGAGTGATGGTTCAAGCACGCAATGCATCTCGGGGTTATTTGTCTTTTATTGTATCTTTATTTATATGAAATTATTTATGAAATAAAAAAAAGGAGAAATATGGAAGTTGTCTAATCTGTTACGCATGGTTGAAAGAGAAACGTAAATAGCCATGTGTATGTACTGAAAATCAGTTATATTAATTTTTAACTTGGATTAAAGTTTATATTAGTGCTAGAGGTAATCTCTAGTTTAATAAATGATTAATAATAATCATTAGATGTTTATCAAAAAGCAGTTGGGAGTGGAGCAAATTGACCCTTGAAAATAAAAATGAGACAATTTGCTCTACATAAATACTCATGTAATAAATATATATATATATGACAGATGATGACCTGGCCCAACTGATGAGTGCTAGTTCAGCACGAAATGCATCTTGGGGGTTATTTGTCTTTAACTGTATCTTTATTTATATGAAATTATTTATGAAATAAAAAAGAATGGAGAAATATGGAAGTTGTCTAATTTATAAAAAAATCTTAGATAATGTAAAAAATGTGGGGTCTGGATGTGACAGTATAAAGAGAATGCTTCTCATTGATGAAGAAAGCCAAGAATCAGAAATTAATCTGAGAACTTGATTGTGGAACTATCATTTGGTTTAAAATAAATACCCAAACTTATTTAATAGATGTCTCTAGAAAAGAATAATTAGAATAAATTACAGCTCCTAATGCAAATTAGCACTGAGTTTGGGCATTCAATGATAACTGAAAATTATGTGGATTCACTGATAAAACTATCCCTTTTCTCATAGATTACTGATATTAAACTGATTCCATCAAATCAAAGATCTGCTTTCATCAGCCTTTATAACATCTAATAAAGTATATATTAAATAATATATCGTTTTAATTCAGCCGATTTAATAGTTATTATCAAACAATTTGGATTGTAATTTTCTATTATAGTTTTAATTCTCTTAAGAAATACAATTTCTTGAAATACTACAATTTTTCTAAGGATAAAAGATAAAATTAATATTTATATAACAATACTATATCATCATTAAAATATATAAATACACAAATTAGAAAATTAGCAATCAATAAAATATAATAAATATACATTCATTTAACAAATATAAGTTATGGATATATATATAGAACATATGTAATAAATATGCATAAATTAATAATACATATATTTTGACTATTATTTTAATAAACATGTTCTTGAAATGTATAAAATAATATCTGAAGTACAATCTCTAATCAAGATATATTGCGATATAATTGTAAGCATCAACAATAAAATATAACAAAATATGCATTCAATTTATAATGATCATACATCATTTAAAAACTATCTTTCATATAAAAGTATAGAACTTTTCAAAACTTTTTGATTCTATGCATTTAGATTTGTAATATACTGCATTACTTTTATGTATTATTGTTTTTACATTTGCTTCACAGTCTATTTTATGTTATATATATATATATATATATATATATATATATATATATATATATATATATATATATATATATGAGTGTGTGTGTAATGGTACTGATTTTGTATCACATTGTTGTATAGCCATATTTTCTTTTCTTTTTTCTATCATTGATTTTGCCCTATTATCAATATATATATTTTCACATCTTAAACATTCTATTTTATAAAATATATTAATTTTTTAACTTGTTTTTATTACCAATTTGTCTCATGTAGTATATTAAATAATCAAGATTTTTTTCCACATGCAATTCTATGATCATTTATTGTATTTTTTATTTTAATCACATATTTTTTTAGAGCATGGTATTTTAATATCTTTCACCTTTTTGTCAATTTATTATTATTATTATTATTATTATTATTATTATTATTATCATCATCATCATCACCACTAGGTATAATCATTACAAAAATAATTTTTTTGATTGTTATTATCATTTTATCTTGTGTTAATATATCATTATTTTCTTGAAATTTTTAACTGTGTCAAGCTTTAACATATTGGTTGTATTTAATCAATTTTCTATATCTCTTT
Organism: Epiperipatus broadwayi; assembly: GCA_028023455.1. NCBI lineage: Eukaryota > Metazoa > Onychophora > Udeonychophora > Euonychophora > Peripatidae > Epiperipatus > Epiperipatus broadwayi. The sequence goes on along the minus strand of JAQFVV010000127.1, from coordinate 683,466 downwards.
TGTTAGCATTTTAAACCCCTTTTGAATAATTTTTTTTAAGAATCACTTGATTAAACTTCCAACTTCTTATTTCATTAAATTTGTCTTTATTTTTATTATATTTTCAGAAATTTTAAATTACTTATTACAAATATATGTTCCCAAAATGAAAATTATTTAAAAAATATTATTTTAATTTTGCAAAACAGAAAAAAATCATATTAAAGTGAAATATATAAAATTAATAAAAGCAATAAGTTTTTTCTAATTGAGCAGTTACCATCATAACCAGTAATAACATTGAATTAAAAGTTAGAATTATTTTAATTTAGTTTCAAAATTGGTAATCCAAGAACAGCAAAATATTATTTTCTACTTAATTTCTACTGAGGAAAAAATACACTCTTGCATTGGTGTAACATAGCTTTTTTTATTAACATCAAACTGAAAAACAAATTTATATTTTTTTTTTATTATTTTTTGTAAAATTATTAAATAATTGTTTTTAATTAGTTATCATGATGTTTACATTTACATTTTGCTGGAATACATGTGCTCTTTAGGATTAGTTGAAAAATTAAATAATATCGAATAAGAAACACCTATCATTATTTACTTTATAATTATTTTTTGGTTTCTTTTTAAATGGAAAGTTGACCTTTAACCACTCTAATTTTCTGCCAAAAATAATTTGTACGAGTGTCAATTTGTCAGCTATTGAGAGAAATTGTTATTTTTTAAAAAAATCAATAATTATATATTTTATTAATAATATTATATTTCCAAAATCATTCATAGATGTAAGAATATCCCAAAATTCAACAATTAAATCACTGTTAAACCCTGCCTTGATTGGTTTCTATTGTCCCTTTAGCATTTTCTAACTTTCTTAAAAAATGAATATAAATATAAACTTTGAATATATTCCATTATATATACATATACATCTATAGTCCATGAGCATATGTGTGTAAAAAACATAGAAAGCCCTAGATGGCACTCAGCTGCCTTTGTATTATTGTTATCCAAATACAGCTTTTATTTGATTGAGCATATAATTTATATTTATATTATTTTCATCTAAAAAAAGTTGCATATCTTTTATAATTACAATTTTTAAAATAATTTAAAGTTGTAATTATAAATTTATTAAATGCACATTAATTATGTAAGTAATATTTACTGAGGCTATAACCTCGATAATATGCATGTAAAATGCGATAGTAGAGACCTCTACAGGTGTTTTAACCACAAGCTTATGCTATGGAAGAATATTGTTTCAAAAATTATTAAGAAAGTTTTAATGTCTTAGAAAGCTTTTTTTATTATTTTTCATACATATTATAAATTATTTTCATAAAATATGTTGAAAATATAATTATTTTAGAAAATAGTAAGATTTTAGTAAAAAATTGTATACTTTTACACAAACGTAAATTGAAAAAAAAAACCACTGCTAACAACAATTTTGACACCTATCAACAATTTTCATTGCCTCAATCTTTTTATTTCATTTTCAAACAAAAATGAATATTTTGCTGGCATTTATTTATATATTGTAATTTATTTTGGTAAAATATGCTGAAAATGTAATTATTTTAGAAAAATAGTATGATTTTAGTAAAAAAATTGTTTACTTTTATACTAACATAAATTGATAAAGAAATCAATAACATCTGCAGCACTTTCTAATTTGTTACAAACTTTCTTTTTAGGTCTTCCACTATCGAATATTTTTTCTAAATATAAATAGAAATTTATTTTTGAAAAAACTTTCATTCACTTTCTTAATCTGACAAATCATTAATATACTTTTCACAAATGATACTAAAATGAATATAATATTAAAAGATGAATATATTTTTATGGCTGAGTTTGTTAATTGACCAATCAAAAGTTATACAACTTTAATTCACTTCACCAATAAAAAATAAAAAAAAAAATTTCAAGGAAAATGTTAAATCTTTAAAACATAAATTGATAGATTTATCAGATATTGATATTTATTTGTTCATATTTAAAAACAAATGTCAAATAAAAAATTGACAATAATTAAAACAATTTCAGTTCTAGTGCAATGAGAAGGGTTAATATTATAAAGAATATTTTTTCTTATTTGTACTTTTGTTTTACTTGAATTTGTTTTATATTTATAAATCTGATAGAGATTTTTTTTCATTAAATATATTTTTTTAGACTGAAGGCTAAAATGAAATCCTTTGTTTTGATTATATTATTTCCATACATTACTCTTTTTTTATTTGCAGAGTAGATATATTATTTTTATTATTACTTTTCATTGTTTAATTTATCATCATATAATGATTTAATAAAAAATTTAAAGATTTGATTCAAAATAAGAATCTGTTTTTTCATTGAAAAATATAACAGAAGACACAATATGAAAAAAAATAGCAATCAAATTCATGAGTGTGTTATAAAATAAAGCTTTTAAGCAATTAATATGGATACCCTTTGACATTATTTTATTTGTACATTTTAATGAAATGTGAAAAAAAAACATGAAATACTTAGAACAAGATGAGAGATCATATTAAGTATATTAAATAAATTTAAATGATGTTGCAAAATATTTACAAATTAATACTTTTAACTAAGCTGTAATTTTAATACAAAGAATGAAATATTGAACTACTTTTGAATAATCATACTTTTTTATGCACAAAGCTGATATCAAGATGTACTTTCCAAATTTATTAATTAACCTTTTTATTATTTGTATTTTCACAATAAAAATTGTATTTATTATATTTATGGCTTTGTAGATACATTATAATTTAATAAACTTGATTTGCTCATAGGTACCAGAGAGAAAAAAATTTAAGGAAATATTGATCACACACAGAATTTAAAAGCACTGAACAATAAAAAAAATGATTGCAATAGACTACTAGTATTACAGTTAATAAAAATAATCTTTAAATACTTGTTTAACTGTTGGTTTCTTTTATAGAAATTTACGAGTTGAGGCTATTAAAGAAGCATGTTATCTTGGTCTTAAAGATTGTACAACAATTGCTAGAGAACTATTTAAAGCTTGGATGCTTAATCCTTCAGGACTAAGGTAATTCTCATAGATATTTTATAATCACACATATATATTGAAAAAATCTTTAAAAAACATATATAAAATACATAATAGTATTATAAATATAATATTTAAATACAAGTATATTCTCAATACTGAATTTAATGTAATTAGAAGGTATTTGAACTCAGACTTACAAGTACAGCTAATCACTTCATTTTATACAACTGATACACATGCTTACATACATATAAAAAGATAAATGATCTCCAATATATGTATTTCATACTGAACCAACACTCATCAGTTGGTTCAGGTCATCATCTCTCTCACACACCTATATAATCAGTGTTCAGTTTATATTAAGATAGCAATTCTTCAAACATTAATAGGCAGGCTTAAGTCTTCTCCATCCTCCAACTCTTCAGCCATCCACACCATTGAAAATCTGATGATGGAATACCCAAATCCTCTGTTGTGTTTCATTATCAGATGTTCAATGGTATGTATGACTGAAGAATTGGAGGATGGAGAATATTGAAAATTGTCCATTGAGTTCGAAGATTTGCTATCTTAATATTAACTGAGCATTGATTATATATGTGTATGGGAGATGATGATCTAGGCCAACTGATGAGTGTGGTTCAATAAATATATATATATATATATAACTACAACCATTAAATGTCTGTATTTTTAAATCATATAATAATAATTCAAACAAATATATTTAACACAGTATTCAAAATTAAATAATATATTCTTTACCAGAAGTACTTTCAATTGTTTCACTGACAATCTTTATCAACTGTTAATACAAACGTACAAAAAATAAAAACTTGCAACAATTGAAACAATTGAAAGTACTTCTGGTAAAGAATATATTATTTAATTTTGAATACTGTGTTAAATATATTTGTTTGAATTATTAATATATATATCGGAGATCTTTTTACATGTATGTGGTCATGTGTATTGGTTGTATAAGATGGTGTGTATAACTCTAGGGGGCTTGAATGACTTGGCAAAAATGAAATTATAAATCCATTATCAATGGTTTCACTGCTAAGACAGACTTTTAAAATTCAAAGCAACACAAAATAAATAATATATATTTGTTTGGTGTTGTGTTATTTTGTACTTGAGAAATCTTTTTTGGCAGAGAAAGTAATAAACATGAATTTGTAAATTAACTTTGGCTAATGATTTAGTTATAAAGTACTGTACTTAGTTTAATATATATATATATTATAACCCTTTGGTTTATTCCATCTAAACCAAATATGATAAACTTAAGTAATGATGGAAAATTTTTTTTTTTTTTGGATAAAGAAAAGTTAAGTTTTGGCTTGAGAAAGTAATGGCTATATAGATTACAAGTAACAGGTATAGAGACAGTTTGTGTGTTTTTCTGCAAGGTGTTACTAAAGAGTTGCTGAGAAGTGAGAGTGAATCATTTTGTCAGTGGCTTTGGTAACAGAGAATAAGTTTACAGTTATAGGAGATTGTGGTAGATATTTATGGTTATGATTATCTAAAAATTATAAATTTATATGCTTGAAATTATAAGCAATTGTGAGAGATATTTTGTTCTCATAATCTAAACAATCAGTTTTATGTTTGATAGTCTGTACAGTGTATGTGTGTGTGTGTGTAATGCAGACATATGGGTTGATTTTTCTCTTTCCTTTAAAGAAACTGAAATAATTTTTTTCTTTAAATTATTAAAAATGTAAATCTAAATAAGAAATTATTTAGATGGAATGACTGTCGTCTTTGTTTGACCAAAACAAGTGTTAGCAAGCTTGTGTTTTAATTATACCGTCTTTAAAACTAAATTTCATAAATTGACCAGAAACATGTTAATTAAAAAGATCTGGTTTAAGATCAAAGAGAAACGATTAGGAAGGATAACACCTTGGTGAGAGTAATGGCTCTGAATGGAAATTGTTTTATGACTGGACTTGGGAAGAAATCACGGGGGGAGGGGGTAACAGACTTTCTTTTTTCTTTTAAACTATAAAAACTAAAAGAACAAAGGAGAAGGGAGGAAAAGAAACTTTTGCTGATTGAAACTAAGCTGGCTAACTATAACTAAAAATTAATATCTAAAAGTATATATTTTGTAAGTTTTTTAAAATTTTCTATACAATTTTAATAATGAAATCAAATTGTATCGTAGACCCAAATATGAAGTTCTAATTCAAAAATCATGGTGCATATCTCTATCTTCTCAAAATTAATCATGAAGAAGTCAACTTTTGATAAGTTATTGTCTGATCAAGTTTTATCCAGTCTACTTATAAAATCTCCTATAAGGAGAAAATGGTCAAATTTCTTCTGTCAAATTAAAAGATCAATTCCATTTATATGGCTATTTAAGATTCGTTTAAAGAATTACAACGATCTTCTATTATAATGTTTAAAAAAAAAAAAGAAAGTTTATTCATGTTAGTAATCAAAAGCTGCTTAGTGCCATAGTTTGAACCTTTAAATATCTACAATCAAAGAAAAGAAGAAAGGAGAACAAAGTGAATCCAATCTCAGGAAGAATCATCAAGTGGAAGGTAACAGCAGAACTTTTAAATTTATTAACTATACTGTATCTACATTCTGATTTAAATATCTATAAAATTTAAAGTAACTAACTATCTACGTTTTATATCGATCTTAATTCAAATGACTGTCTGTGCGTTTTTAAGTAAAGTTAACTGTCTGAGGTGCAATTGATAGCTATCTCAAGTAAAATGAACCAAATATAGTAATTAATTAATGAACTGTGGAAGAAAAGAGAAATTTAGAGAGACTGTCTGTAATACTGATATTTATTCTTCATTTATTTCATTAATATAATATGTCATTTATTTTATTTATTATTATTATTAGTATTATATGTCATTTTTGTTTATATGCTATGTAACACTCTGATCACTAGATTATTTAATTTAATATTTTGTTTATGTTTAAAATGTGAAGGAAAGAAAAAAAAAACAAAATGATTTTGATACCATTTAATATAGATGCTCACGTAGATTTAGACTTAAAAGTAAAGAGAGAAATGAGATAAATATTTTATTACTCGTAACAAAATTTTAATTATGCTTAATCGTAAATATGAAGAGCGAGAGGATGGTCATAAAACCCATTATTATGCTGTGAGTGTTGATCTGTTATTGATATAGATATTAGGTATGTTATTGGCTTGACCGGTTAAAATTAAATAATTCATCTATGTATTGATTTGAGATCCGGTTAGTCTTGTCATTATCTAGACTAGAATCGATGTATGTGTGGGCAGATTTAGAGTTATAAATGCTTATCATTACTAATGAAAGTAATCCTACTACCCAATGGATGAGAAATGGTTGTCTCCAGATTTATAGATACCATAGCAGTTAGAGGACTAAGTTTCCATTTATTTATTAAGATAGGGAATCAGTAATAAAGTTACTGTTTAAGTAGAAAAATGTTGCAAGCCAATATAGGGAATAGGTGTCTAAGACAAGCTCTTTACACAAATCTGGATCTTAGGATAGATCTCTCCCTGGCTCAAGCAAATCGTTTAAGTTTAAAGTCGATACCGTTGTTGTTGTTGTTATATTTCCCTAATCGAGTTATAGACGCTGTATGGCAATGTGATATGAAGAGAGTTTTTCTTATCTGAGACATACCAACGTTGCCCGGAAAGGATAGGGATTCAGTCAGATAGATATGTATGAGGAGGGTGACAAGGATTTTAGGTGATAAACTGACCGATCTATATTGATTGTTTTTGAATGATGGTAAATTGGGGTCGTCAAGCTGGGTGGGCTTACTGAACTAGTTAAGATATATACAGTCAAAACGTAAAGAATGAACTAGAAAGTGTGGGTTTGAATTTAAACCCGTTTGTAAGGTTTAGTAAGGTAAAATTTATGACGTATAATCCTTCTTCATTGGAAATGTGAAAATTATTACTTAATAAAATGATTTAAAAATTTCAAATTATTTCACATTGCTGGGTAGAATAATTGAAACGGGTATAAATTTTGGAATAGTCCAATAAACAACGTTTACAATAAAAGGAGGGGGAAGTAGAGATTTGTAGGTTTTCTTCTCTCTCAAGCTAAGATTTCTTAACGCTAAATATACGAAATTCTGTTTCCCGCGTCTGTATTTATGATTGTTATTAATCATTTATAATAAATGAATGGGTCAAAACCGAAAGTGAGTCATCCAAGAAATTAGTTAACTCAAACATAGATCAGAAGCATATATTTGTGGAACAATATTACAATTTAGTGTGTTTTGTTTTAATTTTATATTTATTATTTCATGTAATAAAGTTTTATTATTGTTATAAGATTACATTGTGTTTTGTGTTTTGGTGTTTCAAATATCTCCAGAATCCGTATATCCAGCACCTATATTTAAGGTAATATGAGTTATATTTTAAATTTAGTTAATTATTTTATAATGATGCTTTGTTTCCAAAATCGATTTGCAGTAGTTATTATTATCTTGTTTCCATATTCGATTCACATGGTCAATTTTACATTAATACTTTATTTTCATTATTGATTTACAATAGTAATTTACTACTGCCATATTTGAGTAATATAATTCATTTTATATAAGTCATTTTATAGACTTCAGTTTATATAATTTATTGTTATGATTAATTTGCTTAATCTAGTTTACGGTTATGTCCATAATTTACTTTCATAAGTAAAATTTAATTAATTATCTGAATCATGTCCATGGTTTGCTTCCATAGTTTACTTCAGCAAAATAAAATTTATTAAGGTTATCAATTAAAGATAAATTAGAAATAACAGAATCAAATGACAGGGAATAGTTAAATGAAGTTGATCAATTTAAATTTTGATTCATTGTAATGTGTTGAATGCTGGGAGCAGACATAAAATCCCTTTCCTGCTCTCAGGTGTTCAGAGTGATTCCCACTATTGAACTTTTATTAATTTTATTTGGCAGATATGGGATCATGTCCGTTGCAATATAATCATTTATATGGGCACCTCTTGATAGATCTAGACCTTGAGAAAGAGCAATTCAATTTTGATCTCAGAGCTAGTTTGGAAGTCAAGTAGCTTAGTATAACAACATTATTATACTGTACTAAATTATTCCATTATTATAAATAGGGACCATGAATTTATAGTTGATCTAAAAATATATGTGAGAAAGAAATAAGATTAGGAACTCTCTGATTAGAGAACATAACACAGACATTCCGTGTTATATAATTGTAGCTATTGAACATAAATTATGAGTTCTTTGCATTCATTACAGAGTTCTCTCCAGTCAGATATAAATGAGAACTGGTTAACATTTATAGCTGCAATTTGGTGCCCCCGGTATACATTTGATCCTAAAATATAAAATTTAACTGACTAGCTACTTGATATAAATGAGAGTTTTATAAAGATTAAATAAGTGTGAGGTTGCTTTATTTAAAATGTTAAAGTTTGGCTGCACCACAGTAGTTGGAGTTTAGTGAAACTAAATAATGTTAACGATGACATATACAACGTGAAGCTGCCTTCTGTAGAACAGTTCATGTTAGAATTAGCGCCACAAACGTGAGGCTATAGAGTGTATCACTACTAAAGTTTGGCAGAACAATTAAGGTTAGAATATATATATAACTGTAATTAATTATTATGTAGTGTTTCAATATGCAGTAGTACTTTCAGTTAATTCCTTAACCCTCCTCAACTACTGTTAATTGGAAAGAAGGACTCCATGGCTAAAGATATTTTTGTTTGCACATTGTATTTTTATTTATAATAAAAAAAGAATTTTTTATTTTTGTAAGAATTTTCATTTTAAATATTTTGATAAAGTTAATGTTTTCAAATTGTAAGCATATTTTTTGTAATCAATTCAATTTTTTTTTAAATTGCTAAAGAGTTTCTTTTAGCAAATTTATTTTTTTTAAACTTAAAGTATTTTTTTTGTTAAATATGTTTTTTTTCTTTCATTAATTTTTCCCTCCTAAAACTTAACAAAAGATTATTTAAGCTAAGTCAAAGGTTGTGATCTTTGATTTTTTTTGGAAATGTTGTTTTTCCTTAATTACAATTAAAAGTTATTTTAATGAACTGAAATCAACTGTTTAATATAATTGTTGTAAAACTATATTTTTTTTTAATGAAATGAATGTTTTAAAATTTAATACTATCATGTCAATTTCTTTTATTCATTGTTAATCAATTAATTATTAGATAATTGTTTTAAAATATTTTTTAGTCTTTATTCCTTCCAATTCTTGTTACATGAATTTGCAGTGTGTGTGACTTTATTTCAAAAAAGCTTATTGTTCCAGGATTTTTAAAAAAATATTACAATAAAACTATTTACTCTTATTAGGATAATACTATGAAATATTTAAAGTGATTTAGAATAAGCTGATTTATTTATTTATTTATTTAACCTTTACTCACAGTAATTGTCTATAGAGCTCTTGCTACCTAAACTAGATTAAAGTATAACAGTTAGTTATATGGATTAGGAATTTAAGTTGATGTTTGGACTCCAGATAACTTTGGTTAGGACAAAGATATATTCTTTAAAGTCCTGGCACTACATTTTATTTATTATTAATTAGAAATTAAGTTTATAGTGGGCCAGTACATTAATGGTACTATATGGCCAGTGCATTGATGGTGATCAGCATGTTTTACTACCTCAGTATTATTTGATTTTTTATATATTCTGATGGATTAGCACTTGAGTCTGTGCATTCAAATTATTGTGTGCCATTACTGCCCTAAGTTTGTCAGCGGCCTAATTGTCTGTAGCAAACCCATTTTACATTCAGTCTGAATGTTGACTGTCAATTTTTTTTATTGCTGAACATCCATGATGATGAATGATTATTATTCTCTGTAATGCTGGGTGAACTTCTTATTAGTTCTTTGCTGATTTCTCTGGTTCATTATATTTATTATCATTCCTTCTATATCTAATAGTATGTTTTGTTTATTTGGGTATGATAATGGTTTTCTATCTTCTCATAATTCAGTCCTAATATGGGGTACTGTTATAAATAGCTACCCAATTGTCGGACCTTGTAACCCCAAATTCTTTCTTATTTTCTTATTAACTCTCTATTTTCCATACTGTTGCAATGTATATATTTATTTATTTACAAAATATTCTTTAAATAAGCATTCATATTTAATAATAATTGTTTACTTACATAATTAATAATATTAATAGAATATATATATATATATATATTTATATTCATTATATTGACAAATATGTCTGATAAATATTTGTAACCTATCAAATTCTATACATTATATGAATAAAGAAAAAAAAACAATATATATTGGTTTTTATAATAATATTATTTATGAATAACATTAACAATTGTATAGGGTCTCTGTGTAATATTTTAATTGTTGAAGATGTACAAAAGTATACTTTTTTAATTAGTTTTAAATAGTTTAAACATTTAATACTTATAAAAAAAATGTTTTAAATCTAATTTAAAATTATAAAAACTTAACAATGTAGAATTTATAAAAGAATTTCCCAGTACATGATGGTGACTGTGATATTGTTTTTTATTAGTACTTTTTCTGTGTGATTCTATTTATCACTTCAATTTTTAACATAACTAAATTAATAGCTCTTAAATAGCCTGTGTTAAACTATTTTTGTGGATTTAAATTTGGTACTAATTTTAAAATGGCATTTGCATTAGGTAAATAATGTTAGCCTCTATATTCTAGTCCATGAAACAATTAATATTTTTCTATTAATTTGATCAACTTTTTCAATTAATGTGTCGACCATTTACATAAAAGCATTGTCATTAACCTAAATAGAGTACTGATTTTAAAATTACATTCAAAGCTAAAAGTTGATCTTTATTTTATTGTACATACATATCTGGAATTGATATTTCAGAATATATGCATATAGTTGAAGAAATTTTTTTGTAAAATGTAATATATATATAATCCCAGTGCATAACACTATACTGAAATAAATATACAAATATTAAATCACCCCACATGGTTAAGAAATTCAGTACCGCCCTCTGTGAACTAATATATAAATAAATTAGAGTTCGTATTTCAAAATAGCCAGCTCAAAATGATACCACTTTGACTTGTCTGCTATATGATGTTATATATTGAAATACGAACAAATTCAAACAAAGAACTTGTAATTTTAGCAAGCAACGATCTTAAGTTTTTGCTACAAACATGTTTTACTATTATTATATAATGACAAACTAAACTTTATTAATTTTAATCTTTAAACCACCTAACATAAATGTATAGAAAATAAACCCAGTGCATAATGCTATACTGAAATAAATATACAAATATTAAACATTAAATCACCCCACATGGTTAAGAAATCCAGTACCGCCCTCTGTGAACTAATATATAAATACATGTTTGTTTGCAGTAAAAACTTAAGATCGTTGCTTGCTAAAATTTCAAGTTCTTTGTTTGAGTTTGTTCATATTTCAATATATAACATCATATAGCAGACAGGTCAAAGTGGTATCATTTTGACCTGGCTATTTTGTAATACGAACTCTAATGTATTTTATATATTAGTTCACAGAGGGCAGTACTGGATTTCTTAACCATGTGGGGTAATTTAATGCTTAAATATTTGTATATTTATTTCAGTATAGCGTTATGCACTGGGATTATTTTCTATACATTTGTGTTAGGTGGTTTAAAGATTAAAATTACTAAAGTTTAGTTTGTCTTTATATAATAATAGTAAAACATGATTGTTTGTAGCAAAAATTAAGATCGTTGTTTGCTAAAATTTCAAGTTCTTTGTTTGAGTTTGTTCGTATTTCAATATATAACATCTTATAGCAGACAGTTCAAAGTGGTATCATTTTGATCTGGCTCTTTTGAAATACGAACTCTAATGTATTTATATATTAGTTCACAGAGGGCGGTACTGGATTTCTTAACCATGTGGGGTGATTTAATGATTAATATTTAAATATATACAAATAAATCAAGTCATATGTCATGACTTATATATGTATCATGAAGTATGAAAATTAAAAATTTTGTGATACTTTGATTTCTTATACTTATATATGTTTACCTGTATCTCTTGACTCTATATTACAACAAGAGGAGAAATCAAAAGAGAATTTCTTTTGATTGCATTCTAGCACTGATACTTTATTCTTTTTGTCAGCCTTGGGCAATTAACCTTGATTGAGTGGTGTTCCAGTAAGAGACTCTAATTAAATAATTATAAATAAAAACTCTATTCCTTAAATATTTCAATCTGAAACATTAATTAAATATTACAATATATGTGTGTGTAATATTTCAGAAATAATATTTTAATATTATATATTAATGAAGATATAGGTCTTTTAAAAATAGATAATGAGTATTCCTTGGAAATATTAAGTTGAGCTAATTTAATATGTTATTGATTACACCTACAGTAAATAAAATGTCATTTTGGCATTTATCAGAGCCTAAATTTGCTTTCATATAAGTTTTTCTATGCGATCATAGTGATACTCATTTTGTCTTTTAAAATTAGACATTGGTTTTAAGATGTATTAAAATTGTTTATAAACCGCTTCACTTTTAATATATTTAAATAATATACCCTGCAATAAATTTTCTAGTGTTATATATTAATAAAAAAATGATTGTTCAGATTTTATCAATATTAAATAGACTCTTCATTTTATCGTAGCTAAAATTATTTATAAAATCGCACAAAAAATGTCTCTGAAAATCTATTTAAAATCTACAATCCTTTATAGATGAACCTTATTTGATGAAAATATTTGAGAAGTTGTTGTACTTTCAATGTTCACATACAGAATGTATTATTATTTGATTAACGATCTTTATGTGAGGTTAGATATTAAGCTAACATCAAATTCATATTTGGCTTAAAGTATTTATTTCAGTACACAAAATCTATTTCCAATTGGCTTCATTATATCTTGCTGACAATTATTTCTAAAAACATGCAGATATACTATACATTAATAGCGTTATCAATATAACATCGCAAAGCCTCAAGAGCAAAACTATAATTCATTTCAATAAAAATTTTATTAACAATAAATAGTGATTACATACTAATAAAGGATAAATAAATGAATAAATTGTACAATAATATGATTATATAATGTTCTATATGTCATCTGGCTAGATTATGTTATGAGAGCACAATGTTATACTCTTATGTGGTTAGGTATAGTGAAGAGATTCTAAGAACTTGTTTAATGGTATTAGCATTTTTAATATAGACATGAATATTTTCTTTTATAAATGACTATTCTATAATGCTGGGTAGGTGGGAATTGATAATCAGAAAAAGGAAAGAGCAATTAAAGACCAGGTGTCAGCAAAGACTTTACTGGAGGCAAGGAGCTGGTCACATTTCTTGATTTTTTTGAGCGTTTGATAGAACAATGGTATAATTTGTGGCGGGGGTAATTCCATGAGACTTTTGCATCTCACTATCCATATGGAATAAAGGACAAAAGTAGAAAGCCTTATTATTGAAAAAAAACCATTCTTAATGGCATTTTCGAGTGAGAAAATCATATCAGGTCTTATGTTGGAATTCATTATAATTATATCTTTCAGAGTTTTAAGTCTTGGGCACCGGTGTATAATATGGTCTATGGTTTCATCTTCACAAGCACACAGACCACATATAGGGTCAATGCTGGTAAAACCTCTTCGGTGATAAAGAAACCAATTCGTGGGTAGCGCATTAAGATTTATTTTAATGATGAAGTCAAGGAATTTGGGTTCCAGACTCCATCTTTTGAAGTGTGTAATGAGTCTTTGGTTGGTTATTTTTAGGCTGGTTTTAATGGGTTGTTGATTATAGTTGATTATATTGTATGCTTCCCATAAGGTGATTTTTTGGTTAAGGTTAAAGGATATTATCGGGTTATAAAGTTGTAGTTGTTGTATTAGGGATGCTATCCATGAACTGGAAGAGGGTGGAGAACGATCTGTCGGTGTAACTTTTTTAATAATGTTAGAGTATCCGCAGGAGAGGATCAGATTATGTAGAGTGTTGTGGGTTTTCTGTAAAATGATTGCTTGTATTGAGTGGAATGACAGTCCATTGAACCTGCGTGGACGTTGGATACCTCGCAAGCTAATAGCAACTGTCCTTCCTTTCCAGAGAAGTTTGGTACATAATCGGTTAATTTTATTTTGAAACTGTTTAGACATTTTAACGAATGAAAGATAATATGAGATTTTTGGCATTATGATCATGTTGAGGAGGCCAACCTTTCCATATAATGAAAGGTATACTCTAGAGAGTGAAGTGGTGATGGCTTCAGTTGAATGGAGGATTGCATCTTGAATTTCTCTTGCCATTGCAGTTGGAGTTTTGTAGATTGGAAAACCTAGATATCTTTGGGGTTTTGCAGAAAAGGGAGAGTTAATTTGTTTACCAGACATTATCTTCCAGATGGAAGATTTGTTAAAATTTATTTGTAGGCCAAGTTTCGCTGTATTTCTGTTTAATATGTTCATGAGATGAGGAAGGTATTTAATGGTGGGAAGCACAACCATGATGTCATCAATATATGCAAATACATTGAAGCTTTTATTGAGAGAGGGAAGGAAAATTCCAGGGAGATTTTTTTCTATATCCATCAGAAGAGGGTTGATGTATGCTGTGAAGAAAAGGGCACTGAGCGGGGATCCTTGAGGGATTGACTTGTATGGCTTGAAGCCTGGTGTGATCTTGCCATCAAGAGAGAGAAAAATCTCTCTGTTGTTGAGCAGATTGCTGACCATCTGTACAATCCCAGTTGGAATGTCGCATTCCAACAGAATATCCAGAAGGATGTTTATCTGGACTGAATCAAATGCTGCCTCAACATCCAGCTGGACAGCAATAGGTTTTGATTTACGATGTCCTCTGATGCAATTGAACAGTGCAGTTACATTGGACATAGCATGCGAGGTTGATGATCCCTTTTTTCCGTATTGGTTTGACGAGATATGGCTAAGAATTTGAGTTTGGATTTGATCTTTAATGACTGACTCAATTATCGTGATAAGCAATGGGGTCATGGAAATTGGCCGGATACTGTTAATGTCGTTTAGTGGTTTTGCTTTTTTAATAAAAGGCACGAGTGCCACTGGGTAAAGATCTGTTATGTTTCTGTTGCCGGAGGCTAGGTGATCAATCATTTTTTTAATAATTGGCACAGTGAATTGACTGAGGTGTTTGAGAAGGAAATTTGGGATGCCATGAAGGCCAGGATGAACGCTGTCAGGGAGAGATGTTATCTTCTTTTTGATTTGGATTTCCATGATGCCATGTTCGCCGGGGTCACCAGCATCTAACCAGCTGTTTATAGGAGGAGCTCCATCTTTTTGCATTAATTGGCAGAATTGTTTGCTGATGTGCTGCATCATTGGAAAGCCAATAAGATTGGTTCCATTAGTATTAATGGATAAGGGAGTGATTTGTTTTTTATTGTATCCCAGTGCCCATCTGAGATAGTCTCTCGTCCAGCAGTGTTGTTGTACTAAGAAACATTTGGCTCTTCTGATGGATATATATTCTGCAAGGGACTTTTGCTTGATTTTGTAGAGATTTTTAAGGAAGATAAATTTTTTCTGTATTTGTGAAATTTTGCTGTAATGCTTGAAGTTGTATATTAATGTCTGTTAGGTCATTTAGAAGGCCATTAGGTCCTTTGATTTTCCTGGTGTGGTGATTTAATATGGACTGAAGTATTCCAATGAAGGAAAACCAGCCCTCCTCAGCAGGCAGGGAAAGGATGTTTATTTTCTGGAAAAGGATGTATGCCTCAGACACTATCGCTTCGGTCATATTTGATTGGGTGATCATGCACATGGTTTTACCAGGTCCATCAATGGGTGTAGGGATTGCAATAGATGTAAGTTGTAAGATTAGAGCCACATGATCAGAGAAAGCAACAGGGGCCAAGGCTGCATCAAGGTTGAAATGGAGGTCTGGGGTGTAGAAAACCAAATCAATCAGGGACTTTTTAGTTTTAGTATAGAAAGAGTAGGCTTCAGGAGGGAAGAAACCCTCTCCACACATTAATCTGTGATTTATTAGATGCAAAAATCTCTTGTTGAAGTCATTGTATGTAGTGTTAAAGTCTCCCAGAAGAATAGTAGGAGAGGCTCTGTTAGTGTTGATGGCATTTAGGATATGGACTATTTTTAGATATTGAGAGGTATCTTTGGCTGTATATATATAAGCTATGATGATCGGATAACCCCAATAGTCTATTTCTATGACAATAATATTGGCATCTAGGAATAGAATGCTAAAACTGTTTGGTGGTGTTGACTTGCTGAGAAGAATACCGACTCCACCTGAAGCAGAATGGCCTATGTAAAATCTAGTAAATCCGAGAGCTGAGAGAAGAAATAATATTTTATGATCAGTCTTATGGTGATATTTAGTTTCACCCATAAGAAGTATATGAGGGGAGCAGAGCAAGAGCCAGTTTTTAATAGCTAGAACTCTATCAATTGAGTTGATGCCGCGAATATTAATGCCAGCAATTTTGCAGAACATGATAGATTAATCCAAACCGTCCTCAGCAAAGTGTACCAAGTCAATGTGGGGCATCTCCATGTTAATGAGTTCTGATGTTGTTTGGAAATCAGAGTCTTGTGATTGAACTTGTGGATGGATTATGGTGATATTTAGTTTCACCCATAAGAAGTATATGAGGGGAGCAGAGCAAGAGCCAGTTTTTAATAGCTAGAACTCTATCAATTGAGTTGATGCCGCGAATATTAATGCCAGCAATTTTGCAGAACATGATAGATTAATCCAAACCGTCCTCAGCAAAGTGTACCAAGTCAATGTGGGGCATCTCCATGTTAATGAGTTCTGATGTTGTTTGGAAATCAGAGTCTTGTGATTGAACTTGTGGATGGATTGGTGATATATTTGTTGGTTGAGGAAACGCATCCATGAAGTCTTCGGTGTCTGATGAAGTAGTGTAATCTGTCTGAGATTGCAAGGAAATCAAATCATACATCACATGATTTAATTTAATAAGCTTGCACTACAAATGTACGTCAGTCAGCAGCTAGAAAACGGTCTGGGGATAGGAATATTTGGTAAAGCTTGTTAAGAGCTATTCACACTCATTATATAACATTTGTAGTAGAAGATTACTAAATTAAATCACGTGATGTATGACTTGATTTTCTTACAACATATATATATATGGCACTGTTTTCAACTTTATTTTTGCATTGGCTGTTCAATCTAGTAAAGGAGTATGTATATATATTATAACGGGATATATATATATGCGTTACATTTAAATTCTAAATACGTAATGTTTTTGTAAATATCTAATACTGAATTAAAAGCACAAACATTCAAAATGCACAAATAACGAATTATTAATTTATTAATGTTTGATTTAAATATTAAAATAAGCTTTAAAAAATTATAGAATCGAAACAAAGATTCTAATCTTTAAATAAAGTATAAAATAAAAACCTTTTTAATAATAGCGAAGATTTTTTAATTTTTAAATATAAAAATTACAAACAGATCCTTAGGGCAAAATGACCATTGAAAAAATGATTACGAAATAGATAAGAGTTCCCACCCAGAGATAGAGACACAGACCTCAGTGGAAAATCCAAAATCTACTTGGCGACCAACTGAATTAACCAATAAAATAGAGATATGGAATATATTTGATGAATCCTGCATTCCAGAGATAAGGTGCCTGAGGACTATAAAAAGAAAAATTCAAAAGCAATAATTATTTAGAGAATTAGAATTTTGAATTCGTTTCATTGTTGCTGAAAAATTAAAAATAAATATTGTCGCTGTTACCAAAAATGTAATCTGTATAATCACGCTTCCCTCGGACTGGCTGGCCGAAGGCAGCTTTCATCTCCACGGATCCCAGGATCGAACCACTGGTACTGTCTTCAGAAAATATCATAAGTACGTCTTCATAAATTGTCATCGCCCACAAGAAATGGATCTTGTATAAATTCAGATCTTCATCACGAAGGAACGAGCCCAGAGAAAGAAAGGAAAGTATACATTTTAAACAAAAAACATTATAAACTCTTAATTTAAAATCTCAGAACCCTATTTTCCTTTAAAGATGAATTATAGACTTTCTCTCTTGATCAAATCTGAACTCTATAAACTTTAAAATTTTTTTAAGTCTTATCTAAAATTGAAACATAATCTTTTTAAAATATGTGTTATATGTTTTCATTTATGCTAAGTGTACGATCTGTTTGTAATGGGGTGGGGGTTTGCTATTGCAAATGAATTTAAAGATGAAAATACTTATCGATGTTTGTGCATTATTAAATTTAAAAAAATAGGTTAAAATAGTATTTGTGGAAAAAAAATAAGTTAAATATAATAGTGTCATTTTAAAATGATTTAAAACCGTAAACTAAAGCTATTTTTTTCTTTTAGAATAAAATTAATAAAATGATTTAAATGTTAGTTGAGTGTAGATGGCTGCTAGACTCGTTTAAATATATGTTAGTTTTAAAGGGGTTTTGATTTTGGACTATTTGTTTCGTAGTTGTGTCAATGCTGGTGGAGAGATATATGAACATTTATATCAATGTAATGTGAAGTGTGTTAGCACCTAGGGTGACAAGTCCAACTGAATGCATGACCCCAAAGAGGTAGTCATATCATTGAAATGGATGCAGATGTATCTCCTGTGCCATTGACTCATTCCAGCTCTATGGATTGAGAAGATAAGTTGGCAATATAGGACTGCTCTCCCATCCATACGTAGCATTTTCTCTTTATATTACATGATTCCTTCGCCAGATAGAAGTACATTCCTATGCTGGTTGAAACTCATGTTTTCTCCAATAATATCATGCTGTTCAGATGCACATTCCTGTCGGTGTGATTCTATGCTAACATGTTTACATTGCATTGGTTTCTGATATATATCTGAAAGTGAGCATTGGTGTGGTTGCGAACTTTTAGCCTGGAATCAAATGTTTGAAAATATTTTAAGCGCGTCGTCTGGGTAGCTCATCTATACTCAACATTCTAAAATTTAAAATTAAAGTTAAAAACAAATAAAATAATAATGAAACAAAATAAAACATAAATTTCTTCTTGTGTTATAAAAATTTTTTTTTTTAAAGTTTGTGTGTTATTACTTATATAGACATAAATAAAATCTTTTTTTGTGTTATTAATACTGACAGTGATCGCTTTTGTTATTCTTTATTAAAAAAATGTATTTAATAAATGTTTTTAAACCTCTGCTACTTCATGAGCTAGTGACTAGGGCTGGCAGTCGTGATTTTAACAGCACATATCTGCCTACTCTATAAATTTTCTAGGTTCGAATTGCCTAGTGGCGCCCTCGTACAGAAGATACGGTAAGACTGGTTATTTCACATCTTCCCTGACCGTTATAATATATATATATTGCTATTCATATTCACATCACATTTGGTAAAATGAAATTTTTTAGATTTAATGTGGACGTGATTATATGTGTAGTAATACTACCAAAGTAATGATTATGCTACATCGCTACATAGGCAGCTTAGATTTTAAATCCAGAGATCTGAAGGTGGGAAGTTTTACAGATTTAAAATAGAATTAAGTTCTTTTTTCCCAGATAACTGGTTTTAACAAATCTCCTGAGCCCTATCTCAACATTGATCAGAAAATGTGTAACTAAATATTTTATTTATAAATAAAACAAGAATAAAAAACCTAATCCTTCAACATCCAGTCTGGCCTGGTAACTGTTGTTTTCTCTTCTCAGTTTTTTTGGAGTGAGGTGCTGTATAAAGATCTTTATACTGCAGTAAATGTTGCAGGAGTTATCAGATGGAAGTAGGAAAGTAGGACTAAAGATAAATGTTAAAAAGACTAAAGTAATGTTTAATCGATTTGCTCAAAATATGAAAATAAAGATTGATTGTGATGAATTAGAAGAAGTTAACAGTTACAAATACCTTGGTCAGACTATTAATACAGATGGAAACATAATGGAGGAAATTAATCATAGAATTAAACTTGGTTGGAGTGCTTTTGGTAGAAATAAGTTGATACTGAAAGGAAATATACCTATGTGTTTGAAAAGGAAGGTTTTTAACAAATGTGTTTTATCAGTTCTTACTTATGGATTTGAGACTTGGACACTTAATAGAAGAGCAATATAAAGACTTCAGACCACTCAAATAAGTATGGAGAGATGTATGTTGGGAGTAGAAGAGATCGAAAATGCAATGTTTGGGTAAGAGAACAAACAGGTGTTAACTGACCTCATTAAAAAAATTAAAAGATTGAAATGGAGTTGGGCTGGACATATTGCTAGAAGAGTAATAATAGATGGACAATTGAAATATTAAACTCGATTCCAAGAGATTGTAAAAGACCCAGAAAGAGACCACATGTGAGATGGATTGATGAAATAAGAAAGTGTGCAGGGATGATGTGAAGAGAAGCTAAAGATCGGAGAAGATGGATTAAACTTGGAGAGACTTTCATCCTGCAGTGGATTGATAATGGTTGACGATGATGATGATGATACTGCAGCAAACTATTTTATCTGTATAAAATAGCAAAGATTTATGCTATGATTTAATTTAACAATAGACTTTAACTATAATCAACACTTAATCAAGATACAAAAAATCCTCTTACACTTCGAACTGAAAGGTTTAAATTGTTTTGTTTTTTTCAAAATAAATCCGATTATTTATTTAAATGAACACAATAGTCACAGTTTAAAATTTAGTTTATTTTATAATTAAATTTACTTTTGAATATAAATATCTCTAAATTGTTATGATGATTAATAAAATAAGATAGATTGGAGAGATTTTAATTGGTCTTTTTTTAATTCCTGAATGACTTTAATTAAAGTAATTGTAATAAAATGTATAAAAAAGACTACACAGCAAATATCTTAACTAAAAGACACTTCGTAGTTGAACCCTACCGGAGGAATATGAGATTAAATTATTTTTCAGATCATTGTCAAAATGTAATGGCAAAATAAACTTAAGTCTGAATCAGTAATTTCGTAAAAAAAAAATTTAAAATAAATGAAATTTCATACTAACGTCTTAAAATAATATTTCTCATATTTAAAATAGAAAACAATAAAATGCCTGCACACACACATAGATTCTAAGCAATAAACGAAGTTATATTATTTATTTTGAAATCATTTTTTGAAATATATGATCTAAATATGAATATTAACTTTTTTTTTTCAACACCATTTAGTCGCTAAAATATTGTATGTATTATAATGTATTAAATTTTATTAACTTATAAGATAGTCTACGTATTTAAATAAAATATTAACACTTAACATAATTTTACCACAAATCTTTGCCTAGTAATTTTTAAAAAAATACAAAAGGTTATCATATTCAATGAAGTATTATAAATTTTAATGATCATTTTATAAGTATTCAATTTAACTAATGTTATCAAAAATGGAATACTAGATGGTATTCTATATGTAATAACTGGTTAACGTTTAAAAATGATTAACAGTTGAAAGGGCTTGAAACCTTATGACAAAAAAAAAGGCTTTTTATACATAATTATTACTAATATATATTTATTTTTGCAGCCGTTGCATATGCTTTTTTTATTATTTATTATAATCAATTTTACTAATATCATATTTGGAATAAGGTAATAACAATTTTTAGAGTTTAACTATTATTAAGCTTAGATCATTCTTGTATATATATATGTATTCCATTAAAATCCTTAATATATATATATAACTCACCGTAGGTAACTATTGGTTACTGATGAGGATTCAGATAATTTATTATACTCCAAATTCCCATATCTCTAAAATTATTTGGTTTGATTTACTACTTTGAGTATTAAGTTATAAATGAAATCCATCTTTTAGCTTATCATAGATTAGATTAATGCTATTATAACTGGATCATGAGGTTTTAGTTTGCTTGCTTGTTTTAATTGTTAGTTGCCCGTTTGCATCATATCTGTTTTAATATTTGAAAAATTCTCATTATACATTCAGTATGTGTGTGTGTGTATATATATATATATATTAGTAAATGATTACATATACTTAAAATATAATTAATTTTTATTTTAGAGTTGATCCTCATATTTATGAAATTGTTATTTGTAATGGAATTCGATATGGTGGAGATGAAGAATGGCATTTTGTTTTTAATTTATACCAAGAAAATATGTTCGTGTATAATCCATTAGAGAGAAAAATTCTTCGTAATGGATTAACTTGCAGCAGAAATCCAGTACTTATTCAAAGGTAAAATCACAGAAATTGAATATATATATGTGTGTGTGTAATGTTATCAAAAAAAATTGTATCATTAAAAGATTAAATTAAAACATCTACCTAGAAACTGTAATATATTAAGAAAATTTCTCAGAATAACAACATTGCAAGTTTAAAAAAGACTATATCCACACATAACGCAAACTTTTCTTTAAATATCACTCTGTTGGGATCTCGTTAATTCAAAACGTTAAAAAAAAAACTATTGTGATAATAGTAAAGTAAATATATACATGTTTTTGTTATTATTTTAGAAATCATCCGATAACTAACTCAGAGGAAGATGAATGATATATTATCAAAATGATCCTTGCCAATTTCTGTGAAAAATTTTCTATATATAAAAATATTTTTTTTTAAAGGATTGCAACAATTTGATCTATTTTATTTTGATCTACAAAATTATCCTATCATTAAAGACTTCCACAGTAATACCCTCTGAAATCTATTTTAATTCTAAAAATATTGACAGGTAATGATATATACATGTGTGTTATGTGTGAGTGGGTAAAGAAATTCAAATCAAAGATATAAAAAAAGTAGAACAGAAAATGGCTATATTTTTAAAGATTTATTTATTTACTAGCCATACCCGGTCACGTGTTGCTGTGGCTCAGTCTAGTTAAATGGAAAAGAAAGAAAAGAGAAAGCTCACGTTTCTAATATGTTTAATTTCACGATGCTTGTGGGTATACAATATTTTTTGTTGTTCCATTGTCTTGGCAGATATAGAGATTGTCTGGTTTGCCGACTCTAGAACATGCAACATATAATAATCCATGTGAGAAGCAATCCATGTCTAGATCTTAACTGCACAATTCTAAAGATTGTCCCTGAGTTTTGATGATGGTGATTGCAAATGCCAATCGAATTGGGAATTGCAGTCTCTCACACGAAATAATTAAATCAAAATGAAAATAAATAGAAATCTATGAAAATTCAATTTAACAATGCAATCGGAAACATTGAAATGGAATCGTAAAATATTTAGTATAGCATGTGTTGCTTTTACGTCCAGCAGATAGCGCTGCGTAAAATATTTAATATAGCATGTATTGCTTTTATGTCCAACAGATATATATATATAATATTAATTTAAAGAAGCAAGATATTGATGATAAAAAATGAATATCTATTCCATATGTGTCAAATATTCAAGCTAAGTTTATTAAAATATGTATAGAAAATTATATAATGTTTCATTTTGTAATCTAACAAATGTTAATATGTTGATAAATAATTTTAAAAAAGAGACACAAAACAAAAAACAAAACAAAACGTATTGGAGAATTGAGGTATTTAGAAACTGTAAAAAGAACATTGTGAGGAGATAACACTAGAATTCTTCGTGAGGAAAGAAATCACAATAAAAGGAAAATCAGAAAGTTTGTCTAAAAAAATATTTAAATAATAGACAATATGTGATGATGATTTTTAATTCCAAAAAAATTAAAAGTGTAGTAGTTGAAAATAATTTTGAAGTAACTAAAAATACTTTTGTATTTTTATAATTGTAATTATAATATTTATCATAATAATTATTATATATAGCAGGAAGAAAAAATAAAAGAATTCACAATATTGATATTTAGATCTTAAATACAGTAATGGAAAAAGAAAAATAACATTAAATATTAATCCAAACAATTATATGATTTTATGCTTTAGATTGTTTAAGCTTGAATATCATTTTTATATCATAATCCACAGTGTTATAAATAGTAGTCCAAATAGGCATTGACTTGTTTCAAGTCTAAATGATCTTTCATCAGATATATGTGAATAATCTACAAAGCATCTAATAAACAGAAATTACTTTAAAAACCTCTATTTAAATGCACAAACATTTATTCCCTCTAGAAACTCGAGAAATCTATAAGATCCAATGTCAAACTACATACATAGGTAGGAGCAATCATCACATAAATGCCAAAAGATATAAATATATTAGCATTAAAATGTTTTATCTCCAGCATTTTACTCCCCATGTTTTAGACACTGGCTATCACATACATTTCTTAAATACTAAAATCATATCCACATTAAACAATCATCATTAAAGAGTATTTAGGGAAGCTATAATTTTTTTTTAAATAAACAAATTGTATTAGCAATCAGGATAAAAAAATGTAATTACCATCAGTATGGGAGAGTTTCCTCCTACAAGTAAAAGAAAACCATCAAATTTAAGCCAAACTATTCAAAAACCACAATACATAATTATTATCTCTGCAATAACCATGTGATGAGCACTTTACTCAGTTAAAGGCAAATGTTGTCTTGTCAAAAGTTTAGGATATTACTTTTATTATATTTTACTAAACACGGTTGCTCCCAAAAACATGATTTGTGAATCATTTTTTGCCCATGAAAACATTCATTTCAACATATATAAACACATTCATAAGGAAAGATTGAAAGCATTTTAAGATTTTAAATATTTTTGTTTATTAGAATATTTAGAAATTTTGTTAAAAAATATTTGATCAGTTATATATTTTTATAAAAATACTTAAATTAGTAATCTAATAATTTAAAAATAATATTAAGAATAAATGGTTTCCTGCTACTTTGAAGGAATGAATGAACTTATTTTCTTACATCTTAAATTAGGTTATGTGTCATATAATTTGATTTTTTTGTAATTTCTTACATCTTGCATAAGCTTTTGTATGATTTATGAGAACAGATCTGAAATCATTAAAAAAAATATTTTTATTTATATTCTTGCAGACTTCTTAGCTTAACCTTAACTGATATAATGCCTACTGAAGATAAACCAGCTATTTTTGTTGGTACTACCAATGAGAACATTGATTCTGTAAAAGCAGCTTGGGAATTTTTACGATTTAAATGGACAGATATTAAAAAAAAGTAAGTTTAATTTGTTTTGCATTTGTTTTTTCTATCTATCTATCTATCTATCTATCTATCTATCTATCTATCTATCTATCTATCTATCTATCTATCTATCTATCTATCTATCTATCTATCTATCTATCTATCTATCTATCTATCTATCTATCTATCTATCTATCTATCTATCTATCTATCTATCTATCTATCTATCTATCTATCTATCTATCTATCTATCTATCCATCCATCCATCCATCCATCCATCTATCTATCTATCTATCTATCTATCTATCTATCTAAATATCTACCTATCTATCTATCTGTCTATCTGTCTCTCTGTCTATCTATCTATCTATCTATCTATCTATCTATCTATCTATCTATCTATCTATCTATCTATCTATCTATCTATCTATCTATCTATCTATCTATCTATCTATCTATCTATCTATCCATCCATCCATCCATCCATCTATCTATCTATCTATCTATCTAAATATCTACCTATCTATCTATCTGTCTATCTGTCTCTCTGTCTATCTATCTATCTATCTATCTATCTATCTATCTATCTATCTATCTATCTATCTATCTATCTATCTATCTATCTATCTATCCATCCTTCCATCTATCTGTCTATACATTAATAATAAACAGAAGTGTAAATAAAATATGAAGAAAATGTATGATGAAAAAGTTAAATCACCTCTCTCTTTCTCTCCAATGTAAACAAAGGAATAAATGGGTTTAATTTCATGTAATAATTAGATAAATCAGTTAACATTGGAGTTCCTAAGTAATCAGCAGAACTTAAGACAAAATTAATTGACTCTAATAGCCCACAATAGCTTTTTGTTTTAAGTTTACTTAGAAACAAAAAGCGATTATCTTTTATTTCTAATCCACAGTTCTATATGAATTTAAACCCCAACATATATTTTTATAACACATAACAAATTTTCTATCATTTTTCCATTTATATTCCATGAATATTATTTTAATTCCATCTTAGAACTATATAAGTAAAATCAAATATTTTAGGGATTAATTATTATGAAAGCAAATACTAAGTTTGTTTAGTTCCATATAATAACTGAAAAATAATTTATTATTAAAGAAAGCTACTAGAATCTTCACCATTTTGCAATTGACTAGCTTGACTGGTTTCTTCATCATTATTTTTTCCGAAAAAAAAAGCTGAAGCGGTCTTATACAAAGCTGTTTTGTTTTATTTTGTTTTCTATATAAATGTAATGGATGGTATATTTTAAAATCTGTATATTAATTAGAAATAAAATAAATACATATATAAACATGTAATCAGAATACAGATTTTAAAAGAAAGTCAATGAAGAAAATAGAAATGAACTCAAATATTATTAAGTAAAATTACAAAAGCTTATAATAAAATAAAATAGTTATCATGAATTTAAAATGTTAAAAGATTTCAAAATTTGCAAGAAATAATTTAAGAATTATTAAAGTAAAATATTGTTGTTTTGTTAGTATATTTAAATACACATACAGTAATTATTTTTGGTAAGTGTATAAAGAACGTCCACCATCCGCTAGGCCACTGACTTGACTAAATAAAACTGTTTTTTCAGAATCTAATCGCATTTTTTAGATAGCCACCCCATACCCAATTCAACTATCTGATGTATCTATTTACTTTTAGATTAGAGGAAAACATAAACAATAAAAATCGTCAAATAATCACCAACTGAAAATATACATTATATTGATTACTAGAATCTATCAGAGAAGCTTTTATCCAGTTAACAGTTATTTAATGAATGTTATATTTTTTTCTTTTCACATATGCACATACTACTGATAGTATTTGTACCAGTTTACTTTACAATGTGCTTTTACAATTCAAGCTGATGACTGCCCACAGTTGTTTCAGATGTACACCAGTGTCTCAGAATATTATTGAGTTAAGCTAACAAAAAATAGGCAGTACAGATATAAATTCATAACATATCTATATAACATAACTTAATTGTAGATATTGAGGCTGGAAAACTCACAAAAGAATTTTCAATATTATTAAGAATTTTTGTAAAAAAAAAATCCATTTATTGCAATTATATCTGTAATCTATCAATAATATTTTAATCTTTTACCAAGAAACAAAAATCAGTTTACTGTAATTTGTTTTATTTTAATTTTTGATAACAAAATATATAAGCCAATCTTATGTAAGTATATAATTAAAAAAAACAATTTAGCTTGCAGGGTGTTCAAAAAAATCTATCAAATATGCATTCGTGAATATCAAATTGAAAATGGCAGAAGAAAAGAAAATAGAGAAAAGATAAAAATAAAAAAAATAAAAAAGAGTGAGAAATGGAGAGATCATGAAGAAAAAGAGACAGCTCAAAAGAAGAGCGATAAAAAAGAAAATATTAAAAAAAAAGGGAAAAATAATGGTAAATTATAAAGGTAAAAAAAAGTTAGGACCTTAGTTATAATCCAAAATATTGAATTCTGTTGAATTTGATTAATAAGAAATTTAGTCATTACTTAGTTTTATATTCATGAGAAAAAAAGAAAAAAAATAGAATAAAAGAAAATTTAAAAAAAAACAAAAAACATTCAGTTTATGTTATCCATAAATATTTTTCTAGTATGAATAACACTTTTATAACAAACTAATAAAATATTTATACGAAATTAATTTGAAAAGCGCATACATTCATCTTTTTGCCTTCATGCAATATTAATTTTAAAAATTCTTTTACATGCATCTTATAAATATTTTTTGCGTAATGTTAGTGTTTTCTTTCGGATAAAAGTTAACTAACAATCATTTACTAACAATAAAAATATAAGTTGCTAACTGTCATTCTTTTTTAATATGTTATCTTGTCACAATTTTGCTTCTTAATCATTTACAGTACTTTAAATGATTATTTCAAGAATTTTAAAAATCACAACTTATTTTTTGTCGTTTTAACTTTTTAATTATATTCTTTTATGTGTAAACAACCGCTGTATGGTTTTTGTTAGTACTGAAAACTGCTTATAATACCTTTTAACACATTTTTAAAGCATGACAATAATCAAATTAGTGATTTTTTCCCCCTAGAAATCAAAAACATTAAATTTGCTTTGGATGCAGTCACTCTTTTTTATGAAACTTATAAACAGCAGGAATTAATTTTTAAGTTAATTCCATCACTGTAAATTTGAATCCTACTAATAATAAATTAGATTATATTTAATTTCTGCAAAAATATGAAAGAGGAGTCATTTTATATAATAATTTAACCACTTAAATGTAAAAAATTGAAATAAAAATCATATAATAAAATTAATGAAAGGTATGATTCTATTCCCTCCCAAATGTAAATTGAATTTAAAAATTGTTATACTTTTCTTTATTTAGAATATGCTAAAATAAATTACATTGCAATACTGTTGTTACTAATATTTATACACCTATAACAAAATTTATTAGGAAAGTAACAAGAAAAGCAAAATCACTATGGATGATAATCAAATATTATTGACACAATATTCATTTGTCTTTTCACTATACAAGTTTTCAAGCAATAAACTTCACTTATATATGAATTCACACTTACATACATTACCACGTGGTGGAATGACAGATTACTGTATTGGAACTTAAGGGTCATTTTTGATACTCAAACATTACATGATTTTTGAATGACTCATTATTCAATTAATTTATATTATTACTGAGTCTATCGTGTATTATTTTATTCTATTATCTACTAGATATATAAATCTATCATTACTTAGAAAATGTATTATTTTATAAAATACTAAATTGAATTACTCATTAATGATGATTCTTTTTTATTATTGTAGTTATATGAACACTTCTGGAGGAATGACTGAATTAGTCATGGCTGCAGCCAAAAAGCTTAAGACTGAAACAGACTTTCAAGAGGTATGATTTTATTAATGAAATATTTTTTTATTTTATTGCTAAAAAAATACACAAGGCTTTATAAATAACATTTATTTACATCATTAAAAAATTAATGATCACATATAAAGCTAACAGATGACTTAGTAAAACATCTTTTGTTCAAACTACTTTGTCCATTTTGAAATATTTTCTTTAAAAGTATTTTTAATATTTTTTATTCTAATTTTATCTAAAATATAGTTCTTGAATTTATTTCAACATTATCGTTTTTTTAAATCTATAATATAACTTATTTTATTGTTTTTTTCATCCATTCATAAATGTTTTAATCCAACTTTCTATATGTATCTATCAATATATCTATTGTTGCATTTACTCTGTTATTTAAAATCTAATTACTTATTAAATTTATTTGTGAATTTTTATATAACACAATTTTAAATGTTGGTCTTTATATCTCTATGCTTACTTCATGAACTGAAAATCTATTATTCAATTTTGTACTCCATGTTTTCAAATAACTAACAATAAATATAAACATTATTCTTTTCAACAGCTCGGCATTATTTACAAGTAAATGACTATAAAATTTAAGTAACTACTGAGGGCGTTTGTTAGCCCATGTTTAAACACTAAGTTATTGCCCATAAAAATTTGCTGATATATTTGAGCAAAAAAAAAAAAAATTGCAATTTTACTTTAAAAATATATTTTTAAATCGAAATATATAAAGCTTATAATTGTTAATTGTCATAATAAATTGAAAAAATGTTATATTATTTGTTTTTCCTGAAGACAGATGGTGTGACTAAGCAAAATGATATGTAATTGTTTTCTATCAATGTTTTCATTTTCAATCCAGCACACATTTGTTATCCATGATTAATGTAATCTGAAATCTTAGTATTACTTTCTATTATGCATTCAGATCTCAGGTGCATAAATTTATTATTAATCTCACTTATTAAAAACACTTTTAAAGCACATAATGATATTACTTTCTATTGTTAATTTAGGATTAAGATAATATGTGTCCTATTGCATTTCTACTGTAAACTTTTTTATTCTTTAATCCCAGCTCATTATCATCTCCATTTTAGAAAGCTATTAATCATTATTTTAATGCTTTTTAATATTTATCTTTTTTCATTTCATCCAAAAGCTTTTGTAATATTTTATGATGCCCTGAAGCATTATTAACTAAATCACTTAAATTACTGGCAAAATCTACATGATTAAAAAATAATTTTTATTTCTTTTTATTCCATTAGGTTTCCTTTTTCATTAATTCATTAAATACTTTCAGCAAAATTGTTGTAAAATGTTTTGAGAAGATAAAACCATCCTACATAAATATCTATCATTATTAATTTTCATAGTCTCTCCTTACATTTTAATCAGAGATATTGCATTTTGATAAATATATTTAAAATGTTGATAATATTCTGATTTTATATTTTAACATTCTAAAAAATTTAATTATAACAAAAATATGTTTTTCATAAATATACTGTAGGATGTATTTAACAAACATTTTAAATATTATATATTGTACCATATTGGTACACCCTCAACACATATCATCTATTTATCTATTACTAAAATTATTTTTTTTGTATTTAGATTTTAGATTATTATTATATGGGGGGATCATTAATTATTAAATTTCTAATTTAGATGCCTTGAGTCAAAATGATGTTTGTCTATTTTTAAAAAAAAAAGAATTATTGTCAACATTTCAGAATATAAAACAATTTGTGATTTATTACTTTTATTTTTTGAAAATAATAGAACATTGAGGAAGTTCCAAAAATATGTTTTCATTAAGAAAATAGTGATATATATGTATGTATTGTTAAACCTTAAGTTCTGATAAGTAAATAATAAAGGCCTTTTTTTAAAAAAAATCAAAATAATAATTTTAATTCATTTTATTTATTATACTTTGTAAAAATAAGTTCATAGTTTGTTTTATTTTATTTATAATATAAAGCAAAATACAGTAAAGTATAGATTTTTTTAATAAGAAAAAAACACTCTGCCAAAATAATATTACCTATTTCACATTCTCATATGTATGAATCTATTTATATATGTGTGTGTATAATTGATATTTTAAAATAGATTTCTTTATAATAATAATTGTTTGATGAATTTTCAATGCAATTGGCTTGAGAATATTAAATAACAACAGTGATAGATATTACACCATTCAAATAAATTATAAGAGTACCAAACTCTTCATACACTAATGTCACCAAGTGCAAACCTTCATAATCAATGGATTAAGGCTTGCACCTGAAGGCACTACTATATGGATAATTTTGTACTTTTATTAATAGCATGTGTAAGCATATGAAATGATGATCATGTGATATTTTGATGGTTTCAAATAAATTATCTGGAAGCCCATATTACCAAGCAAAAATTCTTTCACTTTCTATTCTTTTCTTTTGAAGTGTATTTATTTCATGCATATATATTTTGCTTATTTAAAAAGAAATTTCACTTTTAACAAACATTTCTTTCATTACTAGCTACAATGTATGTATTCATAAACATTTGCATTAACAAACTATACAACATGATTTTCTAGAAAATAAAGTAAACATCTGCTTATAAAAAAAATGAAAATGGAGATGAAGGCAGCTAACATACAGTTACTGTTGTGTTCAGGAAAATTTATTCTTTATTTACATCTGAGATTTTTTTTTTTAAATGCTTATTTAAATACAATATATAAGCATGTGCCTGAAAAACAATACAAATATTTATAGATAAAATCACTAACATTGTTAAAATTATTAAAGTATAATATTATTTTTTAAAACTGGAAAAGTATTTATTAAAGAATATCAAAATCTTGATTTGTCTACTTTTTTGTTACTACATTTTTGTGTTATCTATTGGAATCATTTTATTTCACACATCTTGGCAAAAGCCTTTATTAAATTCACATCATACTTATATGGATATTATAATTCCCAAGGATTGCATCATGATGGATGGAATAACAATTATTTTGAAAAGAAATTATGACAATGAAAAAGTTTTATATATGCATGTTGCTAATGGGATTACAGAATATTATATTATGTGATAACTACTTAAATGGATTAACATGCACAAATACTTTTCAGATAAAATTATATTGGTAACCTAATTAGAATGTGTTTTAACACTACTTTTGGACCATTGTTGCTACACAGATATTGGATATTTTAATGAATTATAAAATCTTAAGTGTCACTGGATTATGGATATTGAATATATCACCATCCATGCAGGTTGTTCAATTCCAACAAAAATTTTATTATATGTGTTTGGAAGGTTACTTAATATATATATATATATATATATTCTAACAATCAAAATTTTAGAAAAGATGATGAACATTTCTTAAATATATAAATTAACGACAGATGCATTTCTTAAGTATCAATTAAATATGCAATGCATCAATTATATATATTCTGGTATACTAAGTATAGATCAAATAATTTCTAAGTATAGATTTAATCTAATAATTTCTCAAATATAATGCATAGACTAATATATTTCATACGTATAAATTAAATATAACCTCCTTCGTGCGACCGCGTTACAGGCCAATTGTAACTATATAAAATCAATTCAAACAAATAAAAAGTTATTCTTTATTTTGTTAACTTTATATAAACTTATTAAAGTAACATGAAACGCATTTTGCAATCTCTCAATCGGTCATCCACAATGAATTTCAAACATAACTAAACGATTGGGAGAGCTTCCAAATATCATATATATTATTGGATAGTTTAAGCTAATTATAACTTTATTATAACCAATGAGAATTTTATTCAAATGATCGCACATCCACGTTATGGATTAATTATATTATATTCAAACTATATGGCATTTACACATTTGCAGATAAATTGCATGCCATATACAACATTTTAAGAATGGATCGATGGATACTTCATCATTCCCAGCTGACACTATTTCTGAGGCCTACTGAGATGATGATGATGATACAGAACATTTATAAGCTTAATTGCCAGGGCGCCAAATTGCAGCTCCAATAAAATATAGAGGTTAAATCTCAATTCAATACTCTTAGTAATAATATTTCATGAATGGGTTAATACATAATTAATTTAGAGAACACTGAGAACGCATTAAAATTGACAATATTAATATCTTTAAGAATTCCAGGTTATTCTCAGCATAATCCCATTCACTATGATTAAAGCTACAATTAAATTTTATTCTAATTATAAAGTTCTATATTCATCTCCACCTTCCTGATCCATCCCTTCATCAATTTCACGTCCATATGTCTATTACACTATTATTTATTTTATCATTAAATTTTACATCTTTGCTAGCTCATTTCCTCTCATTCTAATCTCTTCTCAGGGTTTTTCGAACAATTAGGTGTGGAAATCGAATAAGCTGCGATAGGTTATTGGTGATAAACATTCCTCTCTTGATCGCCTCCAAGGTGATCTCAGTTGTCTTTAACGCAATCTAATATCAATTTACATTAAAGCTGGAATATTTTAAGCTTATTAAATCTTTATAAACACATCATAAAACATAGTCGCAATTATAACAAAATTATAATAAAATAAAATGCGTCTAGAGGGGTTTGAATACAACGGATGGGGAAAGGATTTTATGCCCACCCTCTGCACTCGCTATCACTCAATACTATCTCTATTCACGATTTATAGTTCAACAATATTAAATTATTTGGTAATTTTATGCATTTAAAATTAACCTTTTAAATAGTTTTACTAAATATTAATTACGTACATGATAATTCAAATATTCATAATAATATTATATTGATGTATGATTGGATTGGAAACATCTAGATAATAATAACCCACAAAAACATGGAGACACACGCAAATTTTATTTAAAACAAATAACAAATTTTATTTGACAAACTATAATTCAATCAATACAAAACATATACATTACATTATATCTACACTTTCTTTTTACCTTAAATATAGTAAATACCAATTTCTTCCCATTTTCAATGCTTTCTCTTTTTATTACAGATATATTGTAGAAAATACATAATCGATTTTTCCCCTAATTAAATTTAATAATTTTATTTAATAAATCTAAAGTTGATATTCCCTTGCAAATTTCTTGATCTTATCCGATCATCCTGATTAAATATTCTTTGGCCCTAATCTTTACAACAGAGATATCTTAATAATAGTGAGACTAAGTTATTGCAAATAAATTGGCATTAAGATCAAACATCATCATAGTGCACTCTCTATGTTCATGTTCTTATAACATAATAATATTTTAACAATACTACCTTTCCAGCGAAGTTCTCAGCTGGCCATGTAAATATTTATTAAATACATTTATATACGCATTGCTTATGCCCAATCATTCGTAAGTTTTATTTAACCCTTAACAGTTATTAACTTAATTATTTTTGGCTCGTATGCTAAATCAAATCTACAAAAACGATATTCAAATACACCAATTGCACATACGTTATCTGCATTCATTCAGACATTAAATTGAGTTTGCGACCTGGTATCCAATACTTATAATAATGCTCATCATGGCTATCCTCTCATACACACGTAAGGAATATCAAATATTAATATGAGGCAGGCAGTGACCCGAATAAGAGAGAACCTTTTCACTAAGGTTGAGATATGCTAGGATTTTTATCGCTAGTCATATAAAAACATAGGTATACCAAATACCTCTGGCCATCAAAATAAGAAACCTTCTTACGGTGTAGAGAATACTCAAGTGGGAAAACTCTTCCACTGGGTTCAAATACTTTTAAAAATATAGCATATATCTCAGTGAGTTAAACTTCACTGAATTGGTGGAGATCTTTGTCTATCCACACACATACAGGTCGAAACATCAAATTATACAAGTAAACTTTCACAATCTTAATATTCTTGCAAAGTAGTGTACTGGAATATGAGCCCATAAATTTTCCAAGCATAAATCAGCTTGTTTCTGGCCTTAACTTTATGATAACAATAATAATAAGCAATAAGAAATGCGCACAAAATTCTCAAAACTATTTCCATGCACTTTTATAAAAAATAAAAATAAAAATGATGATGATACTCAATAGACAAGCAATTCATTTATAAGTCTAAGCATTTGATAATAACTTCTGATGCTAATAATAATATCTCTTAATTGTTCCTTTTTTTTCTTTTTTTTATTGAGAAAGAAAAAAAATTGTTTGTAAAGCATTTTAAATAAGGCATATAAATTTCATCTACCCCCAAAATGACCATAATAGCAAAAGCATTTAAATAAACATATATAAAATCATCTGAAATCAATTTCTACCCCCAAAATAATCATAATAGCAATTATTACATGAATTAATTTTAAAATAGACGATATATGTGATACACTACAAAGAAAGAAATTCATTTTATATATATATATATGAAATGTCCTACACACATAAAGAGTGAATAATAATAATAATAAAAAATTATACTTATATAAGTCTTTTAGTAGGTGTTCTTCCAGGTTCCTGATTTCTCCTTTTTTTCTCCTTGACCGGTTTATGAGAGCATATAAGTCCTTGTTATAAAAAGTTCTTTTGATAGAGTTCAGTTCCTTTTCTCTCATATATACAGTTTTTATTTTGCTGAATGCGTTCCTCATTCCCAACTCTAGGTAGATTACCTTTAAACTTTGTAATTTTCTGCAAGTTTCAGTTAAACAGCCTTCATTTAACTTTTTCACAATATCAGTCTGTTTTTGATTGTCCTTTTCCAATTTTAATTTCATTTTGTAGATTTAAATTGACTTATATATGCATTAAACTTTTGAGTTTTAAATTTTACTATTTGCATATATCTAAACGATATTAAACTCAAATTTTAACTTCTGTGGTTTAAAGTTTTATGACCATCTGCTGAATAGCTGACTTCTGGAGGTTCAAGTTGTGTGTGCCCACTTAAAATTTACTCACTATACATTGTTATATTCAGCCAAATTATTCTGAAGAGACAAAGTACAATAAAAATGATTTTCAATTTTATAACACAGTTTTCTTTTTAGTCAATGAAGGAAAACTGCTACAGATAAGTTTTTCAAACTACAAGCAAGTTTAAAATAAAAAGAAGCCTTTTTTTCCTCCTTTAACACAGCTTTTATAGAGACATCCACCTGTGTTTATTATCTTTACAATTAACTGACAGGTTCCCCCTTCTCAATTAAATTTAACCTTTTGCCCCCTCAGAAAAATAAGGCACAAATTCCATTCAAACAGACACGATTAATTTCACAATCTAACAATTAATTGCCAATTAATTTTTGACACTCTGACACACCAGACTATCATTAATGGTCTATTAATGGTCCACTTAAATTCCTTAGTGAGATCTGTCTTTTAAGGAATGATAATTAACTGAGTAAGATAATACCAACACTAAAAATAATCTTACTTTTTCCCTTTAATAGTGAAACCAAATATCTATTGCAGCTGTTTCAAACTCAGACTTTATATTAAATTTGGCTGCTAATATTAAACTTATTTAAAAGATTTTAATTTCTTATTTAAAATTGCTTTACAACATGTAAGAAATGATTATTAATTGTAAATTGTACCATCCAGATTTACAATTAAATTATATATACACACACATCGCAGGTATATACTTTTCTTTAAATTTAGATTTTTAATGCCTTAATCTTTATTTATTACAACTATTCTACCTATATTATTATTATTATTTTTTATTTACTTTCATGAATTATTTATTTCCAACCTAGCATATGATAATGACTATTCATCCTCACTATCCTAATGTAGTTTTTAATAGTCACACACCTCCCTATCAACAAATGTGTAAATCTTGCTTTTTCTAATATTTTCTTAATATCAATTTAACCCATAACTTAAAATAAAATAATCCTCTGGTTATAAACACATTAACAATAAATTTTTAGATTGCTTACTAGTTGAACATATGCAATCCCTTATAAATATGGGTTCAAACTCGGTCTTGGCTAAAATTTTCTTATTACAGAAAAAAAAAATACATATATTATGAGGAAAATTTGGATAGAACCTTCTCTTTCATAGCTAACTTAAAAAAAATGGAGCCTTGGACAAATCCAAGGGCTACAATATATATATATATGTTTGCTCGCTAAAGGATAAATGACTAAACATATACATAATTAGAGGAAAATAATAACAATTAGTCTAAATTATAATTAACTATTAATTAAATGTCATCTGAATAACTTATTTAGATTTTAATATTGCCTCAGTAATAAATCATAATAGGTTAAAGATTCTTTATAAATTTTGTATTCCTTTGATATAATTAACATAAATACGTATTTTCTTCTAGTTCTGAAAATAAGTCTGTTGTTTAGCATTGCCATAGATATAAACATTTATATATTTATTACACTTTGAGTTTTATTTCCTTAGTATGGCATTAATATCATTTGTTATTTATCATTACTTGGTGTAAATGAATTATTATTGTTGATCAAAAAAGAAGTACTGAGTTTGCCTACTTTAATTAATTAAGAGGCGATAATTTTAAATTGTATTCAAGGAATATGAACATTAATGATCATATGGTTTCTACATTATTGTTTCATACTCATCTTAGCTCATAAATATTTAAATCATTATTTTAAGTTTATTTCATATCCATAAAAGCTAATATTTTTCATTATTGCATCTATTTTAAATTGTATTGGTATAGATTATAGACTTAAAGCTAAAGCATATAAAATGTTATAAATTTGGATTTAATTTAGTTTCTCTAGAGTCTCTGTTTTTGGACACTACACTCCTATTCATCCTATTTATACCATTATTGTTTTTGCAGTTTAAATATGTGAGGCATTTGAAGAGACAGCTTTCCCCATTTTATTCTGGTAATACTTGTCTAAAAAGTGCCCATCCCAATTTCAAAAGAGAATAAACCAAAGTAGTGAGATAAACAAATAATAAACCATAAGAAAAGAAAGTTAGTAAAAAAAAATTGTAATAATGCAAATAATTAAAAGATGTAAATGCTATTGCACAAATAGTTGAAGCAAAGAGGACAGATTTTATGAGAGATTTGGGTCCTATACTAATTGACATAAACATATCTATTTTAGCATAATGTTGTTACAATAATATGAAATGACCTTACATATGCAAACAAATTTTATATAATTTTTTTTTAAATTTACGAATTTTTTAAGCAAAAAAAAAAAATTCTCAGGGTTAAAATACTTTATAATTTTATAATTTTTTATATTTATGTCAGAAACACACCCACAACTGTAATTACAACTTACTTTGTTCAACAATTATTTTTATGTATCTTTGATTTTTTTTTAAAAAATTGACAGCTTTTAAGATTTTTTTATTATAGAAACATTAAAATATTGACAAAAATTTGTCAAGGCAACCCTTGAGGTGATTAATCCCGACATAAAAATAGTACAAAACAGACTTAGCAATTAATACACAAATTGCAGTTTTAAAATTAAAATTATAGAACATACAAAGCTAATGCAGGAATAAAGATGAAAACCACATTTATATCTGGTGGTAGGAATTGTTAGCAGGATGTGGCATTATATTAATCTACTAATATAATTGCTTTGCATGATTACTAAAAAACTGCAGAATCAAAGATTAATGTAATAACACTACAATTTTTTAGAAAAAATATGATTGAAATTTTATGCAGTTAAAAACTAAATTAGCATAGCACATTATAAATAATTTTTGAATACCAAAATTTAATAATAAAAAGTAATGAGATTATTGTTGTTAAACAAATAAATGAATCTGCTGTTATTATCTAAATTATAACTTGAATAATAAAAAGTAAGAAAAAGAAAAAAAATCAATGTCTTGAGATATCCCCAATTTATAGAAACAATAATAGAAATCTGTTTATTCTGAGTTGATTGAAATCCTTAAAGAAATACAAAACCATTTTGTAAACTTAAAAAAAAAAAGATAAATTATTTATTATACATTTTACAAAAGACCTACATAAATTAAGTCATCCCTAAGATTTTAGAAGATGATTTCCACAATTGATAAATATAAATTTTTGATTTTGGAGATGCAAGAGAAATTGCAGATTGAATATTGTTTATTAGAATAATAATCTGAAAAATCAAGTATTTCATTTTTTTTTTGAAAACTGTTTTTATGAGTATACTTCCCACACATTGAATAAAAGACATTTTTCTCAGAAGGTTTCGAAGTAGTAGTTAGAATAACTTCTAGACAGAAAGCTATTCAAGCATCTAGAATTTAAAAGAGTGTTACAAGTTATAGATACTATTGAGAGAAAAAAAACAGAATTAGAAAAAAAACCCGTTGGAATTCCTTTAGCAAGGAACCAAAAAATAGTGATTACCATGAGACAAACAATAGTAGTTTTTTATTGCTTATACTCTTGAAAACTATTACAAGTATATATATATAGGTCTAAGTAGTTTGAGTTTAAATGAAAGAATAAAGATACATAAAAGTTAGGGTTAGAAATAAGTATCTTAGTTCTGCTTTATATATCCATGAAAAAGATACAGGCCACACTATTAATTTTAATGAAGCTGATGTCTTCTTTGAGAGAAATGAAATAAAAAGAAGAATTAAAGAATCTTTATTATAAAAAATTATGATTCTGAAGCAATTAACTTATTTAGAAGTTCTTTTGATATTAAGTGTGTATGGGAAATATGTGGAATTGTGGGTAATGTTTAGTTTAAATATATTGTTATATTGTAGTTCTTTACATTTGAGAAGTCTGCTTGTGGCAGTGAAACTTGGTAATGTTTTAATGTTTATTTTTAGCTAGTCTGATTGAGTTGTGAATTTGTGATAAATTTGATTAAGTATATATACATATGTAAATAAAGTATATGTTCAATGTTTTCAATCATTATCAATCCACTGCAGTATAAAAGTCACTTTAGTTTATTCCAGTAATTATGATCTCTAATCTCTATACTACAGAAAACTTTCTTTTTTCTCTCATATATACATATATCAGTTATCTCTTTTTTTTTGGATATCTTAAAACATTTTAGGGATTCAATTTATGACTTATTCTGTCCATCTCTTTTATAAATATATCCATATTAATTCCATTTCATCGTTTTAGTTTTCTCAATAATGTCAATGATATCTATTTTGCGATGCGTTTACTCTAGTTATATGATCATAATTTTTTCATTATTTGAGGATTAGACTTTGTGTTTTTCATATACTTAAAAACGTTTACTTTTAGTAACGATAATTTCTTTAAAAAAAAAAAAAAAAAATCGTTATGATAAATTTTATTCTTTACATTTTGATTCATTTTCATTTGTTTGTTTTCATTTGCCGAGTTCGACTTGTATGTTTAGTATTAAGATATTACTTACAAAATTACCAAATATGGTACGGTAGTAAATCCATTGTTCAGTTGGTGTTGCTTTTTTTAAATTGAGATTAGAATCATTGTATTATATTTTTTCGTTTTATAGAATTATAATTTATAACATTCTTCTGATATATTTCTATAAATTTCCTTCGTTGCTATTTAAACGATAGCTATAAATTAAAAAAATATCTTAGTTCTTTGAATCATTTACAGGTTTAATAGATAAATATTATATAAACATAATTTATTGCATTAGATTTACACTACATACATCGAATGTAACAATTAATTTTATATAATAAATTTATATTTAAGAATGGATATCATAGATATATATATTTAGATTTTTATGTGGCGATGTGTTTAAATACAGTAAATTTTGAATATTTTTTAATGCATGTATATATTTTCGTGCATTTTTGTTCACTAACTGATTTTTTTTTTTTAATATATAGTTCAGCGAATTCTTATACCGAGTGACGTCAGAAGTGGATAGGCTTGCTCCCGAGTTTCAAAAAAGTTTAGAAATTCTAGGCAGTAATGTTTACTGGGTGAGGCATTTTAAAGATACAATCATAGATTGGACCAAACGCCACGTTCAAAATTCTATTTCCTGCCCAAATAACGACTTCGTTAAACTATAGGCTAAAAATATTGTTAGTAAATCTTTATGTAAATACTTTACTGTTCCCATTCAGTTTGATATTAGTATTATTATTTATTTTTAATAAAATATTTTTTATAAAAATAAAATATGTCTAATTATTATTGCTATTTAAATTTTTATAAAAATATCTTACATAAAACAAATTAGATACATGACCACTACCTGTGGGTAGGCAGGTTGTTCAAGGCACAAAGATAGTATCAATGTGGCACCATGTCACTATAATAATTAATAAATTGTTAGAAACATTCTATTGTAAATACTTTTTTATTTACATATAAGAGAATTTTTACTTAATTTTGTGACAATTGCTCAAAATATACTACATATATGCTCCACCATTGTACTTAATCAAATAGATTGGTACCATATCACCACATTAATTAATAAAATTTATATTTAATGAAAATCTTTAGTTATCTGAATCACTCCATTAATAAAAATACATTCTGATTACAAATATTTTTTTTATTTAAACGTAAGACAATTATTTTTTTATTTAATCTTATGACAATTATTTTTACATATATACTTTATCATTGTGCTAAATTAAATAGATCAGCACCATATATATGTAAATTAAAATGTTTGGATTTCCCAATCCCTTTTATTTAAATATCTTAATTTATAATAAAAATAATACATTAATTACTATCAATAATTTAGTTAAAAATAAACTTTCATATTAATTACAGTAATTCTATATTGTATTAGACAATCATCATATAGTATGTAATTACATTTTATCAGTTGTGTTTTATAAGCATCAATATAGTGTGTTTTATATAGCACAGTTTTAATGGGTTTATTTCTGAAATATGTGTTCTTAACATTGATTCTTGTGTTGTCTTGAAATATTTTTTAAATATAAATATTATTATTTTTTTATTTTAAATATAGATATTATCTTTTTAATACCATTATAATTGTTTTTACATGTTTTATTAATCTACTTTTTTCTTAGATTTGGGCTGTCATGCGGTTTAGTATCTGGTTAAAAACTCATGATTGATTCATAATATTACCCAAACATATAACAATCCAAATCCAAGGAAAACAGAATTAAAATATATCAGATTGTATAGCATTTATATAATAATGTATAGTATATGCAATATGATTAAGTTATTATACTATAATAATGAGCAAATAAAAAATTAAATCATGAAGTAGTATAAATAATTCATTATTGAGCAAATATATGAGAAGCTAATTTTGTTAATAAAAAATGTAAACAAGTTTATGTGTGAGAGATTCCAAATGAAATTTAAATTATAAAAACTAACAAAAAGAGAAAGATGAAAGAGGTATGGACTATAGACAAAGACAAACATGCATTAAACAAAAAAAAGAAATTAGCATCTCTATCCAAAAAATAGCCTTTATAACATCTTTTACATAGATTTGAATATATATAAAACAACAAATTCAATTTTACGCAAATCATATAAGCAATAAAAAAATACATATAAGATGGGGTTTTAGTTAATTAATTGTATAGAGCTATGTCTATGATACTAATAGTATTGAAAATGCTAAGATGTATAAAAATATTAAAACAATGAAACCTTTTCTATTTTTTAAATGGTCAAACATTTATTAACATATTACAAAAAATGTATAATAAAATCCAATCCAACCATTCTTATTTATACTCATTAAAAAAAGAATTCTCATACCATAAGGCAAAAACAAATGTGATATCTGTTATCTTCAAACTAAACTTTTAAACTTAATCCCTCACTACACAAAAAAGAGATTGAATTATGAATAATGTTAAGGTAGAGACAGTTGATAAAGTCATTTGTAAAAAAAGACAACTTAAGTCAAATGTAGCAGTGAAAACATAACTAGAGAAAAAAAACTATAATGTTTTTCCTGCTTTTTGTTACCTTGATCATGCTGGATGGCAATTCTCATCAAACTAGTCAATTGCCATGTATTGTAGAATATAGATGTGTATGTGGATTGAACTTAGATCTTCATTATGAAGTGGGTAGGTAAGAATGGAAATGATGATTATGTGTCTGATATTGTTCATTATTTGCATGTAAATATATTTTATAATGATAACATTGGTCTATGCAGTTTATTGCCATAGCTGAATCAAAGTTAACGGTTTTAAATCATAGTTCAATCTATTATTTCTCATGCTTAAATGTCAAATAATCACCCAAAGAACTTTCAAAGTTCTTTGTTAGAACAGGGTTAGTTATTTCCATTAATTTTAATTATAAGCTAAAAATCTTAACAAAAGTTTTATTTAATATATACAAGAATTCATTATATAAATATTGTCAGTAAAAAAAATATTTGAGAACAAAACTTAAAATATATATTTGGACGCTCTATAAAGAAATGTACAGCATAACAAAAAAGTGAACAATTTCAGTAACAGAAATCACAAAGATCAAACACCATATCCATCACTTAATTCTTATCTTAGAAATAAGCTCATGGGAACTATAAATTATATTTTACCTTTATCCAAAAACCTAATTTAGTTATAGTTTAATTATTGATGAATGCAAGAATGAATGAAACAAAGCAGTGTTGCAATTTCTTATTTTCATCTTTAAATATTTTGTTACAATTTAGGAATTCTACTGGTTGATTGTAAAAAAACTGATGACTTTGTGTCTAATTAATATTTCATGGCAATGGTTTTTTTTAGCAAATAAATTAACAGTAGAATTTTGATTATACGTTACTACAATCCAAAATTTAATGTTCTTTCATTGAAGAAAAAGATCAAGATTTGAAAAAAAAAAGATCTGACATTTTTTAATCAAAACAAGAGATTTCTTTATAAAAGAGATCGAATTTCTTTCTCATAGTTCAGTATAATATTTTATATTTTTCTTTTCATTATTATTTGTAAAAAAATAGCAAAATGTTTTTTATATCCTTTACTGAAAAGGTTTTATTATTTACTTTTAGATACAGCTGAGCATAGTTTCAATGTGGGT
Organism: Epiperipatus broadwayi; assembly: GCA_028023455.1. Lineage (NCBI taxonomy): Eukaryota > Metazoa > Onychophora > Udeonychophora > Euonychophora > Peripatidae > Epiperipatus > Epiperipatus broadwayi. The sequence continues at coordinate 639,288 of JAQFVV010000127.1, read as the reverse complement.
TACCAGAATCATAGCTCTCATGACTACGATATTTATTGAGGAATAATTATGATAATTATTTAAATTAGGTTTTTAAATATTCCACTTATTAGAAAGTTGAATATTATTTTCTTTTTTAAAATAGTGACAAACTCTCCATACAGTAGTGCCACTCAGTACAAGTCATAGAAATCAACAGATGCAACAAGGTTTGAGCATAAAATTCCTATCTAGTGCCTACTCATCCAATGTGCCCAGACTAGTTTATAGTATAAAACCACTAAACATCATATGATCACCATTTCCTAAGCTTATACAGGTTGTTAAAATAGTGACAAACTTTCATACACTAGTGCTACCCAGCTCAAGTCATAGTAATCCATAAATGCAAAAAGATTTGTGCATAAAATTCCTATCTAGTGCCAATTCATCCAATATCCCTGGTTTAGTTTCTAGCTTACAGCTTTCATCATGCAGGAACTTTGGATCTGAGAGCTCTGAAAACTAGGTTTTGGATCTAATGCAACTCTCCAGCAGCTACTTTTCACCTTTTTCATTAATTATAAAGTTATAAGTCCAACATAAACCAATGATAACAAAATGTACAGATACTGAACTAAGTTCAGATCTATATGACTATACAGCATGAGTAGGCACTAGATAGATATTTTTATGCATAAACTTTTTTTGCATTCATTGATAATTAGGGTTTGCACTGGGTGGCAGTACTGTATAAAAAGTGTCACTGTTTTAATAGCCTGTGTAATCATAGAAAATGATGATCATATATTTTCTTTCTTATTAATGCCATGATTGTAGTTAGTAATAAGTCATCTCATTTCATGAAGACTAAATTGACATTCATTGGATCAAAGGCATGATGAAATTGTTGCTCATGTTCTCAGAAGATGGATTTGTATTCAGGACGTTTTTGTACATGTTTATATAGATATTTGAGTTGAGCCACTCTTGTTGTGATGTTTGCTCTCAATTCCCATACTATACAACTCTGTAAGTAGTGTTGCTGCATTTGATTTTGTATACTATCTGGGATGTCCTCCAGTGACAGTTTATCTTTAGCATTGTTTTTTTTTACATTAAATGTTGGAGCACATAACTTTTTTTTTTATCGCATGCTTTGTTTTTGAATGTATGACGTAATTTAAATAATTATAATTATTCCTCAATAAATATGGCAGTCAATCAATGACAGCTATACGATTCTGTAGTCCAACACCAAAAATGGATTTAGATGTATCTAAAAACTAAATAATAAAGTTTTTAGTTTCGGACATAAAAAAAAACGATTTGCTAAATTATTAATTCAATATAACTATTATTATTCTCCAATGTGTTTGAAAATGCAACAATTTCTGACCCCGTCTATCATATAATTCCACTTTTATTAATAAGTATTTTATAAAATATTTAGCAACTATATGATCTATTCATAATAAAATAATTTTGTTATGCTTTTTAATTATAATAATATTTTATGAGCAGTAATATTTTTACATCTAGCATAAATTTGAATAATTAATGGGCAATAGATGTTAGTGCTAAATTTTTCTCCTCATTGAAAATAGCCCCTTTATAGATAGAAAAATAAATCTGAAAATAAAGATTATAGCACTAATATTTAGTATCCATTGATTAATTAAATTTACTACAATTAACTTTGGAATAGTGTAAATAGGAAGAACGACTGATTCTAAAAGTGTATATATGGAATATAAGCTGAGAAAGTAATTTTAACAATGGTAAATAGATTTAATTTTTACTTATTGTAATAACTGTTTCTCTGTCTTATATTGTATTTTAATGTAAAATTTCACATTTTATATATGTCTGTAACATTGCATATTTAATAAGTTCCTTTTTTACAAACTGAATTTTGTGCAGAAAAAAAACCCCTATTGAAATAAAAGAGTGGGCGTATTATATATCAATAAATTAATGAGTTCACATCTTTAGATACATAATATATATATATATGTTTTATTATTTAGTAATTTTTCTAAGTGATTTAATTATTTAATATTAAATTTTTACAATTATTTCTAATTTTTAAAATATCCTTCACAACAAATATACATTTAAATAGAACAGGTTTTAGATACCCTCAAACACTATTTGAGTTTTCTGCAAAGTCCAGATAGATAGTAATTAAGTTACCTATCTCTCTTATACATAAAACAAATTATATTTTAATTACATAATAAAACAAATTATATTTTGGCAAGGCTTTAAAAGATAAACTCCAAATAACATACAAGCATTGGTAGTTGTTATTAAATAAGTGTGGTCAAATTAGTCACAAGAAAGAACAAAAAGGAAAAAAAAGTTAAAAGTAATTTACACAAACCAATTTTTATGGAATATAATTATATTCTTATATATTATATGTGGGTTTCAAAGTTTACATTTTTGATATCTTGTAATACTGTTTTTGAAATTTCTTTAGAAAACTTCTACTTTTGAAAAACTTCAACGTTTCTATTTGTTATAATTTTTATTATACTCTTTCCTTCTCTATATCTTACCAACAAAAGTAATTACTACTATTCCATCTCATTACAGTCCATTTAGATAATATTTATCTTGTAAACCGAGTTTATGCCTCTTATAAAATTCCTATTACTTATTGTTCATTTCATAACAGTACAAAAAAAAAGTATCCATTTAGATTGAATATCAACTTCAGAAAACTGAAAAATACAAATTTCATCTTATAATGTTGCAATAATATGGAATATCATTAAATACTTTTTTAAATTTAATTATGTATATCAAGATGTATTTTTCACATAATAATTATAACATGAATAACATATATTCAAATAATTTAATTGAAGTAATTACCTCACTATGGAGAAATAAATAAATTTAACATTTTCAAAGCAAACAAAGTGCTGACAAAGTTTTATACAAACTTATGTGAACTTAAGTGTGAAATTTAATATGTAATTTTTTAAGAAAGCAATAAATACAACTAAATATCAGCATAATTTAAAAATTTGATGTATAATTTTTTTAAAAAGAATACAAACTAATGAAATCATATTTTTAAATTAAAAAATACTATATTGGTATGCTTTTTAAAAAAGGTATACACAAAACTGATATGTAGAGACTAAACTCTCAATACTGTAGCACCACTCAGTGCAAATTAGAGTATTCAATGGATACAGGAAGGTTTTTGTGTAAAGTGCCTACTCATCCTTTTATCTAGATTAGTTTCTAGCTTGTGGATTTCATCAGTGAGGAACTTTGGGTCTGAGAGCATTGAACCAAACATTAGGATCTAATGTCACCCTCCAGGAGTCACCTTTTATTTTATTAGACAACTATAAAGCTTTAAGTCAAAATAAAAACACAATAAAGTTTTCAATTCAAGCTCATTATTTTTTGTAGTTGTATAGATGTGAACTCAGTTCAGCATTCATATTTTAGTGTCTTTAGTTATTTAATAACCATAGTCACCATAATTCTATTCATCAGGATTGGTATTAAACTACTAAACATCGGTTTATCATTAGTTTTTATGCTTATACAAGCTGTTTTCACAGAGGGTAAACTCTCCATACTGTATCTATTAATTACTCTGGCTTGAACTGAAGTGAACTACAGTGTAGAGAGTTTAGCCTCTGGGTAAACAGTTTGTGTAAATATAAAGAATGGTGATCATGTAATGTTTAGTGGTTTAGTATCAATTCTTTCCAATAGGATTATGGGAACTGTGGTTATTAAAGAACCAAAAACACCAAAAAGTATGGATGCTGAAACGATTTCAGATCTATACAATTATACAAGCTAAAGAGCTTGGGTTGAAAACATGATTGTGTTTTTATTTTGAACTCAAAGCTTTATAGTTAGCTAATAAAAGGTGACCGCTGGAGGGTTGTATTTGATCCTAAGATCTAGGTTTATTGCTCTCATATCCAAGGCTTCTCACTCATAAAAGCTACAAGCTAGAAACTAGTCTGGGGATATTGGATGAGTAGGCACTAGATAGGGATTTTAGGAAAAAAACTTTCCTGCATCAATTTATTACTCTGAATTGTACTGAGTAGTGCTACAGTATAAAAACTTAAGCTTCTGTGTAAACAACTTGTGTAAGCATAAAAAAATGGTGATCATGTGATGTTTAGTGGTTCAAAACTAATATAGTTTTATTTATAAGAAAACCATACAAAGTAATGTCAGTGTATAGTTTTTAAATAAAAAATGCAATTATTCCAGATGGAATGTTGCATGAACATTTTTTGGGAATGTTAGAAAGAGTTCTGTGTTACTACTGTTCAGTCATAATATTTTTCAGCAATGTATGATCCACATGGAAATGTAAAAATTCTGGTGATGTGCTTCTGATCTTTTTCAGAATTCTGCACTTGCTTTAGTCCTAAAACAAGCAATATTCTGATCCAGGCTTTTATCACAGTCAATGTAATGCACATGGGGATATACAGGCAAATGTCAGAATAATCTGGTGTTTAGATTCATATATGCTGCTCATTCATTGAAGTGAATGACTGAACAAGGTGCACATCTTTTTTCAGTATTGGAAATCTCAACTTCAGTTATATTAATTGTTTAACATTTTGTTTAGTTTTACAATAATTTGTTTATAATTGTTATTTGTCTTGATCAAAAATAATGGCGACCTAAATAGGTGTCCATTTATCCAATACAAATTGTATTAGTTTCAGTTCAACTTCTAAGTGAATATTGTCATAGGCCAGCAACACCTGAAGAAGAGTGGAGAATAATACTACTCGAAACGTTGTGTAATTACTAGCCTGTAGTGTCTATTTGTGTGTTATTACTAACGAGTTGTTTGTATTTGGAAAGTTTAAATAAAGTTTAAAATTAACTATCCAATAATCTTTAAAAAAACAATAAAATATATCACCTAATTATAACAGATTCCTAACAAGCTAAATTATTTCATTTTTTTTTATAGACTTAATCAGAACTTTTTTCACCTGAGTTAAGCATAATCACTAATCTTCAAGCTCAAATATGCAGCCAGAGAGTGTAGCAGTACTACATTTAAATATATATTTTGATTTCCAATTATCTTTTATTTACAATAAAATTTTATATGCACACAAAAGAGTATAAAGAATGAATTGTGAACTATATACATCGGTTTTTATTTCTGAGTATATAATTACATGGAAAAAGCTCATTATATCAAATTTAACACCAATACAATTAATGCATCTTAATAATATAACAGATGCCTAAACTTCCCTTAAATAAACAGTAATATATCTATATGCACTGACACACAGTTAAAGCTGAAGTTGAAATGAGAATTATAATACTAAGGTCCCTTAGCAATGTCTATATACTCATAATCGTAGTCAAAGAGTTATCTGAGAAAAGGTAGAATATATAAGCAAAAGATATTCAAAAATATGCAAATTGTGGATAAAAGAGTCCATTTTTTGGAGAGAGGAAAGCCCAATTCCTTTGATTTATATCATGGATGTTATTACCTATATACCTATATGCCAGGCCTTCAGAGTATAATCTATCTTTGGAGTTATTAATCAATCTATTGGTTAAAGAAGGGAGTACAAATGCTTAGCCAAAATAACAGAGAAATGGTTTTAATAACTCCTAACACTTGTACAAAACCCTATGCCCTCAAACTGATTGCCAAGCCTTATACTATGGCAAATGTCATGCATTTTTCTTCATGCAAATCTGTCAACATCATTATTTATACAGAGGAGTTTTTGATAATCCCAAACCTAGTTCCATTTTTCTTGAACACTAGAAGTCCTCTGGCCATACTTTTGAACATTATTCAGCTACTACTGCATATATAGAAAGACATAATGCCAAATGTAAGATCGAGATCTGGCATATAACTAATAATACCCATGCTATAAACTGAAAGTAATCTTGCTTCCCTTATGTAAGAAATGGACTCTTTAATTCACAATTTTCATATTTTTGAATATCTTTTGCTTATATATTTCACTTTTTTACAGATAACTCTTTGACTATAATTATAAGAATATAGAAAATTCCTCAACCCTAAGCCTCTTTAATATTATAATTCTCATTTTAACTTCACCTTTAACTGGGTGTCATTGTATATAGATATATCTTAGTAACATATAAAGCTCATTAAAATTAACAGAGAATCTTTAAGTATTAAGATACTATACTAAATTGTAGTAAAAGTGTGCTAAATTGCTATTGCTGATGATCAAGTGTTATTGCTTGTTTGTTTTCGAATTATCCATTATATAGATTTCTCAGCCAAATTTGAATTATCAAATGGTGACATCTCATAAGTAATTTTTTTTAAATATTTGTAAAGTATTTAAAATTAAAAGATTGCTTTAAAATCTTATGTAGGGATTATTATTTTAAATGGAAATAAATCAGTCTCAGGCTTATATTTTTAATAAATCAGAACTTCAATATATTATTATATGAATCATACATACTAAGCATAAAAAGTGCAGCTTACAAATTATATGAACATGAAACACTTGAGAGCTAAATATTCTTAGATGAAAACTTACCTGTTAATTTACAATTCAAATGTTATTGGCTTTCCAAGAAATTATTATTCAGTCATTTTTAGTTTTTATATTCATATAGAGTTTTATATTCTTTGAAATACTAGATTGATTACCACATCTTCTACACTTTTTTAGACAAATTATAAACTCTACTACCTAGTTATATTGATAAGTTTGGATAATTTTATATTATGATTAGATTTTAATAAAAGTTGCTTGAATAATTTGCAGAATAGATTGAAAGCTAATACTAACTTATATTCAATTATTGATAGCACTAAAACACAAAATACAACCAAAAAAAAAATTTAAAGTAATTCAAAGAGTGCATTTAAAACATCAATAAACAGATTAGGATGATAGATACAAAAATTAAAAGGAATAAAAGGAATAAATAATCAAGAAAACAACTTATTGCAACACTTTTTTTCTGATATAACATTTTCCTCTTCACTACATAATCATGTTTGTTTCTATGACTAGTCAAGAGAAACTACGTGACAGAGACAACCAATGTCAGCATCAGATATTAACTTATTAACCTGTTAGAGTAGATAACTGATGCTATCAACTAGTAAAACTGATTGTATATTTTCATAGTAGAGATTTCAAAGTTAAAAAGAGTCATTTGTCCAATGCTGAATTAAATGTAAGATACATGAATAACATTGTATTTTACTTTGGTATATATAATCTTTATGCCAAATGCCAAAATTGTTTAATTATTTAAAAATATGTAATTTCTAGCCAAGGTGTCATATCATATAGATAGACATGTAATTTGATTTGTGCTAAATTATTACGATAACTAAACATGAGACATTACATACTGTACATATATTTAAATGAATTACACTATAATGTAAAATAAAATATCATTATATAATAGCAATAATTGTATATTTTTATATTAAATTGAAGATTTTCATAAGCTACAGATATAAATAAAATATTATCTGGGTACACCCATGTATAATTTATTGAATATATTGAATGCCTTCTCTTGTAGTAGCATTTATCATAAAATAATAAAAAAAAAGCTTGTTTAGAGTTCATTAGCATGCTCTTAATTTTACATATTTGTATGTGCAAGCTATATATAAGTCATGTGATCTCTGTATAGTTTTTTGACTTTATAATAACTTGATAATACATTTGAAAAGAAAAAAGAAGAAGAAGAAGTTTATATTGTTTTATGCTTTTAACGATAATCTGTCTATGAAAAAAAAATCTTTTTATTCTTATTTTACCCTACGAGATCTTTTATTTTTATTAATATTTACACAAATCGTTTATCAATTTATATTATTTTTAAAATTATGTGTACCTCCGAAGAAAGCACACTCCTTCCTGATATATCTCGGTACAATATATATATATATAAACCAATGTTTCAATCAGATCACAATGGGTCATCAATTTGTAAGAAAATATAAATAATTGTAGAAATGCTGTAAACACTTATGTATAACAATAATGAATGGTCTATTAATAGAAAATAGAAATAATATTTATGAGAAATTATTTAGATTAATGAGTTTTTTTTATAAAAAATTCCAAATGGAAGGTAATTTGCATATATCATCATGTTTGTTGATACAATCTGGCCTATTAAAGATCTCAATGGCTTCTCCCCATCACATCATCAATACTATGACTTGTATCTATAGCATGGAGAGACAATGCTAATGATTATGATTATTTTTTAACTGCATTAATATGTTCATCTCTTCTAGCATTGATGTGATGATTACTCATACTATATAGAAAGCTTTACAAATGTTACATGGAATTTCATAAACTCCATCTGCTTCACGAAGAATTGAGTCTTTGGGCTTATTTACAATGTGATTAATTTTTGATAAGTGATATGTGTTGTCTTTATATCACAATGTGACCTGGTCGAAACATTGATTTATATATGTATATTCAATAAATTATACATGGATGTACCCAAATAATATTTCATATATATAATAAAATTAATACAGAAAAGCTTTTTTTCTTAAAGTATTTATTTTTATATTTTTAATATGATGGAAAATAGTTTCATCACATTAAAAAGGGTAAAAATAAATATTTTCTAAAAAAAGATTTTGTGGAATTTTTTTTTTTTCTCATGTGTCATAGCATCGGCCAGGAAGCGAAACCGCTAACCTGGGACAACTGCTTGTAAGACAGCTGTACTGACCTTTCGACCATTAACGCTTGGCAATATTATTTTTATTATATATATTGTAAGGAATAGCCAAATCCAATCTTTACAAAATTGTATATTTAAGAAGTAAGAGAAAAAGAGAAGAAAAGTTAATATTTACTTTGAACTCTAAATAAATGTTTTATCACTCTTTGCATGTCTACAGTTGTAAAAAAAAATTTTTTTTTTGAAAGAAGTCTAATACAATAACTTGATATGTGATTTTTTTTAAATAAATAAAACGTTCTAATTTTGTTTTGTTATTTCAGTTAAAAATTATTATTTTGTTTACATTTTACAATATGAATGCAATATAATACAATAATAAAAGGATAACAAAATTATGGGCTAAACTGCTAAAAAATCACTTGATTATGATAAAAAGTATAATAGAGTGCAACTAAATAGATTATAAAAAGTTGGGAAATATTTGGTTTAATATTATTTATTTGAAATTATTTATTTATTTATTTTATTGTAAAATATAAATACTTAATTCTTTACTTTGGATGCCAGAACATTCTAAAAGATTATTGTCTAGTGAGTGCACAATTCATTATTGATAACAATAAGCAGGTTATAGTGAGACACACAAGAACCTAAATATTTGAAAAGGGTCATGGAAATTCTGACACAATGAGAATTGATATAGAGAAATAAACAAATATATAAAGGTGTTATTATTATTTTGTTACTTTATTTCTTCTTACCTTTCTGCCTTGGTCCATTTACTGTTGTTTTCACACTGTTAAATTTAAAAGAAAAAAATTCATCATGACGTTTCAACAAATCACAAATATTTATCATTAAAGAGTTAAGTTGTATGGAGTTCCTCAAACACTGTTGTTCTTTACTTGCCAATCCCACCAGCTTGAAAAGTTATCACGAAATGTATACTTGATGAAAAGGTATATAAAAAAGAACAATCTATCTGAATTCATTGGATAAACATGTTAATGTCATGGGTAATTAAAGCACTTCCTAGAACTGCTAATTGGGGTAAGTTGTTTACCATAATTGTCAAAAAAATAAGAAGGAAAGAAAAATAGTGTTTGAAGAGAAACAATTCAATTTTTAAATTGTTATTAATTAAGTCAATGGATTGCTTAATTGTGTTATTTTTAGTTTTAAAGATAGTAATGGAGAAGAAATATATTGCTATTATATAAACCCTGTAATAAATGGATTCACTGAGGTAAATGCAATATTATTGTCAGATAAGTTTCTATAGTAAAAGGGCATTCTAAAACAAAATAAAAAATATGGTCATTGTTACACAGTACTGATGTAATTTAATGCAGCATTATATTATATTATCATTCATTCATCTGACAGGTGAAGAAATATGCTCTATTTTGATTGCAGAGATGTACAGTAATAATATTTTTATTTATTTATTGTAAGAATAATCATATGCAGTATAGCCAAAAATGCAGAAAAACAATGCCAACACTAAGTAATTTAAAAATTATACAAATAGTATATCAAATTTGAGGCACACATTTTTTATTCCACTATTTTATGTTATTTTTACAAATAAAAAAAAAATCTTAATTGGAACAGTGAAGATAGCAATTATTCCTATTAGTAAGTTTTATGCAATATTTGTTAATAATGAAATTGATTAACCTAGTTTTTCACTTATAGTCTACTGTGAGTATTTTAGATAATGATAATCAAAAGTGTGCTAAAGAGAAAGTAATATTAAAATAATTAGTTTTTTTATTGTTCTACTTAATTTATTAATTTGTAATTTATTTATTTTTTTCTGAATAAAATAATTTTATTGACTAATGTTTATCTATTGCCTAACTTATTTTTTGGGACACATGCATATTACATGTTTAAAAATAAGCAATTCACTTGTATAGAATTCTAATTACATTCCTTGTATATACTTGAACATGATCTGATGTGAGGAGAAAGTATATTTATTTTGGGATAGTTTCTTTTTAGAGTAATATAAATTATGAACATTCTAGATATTTCTAATATAAATTATGAACATTCTAGATATTTCTTGTGTACTGCCATTTTCAGTTAATAAAAAATCTTTTAATTTGGGATACTTTTTCCCCAGGTAAAAGATGGAGTATTTAAAATGGATTAGAAACACCTATCATTTTTAAAGTTAAATTAATTAGTCTAAATATATGAGAGTATGAGAAAATATCCCATGAGTGGAAAGCACTCACAGCATAATCAAGTACTTTATCTTGATTCAATATGTAACATTTAATTATTTGCCCTAAAATAAGAAATTAAAATCATGTTTTTAGTGTTATGTTTTTAAATTAGCAAGAAATAATTTCATTTTTAAATGGAGAGGGGATTAGGCATAATTAAAATAATTAATATATGTATAAAATATATAAATTGCTTCAATTTCATTTATCATTGTCAAACTTCCTCCACTAACAACTTTGACACCATCCATTTCTGATAAATACAATAATGATTATTACTAATCATTTTCCAAACAAGAAATTATCTCTAGCACAGATATAAAATTTAAGCCTCAGTTAAAGATTAATATATCTGATTTTTTATTTTTTATTTTACACACAGAGTTGTTATCCTTTCTCTTTCCCATGTGTAATATCTTATAGATATCATAAAAACCTTCATACTTTCCCATTCTTTTCAAATTCATTTAAATAAAGATATAATAAAAGACAAATGATCCCCAAGATGCATTTCGTTCTGAACCAGCACTCATCAGTTGGCCCAGGTTATCTATAAAATATATAAACAATAAATAAAACATTTTAAAAATTCTCTTATTATGATTAATATTTTTTATAAAGATTATATCACTGGGCATATATACTTCATAGTATAATCTCTAATAACAAAAAAAAAAGATTTCACATGTTTACAGGTAGTATATATAAACAAACTTTGAAACGCTATAACGATGCCCTTGGCAGATAAGATTTTTCATAATCTTTTACCAAGCACCTGATTGAAAAATTCTACATAGCGTTCTCTCAAAACCTATTTTATAAATGTACAAACCTTAGTATATACATTTTACTGTGTCCTGTGAGAAGCAAGTACATAATTGACAAAAGCAGAATTGAGATGGTAAGCTAATAATTTAATTTAAATAACATATGAATATATTTACAAATGTACATAGCCTATTTAAATTAAGGTGCATTAAAATAATAAAAGGTCATGGTGACCTGCACGTAATAAATCCTAGTTCTGCTTTTGGACTTATAGAGGCAGGAATCTCTAAATTACATTAATACCAGAACTCATGTACCTGGTTCTGGAAGTTTATATACCCTTCAAGACTTCTGGAATTTTTGCAAACTTTACCAAATATGGCATTTTTTTTACATACTTAATCATATATGGCCTTTTTTTACATACGACTTCACCCTATATGGCATTTTTAAAATAGTTCTCTGATCTTATAAAACCAAGTATGCAACTCTATGACTTAACAACATTGTTACACATTTATAGTTACATTTTTGCAAATTTATTGTTGCAGAGTTATTTATGTAATCTTTATATACAATTATTTCACACAATCATTATACATAATTATTGTACAAAGTTATTATTTTTATTCTACACAATTATTATACATTTATTGTTGCATACATCTATATATTTCTTGTTTGACCTTGAACACAACAAATTTACCTTCAGTTTATATATTTTATAGATTTATTTAATTCTTGTATATATATATATATATATATATATCATTAAACTCACAAAAATCTGACTTCTCATATCAACGCAAAAATTTGATGTGATGTGATATGATGTACTGTGATTTCTCTTTATACGGAGTCAGGAATCTTTCAATAACTATGCACAAAGAAATCTGTTAGCCACTTTACCTCCCCTTTCCATTCCCCACCCTAAGTTTTCCCATAATATGCTCCATCTCGTTTGCACAACATAATTTTTGTCAACTACATGACCTTTATTTCTAAATCCCCCTTATATTTTCCCAAACCGCACATAAAAAACAATAACCCATTTTTGTATAATCACTTTCTTCATATTTATTCTTCCATAACTTTATTATTTGTATACTTTCTGCTTTCAAGCTTTACATTGAATTAACAGATACTTAATATTTTCTATGCCTTCCTTACACAGCATACAGACTAAATCACCCATATTTTTTTATTTACATGTATATTCCCTTGTTGCTAAAGATCCCATTCAAACCATAAACAATAAACTATTTTCCTTGCTATTATCATAAATTAACTCACACCCAATGTTCTGTTTACTTTTATATATACTTAAACTCTTTTTATTCTCCATACTAGTTCTCCATCTCTCCAACTTTTTATTCTTTATTAATACATCTATTCTTCTATCCCATTTCTTACCACTATAACACACAACAATCATCCTAACACAACCATCCCATCTTTTGTACAAGTATACTGATATAAATTATTTGTCCAAATCTTCTGCATACTGCATTACTGTTCTCACCCATCTTGTTGGCTGTTCTTTACTTGTAACACAATTAAATACTATTTTGGCTATTCTCTTATTATTCATAAACTGCAATCTACTAAACATTTTTATTTTGCATTTTGCATCTGTCATATAAACAACTGACCATCCCATTTTTCCTTGAATTGCCTCTTTTGCTTTCCACACATCTGCATCTAATGCATGTCTTTCTACTTCCCTTTGTATATTTTCTAAGTAATCTAATACCCCTTTACTAACACATCATGCATCACTGCCATATGTTAATCCTGCTACTATTACTCCCTTCCATACAATTCTAGCTACATCATATTTATTATATAAAAACACTGTTGATTTCTTTATCAATCCCTTTCTTTTCTTTGCTTCATTTATCAATTTTTTCTCCCATTCATTCAAGCAATTTTTCTGATTACTCAAGATGATTCCCAAATAACTATATCTATTCACCACTCTTAATTTTATATCCCCCAATAAAAATTCTTTTTCTCTTTTCCCAGTAATAACAATCACTATATTTGATTTTTCTTCACTAAATTTAATCCCCATCTTTTACCCATCCTTGTGCAGGTCCTCAGCATAATTTCCATATTTTCTTTTCTTTCTACACAAAAAAAGACATCATCCACAAAACAAAGACCCAACAAAGTATATAATTCCTTGCCACTTATTAATGGTATCTCTATCCTTCTTCCTAGTCTTTCTATTGCTCACTCCATTTCATTCAAATACAACAAAAACAAAATAATTGGCATAGGGCATCCTCGCCTTAGTTCCATCCATTTTTAATTTTAACTGAGTCTATATATCTAATTGATATGTATAATAATTATTTCACTTAATTTCTTAATAATATTTACTAAAGCTTCATCCATTTCCAAATTCACTAAACTTACCCATAAACTATTTCTATTTACCCTATCATATGCCTTATCTACATCTACAAAACTCATATATAATGATCTATCTGAATTTCTACTCATATCCATAATTTGTGTAACTACAAATAAACTATCTTCTACATGCCTATCTGGCCTAAAACATCCTTGCATTTCCCCCACTACATTATTCTCTTCCATCCATTTTACAACTCTTTCAGCCACCATATATGAGAAAATGTTATATAAAACTAATGTTATTGATATCGGTCTATAATTATTTAACTTTCTATGATCCTTACCCTTTCCTTTAAATAATAATCTTACTCTTGTATTACTCCTACTACCCAGAAAAACTATCTTTTGTGCCATTTTATTAAAACATGATAATAACTTTACTTTTGCTCTATGCCCTAAATTCATTATTATCTTTGCTGCCTATCCATCTACCCCTCCTGCCTTTCCACTTTTCAATCTTTTCCCTGCCTCATTTAGTTGATTTTTTGTAAATCTAATCTCATTACTAAATGCTTTCATGTTTTCTATCACTAAATCCTTCACATCTAACATCTTTTTATATCCATTACATATCAATTTAAGATTCTCTCTAATTCTTCTCTAAAACTACACTCTATTCTTTCATCATCTATTAATACTATCTCTACCTCCCCTACATTTTTCCTTTTAATGTAATTCCAAAATCTTTTACTCCCATCTCTTCCACTTTTTATTAATATCCTCCAACAATTTACTATTCAACTTCATTCTCTCTATATAATTATCCATTTTAGCCAATTTCTTCTTTTCTAAGTACTTTTCCCATTTAGCATTAATATCTTTTTCATTTTCTTTGTTCTTAATAGCACACTTATATTCTCTGCATGCTTCTTTCCTGTCTTTAACACTTTTACTAACTCTTATTTTTTTTATTACTTTTATTCTTCTAAATATTCTCAACTAAAACCCTATTTGCCATTTTTTCTATCTGTATTCTTTGTATTTTTGAATTAATTTGTTCAGCTGATTTTAAGCATAAAATCCAATATTTTAACTTTCTAATTTTTTAATATTAAATTAGAATGAGAAATTAAAAAAAAAAGTTTGCAAGATGTCAATAAATTTTTCTTTATTAAAATAATTCAATTTGTAAATACAAATGGATTATTTCCGTTGTCATGATTTTTAAAAAAATAAAATAAAATAAAAAATTTGCCATTTCTTCGCTAATAGATTTGACCATTTGGTTTTTCTCAATTTTTTTTTTTATATTTTTAAATTTCATTTTTTTTTTTTTTTGACAATAAATCAAAAAGTTTTTATTGTTAATTTTATTATAGTATCAAATTGTTCAATTATTTATAGTATATTCTATCGTAATCACTCATAAGTGACCTACATAAAGAATATATTAACATAGCGCTATATAAATAAATACCTTATAATAAAAAAATATATACGTACGTTAAAAAACAAAAACAAATGATATATTTAGAATATTTTACCTAAATAAATAAAAACGTTGGTTACTGCAATGGACTAATTAAAAACTGGATCATAAAATGTAGTCCAATGCTACAAACAAAAATAGTTTTGTAATTGGAATTGATTTATTTTTATTCTTGTCAACACAATATTAAAATATAAAAAATCTTTCTTATTTTTTGCTGTGAATCAAGGACAGACAGCTTTTAATAGAGTAAAATATTCATTTTATAATAAATTAATTATTAAAGAGTGCAGTTTGACCAGTATTTTCTTTACATAATATTATTGAAATACTGCATGCATGTCAAATTTTTTACCTGTAGGCAGCTAAAGATAATTAATTACAGAATATTAAACCTATTTGATTATTGTTATTTGATCACCATCAGTAATAAGACATCTCTTTAAAACAGCTCAATATTTTTGTCAGAACTTTTAATAGTTGTTAATATATATATATAAATTGAGCAACTTATATTCTTCAAGATATATTTCTGAATTTATTTCACATAAAATGAAAATATGGAATGTAATAATAAACAATATGAATAAAACATTTTTTTTTCATCCATAAAAGCATCAGCCGGGAAGCGAATCCAGGACAACTGCTTGTAAGGCAGCTGTGCTAACCACTCGGCCACCAACGGTTGACGAACATTTTTTTAAACCTGCAATTACTCATTTCGAGACACTCTCATTATTTAGACTAATCAGAAGCATACACCAATATATCAATTGTCTTGTAAGTTTAAACATCTATAAATATTAACATGTTTATAAAAGTACAGTGAGTGTTTCTAATGTATCTGTAATGTGAGAGATGGGTCTGAAATTTGTTTTAATGCATGGTTATGATAGAAAAGATGCATTGATAAAAAACAAAATCAATTGTTCATATATTTCATTGTTTGTATTAATATCATTATTATGCACAGTCAGAATGAATGTAAAATATATGTTTACGTCTTTTGTTCTCAAAAATGTTTATTTTAATATATTGTCATTATTATTTTCATCCAATTATTGATTCATTTGGCTATGTCTGACGAAATATTTGTGTGAGTGTATTTGTAAAATGATGTTAAATAAAATTAAAATGTTGTATGTAACAAATAGTAAGATGGTATAGTGTGTAACACTCTCTGAGAGTTTGGACATTAGAAAATTAATGTATGCAAATATGCAAAGTATACAACTGTACACTAATTATGCTAATATCTACTCATTTTGTAGATATGTGCAGATTATACCAGTGCAAATTAAAAAACTACTGAAATTGGTACAAGGGAGAGGATGAACAACAGTTTTGCATATGCATATGATGTTGAGAATAGAAAATAAGAGCAGAGTAATAAAATTAAGTTATAGAGATGAAGATGAGTATCTATGGTTATATATAATTATATTCACAATAATGTTTTTTATAAGAACAACTTTCAAGCAAGGTAGTAATAGAGATAAAGATTTATAACACATTCCATGATAAAGATGCCTCCAGGTTTAAACCAGTCTCTTCTCTTTATAGCTTTTTTTTCTTCATAATATACCAGAAAATTTCCTTATTTTATCTATTCATCCCAAATATTGACTTCATTCTGAATTTTTTTAATAATCTCTCACAATCCGGTTTAAGACTGTTCATATATTGAATTATTTTTAGCAATATGACCAGATAACCTCAGTTTTAGCTTCTTAATTTCTCTAATAATGTCAGTAATATCTGTTTCATTTTTCTACCATGCATTTCACTTTTGATTTCTTATTGTTACTTAGATCTGTTCATACATCATTGTGTGTGTAGTCTAAAGACTGAATTCTTCATTTGTTTAATATTCCAAATTTAAAATCCATGTGTAAGAAATGATAAAACACAATTATTAAAACCTTTTCTTTTTAAACATATGAATACATTTTTTAATATTAAATTATTTTTATCAAAGACATTCCATCCAAGTTTAATTCCATGACAAATTTTATTCATTATGTTCTCTTAAAAACTGAACCAACTTATATGTACATTTTGTGAAGCTGTTAAGCAATATTCATATATTTAAAAACAGCATCTGAAAAATCTAAATTATGTGTAAAGTTTTGGAGTTTTTGCTGTCATGCATTACTGTCCCCTTATCAATGCTAATCTTAGTGACCGTGGACTGTCTGTAAAAGTTATAATACAGTATGTGCATATATATATATATATATTGATATGAAGGTTTTCACAGGTTGCAGATATAAAAGACATATTTTGCGGATTCATCCATGTTAAAATATTTGAAATATTGATATACTGACATTTCGACTTGATAACACAAGTCATCCACTGCGGATTCATCCATGTTAAAATATTTGAAATATTGATATACTGACATTTCGACTTGATAACACAAGTCATCCACAGATTGATAAAAGGTAGAAAGATGGTTGTAGAGGCGCTACAATCACTGATTTGAAAAAAAAAGTTAGAGTTCCACCAATAGCAAAAAGGTTAAATTAAGAATATTTTTTAAAAAAATCTTTCCAAATAGGAGGAAGTTTGCTTGTATCATCTCGCTTATTGATACAATCTGGCCTTTTAAGTATCTCAATAGCTTCTTTAATTTGGCACTGGTATAGATTATCACGTCTGAATATGATCCTGGTACTAGAAAAATTAATTTTATGACCCGAATTCATAGTATGGAGTGAGAGTGCTGATGATGAGTGTTGTTTAACTGCATTAGCATGCTCATCTCTCCTAACACTGATGTGACAATTACTCATACCTATGTAAGAAGCTTTACAATTTTCACATGAGATTTGATAAACACCATGAGATTCAAGAGGGATTGAATCCTTAGGCTTGGTTATTATATTACTGATCTTTTGATGAGTAGAAAACGCTGTATTTATATTATAGCACTTTAATATACGTCCAATACTGCCTGTAGTTCCTTTTACATATGGAACACAAATCCTAATAGCTGATTTATCATCTTTTTGTTTCCTATTTTGTCCATTTTGGGCTTAAAATAAGGCTTTTTTAATAAATTTATAGTTATAACTATTTGCTAATAAAACAATATTAATATGATTTATTTCATCTTTCAGATGTGACTTATCTGAAAGGTTAAATGCTCTATTTAAAAGAGTTTTGGCTACAGAAACGATCTGAGTTGGGTGATGATGAGAATGTAAATGTAAATATCTGTCCGTGTGTGTATTCTTTCTATAAATTGAAAAAGATAAACTATTTGGTGTTCTGGTGACTAAAACATCAAGAAAAGGGAGTTTTCCATATGACTCTGTCTCCATTGTAAATCTAATATGAGGATGCATATTATTTAAATGTAAAAAAAATCATCTAATTTATTTTTTCCATGTTGCCATATGACAAAAATGTCATCTATGTATCTGAGCCAAATGAGGGATTTTAAAGAGGATGATTTTAAAGCACGAGTTTCTATATTTTCCATAAATAAATCAGCTATTACTCCTAAGGTAAGTGAGCCCATAGGAGTACCAAAAACTTGTCTGTAATGCTGTCCATTATATACAAAATATGTGTTCAAGAGACAATGTTTAATTAAAGCAATAATATGGTCTGGTAAATTGCAACATTGTGAGATTATATTTAAAGCTTCATCAATTGGAATGTTTGTAAACAAAGAAACGACATCAAAACTGACCAGAATGTCATTAGCACTAATTTTAAAATTTTTTTAAAACAGAAATAAAATGAAAAGAGTTTTTAATATATGATTTAATAGATGGAATTGTAGGTTTAATGAAATCAGATAAATATCTAGCTAAAATATGAGTCGGATATCCTATTGCACTTACTATTGGACGAGGGGGGGGGTATCTGGTTTGTGAATTTTTGGTAATCCATAAAATTTTGGACAGACACATGATTTTTCATGAGGGATTATTTTATTTTTCATCTCTGTTTCAATAGGTGATTTATTAATAATGGCTTTTGTTGTTTTTTCCAAATATGTAGTGTGTGTGTATATATATATATATATATATCATGGTAATAGCTCTAAGCAAGCTCTTTTTTATGATAAATACTACAAGAGAATGCATTCAAAATTTTTATCATATAGGATTGTTCCCATCTCCAGACCAGTTTCATGCTATGGCTCTCTTCAGTGAGGAGCTAGGACCCAATCCAAAATGCCAACTCAAATTAAACATTTATCTAACAGATAACTCTTAAGAAAAAAATCTGAAATTTTCAGACATCTATATCTCTTTAACTTCAGCTCTCCAACTGAAATAATTATATAAGCCTGAACTTAATTAAAATACACCATATATTAATTGTCTTAGCAATTTAATTTAGCCAAAGCCCCAACAGCCAAATAATAATAGTAATAAAAACAAGAGTTTCATTACAGCTATTAGCATGCTCTTTATTTTACATATTTGTAAATGCAACCTATGTAAGACATGTGATACATGACTTGATTGTATATATTATAATGGTCAAATATCCAGTACAATTTATTTGTCCACAACACTGTCACAAATACATAAACAAATAATTAATCAAAATAAGATTAAAATAAGCAAGAATTAATAACTATATTATATTTATCAAACCAGCTTTAATCTTCATTACTTTCTCAAAATATTGCAATACAATGTGATGCACTGTGGCTTTTCCTTATATGAAGTCAGGAATATTTCAGCCACTATACTCAGAGAAACCTATTAGCCACTTTATCTTGCCTTTCCATTCCCCATTCTAAGTTTTTCCCATATTCTTCTCTATCCTGCTCTATCCCATTTCCACAACACAAACTTTGTCAGCTTCAAAGTCTTTATATCTAAATCCCCTTTATCTTTTCCCAAACCCAGCATAAATACCAATAATCCATTTTCTGTATAATCACTTTTATATTTATTTTTCCACAACTTTATTATTTGTACCCTTTCTGCTTTCAGGTATTTACATTTAATTAACAGATGCCTAATATTTATTATGTCTTCCTTACACAATTTGCACTCTAAGTCACCCACATTCCCCCCTTTATGAGTATATCCCTTTTTACTAAAGATCATGCTCTTTATTATTTGTACCCTTTCTGCTTTCAGGTATTTACATTTAATTAACAGATGCCTAATATTTGTTATGTCTTCCTTACACAATTTGCACTCTAAGTCACCCACATTCCCCCCTTTATGAGTATATCCCTTGTTACTAAAGATCATGCTCTTTATTATTTGTACCCTTTCTGCTTTCAGGTATTTACATTTAATTAACAGATGCCTAATATTTGTTATATCTTCCTTACACAATTTGCACTCTAAGTCACCCACATTCCCCCCTTTATGAGTATATCCCTTGTTACTAAAGATCATGCTCGAGTCCAAACAGTAAACTACTTTTCTTGTTATTATCATAAATTTACTCCCTTCCAATATTTCATTTACTTCTATATATTTTTAAATGTTTTTTACTCTCCATACTAGTTCTCCATCTCTCCAATTCCCTATTCTTTACTAATATATTTATTCTTCTATCCCATTCTTTGCCACTATGAATTCAACAATTCTCCTAACACAATCATTCCACCTTTTGAATAAATATACTGACATAAATTCTTTATCCAAATAATCTGCATACCATGCTACCCTTTTGATCCATTTTGTTTCTTACCCTTTACTCATAACCAAATTAAATATTGTTTTGGCTATTCTCTTATTATCCATAAATTGCAATCTACCAAAAAAATTTATATTGCTTTTTGCATCTCTTATATAAAAACTTGACCATCCCATTTCTCTTTGATTTGCCTCATTCTACCATCCACACATCTGCATCTAATGCATGTTTCCTACTTCACTTTGTATTTTTTCTAAATAATCTAACACCCCTTCAATAAAACATAATGTATTATTACTATATGTTAATCCTGCTGCTTCCAATCCCTTCCATACAATTCTAGATACCTTATATTTATTGTATGAAAACACTTAATTTCTTTGCGTCATTTATCAATTTTTCTTCCATTCATTCAAGCAATTTATTTGATTACTTAAGATAATTCACAAATAGTTATACCTATTTATCACACTTAACGTTATATCCCGAATAAAAATTCTTTGCCATCTTTTTCCCCAGTATCAATCATCATTACTTTTAATTTTTCTTCATTAAATTTAATCCCTAGCTCTTTACCCAATTTTGTGCATGTCTTCACCACAACTTCCATATCTTCCATTCTTTCTATGTACAAGAAGACATCATCCACACATAAAAAACCTGATAATGTATATACTTCCTTGCCATATATTAATGTTATCTCTACTCCTCTTCCTAGTCTTCTATTGCTCTGCCCATTTCTCACAAATTCAACAAAAATATAGATGACATAGGGCATCATGGCCTTAGTACCACCCCATTTTTAACTTTAACTAATTCTATATTTCCTAAATGATACATATAGTAGTTATTTTTATATAATCTCTTAATAATATCCACAAAAGTTGCATCTATTCCCAAATTTATTAAACTTACCCATAATCTATTTCTATTCACTCTATCAAATGCCTTCTCTGTATCTATAAAAACCATATATAACTGTTTTCCTGTATTTCTATTCATATCTCCTATATGACTATCTGATTGAAAATCTCCTTGCATTTTTCCCACTATATTATTTTCTTCCAAACATTTTGCAACTCTTCCAGCCACCACATATGTGAAAACTTTATATAACACTGACATTAACACTATCAGTCTATAACTATGTAACTTTCTATGAGATTCTTACCACTTCCTTTAAATAGCAGCATTATTCTTGTATTACTACAGCTATCTGGAAAATACCTCTTCTATGCCATATTATTAAAACATGACAATATGTTTAATTTTGCACTATGTCCTAAATTCATAACCACCTCTGCTGTCTATCTATTTAAATCTCTTGTCTTTCCACTTTTCAACTTCATCTTTGCCTCATTCAGTTCGCTTTCTATAAACCTAATAATTCAATTACTACATGCTTTCATGCTTGTGATTACTCTTTTCTTGATATTTAACATTCTTTCTATATCCATTACATACTTATTTAAGATCGTACTCTATTCTCTTATCTAGTAATACTATTTTTCTCTCCCCTATATTCCTTCTTTTAATGAATTTCCAAAATTTTTTACTCCCACCTCTTCCACTATTATTAATATCCTTCACCAATTTACTATTTGATTTCATTCTCTTTCTGTAATTATCTATTGTACTGATATCTTAGCTGTACATATAATAATTTTTGTCTAAAAATTATTGAAATAAATAAAGAAAAATATTTCATTTGAAATGTTTTAAATTTATAAAAAAAATCTAAAAAATTATTATCAGTAAAAGTACAATTAATTAGTTAGAAGGGGGAGAGGGCTTGCTTTAGAAACGTTAAAACTAAAAGTCTAAAAATTGATTAAAAGGAGGAGGGAAATTAACTTAAAAATTTAAAAAGTAAATAAAAGTTAAAGTATGGCAGTTCAAGAATAAATCTTTTTTTCCAAGTGATTAAAAGTACTTTCTCTCTTCATTGAAAAAATTAATAAAAAAAAAAAAAGAAAGACAAGTTGAAACTAAAAACTTAAAATATAAATCTTTAATATAAATTAAAAATATCTCTTGTCATTCAATTTAAAATAAATAGTATTTTTCCATTACTTAAAAATAATAATATGTGTGTGTAAATGATGAGTGGATATTTGAATATAGCAAAATGTGTGTTTGTTGATAAAATAAATATGTACATGTTATATATTAAAGAATAAATGAACTTTGTAAGAAATTTCCTCAAGGATTGTATATATGAAAAACTACATAAAAGAATGGAATTTGCAATGGCTACTAATTAAAAGATCTCAAACAACAGGAATTTAGCAACAGCTACCAACTGACAATAAGATTAAAATCTTATTGAAGAAATGTATTCAAAAACAGTGGAGGAATTTCAACAACAGATATAGCTGGTCGACATAGAAACCAATTAACAAAGTGATAGCAGGTCATCACATAAATAGACCAGTTTTTCATCAATCAGTTCAGTCTAAGAATTCAGTCTATCGGTTCTTCCATCAGTTCAGTCAGTCAGTCAATCAATCAGTTGACAATGCAGTGTTAAAAGCCATTGGAAGCATATGGCTTTGCTCAAGCCTAAGTCTGATGAAACAACCAACCTGCTTGAGAAAAGTAATGCCTACCTAACAACTTGACAACTTTCAGGGATAGCTAACTGTCTCAAAGAATAATGCCACAGAATAGTAAGAACAGAAAACTTGAAATCCAACCAGTTGGAAAGATTTTCGTGAGAAGCAGCAATCAGCAAGAAGACAAAATCCTATTGGTAATAAATTTCTCAACAAACAGCAAGAAGTATTCACGTTCTAAAATCTTTGGTAATAAATAACATTTTCTTATTTCCATTTCTAATTAATGTAACCATTGAAATCCTTGAAGCCTCCCAGAGTCAGTTAATAAATGAACTCTATAGAATGCATAAAGAACTATTGATGTACATGTTTGTTAAATGCCTTGTATTATTTAATGCTTTGATATATTCTATTTTAGTGTATGAATTCAGAGTGTGAGCATGGTCATTATATAAAAATACCATTGTTTATGTTAGTTGAGAATTATAGAAGTAGTTAAAATTAGAATAATAAATGTTTACTGAAATAAATTATCTTTAAGCTTAATATTTGTCAGTCAATTCTTTTACCACTAAATAAAGTAACCATATATTATATTATCCTTTTGATATGAGCTTGTTGGGATTTCTTAGGTGCTGATTTATTTTGTCATTGGTCAAAGTCCATTAATTGCTTTGGTAATTGACTGGTGCCTGGAGTTTACTCCGAAACAAAAAAGTTCTTTGAATGGTAGGTGTTGAATTCTGCAGCTAAGAAAATCTGTGTTCTTACAAATGTGGTCACAGTCATATATATATATATATATATATATCCACAGATGGCGTTCTACCAAAAACGCCCATCAAGCGTATGTTTTGTTTACATAAACGTCAGAGTAGTTAGTATTCACTATCTCTAACTATAATTCCACTTTCAGATCATGATTTCAAGCTATTTGCTATCGTCAGTGAAAGACAGGAATAAAGAAACTAGATCTAAATACAAACTCTGAGCGTTTATGAAACAATTTCTATTCAGCTTGCAAGCGTGAATTTTTTAGAGACGTAATGTCTTCAAACTCAGCATAGCAAACCAGATAGCTATATGGGTCTGATCTCAGTTCAGCATCACCACATAGTAGAAGCCTCTGCAATCTATATCATTGCAAGAAAGACCTCAAAGGTACATTTATGATAAACAAAAATGCAAGTTAAAAAACTTGCTAATGCTTGTATTTATGTCCACAGATGGCGTTCTACCAAAAACGCCCATCAAGCGTATGTTTTGTTTACATAAACGTCAGAGTAGTTAGTATTCACTATCTCTAACTATAATTCCACTTTCAGATCATGATTTCAAGCTATTTGCTATCGTCAGTGAAAGACAGGAATAAAGAAACTAGATCTAAATACAAACTCTGAGCGTTTATGAAACAATTTCTATTCAGCTTGCAAGCGTGAATTTTTTAGACACGTAAGGTCTTCAAACTCAGCATAGCAAACCAGATAGCTATATGGGTCTGATCTCAGTTCAGCATCACCACATAGTAGAAGCCTCTGCAATCTATATCATTGCAAGAAAGACCTCAAAGGTACATTTATGATAAACAAAAATGCAAGTTAAAAAACTTGCTAACGCTTGTATTTATGTCCACAGATGGTGTTCTACCAAAAACGCCCATCAAGCGTATGTTTTGTTTACATAAACGTCAGAGTAGTTAGTATTCACTATCTCTAACTATAATTCCACTTTCAGATCATGATTTCAAGCTATTTGCTATCGTCAGTGAAAGACAGGAATAAAGAAACTAGATCTAAATACAAACTCTGAGCGTTTATGAAACAATTTCTATTCAGCTTGCAAGCGTGAATTTTTTAGACACGTAATGCCTTCAAACTCAGCATAGCAAACCAGATAGCTATATGGGTCTGATCTCAGTTCAGAATCACCACATAGTAGAAGCCT
Organism: Epiperipatus broadwayi; assembly: GCA_028023455.1. Lineage (NCBI taxonomy): Eukaryota > Metazoa > Onychophora > Udeonychophora > Euonychophora > Peripatidae > Epiperipatus > Epiperipatus broadwayi. Next base: position 613,630 of record JAQFVV010000127.1, on the reverse strand, counting down.
CTGCAATCTATATCATTGCAAGAAAGACCTCAAAGGTACATTTATGATAAACAAAAATGCAAGTTAAAAAACTTGCTAACGCTTGTATTTATGTCCACAGATGGCATTCTACCAAAAACGCCCATCAAGCGTATGTTTTGTTTACATAAACGTCAGAGTAGTTAGTATTCACTATCTCTAACTATAATTCCACTTTCAGATCATGATTTCAAGCTATTTGCTATCATCAGTGAAAGACAGGAATAAAGAAACTAGATCTAAATACAAACTCTGAGCGTTTATGAAACAATTTCTATTCAGCTTGCAAGCGTGAATTTTTTAGACACGTAATGTCTTCAAACTCAGCATAGCAAACCAGATAGCTATATGGGTCTGATCTCAGTTCAGCATCACCACATAGTAGAAGCCTCTGCAATCTATATCATTGCAAGAAAGACCTCAAAGGTACATTTATGATAAACAAAAATGCAAGTTAAAAAACTTGCTAACGCTTGTATTTATGTCCACAGATGGCGTTCTACCAAAAACGCCCATCAAGCATATGTTTTGTTTACATAAACGTCAGAGTAGTTAGTATTCACTATCTCTAACTATAATTCCACTTTCAGATCATGATTTCAAGCTATTTGCTATCGTCAGTGAAAGACAGGAATAAAGAAACTAGATCTAAATACAAACTCTGAGCGTTTATGAAACAATTTCTATTCAGCTTGCAAGCATGAATTTTTTAGACACGTAATGTCTTCAAACTCAGCATAGCAAACCAGATAGCTATATGGGTCTGATCTCAGTTCAGCATCACCACATAGTAGAAGCCTCTGCAATCTATATCATTGCAAGAAAGACCTCAAAGGTACATTTATGATAAACAAAAATGCAAGTTAAAAAACTTGCTAATGCTTGTATTTATGTCCACAGATGGCGTTCTACCAAAAACGCCCATCAAGCGTATGTTTTGTTTACATAAACGTCAGAGTAGTTAGTATTCACTATCTCTAACTATAATTCCACTTTCAGATCATGATTTCAAGCTATTTGCTATCGTCAGTGAAAGACAGGAATAAAGAAACTAGATCTAAATACAAACTCTGAGCGTTTATGAAACAATTTGTATTCAGCTTGCAAGCGTGAATTTTTTAGACACGTAATGTCTTCAAACTCAGCATAGCAAACCAGATAGCTATATGGGTCTGATCTCAGTTCAGCATCACCACATAGTAGAAGCCTCTGCAATCTATATCATTGCAAGAAAGACCTCAAAGGTACATTTATGATAAACAAAAATGCAAGTTAAAAAACTTGCTAATGCTTGTATTTATGTCCACAGATGGCGTTCTACCAAAAACGCCCATCAAGCGTATGTTTTGTTTACATAAACGTCAGAGTAGTTAGTATTCACTATCTCTAACTATAATTCCACTTTCAGATCATGATTTCAAGCTATTTGCTATCGTCAGTGAAAGACAGGAATAAAGAAACTAGATCTAAATACAAACTCTGAGCGTTTATGAAACAATTTCTACTCAGCTTGCAAGCGTGAATTTTTTAGACACGTAATGTCTTCAAACTCAGCATAGCCAACCAGATAGCTATATGGGTCTGATCTCAGTTCAGCATCACCACATAGTAGAAGCCTCTGCAATCTATATCATTGCAAGAAAGACCTCAAAGGTACATTTATGATAAACAAAAATGCAAGTTAAAAAACTTGCTAACGCTTGTATTTATGTCCACAGATGGCGTTCTACCAAAAACGCCCATCAAGCGTATGTTTTGTTTACATAAGCGTCAGAGTAGTTAGTATTCACTATCTCTAACTATAATTCCACTTTCAGATCATGATTTCAAGCTATTTGCTATCGTCAGTGAAAGACAGGAATAAAGAAACTAGATCTAAATACAAACTCTGAGCGTTTATGAAACAATTTCTATTCAGCTTGCAAGCGTGAATTTTTTAGACACGTAATGTCTTCAAACTCAGCATAGCAAACCAGATAGCTATATGGGTCTGATCTCAGTTCAGCATCACCACATAGTAGAAGCCTCTGCAATCTATATCATTGCAAGAAAGACCTCAAAGGTACATTTATGATAAACAAAAATGCAAGTTATAAAACTTGCTAACGCTTGTATTTATGTCCACAGATGGCGTTCTACCAAAAACGCCCATCAAGCGTATGTTTTGTTTACATAAACGTCAGAGTAGTTAGTATTCACTATCTCTAACTATAATTCCACTTTCAGATCATGATTTCAAGCTATTTGCTATCGTCAGTGAAAGACAGGAATAAAGAAACTAGATCTAAATACAAACTCTGAGCGTTTATGAAACAATTTTTATTCAGCTTGCAAGCGTGAATTTTTTGGACACGTAATGTCTTCAAACTCAGCATAGCAAACCAGATAGCTATATGGGTCTGACCTCAGTTCAGCATCACCACATAGTAGAAGCCTTTGCAATCTACATCATTGCAAGAAAGACCTCAAAGGTACATTTATGATAAACAAAAATGCAAGTTAAAAAACTTGCTAACGCTTGTATTTATGTCCACAGATGGTGTTCTACCAAAAACGCCCATCAAGCGTATGTTTTGTTTACATAAACGTCAGAGTAGTTAGTATTCACTATCTCTAACTATAATTCCACTTTCAGATCATGATTTCAAGCTATTTGCTATCGTCAGTGAAAGACAGGAATAAAGAAACTAGATCTAAATACAAACTCTGAGCGTTTATGAAACAATTTCTATTCAGCTTGCAAGCGTGAATCTTTTAGACACGTAATGTCTTCAAACTCAGCATAGCAAACCAGATAGCTATATGGGTCTGATCTCAGTTCAGCATCACCACATAGTAGAAGCCTCTGCAATCTATATCATTTCAAGAAAGACCTCAAAGGTGCATTTATGATAAACAAAAATGCAAGTTAAAAAACTTGCTAACGCTTGTATTTATGTCCACAGATGGCGTTCTACCAAAAACGCCCATCAAGTGTATGTTTTGTTTACATAAACGTCAGAGTAGTTAGTATTCACTATCTCTAACTATAATTCCACTTTCAGATCATGATTTCAAGCTATTTGCTATCGTCAGTGAAAGACAGGAATAAAGAAACTAGATCTAAATACAAACTCTGAGCGTTTATGAAACAATTTCTATTCAGCTTGCAAGCGTGAATTTTTTAGACACGTAATGTCTTCAAACTCAGCATAGCAAACCAGATAGCTATATGGGTCTGATCTCAGTTCAGCATCACCACATAGTAGAAGCCTCTGCAATCTATATCATTGCAAGAAAGACCTCAAAGGTACATTTATGATAAACAAAAATGCAAGTTAAAAAACTTGCTAATGCTTGTATTTATGTCCACAGATGGCGTTCTACCAAAAACGCCCATCAAGCGTATGTTTTGTTTACATAAACGTCAGAGTAGTTAGTATTCACTATCTCTAACTATAATTCCACTTTCAGATCATGATTTCAAGCTATTTGCTATCGTCAGTGAAAGACAGGAATAAAGAAACTAGATCTAAATACAAACTCTGAGCGTTTATGAAACAATTTCTATTCAGCTTGCAAGCGTGAATTTTTTAGACACGTAATGTCTTCAAACTCAGCATAGCAAACCAGATAGCTATATGGGTCTGATCTCAGTTCAGCATCACCACATAGTAGAAGCCTCTGCAATCTATATCATTGCAAGAAAGACCTCAAAGGTACATTTATGATAAACAAAAATGCAAGTTAAAAAACTTGCTAACGCTTGTATTTATGTCCACAGATGGCGTTCTACCAAAAATGCCCATCAAGCGTATGTTTTGTTTACATAAACGTCAGAGTAGTTAGTATTCACTATCTCTAACTATAATTCCACTTTCAGATCATGATTTCAAGCTATTTGCTATCGTCAGTGAAAGACAGGAATAAAGAAACTAGATCTAAATACAAACTCTGAGCGTTTATGAAACAATTTGTATTCAGCTTGCAAGCGTGAATTTTTTAGACACGTAATGTCTTCAAACTCAGCATAGCAAACCAGATAGCTATATGGGTCTGATCTCAGTTCAGCATCACCACATAGTAGAAGCCTCTGCAATCTATATCATTGCAAGAAAGACCTCAAAGGTACATTTATAATAAACAAAAATGCAAGTTAAAAAACTTGCTAATGCTTGTATTTATGTCCACAGATGGCGTTCTACCAAAAACGCCCATCAAGCGTATGTTTTGTTTACATAAACGTCAGAGTAGTTAGTATTCACTATCTCTAACTATAATTCCACTTTCAGATCATGATTTCAAGCTATTCGTTATTATCGTCAGTGAAAGACAGGAATAAAGAAACTAGATCTAAATACAAACTCTGAGCGTTTATGAAACAATTTCTACTCAGCTTGCAAGCGTGAATTTTTTAGACACGTAATGTCTTCAAACTCAGCATAGCAAACCAGATAGCTATATGGGTCTGATCTCAGTTCAGCATCACCACATAGTAGAAGCCTCTGCAATCTATATCATTGCAAGAAAGACCTCAAAGGTACATTTATGATAAACAAAAATGCAAGTTAAAAAACTTGCTAACGCTTGTATTTATGTCCACAGATGGCGTTCTACCAAAAACGCCCATCAAGCGTATGTTTTGTTTACATAAACGTCAGAGTAGTTAGTATTCACTATCTCTAACTATAATTCCACTTTCAGATCATGATTTCAAGCTATTTGCTATCGTCAGTGAAAGACAGGAATAAAGAAACTAGATCTAAATACAAACTCTGAGCGTTTATGAAACAATTTCTATTCAGCTTGCAAGCGTGAATTTTTTAGACACGTAATGTCTTCAAACTCAGCATAGCAAACCAGATAGCTATATGGGTCTGATCTCAGTTCAGCATCACCACATAGTAGAAGCCTCTGCAATCTATATCATTGCAAGAAAGACCTCAAAGGTACATTTATGATAAACAAAAATGCAAGTTAAAAAACTTGCTAACGCTTGTATTTATGTCCACAGATGGCGTTCTACCAAAAACGCCCATCAAGCGTATGTTTTGTTTACATAAACGTCAGAGTAGTTAGTATTCACTATCTCTAACTATAATTCGACTTTCAGATCATGATTTCAAGCTATTTGCTATCGTCAGTGAAAGACAGGAATAAAGAAACTAGATCTAAATACAAACTCTGAGCGTTTATGAAACAATTTTTATTCAGCTTGCAAGCGTGAATTTTTTGGACACGTAATGTCTTCAAACTCAGCATAGCAAACCAGATAGCTATATGGGTCTGATCTCAGTTCAGCATCACCACATAGTAGAAGCCTCTGCAATCTATATCATTGCAAGAAAGACCTCAAAGGTACATTTATGATAAACAAAAATGCAAGTTAAAAAACTTGCTAACGCTTGTATTTATGTCCACAGATGGTGTTCTACCAAAAACGCCCATCAAGCGTATGTTTTGTTTACATAAACGTCAGAGTAGTTAGTATTCACTATCTCTAACTATAATTCCACTTTCAGATCATGATTTCAAGCTATTTGCTATCGTCAGTGAAAGACAGGAATAAAGAAACTAGATCTAAATACAAACTCTGAGCGTTTATGAAACAATTTCTATTCAGCTTGCAAGCGTGAATCTTTTAGACACGTAATGTCTTCAAACTCAACATAGCAAACCAGATAGCTATATGGGTCTGATCTCAGTTCAGCATCACCACATAGTAGAAGCCTCTGCAATCTATATCATTGCAAGAAAGACCTCAAAGGTGCATTTATGATAAACAAAAATGCAAGTTAAAAAACTTGCTAACGCTTGTATTTATGTCCACAGATGGCGTTCTACCAAAAACGCCCATCAAGTGTATGTTTTGTTTACATAAACGTCAGAGTAGTTAGTATTCACTATCTCTAACTATAATTCCACTTTCAGATCATGATTTCAAGCTATTTGCTATCGTCAGTGAAAGACAGGAATAAAGAAACTAGATCTAAATACAAACTCTGAGCGTTTATGAAACAATTTCTATTCAGCTTGCAAGCGTGAATTTTTTAGACACGTAATGTCTTCAAACTCAGCATAGCAAACCAGATAGCTATATGGGTCTGATCTCAGTTCAGCATCACCACATAGTAGAAGCCTCTGCAATCTATATCATTGCAAGAAAGACCTCAAAGGTACATTTATGATAAACAAAAATGCAAGTTAAAAAACTTGCTAACGCTTGTATTTTTGTCCACAGATGGCGTTCTACCAAAAACGCCCATCAAGCATATGTTTTGTTTACATAAACGTCAGAGTAGTTAGTATTCACTATCTCTAACTATAATTCCACTTTCAGATCATGATTTCAAGCTATTTGCTATCGTCAGTGAAAGACAGGAATAAAGAAACTAGATCTAAATACAAACTCTGAGCGTTTATGAAACAATTTCTATTCAGCTTGCAAGCGTGAATTTTTTAGACACGTAATGTCTTCAAACTCAGCATAGCAAACCAGATAGCTATATGGGTCTGATCTCAGTTCAGCATCACCACATAGTAGAAGCCTCTGCAATCTATATCATTGCAAGAAAGACCTCAAAGGTACATTTATGATAAACAAAAATGCAAGTTAAAAAACTTGCTAACGCTTGTATTTATGTCCACAGATGGCGTTCTACCAAAAATGCCCATCAAGCGTATGTTTTGTTTACATAAACGTCAGAGTAGTTAGTATTCACTATCTCTAACTATAATTCCACTTTCAGATCATGATTTCACGCTATTTGCTATCGTCAGTGAAAGACAGGAATAAAGAAACTAGATCTAAATACAAACTCTGAGCGTTTATGAAACAATTTCTATTCAGCTTGCAAGCGTGAATTTTTTAGACACGTAATGTCTTCAAACTCAGCATAGCAAACCAGATAGGTATATGGGTCTGATCTCAGTTCAGCATCACCACATAGTAGAAGCCTCTGCAATCTATATCATTGCAAGAAAGACCTCAAAGGTATATTTATGATAAACAAAAATGCAAGTTAAAAAACTTGCTAACGCTTGTATTTATGTCCACAGATGGCGTTCTACCAAAAACGCCCATCAAGCGTATGTTTTGTTTACATAAACGTCAGAGTAGTTAGTATTCACTATCTCTAACTATAATTCCACTTTCAGATCATGATTTCAAGCTATTTGCTATCGTCAGTGAAAGACAGGAATAAAGAAACTAGATCTAAATACAAACTCTGAGCGTTTATGAAACAATTTCTATTCAGCTTGCAAGCGTGAATTTTTTAGACTCGTAATGTCTTCAAACTCAGCATAGCAAACCAGATAGCTATATGGGTCTGATCTCAGTTCAGCATCACCACATAGTAGAAGCCTCTGCAATCTATATCATTGCAAGAAAGACCTCAAAGGTACATTTATGATAAACAAAAATGCAAGTTAAAAAACTTGCTAACGCTTGTATTTATGTCCACAGATGGCGTTCTACCAAAAACGCCCATCAAGCGTATGTTTTGTTTACATAAACGTCAGAGTAGTTAGTATTCACTATCTCTAACTATAATTCCACTTTCAGATCATGATTTCAAGCTATTTGCTATCGTCAGTGAAAGACAGGAATAAAGAAACTAGATCTAAATACAAACTCTGAGCGTTTATGAAACAATTTCTATTCAGCTTGCAAGCGTGAATTTTTTAGACACGTAATGTCTTCAAACTCAGCATAGCAAACCAGATAGCTATATGGGTCTGATCTCAGTTCAGCATCACCACATAGTAGAAGCCTCTGCAATCTATATCATTGCAAGAAAGACCTCAAAGGTACATTTATGATAAACAAAAATGCAAGTTAAAAAACTTGCTAACGCTTGTATTTATGTCCACAGATGGCGTTCTACCAAAAACGCCCATCAAGCGTATGTTTTGTTTACATAAACGTCAGAGTAGTTAGTATTCACTATCTCTAACTATAATTCCACTTTCAGATCATGATTTCACGTTATTTGCTATCGTCAGTGAAAGACAGGATTAAAGAAACTAGATCTAAATACAAACTCTGAGCGTTTATGAAACAATTTCTATTCAGCTTGCAAGCGTGAATTTTTTAGACACGTAATGTCTTCAAACTCAGCATAGCAAACCAGATAGGTATATGGGTCTGATCTCAGTTCAGCATCACCACATAGTAGAAGCCTCTGCAATCTATATCATTGCAAGAAAGACCTCAAAGGTACATTTATGATAAACAAAAATGCAAGTTAAAAAACTTGCTAACGCTTGTATTTATGTCCACAGATGGCGTTCTACCAAAAACGCCCATCAAGCGTATGTTTTATTTACATAAACGTCAGAGTAGTTAGTATTCACTATCTCTAACTATAATTCCACTTTCAGATCATGATTTCAAGCTATTTGCTATCGTCAGTGAAAGACAGGAATAAAGAAACTAGATCTAAATACAAACTCTGAGCGTTTATGAAACAATTTCTATTCAGCTTGCAAGCGTGAATTTTTTAGACTAGTAATGTCTTCAAACTCAGCATAGCAAACCAGATAGCTATATGGGTCTGATCTCAGTTCAGCATCACCACATAGTAGAAGCCTCTGCAATCTATATCATTGCAAGAAAGACCTCAAAGGTACATTTATGATAAACAAAAATGCAAGTTTCATAAATTGTTTCATAAACGCTCAGAGTTTGTATTTAGATCTAGTTTCTTTATTCCTGTCTTTCACTGACGATAGCAAATAGCTTGAAATCATGATCTGAAAGTGGAATTATAGTTAGAGATAGTGAATACTAACTACTCTGACGTTTATGTAAACAAAACATACGCTTGATGGGCGTTTTTGGTAGAACGCCATCTGTGGACATAAATACAAGCGTTAGCAAGTTTTTTAACTTGCATTTTTGTTTATCATAAATGTACCTTTGAGGTCTTTCTTGCAATGATATAGATTGCAGAGGCTTCTACTATGTGGTGATGCTGAACTGAGATCAGACCCATATAGCTATCTGGTTTGCTATGCAGAGTTTGAAGACATTACGTGTCTAAAAAATTCACGCTTGCAAGCTGAATAGAAATTGTTTCATAAACGCTCAGAGTTTGTATTTAGATCTAGTTTCTTTATTCCTGTCTTTCACTGACGATAGCAAATAGCTTGAAATCATGATCTGAAAGTGGAATTATAGTTAGAGATAGTGAATACTAACTACTCTGACGTTTATGTAAACAAAACATACACTTGATGGGCGTTTTTGGTAGAATGCCATCTGTGGTCATAAATACAAGCATTAGCAAGTTTTTTAACTTGCATTTTTGTTTATCATAAATGTACCTTTGAGGTCTTTCTTGCAATGATATAGATTGCAGAGGCTTCTACTATGTGGTGATGCTGAACTGAGATCAGACCCATATAGCTATCTGGTTTGCTATGTTGAGTTTGAAGACATTACATGTCTAAAAATTCACGCTTGCAAGCTGAATAGAAATTGTTTCATAAACGCTCAGAGTTTGTATTTAGATCTAGTTTCTTTATTCCTGTCTTTCACTGACGATAGCAAATAGCTTGAAATCATGATCTGAAAGTGGAATTATAGTTAGAGATAGTGAATACTAACTACTCTGACGTTTATGTAAACAAAACATACGCTTGATGGGCGTTTTTGGGTAGAACGCCATCTGTGGACATAAATACAAGCGTTAGCAAGTTTTTTAACTTGCATTTTTGTTTATCATAAATGTACCTTTGAGGTCTTTCTTGCAATGATATAGATTGCAGAGGCTTCTACTATGTGGTGATGCTGAACTGAGATCAGACCCATATAGCTATCTGGTTTGCTATGCTGAGTTTGAAGACATTACGTGTCTAAAAAATTCACGCTTGCAAGCTGAATAGAAATTGTTTCATAAACACTCAGAGTTTGTATTTAGATCTAGTTTCTTTATTCCTGTCTTTCACTGACGATAGCAAATAGCTTGAAATCATGATCTGAAAGTGGAATTATAGTTAGAGATAGTGAATACTAACTATTCTGACGTTTATGTAAACAAAACATACGCTTGATGGGCGTTTTTGGTAGAACGCCATCTGTGGACATAAATACAAGCGTTAGCAAGTTTTTTAACTTGCATTTTTGTTTATCATATATATATAAAATCTGTGTTCTTACAAATGTGGTCACAGTTATATATATATATCAAAAAACCAAAACTGTCTAACACTATACTAGCAAAAATAAAAATGCAAAACCATAAAACAATACAATACTAGATTAAATTCAAAATTTTTTCAAAATCCTTACACAACCATGGTTTCATCTACTACAAATAGACATTTTCAAGTGAAAATCAACCTAAAGGAAAACATATATATAAATCAACCTAAAGGAAAACATATATATATATATACAAACAAGCAAACCTTCCCATGATTCATTTCAAACTCCACTTTCCCTTAATATCAAAAGAAGTCTTCATAAGATTGATAGCCTCAGAATCAAGGAGTTTTATCATCAAAGTCTCCTTTATTTTTCTTTTTAACTCATTCTTTTCATAAAAAATAACTGAAGCATATAAGTAGAGTTAAACATAGGTATCTTAACTCGGCTTTATATATTCACGAATTGAATACAGGTCATAGAATATTGTTTAACAATGCTTTGGTTATTTTTTTATGAAAAGAATGAGTTAAAAAAAAAATAAAGGAGACTTTGATGATAAAACTCCTTGATTCTGAGGTTATCAATCTTATGAAGACTTCTTTTGATATTAAGGGAAGGTGGAGTTTGAAATGAATTATGGGAAGGTTTGTTTGTTTGTATACATATATATGTTTTCCTTTAGGTTGATTTTCACTTGAGAAGGTCTATTTGTAGTAGATGAAGCCATGGTTGTATAAGGGTTTTGGTAAAATTTTGAATTTAATCTAGTATTGTATTGTTTTATGGTTTTGCATATATATATATATATATATATATATGGCTTGGTCACAGGTGCCTTCTAAGCATTATTATTCTCTGCCTAAGGGATGGTAGTGGAGTAATATGTAAATTGCATTGGTGAAGATCAAATATATTAACAATAAATAATTGTATCATATTTTTGTATAAAAAAGTCTTATAATGTTGCCTTCACAAATATTTTATTTAAAGAGTTAAAGTGCATGTTAAAAGTGTCTAATATTTTGATCTAATACACACCCCATATTGTTCAATTGGCTTTAGCCAACATAGGGAAGAACCATCATAAATGACAGTTAACTAAATATTTTCTTGTTTGAAAATAAAAATTTAAAGAAATGCTAAATTGTATTTTAACCTGGTATAATTTAAATAAAAAATTGACCGAAACTTTTTTTTCTTCTTTAAATAAAAAGAGAGAATTAAAGACAGATAGATATTTTGGGTGGAGTTAAAGCATTAAGAATGGGTAGAGAAAAAGGACAAGGGAATGGAGTCAGTCATATGTTCCATTGTGAGAAAATTAATAAACAGTTTAGTATAGTTGAAAGTATTTTAAATGAGAAATAAATAGATATTGGGTTCTAAGATTTTAAAATAGAGAAATGGAAAAAAATATAGAGTTGGAGGGATTAATAAAATGAGTAGATGTGTTAGAAAGAGAACATGAGAATATAAAAACATGGGTGCATATACATAAAATGGAGGCAGTAAATCAGCTGTTAAAAATAAAAATATTTTCAGGGAACAGAGGGAAGGATCCAAGTGAGCATTTAGAAAGCTTGGAGAACTATTGCATTTTGAATAGGTTATGTGAGGGTACAAGAATTGCCCTAACTTGCAGTCACATACAAGGAAAAGCTCAGCTCTTGTGAAACTCATTATGTGTAAAACCAGCAATATTCGATGAATACAAGGGTTTGCTATTGGCAAATTACTGGGGGGAAGACCTTCAGGAAAAGATTAAGTTTCAGGTAGAGCTGGATAGGTGGCAGATGCTGGAGTTACTCATTACATTTTTTGTAGACAGGTAGTGAAATTGAGATCAATCACAGCATACCCATTATCAGAACAACATATTATGTCTATAGTTAGGTGTGGTTTACCTGGGAATGTGGAAAAAATAATGATTGGCAAGCAGATGGCTGAGGTATTAATGGCATTGGACAATGATAGGGGCTTGGTAGAAGGTCAGGATGAGGAGGGAAATGCAGAAATTGATTGCATGCAAATAGTGAATCTGGTTTGTAGTGGAGAAGAGAGCATGCCAATAATGGTACCTCAGAGCTGTCCAAAGATAGAGATAAGGATAGGGGGATTGTAACTAGTGCATTGTTCGATTCAAGAAGTCAGGTATCGGTAAGGTCACAGGAAATGTTTAATAAAATAAGTGACATTGACCCAGAAATTAAAATATTGCCATTGATAACAGTATATGTTTTGCTGGCTAATGGCATAAGAGCAAAGTTGACATCCAAACAGGCATGAATGAAATTGTACATGGCAGAGAAAGAATATAGACATGTGCAGTTGATTTTGGAAGGTTTGGTTCACAAGGTCATATTAGTCTCAGACTTTATGTACAAAACAGGCTATGTATTGGATTATAAATGAGGTTGGGCAGAAATAAACAATGAAATAATTCCATTTACAAAACACCAAAAGGCTGAAGTTAATAAAAAGGTTGTGCACAAAGTGCATGAATGGAAATAGAGATAGGGGAAAAGGTGGATGAGTCAAGATATATAAATGATAATCAAAGGAACCAACTAAAGAAGCTATTAAATAGATATGAAAGCATATTTTCCAAGATTCCCAGGGTAATCCAAGGGTATGAACACAGGATAAGGCTTATAAAAGATCAGCCATATCAAGCCCATGTGTATCCTATATCTGATCAATGTAGAAACAATGCAGAAAAACAGATAGACAAAATGCTTAAATGGGGAATTATATCTAAATGTTCATCTCCCTTTAATAACCCATCATAACAGTAAAGAAAAAAGATGGATCAATTTGGTTGTGTTTGGATGCCTGGCAGTTAAATAAGATAACAATATCTGATACTAATGCTCCTCTACCTATGAGCAAATTGTTATTAAAATTTTAAAAAAAATATTTTTGATGGACTTAACTGCCAGCTATTGGCAAATTAAACTTCATCCAGAGGATCGAAAATATACTGCATTTAAATATAATGGATGCACATATAAATTTTAACTGGATTCCCTTTGGGCTTAAAAATATTGGAGTGGGGCTTACACAATGTCTGGACCAGGTGTTGTCAGAGGATATTAAAAATTTAGTTATAATGTATGTGGACAACATCGTGGTGGCTTCGGAAAGCATAAAAGAGCATTTTGTGCATTTAGAAATGTTGCTGGGGGAGTGTGAAAAAAGGGGATTAAAATTAATTTGAATAAGAGTAAGATAATGACTGACAAGGTCAAGGTTTTAGGTCATATAATTACTGAAAGAGGAATAATTACCCAATCCTGAAAAAAATCCAAGCAATTCAGGAATTTTCCATGCCTCATAATAAGAAACATTAAATATTTTCTTGGATTAAGTAATTTATATAATCAATTTTATAAAAATTTTGCACTTGACATGAAGCCATTACTGCAGTTATTAAGAAAAGGGAAATTGTGGGTATGGAATGAACAGCATGAGTGTAATTTTCAGAGCATGAAGGCAGGATTTTTAAATAAAGTTATGCTGTCATATCCCGATTTCAACAAACCATTCTTTGTACAAATGGACAGCAGTGGGTTTCGATTGGGGAATATGCTGTTTCAGATACAGGAAGGGGGTCAGCACAGAGTTCTTTGTTTCATTAGCTGTTTACTAAAGGGACCAGAAGTGAATCACACTATAACTGAGAAAAAAGCCCTGGCTGTTGTATGGGCATTCAAGAAATTCTGGCAGTATTTAGTAGACCCTGAAGTGGTAGTAATCACTGACCATAACAGTCATAAATTTATTAATCATAGCTTCCTGAATAATAGTAGGCTAATAATATAGAGCTTGTTCCTGCATGAATTTAATTACAAATTGTCATATTGTCATGGCAAAGAAAATATTGTGGCAGACACTTTAAGCTGCTGCCAAAATATATACAAAATGGGATAGAAGATGATTTATATAGATTAAAAGAGCAGCAAGAAGAAGATAATGACTGCAAACAAATAATGGACTACTTATGCCATCAGTCAGTAACAAAAATGGCAGATAATTCACTCTGGAGAGACAGGAATTACTCTGGCTTAAAGGGAGGACTCTTACAGCATTTATTACAAAAGAAAAAAACAAACACACATTACTCTTCCAGTCACCATGAGGAAGCAAATTATTAAATATGTGCATGACCCTTACGGTCATTATGGGGCAAATAAAGTTAAAGGATGGCTGAACCTTTAGTTCTACTAGCCAGGAATGTATGCCAATATTGCAGATGTTATTTGGAATTGCACCATATGTTCAGCAACCAAACCTCCTAACACATAAGGAGTGGGGCTGCTGCAACCTATATATGCCCAATGTCTGAACAGCTTACTAATGATAGACTTCTATGGATCTCTGCCTCCATTCAATAAAATGAAATATCTCATGGTGGCATATGACATGTTTTCAAAGTTGGTAGTGGCATATCCAGTAGCTCAAGCTAATGCAAAACAAACTATTCAGGTTCTGGAACAACAGCACTTTAAGAATGTAGAAATTTCCAGACAAAATTCTGTCGGATCATGGAACACACTTTGTATCTAGTGAATGAAAGAAATGGATGGACAAGCATGGGATAAAACATATACTTGCATCGATTGGTAACCCTCAGTCTAATCCATGTGAATGGATTATGAGGGAGTTGGGGTGTTTATTTTGGGTTTATATACAAGATGATCATCACAGATGGGAGAAAGAAACCCCAAAAATAGTCAACATGATAAACTGGTCAACAAATGAGTCCACGTGTTTCAAACCTGTTCAGCTACATTTTGGAAGAAATATTCTGTATCTATTTGAGACTAAATTGCCAGTGGGGATGAATCCAATCAACAAGAAAAAAGATGCTTAGCAAGCACTTAACCAGTTAAGAAAAACTGGGCACACTATGGCAGAAGAGGCATGGAAAATCTAAGGCCATATTCAGGAGGGGAGATGAAATCATGGTGAGAGTTCATCTGGTGAGTCATCCTGAAAAACATATATACAAGAAATTTCAGCCAATATATGATGGACCCTATGTAATCAAGCAGAAATATGGTAATAATGCATTTGTGGTAGTGCAGGGAAATGAGGAAAAGGGAACATATAATGCCTGGTCATTGAGGTTAGTAAAGAGGAAAAAACAACAACCAGTCAGGTAGTAATAATAATAATTAAAGTTATCAGAGGTAAATTGGTCAAGAGACATATTTTACATTCAAACGGAGGGTGAAGTAATGCACCAATATCTTAGCTGAATATATAATAATTTTTGTTAAAAATTATTGAAATAAACAACGAAAAACACTTCATTTGAAATGTTTTAAATTTATGAAAAAATATAAAGAGTTATTATCAGTAAAAGTACAATTAATTAGTTAGAAGGAGGGAGAGGTTTTGCTTTAGAAACATTAAAACTAAAAATCTAAAGATTGATTGAAAGAGGGAGGAAAATTAACTTAAAATTTTTAAAAAGTAAATAAAAGTTAAACTATGACAGATCAAGAATAAATCTTTTTTTCCAAGTAATTAAAAGTACTCTCTCTCTCTCTTAATTTAAAATATTAAAGAAAAAAAAGAAAAACAATTTGAAACTAAAAGCTTAAAATATAAATGTTTTATATAAATTAAAATTATCTCTTATCATTCGATTTAAAGAAAAAGTCTTTTCCCATTATTTAAAAGAAATAATATATATGTTCATAAATGATGAGTGGATTTTTAAATATCGAAAAATGTGTGCTTGTTGATAAAATAAATATGTGCATGTTAAATATTAAAGAATAAATGAAAGTTATAAAAAATTTCCTCAAGGATTGTATATATTAAAAGCTACATAAAAGAATGGAATTTGCAATGGGTATTAATTAAAAGATCTCAAACAATAGAAATTTAGCAATGGCTACCAATGGACAACAGGATTAAAATCTTATCAAAGAAATGTATTCAAAACAGTGGAGGAATTTAGACAACAGATGTAGCTGTTGGACATACAAACCAATTACCAGGGTGACAACAGGTCATCATATAAATAGTCCAGTTTTTCATCAATCAGTCAGTTCAGTCTAAGAATTCAGTCTATCAGTTCTTTGATCAGTTCAGTCAGTCAATCAATCAGTTGACAATGCAGCATTAAAAACATTGGAAGCATACGGCTTTGCTCCAGCCTGAGTCCAATAAAACAGCCAACCTGCCTGGGAAAAGTACTGCCTATCTAACACCTTGACAATTGCCAGGGATATCTGTGTCAAATAATAGTTCCACAGAATATTAAGCATAGAAACCCCAAATCCAACTGGTTGGAAAGATTTTCACAAGAAGCAGTAACCAGCAAGAAGAACAAAATCCTATTGGTAATAAATTTAACAACAAACAGTAAGAAGTATCCACATTCTGAAATCCTAGGTGATAAATAACATTTTCTTATTTCCATTTCTAATTAATGTAGCCATTACAGTCCTTGAAGCCTCCCTGAGTCAGTTAATAAATGAACTCTATAGCATGCATAAAGAACTATTGATGTGTGTGTTTGTTAAATGCTTTGTATTATTTAATGCTTTGTTATATTCTATTTTAGTGTATGAATTCAGAGTGTGTGCATGGTCATTATATAAAAATACCACTGTTTATGTTAGTTACAATTTATAGAAGTAGTTAAAATTACAATAATAAATATTTAGTTAAATAAATTATCTTTAGCTTAATATTTGTCAGTCAATTCTTTTACCACTAAATAAAGTAGCTGTATATTATATTATCCTTTTGATATGAGCTAGTTGGGATTTCTTAGTTGCTGAATTAGTTTGTCATTGTTCAAAGCACATTAATTGCTTTGGTAATTGACTGGTGCCCAGAGTTTACTCCAAAACAAAAAAGTGATTTGAATGGTAGGTGTTGAATTCTGCAGCCAAAAAAATCTGTGATCTTCAAACATGGTCCTGTTATATATATATATATATATATATATATATATATATATATATATATATATATATATATATATATATATATATATATATATATATATATATATATATATATATATTGCTTAGTTCCAAGTGACTTCTAGGCATTATTTTCCTTGCCTAAGGAAACATGGTGGAGCTATATGTAAATTGTATTGGTGAAGATCAAATATATTAAGAATAAATAATTGTATCATTTTTTTGTATAAAAAGTCCTATAATGTTACCTTCACAAGTATTTTATTTAAAGAGTTAAAGTGCATGTTAGATGTGTTTAATATTTCGATCTAATTAACAGCCAACCCGGTTCAGTATTTTAGCCATCTTTTTTAGTCACTTTTTCCATTTAACAGTGACATCTTTTTCACTTTCTTTGTTTTTAAAGAACACATATTATCTGCATTCTTTCTCCTCTCTTTTGCACTTTTGCTAACTTCTGAATATTCTCACCTAAAACCATATTTGCCACTTTTTATACTTCAATACACAAGTCATTATATTCATCTTCAACCATCTTTTAGATGGTTTCTTCAACTTTTATTTTATATTCTTCTAACTTATTTTTATCATTCGTTCTCCATCCACATCTTTCACTATCTTTTCAACTTTTATTATTTTCCATCACATTACTAACCCATTTCTATTATAAAAAAATATGATCACTATTACATGCTCTTTTTTTTCATTATCAAACAATTTAATTTTTTGTACTTTATTCATTTCCTCTTTCTGTATGATTACATAATCTATTGTATGAAATATATTATTTCTAGACCATGTGTATTGTTACTCATAAATATTTGATAAATTTTCAATGCTCAAATTCCCTCTCTGACCAAAATTCTTCAAAAGCTCTCCATACTTGTTATCTATATTATCAATTTCTTCAACATTCCTATTCATATTTTCTATAACCATTAGTCACTTCTCCTTTTCTTTGAAGCTCCTTATATCCTTAATTAAGCATTCATATATGCTATTATTCCACACCCTTATACTTTGACTATTTTTAGTGGCTATATAAACTATAGCCACCATCCATTCTTGTCTTTTTAACCTTATGTCAAACACCAAATATTATTGACATATAACAGTATTTAAATATTTTTTGACATAATTCCTATACCACTGCTCTTTTTTTTCTATTTGTAGCATGCCTTATCAATTCTTTCAATATAGTTTTTTTTTCTTAGATGTGTTTCCATTATTGCTAGTACCTCACACTCTTTCATTTTTAACTGCTTTGTTTAATTTCAACCACTTTTCTGGTCTCATATTGCCTTGCATATTCAAATAACTGATTTTGATATTCTTTCCTAACTACTATTTATAAATTCTTTTGACTCTTTTTTTCCATTATATTTATAAATAACTTGCTTACCATTAATTTTACAGACCCATTCCTTTTTCACATCTATATTTATATCTAAATCAGCCACACTTTGTTTATTTCTTGCATCTTCATACATTCTTCTTCTTTCTGATAACACTGCAGTTCAAACCACCCCTTATAAGTTTCCCAAACTATATTCTTTATATATCAAACTCCTAATACTTCACTTCCTTGTTTTTCTAAGTGCAATCCTTCTTTACTACAATTCCCTCTTACTAATAAAAAAATCATATACATCCACAAACATAACATTATTTCTCCTACAGAATTTTTCAATCTCTCATTTATAGAACATGCCATATGTAAAATATACAAATTATCAAATCTTGGTATTAATGCAATTATTCCTACTCTTCTTTTAATCTTATTCAAATTCCTAATCAACTCTAAGTACTCATCTATTACTTTCACTGAAGGCTCTGACAAATTATTTGTTCCTACCATAACATACACATCTCTACTCCCTTAATTTCTTTACCTTATCTGTAACATACCTAATTCTAGCTTTAGGCTGACATATTATTACATACCCACTTCTATTTTCCCTTTCAATTATATTTCCACATGTTCTAATTAGTGAATCTCCTATTTCCACATGTTCTAATTAGTGAATCTCCTATCAATACTGTGCCATAATTTACTTTACCTACTTCATCTGTTACATACTTTTCCACCTTCTGGGCTTTCTTATCTAATGATTTCCTATTATTCCTATTCAATAATTCTTTTATATGCTCACACTTCATCTCTAACAATTTTAATTTTGCTTCTACATCCTTTACCTCTTCCTCTATCTTACTTATTTTTTGATAAACCATCTTCATTGCATTACCTAATTTTTCATCCATATCTTTTGTAAGTTCACTAAAAACATACTCTATTCTACCTTCCTTAACTACATTTTGCTCCATTTCTCTTGACTTTCTCTTTAAGCTATCTACACATACAAATCAATTTTTCACTTTCAATTTTTTTTAGCAACAGCTGAATTGTTTTTATATATGTAGGAAGGTAATGGAATGAACTCGACAAACTCATTCTTGCTGATTATAAGAAGTTTAAACAATGCTAATATCTAATTCACATTTAATACTTTTATGAATGTTAAAAGGATTTGGAAGATAAAATATTGTAATATCTATATTTAAACTAATCACAGTCTGATTATAATGAGCAATTTAAATTCATTATATTTTTGTAAAGAATTACTCTTGACTTTCAATATTTTTAGCAACAGCTGATTTGTTTGTATGCTAAGATCTAATTTACAGTTAAAAGTTTTACAAATGTTAAAAGAATTTGGAAGATAAAAATATATTGATAATATATTGCTGATTTACAGATAAGAGAGTTTTTCAGATTTTTGTAGATGTGTATAATATATATATATATATATATGCTTTTCTTCCTAAAATGTTATGCGTCATCACTGATATATATATATATATAACAATAAAAATAATAAATGTAATGGTAATTAACTATTATGTAAATCTTTCAATATGCAGAAGTACATTCAGTTAATTCCTTAACCCTTCATAATTTCCATTAAATTTAGTGGCTAGTGAGGAGGGTTAAGGAATTAACTAAAAGTACTTCTGATTATTATTACAATAATTTTTAATTAATAAACATTTTAATTGTATTATATTATACCACCAATAAATATATGGGTTAAAACACTTATATTATGTGTTACATATGCAATAATTTAAAATAAATGATTACATTTTAATAAAAGTGAAAGTAGAAAAATGTTTTAAAATAGATTTTGAAGTGAAAACTTAAAAAAATAAAGTATTGCATCACCTTTTCTTTTCATTGAAAAATAAAAGGCAGTTTTAGTATTGAGGAGGGAGTAGAGGGAGAATAATCCTAAGTGAACATTGAAACTAACTCTTACCTTTTATATATAGAAAAAATGTATGGATGAAAAAGAATGAAATAATAATGAATAAATGTAAAAATGAAATTAAACTAAAAATAAAATTTGTAAAAAAGAAAACTCTTAAAATTTGAAATTCATTAATGATTACTTGGATGATAAAAGAAAAGATAACTCTCATTTGAATTAATTAAAGAAACAAAGAAAAAGACTATGGACACTATCTTATTGAAGTATTATATTAATCTAATCAAGAGATTAGGTTATAACAGAATGCATAAATTAATTAAGGAAATATAAAATTAAGTAAATTAGATCAGAGGATGATAAAGAGAAACAATGAGAATGAAACATATAAAAGAATCAAGAGACAAGAAGTTATTATCATTATCATTATTATTGCCAGTTAGATTGTTTCAGATGCAGTAAAATTAAAAAAATTAAAGAAGAGAAAATGGCAAAAATCTATACACATTTACAGTATGTGAGTGCCTTAACTTATCCTCACTTAAGGCCCACCTAGCAGCATGCAGTGCTAAACAACACCAGAAGTGTGTGGCTAGCCTTCGATCTCAGTCCTTAGTACCATTACATGTTCTTCACCTGGAGCTTATTGTTACCTTGTGATCTGTGAAGTAGCAATAATATCTTTCTCCCCCTCATTGCAAACTGAAAATCAATAAAAAGCCAAAACTATCAATGGAAAGAAAAGGCCAACTGGTTGATAATCAACAAATAAGAAAACAAACAAGGAACTGTATCCATAAAAATATGAGGTGCTATCCAAAATCCTAGGTAAATATAATTCTTATTATCCCATTCTAAAGATTCACACATTTATATGAATGAAAGATTTTAATGAACTTTAATAGTTACCACCAATGGAACCTTTAATATTGCATTTGTAAATTTGTGTAATATTATGTTATAAATATGTGTGTGTATGTAATTTTTTTATTATGTTATAATTATGCATGTGCGTAAAAGAAAATATTTGTTTGTGAGTGATTCTCTCTCTTATAACTACATCACTAGTAAATTAATTTATAAATAGCTACATATATTGGGAAAGTGTGCCAAAGCATTTCCCTCCACAATTGAGGAAAGGAGTTAGCTTGGGATAAATCAAGCACTGGTTTGTAAACTTGTAGTCTGGGCATGTGGACTATATAACCTGTGGTTAGCCCTCAAAACAAATAAAAGTTCTCAAATAGCAGGGATTTGAATCTGGCAATTGAGAAGTACTATAGCCTGGAAATGTAATTGTAGGTTATACTTTATATAATCTGTCTGGTTATAGGTACCATTGATATTTCACATATCTGTATTATACTTTTTTGCCTGAAGGGACAATTAGTTGTTGTAGTGAAAACTGCAGCATGAGTCAAAATTGGGATCTAAAGAAAGTGATCAGAGTGATTTTTCTCCAACCTGGTTCGATATATATATATATGTGAGAGGGGACCTCAAAAATAACTGGAAATATTCTCTGGTTTATGCACTTGTCATAGTATATATTTCTGCTATTTTATGCATTCTGTAGGAACCCTTATGCTCCAATCTGACAAATGACATCACCATGTAAATACATGGAGCCATGTAACACATTGTTTTGCAAATTGCATTTTGCATTTTTGTCAATTTTTTTATAATGGCTGAAAAGTTCAACAATATGAAATTCTATTTCCATTTACATAAAATGACAAGAAAAAAACCTGTAATGCTTGAAATAGATTACAAGAAAGCTGATCTCATAAAAACACAAGTTTATGAATGGTTTAATTGAAATGTTAAATTTACCACATCCGTAAGAAGCATTGTAAGTGAAGTCCAAAATCAAAACAATGCTGATTTTTTAAAACCACAAACAACACATTTTCAAATTTAGTTCATAATGATTAGGAACTTTATTGGCAAGTTTTGAAATATTTATGTAATGTGATAAAACATAAATATTCTGCTTAGTGACAAAGAAAAGAGTGTAAATTCTAACCCCATAAAGTATCATCTCTTAAAGCCTTGAGTGTGAAACACTTTTTAATTAAATTCAACACAATCTAGCTTATCTATTAGCCATATTCTCTCATTCTCACTCCATGTGATTTTTTTTATTAATCTCTCAAATAACAAAATGTCACTTTTTTTGCAGACTTAGAAGTGGTGCCAAAAAAATAATAGTGATGTTGAAAGGCATCACTTTGCAAGTATTTTTGGATTACTTTGCAAAATATTTATTCCATTATATTGTATTAGGTCCACTTGAAAGAGATTAAATTTATTTTTGAGTACTCCATATATATATTATTTTTATCATATGTGAAAGATTTAAATATTGGTAGTACTTAGTAGATATATTTTGGCTCTGTTTAATGATTGTAATATCTAAATTAAAAATAATTTAAATCAGAAATAGTAAAAAAAATAGATGTGATTATTGCAATTATTGTATAATAATAAACTATAATAAAAAGGGCTTGACCAAAGACATGTGAAATAAATGTATGATTTCCAAGAACCACGTTTCTCCACATTGAAGAAGGAATTTTTAAAGAAGGTTTTTTCCTTGTAATAAGATATTTTTTTCTTGTCTATAAATATTATTTCAATAAATTTGATATAGACTGATATAATATCCTTAATGGTATCTGTGAAAAATATGCATTATTAAAGTATGCATCATATTAAAAAAAAAACTGGATATATTAAAATGACAAATAGGTATATAAATAGGCAAATAGATAGATAAAAATGGATAGGTGGATGGATAGATAAATAGATAGGTAATCTGAAAGAAAATAAGTTGGTAAATAGAAAGGTGACAGAAACAAATAGATAGATGGATAAATTTATAAGTAGGTAGACAGATGGATAGATAAGTAGAAAATAGATAAGTGGATAAATAAATGAAAAGATAAGCAAACAGATAAGTAAAAAATTGACAGGTGGATGAATAGATGGATGGATAGATGGATATAGATAGTTTAATAGATAAGCTGACAGGAAAGCAGATAAATTGGTAGATAGAATGATAGACAGAGACAGACAGATAAATTTATAAGTTGGTAAGTAGATAGATAGATAGATAGATAGATAGATAGATAGATAGATAGATAGATAGATAGATAGATAGATAGATAGATAGATAGATAGATAGACAAATGATCACTAAATATTTAGAAATGGATGAGTGGTGTATAGTGTAATAGTTATTTTAATGTCTGCTAACCGCAAATTTTGAAATTTAGCTATGAAATAAATCTTGATCAAATGAGATTTTTCCAAATACATTGTTTCCTTTAGCCAGCTTACGTTCAATCTAGCTAATTTTTAAAGTAAAATGAAAGTAAAAAAAAAAACACACACACGTGACTTGTTTGACCCACGGCAATTACGTCACCGATATAAGATATTTTGATTTGTTTTAGTTTCATAATGTCAACGTTCCAGGAAGTAGATAAATATGGTTTAAAAAATTTTAAATTGTGACAATTCTTTTTTACAAACAAGTTTCCACCGAGTGAAAAATTTCTTGGGTTCATAAAACTTTCGTTTAATCACATGATCAATAAAATGTAGCTGGCCTTGATTAGCATATATTACGGCAGTGTTGCAATAATTGTTAATCTGATATTTAAAGAATTACTGCAATGTTTAGTAATGTATAATAAAATGCTTGAAGCCAATAAAGAATAATCGTTAAAAAAATCTGCTACCTCTTGAAAAATATGTCAACGTAAATTTTTGGTATTATCTCTCTCTTTTTTCGTCTTTGTTTATTTATGTATAGTGTTTGTAAACATATATATATCTTTGTGTATATTTTGAATGTCTTCTTTGTTTGCCTGAATAAAATGCATGTATATGTAATAAAATAAAAAAGTTTAAAATTTAAATAGTCTGTTGCGGGATAAATATCTTTCCAAATTGCAATGCATTGAAGATAAGTGAAAAAAAAAATAGAGGTAGTGAGAAATATACTTTGGACAGTTTTCTATCGTTGTTTTAATATCTAGATACGTGAAAAAAAACCTAAGAATAATGGAAAGCTGAAAAACGTTCAAATCTCAATAGATTTGTATTTAAACTTAAATCACCGGATATATATATATAGTAATAGTATAAAGATTTTACATATATAGTTTTATCATGGATATGCGTATAATTCAATATATTTACAAAGATGCGGGTTATAAAATCTAAGTTCTATTTAAATACCTTACTTTTTACCAATTACATTAGTAAGGAAAGGAATAAATAGTTTAGGAAATTTATTTATATATTTTTTTAATTTTAATATATGTCAAACCATTTTCAAACTACTGATGGCTGATTCTGCTTTTATTTTGAAAATGCGTTCTCTGCCTTACTATTCTTTTATTTATTTCTCAGTCATAAAATTTTAAATCATATCCTTTCATGCTTGATATTGTCACATCTGCATTGTTTACTTTTCTTTTTAATAACACTGCTTGCTTGTGCTTTTTATTGTTGTATTTTGAATACAGTCATTATTATATAATAACAGTAAATCTAATCAAGTATCCTTGTGATTACTCTTCTTCTGTTGCAACATTATTATTTATTTGAATTATTTAATCAAATGTAGTTTGTAATTCTCTTATTTGTTAATTTTAATATTCTGTCATGAAATTATATTTTGCAATACTAATATAAACAATTAATATGACTCAACTTTCATATTCTTCAGTTCATCAATATATTTTTAAATTTATTCAAAGTACTTTCTTTTAGAAATATAAAAAAATTAAGAGTATAATACGAATTTTTATTTAAATTGATATTATTTTATTTTTATAAATAGTTTTGAGTAATTTTTATGTTCTGCACGTTTTAGTTCAGGTGGCGGTTTGAAGAATTCAAGTCGATGTATACAGCTCAATTCTGTTTTGTAAATTTTTTTTATATTATAAGTAAAAAATCAAAAGCACTAATTAATAAAATCATTGAAAAGGTAATGCAATTTTTTTTGCGGCTATCAGCATTTTTATAAGATCATTTTAACAACCGATTTTTATTCAAATTATCATCTCACTGGGAACAATAAAGAATCACAGTTACGTTTCAATGATTTCATAAGTTAATTCTTTTGATACTTTAGTTATAATGCAAGAAGTTTTACAAAACATATCAAAGATGGACTGGTCATCAGCATGTAGCGGTTTACATGATGAGTTTTTTGACTTTTTATCTCTGGGGGGACTGACAGTTTTAAACTGAAATATCAATTGAATTTACTTGAAGGCAGGATAAAGTGTTAATGTTCTTTTTTATTGCATATTTATTATCATTATAAATAGAATTAAATTATGATTGTTATTCTGAAAAGACTAGAATCACCAGCCAATGGAATGGTAGGCAGCCAAGGATGGAGTATGCTATAATTGTGTATCCATGAAGTTTTTATCTACCTATTGCAGATCACTTTCAAAGAAAAACATAAATTAGAAGAACAATTGTTGTTGGAATTAAATGGTGAAGTTTGAGGAAAAGATGAAAAGACAATTCATTTGAAAGTGGTCGTATACTTTATTATAAAGATCCAGATATTTGAAAAAACAAGCTGAGTGGAATTTATTATATATAAAAAGTGTGAGAATGAAATTATGAATATTGATGATATATCAGACATAATGTCAACATCGGTGATTCAAAAGGATGTATCAGATGACTGGAATAGTGCAATAATAATATTGATATTTATGAAAGATAATAAGGAAGATATTAGAAATTATAGACCTATCAATTTTCTATCAATTCTATGCAAAATCTTTACCAAGATAATTATAACTTATCTATAGCAAACTTTTGTATTTAAATCAAATAAAAGAACATGCTGGATTTAAACATGGTTTCAAGTATTGAGAGAAGTTCTAAAAGGAACCAACAAATATGAATTGTCACTATGCTTTAAATTAAGCCAATAAACATCACATGACCACCTTCTCTTATGCTTGTGTATAACTGTTGTTAAAACAGGCAAAACTCACTATATATATTGCCACACACAGCAAGATAAAGTAATCAATGGATGCCAGAAGGCTTGTGCATAAAATCCCCATCTAGTGCATACTCATCCAATATCCCCAGACTAATTTCTGGCTTATGGCCTTCATCAGTGAAGAGCCTTGGATCTGAGAGCACTGCACCTAGATCTTAGGATCTAATGCAACCCTCCAGTAACCATCTTTTATCTTCATTTAACTACAAAACTATGAGTCTTAAACTGAAAACACCTTAATGTTTTTAATCCAAGCCCCTTAGCTTATGAGGAGGTGGTCATGTGATGTTTATTGGCTTAAAATCAATCCTGCATAATAGGATAGTGGTGCCTATGGTTATTAAAGAACCAAAGACACCAAAATGTATGGGTACTGAACTGGGTTCAGACTCATATGACTATATAAGCTAATGGGCTTGGATTATAAACATTAAGGTGTTTTCAGTTTAAGACTCATAGTTTTGTAGTTAAATGGAGATAAAAGGTGGTTGCTGGAGGGTTGCGTTAGATCCTAAGATCTAGGTGCAGTGTACTCAGATCCAAAGCTCTTCACTGATGAAGGTCATAAGCCAGAAACTAGTCTGGGGATATTGGATGAGTAGGCACTAGATGGGGATTTTATGCACAAACCTTCTGACATCCATTGACTACTTTAGCTTGCTGTGTGTTGCAATATATATATATATAGTAAGTTATGCTTTGAATTCATAGATTATGGAAAGGAATTTGATTCTGTAAGTATTTAACAGCCATTAATGCTTGGGAATATCAAGATATAAATCCAGAATATTTTCAAATCCTAAAGAATATTTATCAAACTGCAGAAATTGTGATTATATTATATAATGACAATAAGAAGATTAAAATTGATATGAGTGTAAATCAAAGTGATTTCATATCTCTAAAACTTTTTACAACAGTTTTACAAAAAATCATTTTATGGATTAAAATGGGAAGCTAAAAAAATGAAAATGCATAGCAATTATTTTTAGATTTTGAATATAATGTGGTGATTTCTGTAAATAGTAGTTTGCAGAAACAAAACATGTTTCAAAGTGTCAAGAATTGGTGACCTTGTGGTTAGTATAGCTGCCTTCCAAGCAGCTGGCCTGGGTTCACTTCCCAGTCAACATTTTGACACATGGAAAGAAAACGTCGTAAAAGTTATTAGATGAAAATACAAAAAAATAGGAACAAAATTAAATACTAAAAGGCTAAGAGTAATGTTCAATAAATTTTTTCAGAAGAAGATAATAAAGATTGATTATCATGAATTAAAAGAAGTTAATGACTTCAAATATCTTGCTTAGATTATTAATACAGACAGATATATAATGAATGAAATTAACCATAGAATTAAACTTGTATGGAGTTCCTTTATTAACTTAGTATTAAAAAGAAATATATTTGTGTGTTTGAAAATAAAGATTTTCACTATATATGTTTTACCAATTTTTACTTATGAATCCGAGGCATAAACACTTAACAGGACAGTAATTCAGAGACTTCACAGGACTCAACAAAGTATAGAGAGATTCATGTTATGAATAATAATAAGAAACTAAAATCAAAATGCTTAAAGAAAAACAGCACCCTTGATATCATTAAATTATATATAGGAATGGAAAGGGACTACTCTGCACTATTACCAAAAGACATGGTAATGCATTCACAATTGAACCCTTAAGGTGGATTTCAAGAAATTGGAAAGTTTTGGAAAAAGACCATATATAATATGGATGGACCAAATAAGGAAGTTTGCTGTTGCAATATGAACAAGAAATACTTTGAAAAAGATAAAGTTGATTATACTTTAAAATATATCCTGCAGTGGATTAATAATGGTTAAAATGATGATGATGATGATGTATATCTGAAAAAATAAAAAACAAAAATTAGAAAAGTTGAATATGTTGCAGAAGGAGAACTAAATATAAATAAGAACATAACATTTCAATCAAAATTGATATTGATAATTTTTATATAAGTAATTGTTATATCCGCCAGTATATTTTTCATTTCAGTCAATAAGATTTCTTAATACTTTGCGATATGATTTTTATCACTTTATCTTACTTTGATTTTCATTTTTTATATATCAATGCTAACCAACTTTTAATTTCTGTTTTTAGAACTCATGACTAAAATTAATGCAGTATACACACTAGAAAGAATATTATTAACAAATCATAATTGAACTTCATCATATAGATTGCCAATATTTTATTATCATTTCATTTTTTACATCAATGTCAATCAGCATTCAAATTCTGCTTTTATGGCTCATGGTATATATACAGTATATATTCTTAGGAGAATACTTTTGAAGAAATATATATAGCATTTTCATCACTAGAGATTATAAATAAATAAATTGACAATTAAGTTTTTGGCAGCAAATATATTTTTTGCTGCTATATAAATCTTAATTTAATGGGAAAATGTGTGTGATCTATTATTTATTCAATCTATAAAAGTTTATTGTGCGAAACCATACTGCTTATAAATTCATGAAATTGTGCCACTTAATTATTAGGATGCTACAATTGTTCAAAATTATTAAAATTAAATAGTACAAACAAGACTGGAATAATTATCATGACATATCATTTTCATCTACATGAAAGTATTTTTAAAGATTTATTGAATGGGTTTTTTCCAGTCATAGATCAATGCTTATCAGAGAATCAATGTACTTTTAAAGAATCAAAAGGCATTATAGACAAGATTTTTGTTGCTAGGCAAATGCAAACAAAAACCCAGGAACAAAACAGGCAGTAGCATGAGATAATCATATCGAAAATGTGACGCAATTTAAATATCTTTGTTGTTTTTAAGTAAAATGGCAAGCATACATATTGATGTATAAAAATAAACGATATGTTTTTTCTCTTAAAACTTAAAAGAGTATTTTATCACCATTATATAATTATTGCAGTTACATTAATTGGCTACAGAAAAATCATTTTATCCAATTTATTGTATAGAAATGGAACTTGGACTTCTTTTAACATAGCAAAGAGAAAAGAATATCTGTAAAAGTTTAAATATATAATGACAAGATCATAATAGCCAATAATATATTCGTTAGCTTGCTGAATATGACTATAGAATTATCTATAGTAAAACCACATCTTACTTGGAATTAACATGTTAAACAAATAAAGTGAAACAGACTTTCTAAAAAAGTATCTTGTAATGAATTTGACTGTAGGTTTCATGGGAAAGATTGACCTAATTTACATTTAAAAAATTATCTTAAGAATACTCTAAAAAGCACAATCTTGATTATTTTTATTGGTAAGTTATGTTGAAAATAAAAAAACATCTAAGAGCTATAACTGAACATGGTGCTGCGGTCTTTAAGAGAGATGTGCTACAGAAAAAGTTAAATACACTGAATTACAAAATATCAATTAAACAAAATAGTAGACCAATATGTTTTATTAATAGATATATTTGTGATTTCTAAAATGATTTGTAATGATATTGCAAAATTCATCTCTAGTTATTATTATTATTTTGAAGTTGGAAAAGCATATTTCTTTAGATTTTAATTGTTTTGCTTTATAAAGAACGACAGATCATTCATCCTTAAAATATCATAATCAATACCCATAGCATAAAATTTTTCAAAATAGTAAGAGTATACTACACATATAAGACATAAAAACATCTCTCATAAGAATAAGTCCTGTGATTTTCTCAATAAAGCACAATCTAAATCTTTTTAATAATTCAACTGCTTTATTTTATTATTGAACCATAGTTGCATCAAAATCTTAGAACCTATTCCACACATATTACAAAAAATATATATATATTTATTTTTAGAAACAATTACAATTGTGTTAAATTCCAACTATTGTTAAATCTAACAATATCAGGTTGGATTTTCAAGCTTTTCATGTTTCTAAGCAATATAATTTATTTAAGGAGTCTATTAGGGACATGTGTAATATGAAGAAACCTGATTAGTTATTTAACAATGATTTCATTGTTAATGACTTGATTAAAGTCTATTTGACATAGTACAAAAAAATTAATGTAAAGCTTCATAACTTCAATGATAAAAAAAAAAATATTTAATTGATTAATGAATTAAAACAAGAAAAGACAAATTCATTTACTAATCATAACCTCAATCTTTTTATATTTTTTTGGAAACTTTGAAACTAATACTTGAACTTAAAAAGTTACAGTACTATTCTATTACACCATTCAAATGTCATTTTTTATATACTATTCATAATATTTGAAATATATGGAGAGAGTATTTTAACCATCTTTTGAAAAATAATACAAATATTCTGAATCATTATTTGTGGGATACATTCATCTGATCTACTAATTTAGATTTGTAAAAGCATAGCCAGCATAAGAATATTTAAACAGTTTAAGACAACGAAAATGACTTTCTTTTCCATATGCTGTCAATATCACTTACACTTTACATACATTCTGACAAATTGGCAACAAATGAAAAAGGTTATTTCCAAGATCTCATATTTAATTTTAAAGTTCTATATTTATTAATATATTGTAATCTTAAAAATGCCAAAATTATAAGTTCAGGTAAAATATCCTGAAAAGTTTTAAAATATAGAATCAGTATGTTATTCATATCTAGTGACATTGTTTAATATATATGGATCCTATGACATTGTGCTATGTGTTCTTAATAATATTTATAATTGTTTAATTCTTTGTTTATATAGCTTTATTTTACAAAAATAAAGAGAATGGCCCGAAATAATTATAAAATGTTGTTGTCAAGTACATTTTAAAGTTATGAATTTCAGCGAATAGTTAAAAATTCCAATCATAAACAACTGTTTCTATAAGACTCATTGTAATTTTAAAAATCAAAAATTATCATAGATGGGATTTTGTTGAAAAATAATTGAAAGAAAAATATTTAAGAAAATAAATAATTTATATATTGCTTTTATCGATTTGATTTTGGATTTTGTTAAATTTTTATACATTAAATTCCAAACTTATACATTCTTGAGCTAAAAATTTAAATACTGTAATTATCAGTAAACTATAAATCCAGAATCCCCCCAAAAAAACAAAATCCTTGTGATTAATTTTAATTGTTTCAAGTAAAAAATTCCACTATCAAATATTTATTACATCTTGAACCCTATTTCATTAAGTTTTCTATAAATAATTCCAAAGGCAAGTATTATAAAAATTGAAAACAATGCTGAAGTAAGTACATATCCTTGTTTAACGCCAATTTTAATTTCAAATGGCTCAGATTATTATTTCCAAATAGAAGAAGTATAATATGAATAAACTTTGGTGACAATCAATTAATTTCAAATAATGACATAGACTTGTTTTATTAACTAAATCAAGTGCTTTGATCATATCAATAAAAGCATGTACAAATCATTTTTGATGCTTTTTTTAAATTAGCCTGATGAGAAAAATGTGTTTTAGTGCTTTTTGATTCTATAAAATCGTGAATCTTTGGTAGCCATTCATCTATGACTGATATAAATCTATTTAACAAAATTATTATTGCTGCAGTAATATGTCTCTTCTCTTTAGTTTTAAACAATGGAACAAATCATTTTATAAAAAAAATCAAGTTATACCACTACGTTTTAAATTTTTTCCAGGTATTCAAACAGGAATAGCAGTCTTTCTATTTTTAAGATTACAAAGAACTATTTTGATTTCACTAACCAAGATATCTTTGTGTAAATCTAAATCAATAAATAAAATGAATATATCATTAAAAGTCAGCATCTCAATTCTTTTATCATTATTTAAAAATGAACAAAATATTTTTTTTACTTAATTGTAATATCATAGTCATTATATAATAGAGTATCATTTCTGGATTGAATAAAAATTGTGATAGGGTGTCTCGAGTATATACGTTATTTTCAGAGCATTAGAAAGATCTAAAGTGATTATGTTCAAGAAATGTCTGTATCTCTTTTACAATTTTAATCCACCAATCATTCTTAACATTTTTTATGAATCTCCATATTCATTATAAAATTGTACACATAATTTATTATTTTGCAAAATAGAAAATCTACTTTTAATCAATTTTATTAATAGGATTGTTGTCAGAATACCACTCACGGTTATTTTTTCTAGTGAATCCGAAAATGGATTTATTTGAATCATTTAAGAGATTTCTATGTTTCAGAAAACATTACAATCAATCCTTAAAGCCAAAATATAATTTTATAGTTTAATATTGGTGGAATTTAGCACATACTGCAGATACTTTAAAACATTTTTTAGTTGAAATAGATGCCAATAAGATCTTTTTTACTGTAACTATCATATTAACCTTGGCTTATCTTAATCTATGACTCATTCAGTAATGTGTATTTATAAATGTTTATTAATAATATAAACTTGTCTTGTATGTTGTATCGATATTTGATTATTCTACCTAAACAAGATGTCTATCATAGTCAATTTATGGATTGTAGAAAAATTCAAAAACAGCAAACCATTTGGGTTTACAATACATATATCATATCATTATTTCCCACAGTGTTTGTCCAACATCTACTATTTACATCTATAAGTCTGCCACAAGAAAAATTTGACATTTAATAGTGTTATTGTAATAATATTTTCCAATAAGGAAAAAAAAACTTTTGCCCAGAATTCCCTGAATCCAATATTGAAGATACACATTGTTAATTTGAACATTTGTACCATTGAGCAAACCATATTTTAATTCTATAAGTCTTTCATTGATACATTAAAGAATCAAAAATAAAAAGTACTAAATTATACTTTGCAGTAAAATTATTAAGTGCAAGAGTATGTATTAAATACAGTTGACATACATCATTTACCTATGTTTAAAAAGTAGATTTATGGTACTTACCTTTAATATTAATCTGTCTCCCACTTTACTATTCCTACAGATATTATTCATTTTGCTTTAATGTTTAATCTGCCAGTATTTTAATCTGACAGGTTCCATATCATATACACTCTGTGTGAGATTATTTGTAAAACACACTTTTTAAAGATCCATTTTCTTTTTCTTTTGTAGGTAGAGAGATCTCTAAATAGAACTATCAGAGCATGCAATGTTTGCCAAGCTGAAATGACTGCCTCAGAACCTGTCTTATTCTGATTTATTAGAGGTTATAATATCTTGACCAAAGTTTAACACTAATAACTGCAAACATACTAAACTTTTCCCCATCATTGCTTTCTTAGCTCTTGAGAGTGTAAGCTAAGAAACAAAAAAAATAGATGTCAAAAATAAAAGGATTAATAAACAAACATGCAATCCCATTATCACAGTTAAAATAGTAAATAATCAGTAGCATGAGAATATGGAAAATACTATTCTAGTCTTTAATGAACCAATAACCATAAGGCAGCAGGAGATATTCATGTCTGACATTGTTTATTTATTGTTCAAAATTATTCTTTATATCTGATGATTCTGGGAATATTATCAATACCCTGAGTATAGTAAACTACAAATTACTATGGTTAAAAGAATCTATATATTCTTTACCAGGTTTTCAGATTTTTAAAGATGAAAGTATTTTTATAAAGAAATAAAATTTGAGTTGTAATAAAATGCTTGGATTTGTTGTCTGTAGACATGTGAAATTAATTGTAATTATTAAGTTTCTATTGTATAATTTTAATGTTAAACCTGTATATTGCAAGCAAAATTTTTTCATTAATTTATATATTTTCTGTTGCACACCCAACTTACACTCAGATACTAAGTTAGCATTACAGTTAATTAGAATAAAATAAATACAATTAAAAATAGTTGTATTTTGTTACAAGATTCATAACATATGCAACCTGAGATTGTTTATTACTTCCTATTTCAAATAAAAACAAAAGTTATTAGTGTATAACTAAAAAACTCCTGTCTTTTTTCATAAATGCATATGACAATCTTTTTACAAATATGCACACAGATAAATACATAATAAGATTTCCTTGAGATTGTTACTGCGATTAGCGCATATTCTTGTCATGTTCACTACCAAGGAATTGAGACTAAGTCAGAAAGTTTTTATAAATCATAAGCAGATTTAAGTTCTTTCTTCAGTTAATTTGGTCCATATTTAGTTTAATTAGCTATCCATTGTTGTTCAATAGCAGTTGACTATAGTCTAGCTATTATTAATAAATATATATAAAGGTTCCACGTTTCCCTAGTTTGGTCAGATAAGTATTGATATACTGATTGTTAATAAATATGTGTTTGTAATATGATTCAGTCTTTAAAAAATGTGGAAGGGTGTGCACTGTGCTTCTAAAGATTAATCTCATAATATATTATTATCTTTATACCCTCTCTACATATTTTTCATTGTAGAAAATTCTTGTAAAGGCCATTACTCTCTGAAAGATTATTTAGATATTTTTTTTTTACTTATTTTTATAAGTATAGCTATTTACAAGCAAAAAAAGTTCAAATATGTTACAAATATAGTTTACAAGTGAGATTCCCAAATAATATTTTTTAAATGAATTTGTATATAATGTCTGCCTTTTATTTAATAAAATATGTTCATAAGAGCATTTAAAAAATGATTCTTTGAAAATCTCGCTTGCGAAATATCTTAGTAACATATTTGATAAACCATAAAAATATTTCTTGTGCTCATTAAAATCACAAGAAATTTACATATATCATTAAAATTTAAAACCTGAAAATATATTTATGTAGGTAACGAGATAGATAAAATTTTTGATTAATTAAAAGTAGTGTAGGAAAAGCATACACCCTCTTAAAAAGAAGCTTTCTTAAATTTAAAAAAGTTTTTTTGACCCAAATATTGCAAATATTTATAAATTATATACAGTACATACATATATATGATCTTAAAATATAAATTTATATAACGAGTTATTTATTTATATAGCGCTATGTTTTTAATCGATAATAATAACTAGTAATAACTCCCCTACGTATGCGCTTTTTTTTTTTACACACAAATATGTAAACCTATTAACGTGAAAACATATATTTATATATTTTTTTGTTTTTATTAGGGCATCTTCCACCTTAGTTCTATTATCTTGAAATCATCAATCACATAAAAGTTTACACCAGTCTCACTTACTATTTGACATAACAACTTTACTTGACATGTGAATAAGACATTCATAACACAAATACTTAAATTTAACTTTATATATATATATTCTTGAAACATATTAATATTATTATAAATATTTATAAATTATATATAGTGTATATAATCTTAAAATATAAGTTTAAACTAAATGAAAATAAGTATACTAAACATGAAATAATAAAAAAAGTAAAATGAAGTATACGCCTACAGTTAACACAAATATGCAAATCTACCAATATGCAAACGTATATATAAAATAAATTACATAAGCTTATCTGAGTATAGTTTATTACATTTGCGATCATCTGTGTAAGAATGTTATTTTATACACATTGCAAAATCTATGAAATCGCCACTAGAAGAAAAGTAAACATCCATCCTTTAAAAAATAAAATAATTTAAAAAAGTGAAGTGATTGTCAATAGATAAATAATCTGATATAAAATTTGTAATTGCTTTGATTAATGGGCCTTAAAATGTTTCTAAATATCAGACTTATTGACACGGTCCAATATTTATAAATTCTCAATAGTCTCTCTAATTTTGCAATAGATATTACACCTGGATAGGATTCTAATATTTAAAAATCCATATTGTGTCCAATGTCTTTAATGTTGAGAAAGTGCTTCTAATGATTAGGGCTTTTATTGTGTTACTACCGATTTAAAATTTATTTATACTCACATAAAAGGCTTATTCATGCTTTAAAGCTATCCAAGTCCTTATGTTTGAATACAATATTGCTGATTTCGATTAATAGTACATGTAGTTTTATATTATAGCACTTTGTATTACACCCAATGCTCTCTGAAGTATATTTGTATAAAGGGTATAAGATCTAATGACTGGATTGTGATATTTTGTTGTATATGCTCATGTTAAAGATGTGTGATATATAACACTTCTTTCTTTGATTAAGCAAAATTTATCGGCAAACTATTCTTGTAAAAAGACTGTGTGTAAAAAATAAATAAATAAATAAATTGGATGATAATTTGGTGAAAATTTTAAGTATCTATCAATAGTGTGTGTGTTTTCTAAAAATAAAAAAAGCATAAGATTATTTTTTTTTTTTTTTTTGATGATGATGAATTTAATGATGAAAAAAAGTTTCCATTTGCCGGTTTCCATTGTAAATTTAATTTAAGAATAAATATTTTTATGTAGGAGAAAAAATCATACAGCTTATCTTTAATCTGTTGCCAGATTATAAATATGTTAGATTTGTATATGTATAAAACGAACTATAATTATTTGTCTATACAACTGCTTTTTTCATTTTTATCAGAGAATTGGTTGTTATCAGCAAATACGGTTAAATGAAATCTGAAAATTAATAATTATAAGTTAATTCCGTATCCTAAAATAAAACAAATAGTTTTTACAGGTTCAAAAAAAAATATTAGAGTTTAATCAATCAACTATTAAACTATTATAATATATATTTTAAAAAAATTATAATATGTAACTGATTTTTTTCTAAAAATACAAAAACTTTATTTATTTTTAATTAAGAATTTTAGATTAAAACTTTTATATGTATACAATAAAAAATAAATGTATAGAAATAATCACACATGCAAAAAAAAAAGATATTTTATATTAAATTTCAGAAATAATATAACACATTATTTGTTTTCATATGAAATAATAAACAATAAATATTAAAAAAAACAATATCAATTCTAATGAAACAGAAAAAAAAAATTTATATAAACACATATATCTCTAAGTATATTCGCAATCAAATAAACAAACAAATAAAAATTACTTACATATATTTATATAAATATACATAAACAATCACAAATAATCAAAAATAATGTATTAGAAAACTTCATAATTCAAGGATGTAATAGTGTCTGCGTTCAGGTTCATTTGATGTAAATGCAAGGTCTTAAAAGTTGAAATTGAAAAACTTTATTAAATCTCTCTATTGGAGGAAAAGTTGTTCTCTTATATTACTATTCTGAAATTATTAATTGAGTGATTGGTAAATTGACCATGTTTAGATATTAGTCTGCCTTCAAGATATTTTAATATGTTGATTATTTTCAAATTTATTTACATAATAATTCAAACGCCTATTACCTTATATTGTATCTATTAAATTTACACTTTTGCAATTGACATAGTTGGGAATATACCATTTAAACTTATTAATGGTATTACCTTGAACCATTTTTGGAAACAGTAAGACATCTTTTATTTTCACATGACAAACATTTCTTTATATAGAATTGCTAAAATGATGGCAAATGTATCTTTAAATGTTCTTTGTCTTTAACCCATAACTTAAACTGAGCTGAAAAAAATAAAATTAAATAGTGTGTGGATTTGAACATATTGAAATGTTTCTGTAATTTGTGGATACTTTTAAATAAATCATTATTAGAAATAAGAATTAATGGTAAAACTTTTAGTTAAGAGCTTTCTTTTTGATATAGAAGTTACCTTTTCCCCCAACTTGTGAAGATTACATTACTGCATTATCCAAAAATGTTTTAGGATATCTCATATTTAAAAAAGTAATGTACAAAATTTTGCAATTTTATTGAAGAAATTTCTCATCACTGCAAATTTTTCTATTTTTTTAAAAATTGGCTGCAAGGGATATTAACCTTTAAATTCTTTGGATGATTACTATAAAAATAAATAACTATAGCTATCAGTTGGTTTGTTATAATACATTAATTCTAGGAATTTTATTATTGCAAATATAGGCTACCATTTCAGAAAACTTATTTGTAAAGTGTGGAAGAAAATAAGTTAGATACTTATTATTATAGATTAGCAGTTGATTGATTAAATTTTTCTAAAAGGATTGTTAATATTGAAACAGTCAGATCTATCTATCATCCTGTTTCACCTACTATATGCTATAGCAGTATTTTATTTCTGTACACACATGCCCAAATCCTTGTATATTAGACTAATTTTAAAAATTACTAATTATAGTTAAGTGTGTGTGCTTATATTATAGCTTACATTGCTAGATGCACATGTATATGCATAATAAATCAGCATATTTGCACTTATATATTATTATTTGCTAAATAAATACAAATCTTGCTATATGTGTAACCAAAGCCAACATATATGCAGAAAGAAATAATGTTATAGATTTAAAACATTATAGATTTTATTTTATTTTATTTTAAATGTTATTGTAAAAATTAATATAGAAATTGTAATATTTCTGCATATATAGATAAATTAAGCTTAAATGTGTTACATATAGAATAAGATGTTTGCCAAGTTTCAGATTTGTTTTTCATAAAAAAATAATTTAATAAAATTAATCCTTCTGTTTATATCTTGATTTATTTAAAAAAGTTAGAGTAAAAATAGATTTTAAAATAAGTTTGGTCAAAATTGAGGGAGCTACCTGTAAAATAATCAATAACTCAGCAGGAATCACCAAGTTTTCTGACAATATAGTGAACTAAATTAGAAAAACGAATTTGAAATAAAACTAGTAAACAAGTGTGGTCAAGATGACAGAAGGGAGAGAGGAAGTCAATATATAAACTTACAGCACCCATTTTGAATTCATTCAGCATTCACTCAGTTATTATAATTTTGCTAAAGTAATTAAATCGTACAAGATGACATTTATGGGGTAGAGAGGCAGAAACATGCTCTCAGAACCTGAGAAGGGTCTACTAAATCCAGATATCTGAAATATCAGCCTAGCAGCAGTAAGAACAGTAGAATGCCAAGATCAAGCCATCATCCCAGACAACATAATTTATAGCAGTAACAAACTTCTACAGACTATAAAAAGATGACATTTATGGGGTAGAGAGGCAGAGACATGCTCTCAGAGCCTGAGAAGGGTCTACTAAATGCAGATATCTGAAATATCAGCCTAGCAGCAGTAAGAACAGTAGAATGCCAAGATCAAGCCATCATCCCAGACAACATAACTTATAGCAGTAACAAACTTCTGCAGACTATAAAATGAACATTTAAAACTAAATCTCCTAATCTCAAAGCTAGTTAAAATTATTATAAATGACCAATATTATTTAAACTAAGTTTTTTTAAACTTTTCAAGTATTAATTTCTAAACTAAAATGTAATTTTATTTTATTATGTAAGTTGTAGGTTTTGCCCCATTTAATTTAACCCGATTTTATTTAGTTTCTCCTGATTTGATCTAATTTAATTTGATTTAAACTATTTTGATTTCATTTCATTATAACTAAGTAAATAAAGCCAAATCTTAGTTTTCACTTATGTGAAATCTTAACTGTAATTTTGTTATTTCTTTTAAAGTTAAATTTATGCCTATATTATTTTCAATTATTTATTTATGTATTTATGCTATGTTTTATTCAGAACAGAGTTTATTAATATTTAAATTAATTATTGAAAAATGATTAGATGTTCTCACACTTATATAATTTTGTGTTTATAAGTGCACAAACAAAACTCCCTCCTGAAATGAGTAAAATAATATTTACTAATACGTAATTAAGCTATTATGAATGCTTAAAGATGTATTTGCTTTACATAAACTATTTGGTTAATATTTAGCAGGCGTGATGAAATACAGCATAAAGTTAACATTTAATCTTATAATTATCCCAAAATATGCTGTAGCCCTTCTTAGATATATATAAATACCTATATAGATATCTTAATAAATTAGATTTGCTATATTTCTTTAATAGCATAATTATAAATGCTAATTTATGAACTGATTTATGGTGGTTCTATAGAAGTAAACTTATGTTTAGCATCTTAATTTTAGTTATATAATAATGTAGCCAGCAGGACAAATGTATTCTTAGGAAATGCATACATGCCTATACTTATTCCTGTATTTATCTTTTGAATGGGCTTTTGGTTTTAATGGCCACCCAACTCCTTAGTTCAGACAGCTCTCTTTTCAAAATGGGCTTTGATTTTAAGGGTCACTCCATTACTCTCATTTAGGACTGGAGCAAAAAGATCCAGATATTTATTATAAGCTGTTCAATCACCTATAATAATAGGTCTTTTTCACAACAATGAGTATGGTAGAAGGAAACCAGTTACATTGTAAGAATCCTGTGAATAAGCACACATTCGAGATGCACAGACTCAGATTATGTATTTTATATATGCCTTAGTATCTGAAGTTTTACTACACCAACATCAGTTCATCCTGCCATAATAATTAATGTTTCAGCTTTGATCTGAACCAGAATCGAATTTTGTGAGTCCTTAATCTATATAGAGAGATGTATTGTTTTTTAAGTATAGGTGTTGTTTAAAATTAATGATAATCACTTCTGAAAATTAACTTAAGCAAATCTAATTCTCATTGGCATAGCATAAATTAGGCATTGATATTCATAAACTAAACTTGAAACCAATTTATAATGCTGTAATAATAATGCTCATGAACAGTTAATAAATTGTAACCTGTAAAATCATCACCTGTGAATGAGATAAAATATCAAATATTTGAGTCAATAAATTGTAACCTATAAAATCATCACCTGTGAGTGACATGAAATATATCAAATATTTGAGTTAAATAGCTTGTAAACCTACAAAATCATCCTCACCAGTGAATGAGATAATTTCATGTATTATTTTAATTATTTCTTTTATTTTATATTAAATTTATTTATAATATAACTTTGCTTAGTGTCTCAATTTTGCTCATTATTCATTAGTTAATTAGTAATAATTATTTAGTTAATTTATGAATCACCATCTAAATTTATTGATATCTGTTAGTTATATCACATCTATAGCTATACTTTATGAATATGCCAGTCCTAGAGCCTAGTCCAGTGTTCCACTGATGTGCTACTACTGCTGGCATGTAAATTAAAGAATATGTGTAGCCCCATATATGTCATTTGTAAGGTAGTACATCTTTGAGCATTAGTAAAATCTCTGAGGTGAGATTGGATTCTGGGTCTCAACAACCTCATTTCGACCAGCCTTGGGATGATTTTCTAAAACTCTGGATTTTGTTGCATGAATGAACAAATATGACCATTACAATATATAAAAACTATTTGTTTTATTTGATATGAAAATGTTTTTTAATGTTCATATTTTATTTAGTTGTGTTTTTTGATAAAAAAACAATTCTCTAATTGAAATGTTAAAAAGCAGCAATAGAGACAATATTTCTGCTAGTTAGTTTACTATTTTTTACTTTCCATATATATATATTGTACCGGTTGAAAAACCTCCACCACCTAAACTACAAGTCGGATCCAAACTCAGCTGTACCAAACTGAATTCAAACCCAACTCACCAGTTCAGATCAATGGATGATCTAAATCGATGGCACAGTGCTATGCACCAAGAAACTATCTCAATGGTTGGTGATGATTAGAGACTCCTAAACTGAAACTAATATCGGATAATAAACTAACTAAAGATAATTTTAAGTCGAATCATATGTATATGTTTGGGTTGCCAACACAGACAGTGAGCATTAACATTAAAATAATGATTGAATAAAGGAGTTAAGAAACCAAGTGTGTTAATAAAATATTTAATAATACTAGTATAGTTTTGTTCAACCTTTAAATGATGATTATATTGATCACCTCTAGTCTTTAACAGAGTTTATAATTACAATAAGAATGGCAGTTCCTATTATATGCCAACAAGTATTACACAATATTATGGAAGTCTATATGTCTATGCCCCCAACAAGAAAATAAAGGCAGATAAAGGTATTTAGTGGTGATGGAAATCATTATTCTAATTTTATATGAAAAAATGTGAGATTTATTTTCACATTCACAACTCAATTCATGAAGAGCAAGATATGTATTTTGGGCATAACCTTTTAAACTTTACTAGAAAACTTATTTAATTAGAGATGACTAAGAATTTGTTTGACTTTAATGAAATCACTTCATCATGAATTACGAGCATAAGAGCAGGTTTTACTGGAACAGAGAGATAATGGTGTTGATGAATTATGAGCTATAAAATGAACATGAAAGATAATAGCTTGTTGGTGATTTAAGTAGTATGGCGGCTTGTATTTTACAAGTATTACTGCCCTTTAAGGAGACGTGGATCATGGGGAAAGCCAGGCCGAGTCATAGCTACAACCTTTGGTGTTCTGAATATAACATAAGCAGGGGAGGAAGTGATTTCTTCCTCTATAATTAAAATAACAGAATATTACCAACAACAAGTCTATGGAGTGGAAGATTGCCCTATGTCAGCAACATTCGAAGATGATGACTTGATAGTCACCATTTGAATAATAAAACTCAATTTATTATAGAATGCTCTAATGAGTTTTTAACTAAAATTATTTTAAAGCATTTATAAAATTATATTAATTATGCCCCAAACATCGTGCCCTCCCTGAATCTTAATAGAAAGTAACAGAAATTTGAATTATAATATATTTATTTGATTCCTTTATTGACCCTTTTGCAAAAATATTTTAAGATCATAAATATGAATATATAAACATTTATAAATTAGATAAAGGAGCCAGGGACATAGGATAGAAATGGAGCTAATAATTTATTATTAGCCAATTATAAAAATAGCAAACATTTAATAATTTCTTTCAACTCGATGATTGATAGAACAGCATAAATCTAGTTCTAATGGGCGAGAATTACTATCAGAATTAATATTATATTATTTGCATAAGGCGGATGGAACAAAGGAGCTCATTGAGTCAAAGGATTATTGGCATATAATTAAAAATAAACGACATTAATAAATTACTCAATAAATATATATAATACAACAAATGAACCACCATCGTAAGAAAGGAAAA
The DNA here is from genome assembly GCA_028023455.1 of Epiperipatus broadwayi. Lineage (NCBI taxonomy): Eukaryota > Metazoa > Onychophora > Udeonychophora > Euonychophora > Peripatidae > Epiperipatus > Epiperipatus broadwayi. Next base: position 570,328 of record JAQFVV010000127.1, on the reverse strand, counting down.
TTAAATCTAAGGACTAGAGGTTGAGCGAATTACTACATGACTTAAATATAGCATAAATAAAAGAAAGTTTTGTACATATTATTACATTAATAAATGAGAAGAGCTTTTAAAGGGAGTGTAAAGTAAAGTTCGGAAACTGGTCAGAAAGTTACAGTTCATTATGGAAATATATTACCATTTCTTCTGGGACTGGTTCCTTAGTTTACACATCCAAGTTGGTGGAGACATAGGTGCGCATTTGGTAAATTACTTGAACAGCATTTTGATTGATTTTGTCATGATTTTGGCAGCATGATTGGTCTGGAAAAGGTTTAGCAACTTCATTGAAGATTTTCAGGGGACTTCAGGCACATTAGCCAGATTTCTGACATTTATCCACTCACCATGATAGAAACACTATTTAAATTCATAATTTTAAAATGCACAGAGTTTTTAATGGCACTTCTTTAAAACAAAAATGCACTTCTTTCATTTTCAATGTTACAAGTTTCTACTAATTGATTTTAGATACATTCCTTCGATAACACTTTCATCTCATTAACTCTGAATTCATTTTCTAATTAGAAAATGAATTTATAAATCTAAAAAATGATTTTAATTGGGAACCGTCCTTACATTTTGAATTATTATCTTTGCTAATTAATAAAACTTTCCCCATTGTCTTTGGAACGGGACAATCTGAAAGCTTATTGAAAGAATGTAGCTTTTAATTGCTAAAATTTTAACAAATTATTTAAAAGTAGAATAAAACATTCCCGACGCAATGAAATTTTAGAACAAATATATATATATATTTAAATATTTATAAATATATACGCACAATTCATGCAGTTATAATATATATCATTTCATGAATAATTTTATCATGAATTTACTAATAGCATTGATTAATTTAAACCTTAAACTAATTAATTTTAACACACATTTATATAATAGTTTTTCTTTAAGAAAACTAGCGTAGATTGACCGTATAAAGCCCCATTGCATCTGAAATATGAGGTTAGTACTAGGGTTTGAAGTGGGCTTATGGCTAGATGTCATGAAGCTAGGATCGAACTCAGATCTGACTGCTTCAATATATATATATATATAATGCAATGATATTCCAAATAACAGTAAATAACAAAACAAATTTCAATATAAATATTAATCAATAGTAGATATTCATAATCATTTTCAATTAAACTGACTTCATTTCAAAATAGAATAAAATAGCATCAACAGGAAAACACATGTCAATTACATATCCCATAATTCACTAATCTTAATATTCACTGATTGTCTGATTATTTTCGTATAACAATTAATAAAAATTGACTCTTTATTTTTCATTTTTTAATTATTTGTTTTTATTTAAAATCTTAATTCTTTTTATATCAAAGTTAAACTTACATTTACAATTTCTATTATGATCATAAAACACTGATTCTGTAATGAATCACTTTTATTCTTTTTATCTCTTTGAATTATCTTCAATACTCTTTTATATAACAGCTGATATTTTTTAACTTTTTTTTCAGTACTATGCCTTGACTCCCCAATACATGAAGCATTACATCCACAAAAAATTTAATAAACTATATTACTCATTCCATCCTTAGATATATGAACCATATAATGAAATATTTGTTTTTATGATTTGTAGAATTTGAATAAAATGGTCAATAATTCTAAGAATAAATTATTTAAGGATGGAGTGAGTAATATAGTTTATCAAATTTTTTGTGGATGCAATGCTTTATATATTGGGGAATCAAGGTATAGTATTGAAAAAATGTTAAAGAACATAAGTTGTTATATAAAAGAGTATTGAAGTGTTTTCAATTTAAGACTCATAGTTTTGTAGTTAAGTGGAGATAAAAGGTGGATGCTGGAGGGTTGTATTAGATCTAAGATCTAGGTGCAGTTCTCTCAGATCCAAGGCTCATCACTGACAAAGACCACAAGCCAGAAACTAGTCTGGAAATATTGGATGAGTAGGCACTAGATGGGGATTTTATGCACAAGCCATCTGTCATCCATTTATTGCTCTGGCTTATAGTGAGTGGAAATACATATAGAGAGATTTGCCTGTTTTAATAACAGTTAAGAGTAAGTATAAGAAATAGTGATCATGATTTGAAGTTTTTGCATTGCTCTTCACTTAAGTGTGTTGTCTACATGCAAAAATGACTGATAAACACATTTATTTAAATTTTCATTTTGAAGCACATAGGTATATTTCCTTTTAATATTAAGTTTACTTTTAATCAAATTTAATTTTATAACTTAATTTATTCATTAATTTTATATTAAATTAATAACCTAATCAGGCTGTTTATAGATATTATCTTTTAATTTAGTATTAACAATTTTTATTTTTTCCTTATTTAAAAACTACTGAACACTTAATCTCTTTAGCATTATCTTTAGCTTTATTTTCCTGATTTTATCTTATAGATTTTTTAACATTTTCTGAAGCTCTGAAGTATTATTTGTTAAAATCTTTGTTTACTTTATTTTCTTAGACTTCCAATTTAATTTACAAACTATTTGTCATAAAATTGTTAGCATAGAAAGGAATCACATTGTTAATGTAACTTATCAGTGGTAATCTTAGTGTTATCATGTAGTATAGTTGCTGCAGATGCATTTAAATAAATAATCTTCAAAATTTTGGAATATCCTGAGTCTATGTTTCAATATTGCAAGCTTTAATTATTGTACAATATTTATATAATCAAATGCCATTTTGACAATCTCCAATTCTAAAACAAAATGGCAATCATATTCAACCATCCTCTTCTGTAATTTCTTTTAATCCTTATTTCTTTTAAATCAAGTTTATTTGTTATTTTGTTAATCTGAGTCTAAAGTTATTGCAAATAAGTTCTAATGACCTTAGTAAATATCTTATATAAAATCTGTTGGGTCTATGATTTTGTAATGACTTTATTTTTTTTAAATATAAATATTACCATTACATTATATCAACAACTGGTAATATTTAGTGTTTAAATATTTGGCATAATGTTTTGCCAACAATTTTTAAATTGTTTCATTTGCATCTTTTATAATAAATATTTCAAATAATTCCATTCATTTACTTCAATTTTTCTTCTTTTTTTTTATAATTTTATTATGTGTCTTATTTTTTTTTTATTAAAAGTAAGATTTCAAAATATATTGTCAGAATTGCAAGCTCTACATTGATATTATTATTTTTCATTTTTATGAATAACTTTTCAAAGTTTCCTATTTTATGATGTACTTTTTTAATAGGCCTTTAAATGCTGAAACAACCTTTCTTCAAGGACAATAATGTTATTATATATTTTTGAAACTTTTCTTTTCATCTTAACTTTCTTTACTATTTAGTAATCAACTTTTAGTTATTATTTTTTCTAAATGGATTATTTTAAAATATTTTCACATTCTTTTTGTTCATATGAACATTTATCGGTAAAGTGTGCGTTTTTATATCAGCTGTTTGTATAGCAGTTCTTAGTGGAGTATGTGCAATCCATCTTCTGTATCTCTTTCAAGTTTGTATCATCTATTAATAATTCAAGATAATTTTCAAGTTCTAATTTAGATTTATCGGAGTACTACAGAAGTTAAAAATATTAACTTGTTAATATGGTTTTTATTAATAGCTTTTATTCCTCTAATTTTGATTTAATGGAATACTATAATTCAGTAATGGATGATGTCTTTTTGTATAATATCAACTAATCTATGAACACTTTTTGTATTAAATTTATTATCAGTATTACAGTCTTGAAATACATATTTTATTTTAGCCAAACTATAATCCAAATCTGAGTATTTTTCATTTGATGCTTCTAAGTGCAATTAAAATTTATACCATTTTTCATTTCAACAAATTTCTCAAGTTCATGTTTTCTGTGAGATTTGTTTCTCCACTCAAATTTAACAACTATACATTTATCTTTCAATTATTTTCTATTCTAGAATTAAGATCTTTTATGACAATTTTAAAATGTTTGGTTAAATCAAAAACATTCTGTATATCTATATAAAAATCTTGTTTTTTCATTATAATAAGAACTTGTGGTATAAAGTTGAATTATCCATATTTAGTATCCACTTCAAAGTTGAATGGCTAATTTTATTTCATTTAATAAACTCTTTTAAAAATGATGAGGGAATAAAAAAAAAGATGCTTCATTGCTATAAAACACATAAATCTCTTCCCATTTATTTTACATTATTTAGGTGATTTAATTTTAAAACTAACTATTAAAAATCTTTAAAATGGATATTTTTACTTACAATAGGAATATAAAAAAATTGTCATGGTTTTTTTAAATCAAAAGAGCTTTATTGATTTTGTTTAAAATTTGAATTTACATTCTTACATCTTATGTTTTATAAAGTTTAATCAATGAATTTACTAAGTATATATGGATACATCTATGGTAATCATGGGATTGAAACTACAGTGGGATTCATCATTCCCAGTTTAATTGTTTGAATTTACATTCTTAGTTCATATGTCATAGAAAACTTAACTCATGATTCTATCAAGTATATATCAATAAATGTATAATACTGACAGATAGATTTAAACCATAATTGCAACAAAAATCCTGCCTCCTCCCAGACACTTCCATGACTAGTATTCACAATAACTTTGTTTGGTATATATCTTTGAGGCATCATTTTCATACTTGAAAACCATTATTGATCAGTAATTTTCAGAATAACCTAAGTTCTTAACTTTTGAATTGCTTGAAGGTCTGAAAGTTCAAACTGGCAGTATCAATAAAAAAATCTTGCCCATATGCCACCCGTGGCTGGTGTATAATTACCTTTTCCCTAATTAAGATTCTAAGATAATTCTGCTGTGTTTCACATTTAATTTCTTTATCTGTTATTCAACTTAGAGAGGATGAGGCAAACCCACACTTCATATTGATTCTGCCCCATCTATTCTTATATTTGTTACAAATGACAAGGTTTCTATCTTCACTGAAGTAAGCATTGCTTTTTGTCTTGACTTCATCATTAGAATCTGTTCTTTCTAGATTGTCCTGTATTATTTCAAGATTGTCAGTTTTACTAATTTTCTGTTCTACATCCTTGTCTTGATGATATCCATCACTTTGCATTCTCTCACCTTCCAGTACCTTTAAAAGATCCTGTTTGCACATATTAGTCATCATGATTATATTTTCCTGATTTTCATTGATCTTATCCTCAGAGTTTAATAATTGAGACAAAACTAGCATCGGTTCATGATTACCTGGTTTTAACTTCTTTCCCTTAATTTTCAAATTACATTGATCATTTTCTGGACAATGTTTATTTGAGTCTGAGCTTGCATCTGGAAAAGGGAGAATGGGGAGCTTAATAGATTCTCTTTCCCACTTTATTGATTTCCTTTTGTACTTGGGATGCAAAAAGTAGACCCTTCAGTGTATGATGAAAGAGATTCAGTACCAGACAGTCTGGTTTCTTGAATTCCCAGATCTGAACTTAGAGTCACTGAAGTTGCTGTTAAATCAGTTTGGTCTGATAACAGGAGATTAATTGTTTGAAGTTGGGTATATTTTGGAGTTTGCAAATCTGGCATCCTGTTAAGATCTGAATGATCTTACCTAAGCAGGTCTTCATGAGAGTGTAAAGTAGCATGCTTGATCATTGAAGCAGTTCCAATTTTGACCTTTGCATAACCTTCCAGGGCAATCTTTCACCAAATGCATACATAATTGTCAAAAAAATAACATTGCAGTGGTATGCCTCAAAATGTAATGATCAGCAAGGCAGATTCAGTGCAGTGAATTGTAGGAATAGCCAATGGAGATGTTTCTTAGGTTAGAGCAATTGAAAAAATGGCAGAGTTGGTTAACATGGGAATTTGAGTTCTTCTTTCAAGGATATAATTAAATCTTGTGATTGTGCCATAGGGTTTTAGCAGTTTCTATAAATCAGCTTTTTCAAAATTCAAGTAACAGTTTCTGATATGACCAGACAACATGATTGGTCTGTCCATATCAACTGTAACCACAACCAAGCCATTAAGGAATTTCAGGGAATTTTGCACAATTTGCTTCTGAAATAAGTCTTGACATTTGATTATGATGTACCTATTGTTAGCATGCTGGATTAATTTGTGTATATGTATCCACAAATTCTTAGCTGTAATAACTTTGTATAGATCATCAGTGGAAAATGTAAATAGATTTTTTTGAATATTTGTAACTGCAAGAATGATCATTTTCTCACTATGATAATTCAAAAATGACTTATGTAACTGATCAGGACTGGAAGCATTAAAATCTAAGATTAAATTATTCATTTCAGACTGATTCAGGCTTGTACAAAGCACACCCTCTTTTAATATCTTATTATGCAGCTCTTCTGTTTCATCTCCATCAAATAAGTTAAATAAATCACTAACTGTATAATATTTATTCATAGGCTGCAAACTAGCTTTGTTGGATGAAGATTGGACTATTTTAGCATAGGATGTTTTGTGTGCCTTGTCCTCATTTATAATAAAATGTATAGCTGAAGAAGCAATTTCATTGCAAGTTTCTTTGTTAGGAGTATTGAGGTTTAAACATGGTATCTTAATATTATTTTGGTCAATCTCTTCCTTAAGATTTCTAACGTTATTAACATTACCTTTTTGACTTTCTGGAAATTCTTCTAGTTTAATGATTTCTTCACCTATTTCAGATCTAATAGAATTTTCTTCAAAATAAAAATCATTGGACTTTGTAAGAGATTTATTGTGTTTAAAATCTTTTTGATTAATATTTTTAGGGTGACTTGAAATTTTTATTTTTTACTGTAGCTTTCATAGGCCTTCTATCATTAATAACATTATTAACGTTACTCTTATCAACAAAGCTATTGTTGCTGTTTTTAACGATGTCTGTAGAAGCTTTATTTTTTGTAGAAAAGGGTTCAGATTTATAATTAATATTTATTAGAGAAAGATCTTTATTACGATTAACTTTTTCATTTAAAGAAGTAAGTAGAAAAGATTCCTTACCATCTATCATGAGTGAACTTGACTGTTGATTAGCATTAACCATGAAATCCATATTATTTGCTGACTCCTTGCTGCTTAAAGTTGCATCTTTGAAATACTCAGAGTTAAGATTACTATCAGAATTCATCTTTTGTAATAACATTAGTACAGGCTAAAATAAATTTAAATCTTTTGGTTATGTGAAGATAACCCAATAATTTTGGAACATTAGTCACTAAGAACAGTAGCGAGAAAAGGCATAACTCTCCAGCCCAGAGATAGTGGAATAAGAAATAGTCATGTTTCTACATCCTTGGTATTAAAATATGAATATTGAAATGATCCTGCTTTTTTTTTTTTGCTTAGTAGTACTATAATAGAATGTCAAGTTCAAAATTAAGAGTTCTTAGAATTATGAATTGAAGTAAAAAAATATTAATCTATATTCAATCGAATGAAATTGAGACAGCAAGCAACTAACTATCGATAAATCAAAAATACATACGCAATTTTGCCTCGGCTAAATATCTAAATAATTTATAAGCTCCCTCCAGCTTTCCACTCTATCTCATACAATGGATATACATGAGCACACACATGTGAAAACGATAAATAATCTTCAAAATATGTATTTCATGCTGAACCAGCACTCATCAGTAGGAGATCAGTTACTTTTTTTACATGTGTTATAATGTACATCGGTTGTATGAGATAGAGTCGATAGCTGTAGTGAGCTTGAAAGTTTGTGTTCAAATCCCTATATTACATTTAAACTCCAAGCATATTAATTATACTTGTATTTAAATATTCTAAATAATTTATAAGAATGCATTATGGATAGTTCTTTCAAAAGAATGCATTATGGATAGTTATGTGTAGTATAACATTATGCTTATATTGGTAATATAAATTACAGATTAATTTTAAAACTATTTTTTAAACAAACTATTAATCCATAATTTTTAAAAATACAGATAGGTATACATATTTAAATGTATGTCACATATATGCTTGCGTTTATAGATTCGCTTCTTAGAATGAGTAATATATATGTATACGGTGTATATATATCCACATGTATATATGATATAAGAACTTAATATTATATTTTAAAATAATAACATAATTAATAGTAATTTAATATATAATGAAGATAATATGATGATTATAATTAATTCAAACTAGAAAAAAAATTCTTTCAAATATATTTGCATTCATAATTTTTAACTACGCCCATATTGATGTAATTAAATAATTAAATTTTTCAATATTTCAATAATTACTATTCCATCAGCTATTAATTCTTTAATACCAAGCTCAAAATATACATTATTTTATTTTCCAATTAAAAACAAAAGTCTTTAATTTTCGTTCCAAAAAGGTGTGGGTGTTTAAAATTTGTTTTTATTTTATTAAGAAGGCTCAGCATTACAGGAAAAATGCTGATCTAATACTTATCTGTATGTAAGAGCTGTTTTTTTTTTTACAAAGATTCAATCAACTCTTTATCGTTTCTTTTTATCTCAAATTGACGGGTTTTTTTTCTGGCCATTTTTTCATATCAATAAATCGATCGAAGAATAGTTGATTTATATTTTTTATTTAGAAAAAAAAAAATGTTTTTGTTTGTAGAATTTATTTTTCAAATATCCATTGTTGTCTAATCCTTATTTATAAACAATCACTTTTTTTAATAATAGATGAATAGTAATTATTTTTTATTGAATCAGAAATTTTTAAAGCATACATATAGAATTTTAAATTTAATAAAGATCTAATGAATGACTTTTGATAATAATTATAACAAACTCAGGCTGATCAAACATTACATGATCTATAAATGAATAAATAGTTAGTCACTCATATCAAAGCATGGAGAGAAAAACAATCTTTTTTTCTTAAGGAAAATACAATACATATTATTGGGTACATTGGTTTAAAAAATAGCAATCTTGACATCTTGCAAAGTCTCTAAGATATTGTCTCGTGGAGCACCCATTACCTTCAAGGTTCATTGGTTCAACTTGACTTCATAGAGTTTGTTTTCGTAAACCATTGAGCACTGACCATTCTACAGTTCCACAGTTCCCATCAAAGAAATCTTCCTGTAAACTAGCTATTTTGCCATCTGTAGAGTCAACAAGATCTCCAATGAGTTTGTCAGAGATCTGCACTACTTAAACATATAGTTCCATTGATGCTTCATGTAAATTATCTCTGTAATACCTAACTGGCTTTAACCTTAACAGCTTTTAGACACCTTCCTCATCACTGTCTTCACTGTTAGCCTCATAGTGAATGTCATTCTGTATTGTTAAAAAAATAGAATTAATAAATTAAGGAATTTTTCCAAACCATAAAGGATCACCAAGAAAATTAAAAATCTATATTAGAATAGTCTACAGTAAAGGGTACTTCAGGATTAGTGCTGCTTTCCACCATATTGATTCTAACATATTTACTTTTAAAAACAGGCAAAACTCACTATACATATTGCCACACATAGCGAACTAGAGTAATAGTTTGCTGTGTGTGGTAATACATATAGTGAGTTTTGCCTATTTTAACAACAGTTATACACAAGCATAAGTGATGGTGGTCATGTGATATTTACTTTTTGTTATTTCTTTTTAAAGATTAGAAAACTTTACACGAAAAAAAAGTTTTTGAATTCAAGTTCATCTAAGATAAAAGAGATTTATATATATAATAAATGCTTTTATTGACTGTGCACTATAAAAAAATAAAATAATTGTCTCTTCAACCACAATTGGAGTTTTTAGATTTAACTTGAAGCAAAAGTATGGAAAGTGCAGAAATTAATTAAGTCAATACCTTGTTATAAAAAATAGGGATTGACTTAATTAATTTCTGAACTGCCTATACTTTTATTTCAAGTTAAATCTAAAAACTGCAATTGTGGTTGAAGAAACAATTATTTTATTTCCTTTTAGTGCACAGTCAATAAAAGCACTTAATATATATAAAAATTATCTCTATTATTTTAAGTCTTTAGTATTTGCACAGCAAATGGAAATGTAAAACCATATTATACTTTAAATATTAATAGATATTTCTATTATAGGTTAAAATGTATACCATTTATGATATATCATTATGTGTATATAGTGAAAATGAACGTCACTTAATACATATAATTTTATTTTAAATCAATATCACAAATATAGTATATGTAAGTAATTATATATTTCTGCAATAAGTTAATATATATATTCTTAAAGTTATATGAATTCCTATTTTATAATCTTAGTATAATATATTGTACAGCTAACAAAAATGGAAATAACGTCAATAAATAAAATGTTTTTCTTTTATGTTGGAATGTAACAAAATAAATAAAGTTGAATAAATAAAATAAAATATCTTTGGGAAAATTAATAATAGAAAAGAAGTAAGAAAAGGAATTTTCTTGTTAGAATTCATAAATAGTTTAAATAGAATAATGTTTTTTTTTTTTTCATATGTTATAGAATAATGTTTTGGGATTATGAATAAATAAAATAGTGTCTTTTTTAAAAAATAAATTAAAAGAATTCTTTCTTAGAATCAATATACATTAATAAAACAAAGTCAAATAAATGAACTAAAATAATATCTTTGTGAGCTAGTATATGATAATAGAAATAAATAAGATACAATGAAATATGTTGTGAGAATTAGTAATGGAAATAAAACAAAGTAAAAGTTTTTTGTAAAGAAATAATATATTGTAATAATATAAAAGTTAAATAAATAAAATAAACAGAATCTTGGGTAAAAAATAAGTAAAACTCTAGAATAAATAAATAAATAAGAACTATCTTTAGTATATATGGTAATGATATAAAAGTTAAATAAATAAAATTAACAGAATCTTGGGTAAAGAATAAGTAAAACTCTAGAATAAATAAATAAATAAAAATAATCTTTAGTATATGCAGTGAGTGTCAGAGGGATTAGAGTGAAATGGAGTTATAAAGGGGGAGGGAGTGTGAAAGTAAATGTTAAGGAAGGTATAGTAAGTGTAGGTCATTGTGCTGTGTGAGAATAGTACCTGTAATGGACATAAAGGGGAATAGTTCTCAGGGTAAAAATCCAGAAGAGAAATACTTGAGCCTATCCAAATTTTGCAGGGATAAATAGTCCCAACTCTTATCTAAAATATGTGCATAAGCTGCAAGTCAGTTTCTGGAGGATAGTTCCCCACATATTGTAGTAAATATTATCAAGAGCAAAAGCTGAATAGGCCAGTCAATGAATTTGGACATTCACAGTGACCCTGTTTTCATTTTCTAGGATGCAAATCCATGGGAGAAAGTCATGGGCTTATTCAATCAGCTGGTAGAGAAATTCCAGCATAGAAAGTAAAGATTTTTGTTATTATATATAAGTTGGTTATAAGCCAGATGAATTCTGCATCTGCTGCATTCAAACCCTGGTACACATCACAAATATATATGTTGCTCCTCATGGTCATCACTCATGACATGATTTTTGAAATCAACATTGAATATGACCTGGAAAGGAGTAGTGTAAGAAAGGTCACCCTCTGTGCTTTATCTATCACAGTATCTCTAACACTTATTTGAAAAAAAAAGGTAGAAATATAAATAAAAGGTAGAAGCCATAATATGTAGACAAAATAATAAGTATTAATTAAAAGAAAAAAAAATCAAAAGGAAATTATAAATAAATTATTAGTGATGAATCGATTTGATGCATTTTATCTCTCAAACTAGGGGGGGGGGAGTAATGTACCAATAATGAATATGTGGTTTGAGAACACACATGTTCTGCATTACATGTAGAGTCATTTATTATTAAATGATCAAACTAAATTTAAAAAAAAAAAAAAAAGTCTTAATAAAAACGAAATATTAAATGTTTTAAGTGCAAACTTGCAAAAGTAAAGTGTTGCTCATCTTGTTGTTGAGAATAAAGGAAAGTTTTAATATTTAAAGAGCAAGTATGGGGGAGGTAGCTTTAAGAAAAAGTTAAAATTAACTCTCTCTTTTTATAAATTAAAAAAAAAAGAAATGTAAAAATGGAAATTGAACTAAAATGTAATATGTAGAAATGCATATAAATAAAAAAATTGAAAGCAACTTAACAACTTCTTTGCAAAGGCTAAGGTTTTGGATGCTCTATAGAAGATACCATATGCCAGCTCTCATATCACCAAACCTATCTCAACCTTCATACCATTTTGCCAATACGCGCAAACATACATCTTCTTCATGAAAATACATTCAAATGATGAAAGGATTCTTTGACCAGCTGGGGCTTTTCTACATATGTGTTTAACCTTTCTATGTTAGTAGTTACAATATCCATTAATGAAATTGTTTTGCTTGTTTCATCCCAGTAAAAAATAATGGAATGAGAAATGTGAATCATGTTTAGAGAAGTGTTGTATAGATTCCTGTAGTGCATTTGGTTTAAAGTTGCCTACCCTTTTGAATTAATGAACCATTCCTGTATACACATATATTTTTCATTCCCTAGTAACAGTCAAAAGAAAACATATGTAAAATATAAAAGAAAAATAATAAGAGTTTTTATTTTTGCTATAAACATAATTGATTTATAACTTTGACCATATGGCCCATACTAATTTAAATCATTCATCAATCTTTCATTTGTTGTATAAAGAGAGTTTATTTTGGCAAAGTGAATTCGTGCACATGACCTAAAGCAATATATGGTATAACTACTGTTAACAACAATTAAAGATTATTCAGTGTTAACGTAATAAATGTAAACCTATCTAAAGTGAAATTGCTATATATAGATGTACGTTGTGTTCATGCTAATTTAATATTAAAATACATTAAAAATCCAATCCAGAGTTTGAATCTTTATTTTGGTTAGTTTTAAATATAAAAGGGTTTTATATAATTGTGTATTATTTTAGCTCTTTTATCTTATTCAGGATTCATCCTTGACAACCCTAATTCAAATCTCATGTCTCTGTACCATTGTGTGATGCCCAGTACAATATATATATCCAAAGAAATAGGAGAGAACTGGATTTTAAAATAAATGTAAAAATGATGCAAATAAGAGGAACCATTCATCCCAGATCTAAAGTTCCATTTTAACACCGACTTACAGGTCTTAAAGTTTTCTTACACAAAATCTATGCAAGAATGAGGCTAACAGGAAGAACAACATCAAGTCTTATATCATGGATTTAACATATTTCAGATACAACCATAATACACCCATTAAAGCAGTTGGAAATTTTTACACTAATATAAATAGAATTGCAAACAATAATAAAGAAAAGTGTAGACTTCCCAATTAAACACGTAATATGTCTAAATGTGTTGTAATACAGGCAATGGTGAAGCTAAGAACAAATTGTAACATTAATTGGTTGAGCACTTTTGACAAGTTTTATCTTCTCATAATTATATTAAGTGGATGTTACACAGACACAGCATGGATACATCTGCCTTATGTCCCTCAGATCGCAAAATCATTTAAAATATTTGTGTGGACACATAAAGAGTCAGCTTCAGGTCACCTCTTCACTTAATAACCTATTAAGCAATGCAAAAAACAAGATATCTGTCGAACATGCTTTTCAAGCCAAATTTGTAGTTCTGTATATTACAGTGAATCTCACACTAACTGATCAATGAGAATCACTCAGCACATGTATTTATACAACAAAGCTAAACAAAAACATGAATACAGGTCAATCTTTTTGATCATAAGTTTACTTTTTTTTTTTTTTTAATAAATAGCAAAACGTAAATTTTTACTATTTACTAAAATAATATCATATATAATAATAAAAATTACAAATAATATGATCGTTTGTAAGATTTTAATAAGCAGTAAACATATATATACACACATATAAACTATAGTTTTTTTTTTTTTTAAGTGTCATAGCATTGGCCGGGACGCGAACCCGCAACCCGGGCAACTGCCTGCAAGTGCAAGGCAGTCGCGCTGACCTCTCGACCACCAATGCGAGACATATAAACTATAGTTAAGGCTTAATTTTTTAAAAATATATTTGCTTAGATTATTTTTGAATGTTGGGAATAAATAACTACGCCAATAATAATACATTGTTAGATTATTTTTTTTTTTACCTGAAGGGTAGAGAATTAAAAAAAAGATTTTTTAAATAGTTTTTTTAAGTGACCTTATTAATATATATATAGGGCGGATTTTCTTCTTGAGAAGATGTCTATCGGCAGTATGGATAGTGGATATTTTACACATTTGCGCTGTTATTTATGCCTCTGGGAGGATTTTTTTTAAAAAAAAAAAACTTTCGCAGCAGTAAAACTTAAAACATAAAAAATTAAATCATGGTCATCGTAGATATTAAAAACAAAACAATAATATTGGCTTTATTTTCATAAACCAATTTTTAAAATGTTTTAAAAGATTTTTAATATTATTTACATTTTTTTTTATAATAAACAAAATATTCTTTTTTTATCAACAAGTAGCTTAAAATGAAAATCAAGAGAGCTATTGGAATAGAGTTTTGTTCAGTAGTATAGCATTTACAACCAATAACAATTACAATATGGTGGTCGAGAGGTCAGCGCGACTGCCTTGCACTTGCAGGCAGTTGCCCGGGTTGCGGGTTCGCGTCCCGGCCGATGCTATGACACTTAAAAAAAAACAAAAAACAATTACAATATATATGTATGTGTGAGTGTGGGCAGATTTAGGTTGGATAAAATAACGAAAACATCTATTATAACAATATTATTATAGCTTTATATAGCATGCAAATAAAAATTGCATAACAATATACCTTTTCCCTTCCTTTTTTATAAATAAAATCATAAGAAATAACTATGTGAAAGAAAGTTGGTGTCATTTGCAAAAGCATATTAACATGCTAAACATTAATAAAAGCTAAGTTTAAATTATATAGACTATCTTTTCTATTCTAATGTCCAAAATATTTATGTGAATATTACAATTATCCAGAAAAGAGAAAAAAAATCTTTTGTTTTGATTTACAAAAGTATATAAGAAAAATAGTGAAAACTGAGGTTAAAAAATATCACCTTGCTTGAGTTCGATTAGCATGATTAGACATAAGCAACCAAAACTATAAAATCAATTTAGAGGCAAATCTATCTCCTATAACTCTCTTGTGAAAAAAAACAATGAAAAAAATAAATAAATTACTTATCAAATTTTCCAATTACAGGATGAAAAGAGCTCATTTTTAAAATCATTGCTTTATTTTTTAGCTGATATAGGCAAATATCCTTAAATGCCCAATAGTGGAATTCTAAATTCAAATGAAACCTTAAAAAATCTAGATTATAAACAATTGAAACTTGAACAACATGTCATGGGTATACAGATAAATACACCATCATTACATTATGAAATATTTAATTAGCAAAGTTAAATAGTACTGATAGCTACTTTCAAAAGATATTGACGAAAACTAAAATAAAAAGGATATGGTTTATATTTAGTTCAGTGTATGATTATCATAATAATATGTTTTAAATATAAATGAGGTATATTTTTTTCAGAACCATAGTATGATTCCGATGTATTTTATTTTCAAAAATAATATTTCATAATTATGATAATGATGATGATGATAATAATAATAATAATAATAATAATAATAATAATAATAATAATAATAATAATAATAATAATAATAATAATAATAATAATAATAATAATAATAATAATAATAATAATAATAATAATAATAATAATAATAATAATAATAATAATAATAATAATATCTATTATAGCATATTTTTTCTAAACATTAGCTGAAAAATATCTGATGTCTTTGAAAGAAATCTTACTTATATTGCACATATTTTGGTTAGTCTAGTTGAAAAGGATCCAAATCTTCAAGGTACAATAATCTTGAAGAGATTCATATATTGACTATGTAACCATTGAATGTTTATCAGCAAATTCTATTGTAATAAAATTAATGTTGTTTAAATAAAGTGTTTTTAGGATTATTATACTTAATTTTTATTCCATTTTGCTTGCATGCATGTAATATTATATTCATTGACCATGCCCATGATTTGAGATTCAAATGTATATAATCTTGATGGTTGAATTTTTTTAACCACATTAGTATATATTTTTTTCAGATTACAGAGTGGTATTCAATTCAATTTTGATCAATAAAGTGATAACTAAAATAACCTTGTTTAAAATACAAAAAAGTTGTAATGTAAATCCATCAAATTATCATTATTTATTATTTATAAATATATATAATCAACCCAAATAAGAGGAGAAAACACATAAAAATGCATTAAAAACTATCTATAAACTGCAAGTACATAAGTCCATTAAACTGTTTATTTGATATCTTGAAATTTTGTCTTTTAACTTCTTTGCTTTTGAATAAGTTCCATATCTTTCCTAATTGTAGACTTCATTGAACTTTATCTTCCCTTTTATTTTCTCAAGGAAAATAATCAATATTGCACTCCTTAGAATATTATTAAAACATTATTTAAAACTTAAATAGAGTTTTCCCCTTCCATTAATGTCATGCTCACATTTACTTTGAAATATTTAAAAAGTCTGTAATCATTCAATTGTTTTGCATATTCCATGCAGCAAACTTGCAGTAATAGGGCAAAAGCAATCTAAAGAGCATAGATTTTATATTATCATATTTTAAAAATATTATAGAGTATCCTTACATAATTTTTTTTTACTGCTTTATATTTTCATGATATATTTGTCTTGATTCACTTTTATATAATAAATCAGGTGCAGGAACTAATTCAATTGATGTAACATTATATAACCAAAGACATTATATGCTATTTTTATTTTATTTCTTTGTCATTTATGATTTTATTTTTTAACTTATGCAGTTCTTTTCTTAATGACTACAATATTTTACCTATCTTTTTATAAGGTATATCTTTCCAGTAAATATGAACTTATTTAGAATGTTTGAGACATCATTTACTGTGTAACTTATTCCATAAAAGCATGCTTAAATTTACAATGAAATATTTTTAAAAAAATCTGTTATTTTTTATTTATTTCACACATCTAGATTAATCTCATGATCTTGATATCACATTTTCAGAATATCAGAAGCACTAAAAGTAAAAAAATTTCAGTGTCTTTATATTTTATGAAAAAAAATCTATGATTTATATATAATTAATTAGATTGAAGTAGTAAAGTTTTATTATAAACTATTTTTGTCTTTAACTTATTAAATGTAGCAGTTTTATATTGGAAGTAGTATTTTATATCAAAATGCAAGTTTAAAAAAACTGTCAAAATTTTTTTATTGATTTAAGCCAAGCCAAAAGTGCTATTTTTTTTCTTTCCATACTGGCCAATAGTTTTTGAATATTAATTACTGAATCAGTTTTTTTTACAGATTAAATTCAAAATATTAAGACCCTTTTCATAAATTATCCTTTGAATTTGTAAAAATAACAAAAGCAACAAATTCTGTAGACTGCATAAAAAGCCTTGATTATAATGATTCAATCCTCACTACTACTTAAAACTATTGTTCTACACCTGTGACTGTTTAATCTTTGATTTAGATTTATTGTTTTACAAAATTATTAGTTAATATTTAAATATGCGTATATTGTCTATGCTAACCTTAATGTAATTAGAAGGGACTTGAACTCAGACTTTCAAGTTC
Organism: Epiperipatus broadwayi; assembly: GCA_028023455.1. Classification (NCBI taxonomy): domain Eukaryota; kingdom Metazoa; phylum Onychophora; class Udeonychophora; order Euonychophora; family Peripatidae; genus Epiperipatus; species Epiperipatus broadwayi. Next base: position 552,677 of record JAQFVV010000127.1, on the reverse strand, counting down.
ACTGAAACTATCCATCCTATCCTATACAAACGGTACACATGATCACACAATGTGAAAAAAATAAATGATACACATGTATGTGATCATGTGTATCAGTTGTATAAATTAGAGTGGGTAGTTGTAGAGAGCTTGAAAGTCTGGTCCCTTCTAATTAAAATTATTAGTTGTAAATTTTCATCAACTTCACTGTTACAGACCTATTAAAATTTATGTCATGATTCACACATGGCACTAATAATGATTTAACTATGACTTTGTAAAAGAGTACTTCTGGCATAGAGATAGCAGATTTAAAATATATTTTGGTGAAAATCAGCCTTAAGACTTTAGCTAATTGAACTATGGGCAACTCACCTAACCCTGTAAATGGTCATCTAGTAAATCGTAGCTAGAGATTAAAGGACATATCTTAATCTGGATTAGTCAAAGAAGTCTAGATGTGCTAATTGTAAAAATGAAAATATTATAGAAATGTAATCCAGCCTTTGCCACTTTATAAATCCCCCTTTTTTTATGATTTTATAATTTAAATAGAGAAATAATAGATAACATTCAATCACTGATTTCACCTATTTATAGAAAAATTTTATATGGTTCATAAAATGTCGTTTCATATTTATTTCAGCTAATTTTGCAAATATTATTGTATATTTTACTCTATTAAAAGTTTTACTCATATCAAAATGTATGTATCGGGTTGTCTGTGCGATCACTCGCAGTAGACTTGAGAGTTAAATATTCCTGAATCGAAGTTCAATCTGTCCTCCTCAAACGACACATAATTTTCTTATCTGTTACCATATGATTATAAAGTATCAAGTTATATAATATTATTAGTAAAGTAATCTGAAGTTATTCTGGCACAAATCTATCTCGTATATAAGTTTGATAAATCTAAATTATAAGATTTAATTTTTTTTATGCAGGTTTTAAAATTATAAGCAATTACGTAGTAATTCTTTTTTTTTTTTTTAATTATTATTCTAAGTTGACGAGATAATAAACAAATGTAATTTTGCTGTCAGTCTAATTTGTCACACCTTGAGGCAATTGATTTATTTATTATTGCTGATAGTGGTCCTTTAAATGTTAATTCCGACAACTTACACAGCCGACAAGAACGAGATGAGAGGGAATTAATTGACACTTTTAGCATTGACATTAAAGAAAACAATAGTTTAATTATGTCGGTGTTCCTACTTCGACATTTATTGTTTTTATTTATTTCAGAGATTTTAATCGTAATAACAGAAAGCTCGTCGAATTATCGATCACCAATAAATCGAACTTCATCCAACAAGAATGAAAATTATAGTCCTATAAAAAAGTATATTGACAGCGCACGGCTCCCTTCACATTTAGAGCCAATTCATTACAGGCTGGAAATTCAGCCTATTTTACAAATTTTTACTTTTAATGGAGTTGTGGATATAGAATTTGTGTGCAAAACACCGACAAATTTAATTTATTTAAATTCTAAAAATTTGCATTATGAATTTAATTCATTTGAATTGACTCTTAAAAGTGATCCAGACATTTCTTTATCTATTAGGCGTTGGGGAGAAACAACTAAAAGTGAATTTCTTATTTTAGCCTTAACGGATGACCTCAAAATAGACAAAGAATACATCTTATCTATTACATTTTCTGGAAATTTAAGGAATAATTCCGAAGGATTATATGCTACCTCGTATATGGATGCAAACAATCGTATTAGGTGAGCTATTAATTACATTTAAGTATAAATGGTTTTTTTATTTTAATTTTATGAATACATCCTTCATCTCAACTTAGTGAAAAGAGGATGTCTAAAATTCTGTGTTGATAGTTAGTTATTTAAATGAGGAATATACTAATTCAAAAAACAACAACATATTTTTCTCTATATAAGCATGCCTGTTTTTAACATGCGATTTAATCTGCATGTTAAAATACAAGACACTTTCTTTTATAAGCAAATAACTGCAGGACAAGTCTCTCCACAGCATTTCATAAAGAAACAGTGAAGAAGGCATTACTCACCAGTCTTGTCAATCGTCAGGTAGTGAGGATTCAGCTGTTTTTTTTATCTAGGTTTTAAATATTGAATGATTAAATGATTAGGGTTACCATGATTAGTTATCTGATAAAAAAATCTTAAACTTCTTGAAACGAATTTCACTCAACTTCAATTTGAACCTTAAGTTGTAGGTTTTTAATCAATCTTTTTGATCAGAGTTGGAGATTGTTAGTTTTATTACTTATATGTCAGCAATAGGAAGGATTTCTTGATTAAAGTAGTGAAAACAATATAGACTTTAGAAACATCATATAGAAGTTAAATGATAAAGAGAATTTCTCATAATTGTTACAAAATAGATCAAGTTGTTGCAAGTCTTTAATAAAATATATATCCACCGAAGTAAGCATTTAAACTACTAAATATCACTTCATCACTATTCCTTATGCTTGCTCATAACTGTTATTAAGACAGGCAAAATTCTTCATATAGTAGAACAGTTATGAGCAAGCATAAGAAATGGTGATCATGTGATGTTTAGTGGTTTAATACCAATTCTGCCTAATAGGATAGTAGTGGCTATGATTTTTAAAGAATCAAAGATATCAAAATGTATAGGTACTGAACTGAGTTCAGACCTATATGACTATATAAGCTAACTTAAATTTAAAATATTGTGTTTTCAATTTTAGACTCATAATTTTGTAGTTAAGTGGATATAAATGGTGGCTTCTGAGGGTTGCATTAGATCCTAAGATCTAGATGCAGTGCTCTCAGATACAAACCTCCACACTGACAAAAGCCACAAATTAGAAACTAGTCTGGGGATACTGGATGAGTAGTAACTAGATAGGGATTTTATGCACAAGCCTTCTGGCATCCATTGATTACTCTGGCTTGCACTGAGTGGCACTAATGTATGGAGAGTTTTGCTTGTTTTAAGCAAGCATTTAATGTTTCAATGAAGTTTTAAGTATCTTTCTCTGAGGTAATGTGATCAATTTTGATAATTTCTAAAATATTAATGAAAATATCTACTCTTGATGGTCTTTTCATTCACTAACTTAACTTTCATTAGAATCAAGTACTATTAGTTCACTGGCATAAATTTTAACTAGATTTATGGACTGATAGAGTATGTCTATAATTAAAACTTGTTGCATTTCGTTGAATTTGTTAAAAAAAATTAAATTCTTAGGTCGTACTTTATTTTGATTAGCTTGAAGTCAAATTTTTTATTTATTATTATGTCTATTAAAGAAGTTTTAACTATTCTTAAGAAAAATCATGAGCTTGTCATATTCTTAAAAAAATATTGTAATTCATATTTGATTTACCATTAATTTTGTAATTGCTAATTTTTCGATGGACTTTTTACTGAATTCAAAGCAAACAATAAGCATGATATATGGAAATAGTTTGCTTGGCTTAAATATATAGTATATGGCCTTATGGAAGAAATAAGTTTTAGTTTTTTTTAATGACCAGAATTTAAATTTAATGTTTAACATAGAAGTTGAAACAAATGAACGACTAACTGACTTTGCTAATATTTTTAATAGTAAGTTGTTATGTTTTATTTTTAAAAATTCTATCCACAGCAGATATCTCAACTTTTAGTCTCAACATTGCTTTTCATATAAGTAGAGAGGTTTGAATTCAGAATTGGAGTGGAGGATGAATTTGAAAAATCCTGAGTTCACATCCCTCTTCCTACATATATAAAATGTTCAGTATTCTTGTATATTTTTTTATAACAAAAAATGATTTCAATTAAAATTGACAGTCTGCGATTGTACCCATCTTTAATATATATATATATTGTTAAAGACATTCTTTTAACAAATAATTATAGCCTACAGATTAAGAATAAAGTTTTATATAATAAAGATAGCATTATGAAAAATCAAACTATTTTATTGTATTTCTTAAAATATAGAAACGTTTCAATACATTAAGAAAAAAAACTGATAACATTAACATTAACAGACATAAGTCTATTTTCTGCATTGATTTTTTTCCTCTAAAGACTAAAAACTAGGTATACTTCAAACATCAAGTAGTCTTTAAAACACCATATATTTTTTGTCACAAAGAATATGTGGATAAAGAAATAAGATCGCTGTAAAATATAGGAAACCTGTAAATGTTTATTATATTTTATTTCATAAAATTTTAAACACAGGTCACAGGCTCTAATTCTAATAATATTAAAATAATCCCAAATTAGAAAATCATGATTTATAATTATAAAACAAGAAACCCTGTAAATTTTCTAAAAAATACTGAAAGTTTAAAACAGAGTAACAAACACATTTCATTTCCTGTTTCATAAAACCCCCTTCTTCAGATTCTGTCTCACTTACTAGTAATAATTTGACTGAGTTAATTAACCAAGAAGCAAATATAAAATGCTTTAAATGCAAACTTGCAAAAGTAAAGTGTTGAGTCATCTCGTTGTTTTAACAAAATATAAGTAAATTTAGTAATAAGAGCAAGTAAGAAGAGGGGGGGGGGTAACTCTAAGTAAAAAATTAAAATTAGCTAACAAAATATTTAGGTGTCTAAAAATTTTAGACTTTCTACTGAATAGTTAACTTTTAGATAAATGCTGGATTTGGCTTGGTGTTTTTAGATTTAGTGCCTGAAACTATCCTAGCACCTCACTAAGGAGTGCCAAAGCATGAAACTATTGGTATGAGATTAGGACATAGTTTTCAAGATAGAGATGAGCTGGCATTTATGAATAAAGTTTATTAGAGCAAATTAGTGGAACATCTTTATTTTTTATTTACAAACTTAAAAATGGAGTCATGTGATATATGATTTTGATTTTTTTTTTGCTGACTATTTGTAGTCTTTGCTTTAAAGTCTTAAGCAATGTTATAATGCTAAGACTATTAATATATGGTTTGGATGAAGTTCTCTCAGCCCTATATAGCTACTTAAGTTAGGTAGCTGGGTTTGAAGACATTTAGGTGCCTAAAAAATTTAGATTTTCTACTTAATAGTTAACATTAAAATAAGTGCTGGCTTTGCTTGGTATTTTTAGATCTTGTGTCTGAAACTATCATAGTGCCTCACTGAGGACTGCCAAAGCATGAAACCATTGGTCTGAGATTAGAAATGGTTTTCAAGATAGAGATTTTTAAATGCTTTGTTTAGCTAGCATTTATCAATAAAGCTTGTTAGAGCAAATTAGCAGAGCTCTTTATTTTTGTTCACAAGCTTAAAAATTGAGTCATGTGATATATGACTGATTTTTTTTGTTAAAATTACTCTCTCTTTTTATAAATTAAGTATATAAAAAAAAGAAATGTAAAAATGAAAATTGAACTAAAATATAATATGTAAAAAGAAAATTGTCAAATTTGCAAGTCATTTAAAGACTGCTTGGCTGATAAAAAAAAAGAAAATAATAACTCTCATTGCATTAATTAGAGAAACAAAGGAAAGGACTACAGACCTTATCTCATCAAATGTTAAATTAATCTAAGCAATAATATAGCTTAAAACATAATGCTAAATTAATTAAAGAAACAAAGAAAAGGACTATGGACATTATCTCATCAAGATGTTAGATGAATCTAATCAAGAATTTAGATTAAAACATAATGGAAAATTAATTAAGGAAATATCAATTAATTAAATCAGATCAGAGAATGATAACTAGAAAACAATAAGGGAGAAGCATATAAAAGAACTGAGAGATTCATTCCATTATTATTATTATTATTATTATTATTATTATTATTATTATTATTATTATTATTATTATTATATTACTATTTTCATTATCATTCAGCGTTACTGAATTATAAAAACTTTTAAAAAAGAAAAGATTTTGAAAAGTGAGCAGTGTTAGCAGTATACAGGACTAGATAGCAATCAAAGTATGTGACTATCCTTCAGTCTCAGTCCTTTGTAACATCAGATACTCTTTATCTAGAAGTCATGCTCACCTCATGATCTGAAAACTGTGGAAAACCTTTTTTTTTTCATTTAAATGTGGAAAATTAGCAAGAAGCCAAACCACTGATGGGAAAAAGAAAGGCCAACTGATCGGTGATCAATAAAGTAGGAGAAAGCAATGAATTGTTTCCATAAAAAGTACAATGTGTTATCCACAAAAATCCTAGATAAGTATATTCTTTATATCATAATCTAAAGATTTGAACATTTATTTGAATGACAGACTCTAATAAACTTTGATATTACTGCAAGAGTAATCTTTAATGTCGTTTATCTAAAATTTTATCATATTATTATATGACTGTATGTGTGCATATAATAACTCATTATAATGTGTTTTAATTACGAGTGTATATAAATTTTTAATACTGCTTCCATAAGTTAGTATAGTGTATTTTAAACATGTGTGCACTTATATTTGAATTGTGTTATAATATGTTTAACTATGAATATGTGTGAATAAATTATTTTTTGCTTAATTATTTCCTGATTGGTTCTCTCTCACTTATAACGGCTTCATGAATAGATTAAGTTACAGTTAATTGTAAGTGTTGAGAAGTGTACTAACTTTTGTCTTTCCCACAATTGAGCTAATTTGGGATATATCAAGCACTAGATTGTATACCTGTCATTTAGGCATGTTGATTCTATAACTTATGATTAGCTGGTGCCTGAGGTCTTACTTCAAAACAAATAAAAATGCTTTGGATGGTAGGGGTTTAAATTTAGCAGCCAAGGAGTTTTATAGCCTGGAAATGTGGCTGCAGGTTATACTTTGTATAGGCTCAGTCTGATTATAGATACCGTTGGTGTTTCATCTACCTGTGGTATTATACTCCTCTGCTTGAAGGGCTAGTCTGCTGCAATAGTAAAAATGCAGCTAGAGTTAAAATTGAGATTTTAAATTAAATATTTCACAATGATTTTCTCCCACCCAGTTCAATATATATATATATATAATACAAATAAAATGTCCATTAATTAAAAATTATTGTAATAACAATAAAATAATAAATATAATGATAATCAGTCTTTTAGTCTGCAGAAGTACTTTTGATTAATTCCCTAACCTTCCTGAACTGCCATTAAATTTAAAAAAATGTGGAAAAAAATATCATTAACTTAAATCGCATGAATCCCAAATTTTAACGTAAGCAGCTTGTCTATTAATTATATTAATTTTATTTCTATTTTATTATCAGAGCAATCATTTTAAAAATAAATATATTTGTATTCTTGTTTTATGCTAAAAGTTATTGAAATTATATGTTATTTATATTATTTATTTAAATAAAGTTTGAAATTTGCTCAGCTATGTATGAAGAGTTATTCTGGTTAGAGAAACAGAGAAATGAAAATTCAAATACCATTTTTAAATTTTGTTACACAAATTAGCAGCAATATATATATTTTTTGCTGCAATAATATAGTAAAACTTAAGATTTAAACATCTTTAAGTAGAAGAAATAGTGAGTATATTTCGTTATCAACAACATATTCAAATTGCTTAATTTAAAGAAATTTATCTAATGATTTATATTTTTCCTTGCTGATTATAGGATTGCAATTTTAATATGATATATGCTTTTATGCAGAAGAACAAAAATATTTATATTATAAAAATAACAAAATTTACAATAATTTAATATAAAACATATTAAAAAATAAAATTACAACAAATAAATACTTATATAATAATTTTTGGGGAAGAGAAATCATTAGTTTTTCTTAGAAGCTGAAAATATTTCTTAGTGAAAGTCTTTTTAACCAAATTTTTATGAATCTGCTTAGTATCATATTATCACAATTCCTAAATACATTTGGAAAGCCACATATAAATAAAATGTTGACTGTAGAGATTTTTTAAAATTTTATTTTTGCAAAAAAAAAAGTGAAAAAGAAAATTAAAGTAGCATGGTTTGTTGCACACAAAAACATATGAAGGATCAGATAATCAACACTTTCAAAGACATTCAGACTTTTTAAATGCTATTATTGGTGAATTTTTATCATTTGATAATCATGAGTAAAATACCAATGCATTGAAAATATATCAGATTTTCCAAAATAAATAATCTATTCTGTTATAGTGTATTTTATAGTTTAATATATAACAATGGCAGGGATGCACACTATTACATAAATGTATATTCACTTTAAACAATACTTGCATCTTTAATTATAATATAAATAAAATGTCTGTTAATTAAAACAAAATTGTAATCCTAATAAAAATAATAAATTTAATGGTAATAAACTATTATAAACATTTGTTAAATCTGCAGAAGTACTTTCAGTTAATTTCTTAAACTTGCCCCAACTGCCATTAAATTAAAAAACAAACAAAGCAGAACCAAATGTCATCAATTCAAATCCTATGAATCCTGTATTTTAATGCAGCTTCTCTATATATTAAATGCATTTTATTCCTATTTATAAAAATTGCCTTCTTAATTTTTTTTTATTATTATGGTTTCTCTCTTCATGAAGAATTTTCACACTTTCAAAATCAACTTTAAATTTATATTTACATGTTTATCATGATCAAAGAAAACTGAAGTAATCATTAAATCACCATTATTCTTACTTTTTGCATGCTTATATAACATTTCATGCTCCTTTAATCTCTTCTCAATACTGCACCTCGATTCACCTACATATGATAACATACAGTCACAAAAAATTTGATATATGATATTACTTTTCTGCTTGAAAGATATGACATCCTTAGAATTATTAACTAATTTATTAATATTGTTTGAAACATAGAATGATACATTAAACATGTTCTTATATATATATATATCCTTAAAAATGTTCACTTTAATATATATATATATATATATATATATATATATATATATATATATATATATATATACGCTCCTTAAAAATGTTCACTTTAATATATATATATTGTACCAGTTCCTTTGTATCACCAAGGGCACAACTAGGCCACTTTGGGACCTACAAAATTTAATTTACAGTGATCAAAAAGGTTGATAATGATGGATCCTACATCTAGACTCAAGGGGAGAAAGAGATCTTAAACATTGTTTAAACAATTGAGGAAAGGACACATAGACAAGCATCAGCCAAAAATAATTCTAAATAATTTTAAAGTTTATTAAATTCAAAAATAAATATTAGTCAAACAAAGTATAAAAGTTTGACTTAAATTCCCAACTTTTTCTGTCAGTGAGTGCAAGTGAAAATTAATTATGGTTTAGCAAATACTTTGGCAGATAATTTTGTTTTCTCACCTAAACTTAAAAAAAATTATAACTTTTTTTCTGCCAGCAATTTATCTAAACAAATTACTTTGTTTAAAATTAGAGATTTAAAAACAAAAAAAAGATCTTTTATGGGAGTCAATGAGCAGTGCAGAGCAATTTTTTTCTAAAACCCAGCAATACATCAGGACATAATCGGATTGTCATATGCCTGCAAACAATCATAAAAGTTTACCAATGTGACCTTAAGATTGATTCTGACAAGAGAAAAAAGTTTATGATTTTATGTAATTTTAAATAGAAGAAAACAAAATCTCCACAATTAAAAAAAAACAGAATGATGCAATCAATAAATCTCTATCCAAAAGATTTACGGTCTGCAGGAAATGCAAACCCAGATTGACTAAATTAATTACAATGAAAAAAAGAAACAGGTGAGTTAAAAAGAAAACTACTAATATCTGCCCAAGCATTTATGAATAGTTAGTAATATAAAAAAGAGAAACAATGAATATAAAATATTATCTCACAATACAGTCTCTGCCCAAGAAATTTAAAATAGAAAATATTAAAACTAAGAATCCAATCAATATAATAAAAACAAAATATTTCTAAAGTAATTAATGATATTTTAAATAATTATAGACTTAAGCAAAGAGATTGAGATTGAGATTTTAAAGCTCTGGTTATAATATGAAAATGTTTGTTCACTTTCAAGGTATAACATTCTGTCCAGTTGATTTCTTTCAACAAGGTAACACATAGTTTATTTCTATCTAGAGTTCATTACAAAGATTTTTGATTTACATTTATTTAGTCAGAAGTATGAAGGCAATCTTTAGGATCAATTATGGACTAGGCTTTTAGGTCATGTTCATGATGTTATAATTGTGGAGCTCTGATGTCTTCTTGAAAAGATTTAGCAGTGCATGTTTTTAATCCAGTTCTTCAAGATAAGTAGTTTCTGCATTATGACTGGATAATAGCAATCCACAGTATTAATTGCAATTTCTTTAGCAGTTAGTAATCAGCAATTAGAAAATGGCAATTCAATCTTCTTTGAGAAGTCTGAATTTCACAGCAAAAATATTTTTTTTCCTTAGCTAACTTCACTATGCAATTAACAAATATAAAAATTATATAGGACAATAGTCTGCCATTAGCAAACATAAAAGTTAGAATAATAAGTCAAAAAATGCAGAGCTTTTACAGGAAATTGTTATTTCCTGTCTAATCTTTATTGCAAATTTAACCACAGTTAATCTCTATCTCTCACTTAATCTTAATTAAAAACAAAATCCAACCAGGGCTCTTATCTATTTTCAAACATTAATTAAATTTAAAATAAATGAGAAAATAACTCTCAGCTTTTAAAATAGATTATAATCAACAAAATAAAAAGAAACTTATAGTAATCAAAACTCTTTTTTTAAATTAAAATGTTTTTACAATTTCCCTCTTTAATTGAGTATGTGTGTTATCACATATACTCTTAATAAAGTGAAAAAGGTATAAAATTTTTAAATATGCTTTTCTCTTTCTTTGAAAATCTCTAAAATTATACATTTTAGTTTTGATTTTCCAATGGTTGGTTTTGACATGGATAAAGCATCCGGTTCAATATATAATAAGTGTAATCATATTCAAGGCTAAATGGTTTTGTAAGTAATCATTAAAAACCAGTCAATATTTAAACAATCTCAATATCAATAACAATCAACAATTTCAAACTTGTTGATGCAACTTCTGTTTAACAATAAAAGTGGAATCTCTTTAACAATAACCTTTATTGTTAAATGGAGATTGCCTTGTCAACAATTTGAAATTGTTGATTGTTATTGATATTGGGATTGTCTAAGTGTTGACTGGTTTTTAATAATATATATTGTGACCTTCACTTTATGACTAATAAAGAATAAATGCATAAAAGAATAAATGCATAAAAGAATATGTATTTGAAAATAATGTACAAATAAAATATTGCTTTCTTAAAATCAACCTAGCTAGCATGAAGCAATAAATCTAAAGAACATCACAAAGTTTCCATGAAGATAATAACTTCTAGTTAAGCTAGCCTTAATATCCACAAACAAAATATGAAATAAATTTAATAGTTGTCAAATCAATAAATAATGAATTATTAGGTCTATGGAATAAATATGAAATCAAAATTATGAATTAAGTAATAAATAAATTAGAATGTAGATGACTAAATGGATGATGAAAATAACTAACAATTAAATAATAAAATGAAAACGAGCCTAAGAGTGAAGGGAAGAGAAAGAAGATGTGTTAGAATAATGAATGATTAAGATAATAATAGAATAAGAGCTAATGAATGATTAAGATGATTGCATCAATTATGATAATGAATTAAGATCAAATGAGAATGGAGAAATAACAGAAAAATCAAGATGAAATAGGAGAACAAAGTTGATGATGGAGAATGAGATCTTGAACTATAAACTAATATTGTATTAAGTGATAGTAAGATAAATTAAAATAAAATAGGGATTCTAAGCTTGACAAAACCAGAACATTCACCATAAAGTCAGAACAAACTATATTTTTTTCAGACAAAAGAAGAAATTTACATATTAAATTTTGTTGACTTTAATAAAACAGTGAAAATAACATAACTCAAATCCAAATACAATAACTAACTGTAGATCTAAAATTTACCATAACTTTAAAATTACACTGCAAATTAGCAATCTATATTTCTTACTGCAGTGTGTCTCTTATGTTCCATGTGTTAACTGCAAGCCTTCCTAATTTATGCTAGTAGCATATTTATTATGTAAGTCCCAGTCAGTTACTTTAGAATACTCACTCATTAATTTAGATGTAGTAGCCTGAAATCAAATTGTACCATTCAGTCCTTAGATTACATGGCATATCCAACATTTTACATTTTTTTAAAATATGAGTTGTTCTAAAACCAATGGTCAAATATTTTCTCCTGAAATTACTTAATCATATCCCATTTACTAGTAAATTTATCTTTTTTTAGAGAAAAAAGTATCCTACTTTTTTAAAATTATATTTTCCCTAGACTTTCTTTACTGCATGATCTTACTAGATTATTTCTTTCAAGTATGCATGAGAAATTTTGGTTTTAAAGAAAAACTAATTAAATAATGAAACTATATTTTAAGAATCCTGATAGATAACCAATAGTAATTATTAAATAGCTATATTATTGTTTTTACATGCAATTTAAAATGTGAGAAAATAATTTTCAAACTCCATTATTCAGAAAATAACAATTCTGATAAATATTGCAATTTCTTTTACTGTCTCTTTTTAAAGTGTTACTGGAAAAATTCTTGATATCTTATATATATATGAACTTAGCACTGATTGCCTATATGGGTGAGAGATTATGATCTAGTCCAACTGATGAGTGCTGGATCTGCATAAAATATATATATATATATATGGTCATATGTATTGGTATCTAGAAATAGAGTGAAAGATGAATATAAATTAAAAAATTCCAAGTTCAAATCCCTCTATTTATATAATAATGATACTTTATTTGGCCATTTGTAATTGTCAATACATTTTTCAAATGGAAAAATATGCATGAATTTGAATAAAGAATTATCTAATATTAAATAAAATGTTGCAGAATTTTGTAAAATTAAAAGAAAAAATAAAAAGGCAATTAAAATGTAGAAAAATATTTTATTATAAAACAAAAATATTGAAAGCATAGGGGTGCCTTTCATGAACAATATAATGTAGAAAAACAATATTGTAAAAATTGATGATATAATAGAGAGAATGATAAGAATCGTTGATTAAATAATGTTGCCATTCTATCTAATGAAAAATTCGAAATACAGATTTTAAAGCTGAAATTGAAATAGAAAGACAGATAATTTTTTTCAGCCAAATTTGATTGAGGCAAAACTAAGATAAGACATAAACATGTGGAATTTGTATATAAGTAACATTTTATTATAAATTTCTTATTTGAGAATAATGCTAAGAGAAAATGGATGCAGAAACACCCAATTTAAAGTATAGAAGAATTTAATTATAGTTTGACTAACAAAAAAGATGTATTATAAAATTGTAACATTCTTAATTAATTCAACACAAAAAGTATGCATGATTATTTGAAATGCAAGATAAGTGTTAAACAAAAGCTATTAAAAAAGACAGACAATATTTTTATTTTTCTAATTCAGTGAATTTAAATTAGAACTTGAAAATTATTTTAAAATATTAGTAGATGGCTCAGACTTGAAACAGTCAATGAGAATGTAATTGATACTTTGCTATGAAATGCTTGAAACACAACAATGTATGAGAAAAAGAAAAAAATATGAAAATATTTTGAAATGATACATTTAGAAAAACTGAATACGCCTTTTTTGGTTAAATAGACCTTTAATTAATGTAAGAAATTTTCAGAGTGATTATAATCAATGTGTACCAATTGTTTTGCTTTAAAGTTGATTATTTTATTTTAAAAAATTTTAAAAAATAATTTGAAACTTTTTTAAAAAACAACCACAATATTGAAAAATGACAGTCAAGAAAATGATAGTTATTTTGTAAGATTAATAATGTCATAGGAGAGTGACTTTATTAAAGCTACATCTTCTTAAATAAAATAGTAACATTCATACCAAAAATGTACTGTAGAGTTTATTCATTATACATTATCCAATATCAAATTTTGATTTTAGACTTAAAATATGATATATCTATTTTATTTAATTTTCATCCAGTCTGTTTGCAAGAAATTAATGTGTTCAATTATGATATATCCAAAGAAAGTAAGAGTTTTATCAATATCATCTACAAAATAAAAATAAAATATCAGTTTAATTTAGTACAGTAAGTAATCAATATTAATATTTAGATGTCGATGTGTATATTAGCTAAATTATTAAGCTAATTTTAAGGAATGTCATTTTTGTGAACATTATTTTGCCTGGTACAAAAATACAACCTTAATGCTCATTATATTTTGAGGAAAATGATTTTATGCACAATGCAGCTAATAATTAATTTTATATGATCAAATGTTTTTAATCATAATTTGAAAATACTATTTATTTTTTCAATTTTAAATCAAAAATTTTGTTCATTATTTTGTGTCTTGTTCAAGGTAATAGCCAGTTTTATCATAAACATAGATTAGAAAAAAAGCTTTAATAAATTACATAGATTATTAAAACTATAGCAATCAAATGTATATTATGTTTTTTTACATATATTTTATTTAATATTACTGCATTTATGTATAATAAAAAAATAACAATTTTAAAAAAGAAACAGCACTGAAAAATAAATTCAAAATCTTATTGTTTAGAAATTAAAAACATTAAAAATTTAAATTGTGTTAGTTTAATTTTTTAACTTTTTTTTAAAATGAACATCATATTTATTTTTTTTATTTTTATTTTAATTCAATGAATCATGATTCAAAAAATATTCTGCAGTTATGTAAGAAGCAAAATAGTGCACTGTCAGTTATATATTTTTTAAGTTTAAAATTATAGCTATTCAATGTTTTTACATAGTATATTTACCCACAGGTTAGTACTTTTTTAATAATATGCTTAATAAAATGTTTATTCATTAATTAACATAATGTTTTTTTAATCAACTTTTTTATATTTTGAATTTAAAGTAATGAATTAATCTTTTTCCATAGAAACCCATTATAATTGCTTATTTTCTACATAAACTTTTACATTATGAGGCATTTTGGGGAATCAAATGTCCTTACTGACTTGAATAAAGGTGTACTTAAAATTCTGTCAAATTTTTAGGAAACAAATTTTATGATGATGTAAAAAATATAATTTTATAATGAAAAAACAACAACATAATAACAGAAGAGGACAAAGGTCCCAAAAATTTAATGTGACATCTTAGTATTAGAGGAACATTTATTTGAAAATTAAAAAAAAGGGTTTTATTTTTATAAAAAAGGGATGATATGAAATTTATAAAAGTTTACAAAGAATTGCATTAACAGTGAACTAAAAAACAATATATCTTCTACAATTATGACTACTATAAATTTGAAATTTCAAGTATTTTAAAAAAGACTTAATAAGTCTATAAAGAATAGAAATGTTTCAGAAAAAATGTAATTCTTATATAACTCTAAATATATATATATATATATATATATATATTTAGAGTTATATATAGATATTATATATATATATATATATATATATATATATATATAAAGAAATAGAAAAACTGTTGACTGAGTTATATATCAAATATGTAAATAATAATACATACCAGATAATAGAAAAATGAAAATACAGAATTGATTTTAATAAAATGAAATAATATATTCAAAATCACAGATTTATCAGTTTTTTTAAATTTATCCAAAGAATCTATATTAAAATTATTAAACACTTCTACAAAAAAAATGGATTCAAATCAATAAAAAAAAGGCTGAATTTAAAAGTGGTTATAACACAATGCATTATTTACTAAGTATTAAAAGTAGTTATAGAATGTATAAATGAGTTACTATAATAATTTGGATTTATAGATTATAAAATGACATTTGAAAGTGATTAAAGTTTGGAATCTTATTCATAAACCCAGAATATTGTCATTGTCATTTTTTGAATAAACTTTTCAAATATCTAACAACATTGATTAAATTACAATTATGCTAAGAAAATTAACACTGTTAAAATTACATCAAAGTGATTCTATCTTCAAAACTTACATAAATTTTATAGAAATAATTTTGTAGATTAAAATAAAATATTAAATGATTAAACTTAAATAAATGTTATTTAGGACATATATATCACTAGATGGAACTTTATCAATATCTCCATACAAGCTTTTTACACATAAATGCCGAGAAAGACAGAATTCAATATCTCTTTCACTGGCTCCACCCTCAGATCAGCTGATTTCAAGCTAATTGGCTATCATCAGTGAAGGGTAGGGACTAGAAACTAGATCTAAACATTGACTCTAAACTCAGCTTTTATGAAACATGTTTCTATCAGCTTGCAAGTGTGAATTTTTCAGATATGTAAATATCTTCAATTCCAGTTAAACAAACTAGACAGCTATATGGGTCTGAAAACAGTTCAGCTTCACCATATAGTAAAAGCCTCTGCAATATATATCATTGCAAAAACCTTCAATGGTACATTTATTATAAGCAAAACAAGTTATAAATTTCATTAACTTGCTTAAAGCTTGCATTTTATGATCACTAGATGAAGCTTTACCAATATCTCCATACAAGCTGATGATAGCCAATTAGCTTGAAATCAGCTGATCTGAAGGTGGAGACAACATAAGAGATATTGAATTCTGTCTCTCTCACCATTTATGTATACAAAACTTGTCCAGAGATATTGGTAAAGCTTCATCTAGTGATCATAAAATGCAAGCTATAAGCAAGTTAATGAAATTTATAACTTGTCTTGTTTATCATAAATGTACCCTTGAAGGTTTTTGCAATGATATATATTGCAGAGGCTTTTACTATATGGTGAAACTGAACTCTTTTCAGACCCATATAGCTGTCTAGTTTGTTTAACTGGATTTGAAGATATTTACGTATCTGAAAAATGCACACTTGCAAGCTGATAAAAACATGTTTCATAATTGCTGAGTTTAGAGTCAGTGTTTAGATCTAGTTTCTAATCCCTACCCTTCACTGATGATAGCCAATTAGCTTGAAATCAGCTGATCTGAAGGTGGAGACAACGAAGGAGATATTGAATTCTGTCTCTCTTAACATTTATGTATACAAAGCTTGTACAGAGATATTGGTAAAGCTCCATCCAGTGATCATAAAATGCAAGCTATAAGCAAGTTAACAAAATTTATAACTTGTTTTGTTTATCATATATATATATTTCAAATGTATGTATTTGTTTTTTTAAATAATGTTTCAAATATTAAAAAATATTACACAACCTATCAGAAGAAAGTAAGAAAATAGGACTAAAGACAAATGCTAAAAAACTAATGACTTTATTATTATTATTTTTATCGTTATCATCATCATTATCATCATCGTCGTCATTATTATTATTGTTATATGCACCCTTTTTTATAAAAATTAATTTGCCAAAGAAGTATAGTATTTAGTATAACAACATTTCCTAATTTGAAATCTAATTCTCTTAATAATACGTAAATAAGCAATGATCTATTTCTTTCAGATTTTGTTATGCTCTTAGAACAATAAATACTTTTTTAAAAAGAAGAATACAGTAATGTATTGAGAATTTTTTCAGTAGAAACTGTTTCATTATAGAATGTGATGATGAATGAGTACTGTTATATATTTATTAATATCATCTTATTATACAATATTTTTTACTCCTGCTGGCCATATTCGATTACTTGAGATAGCAAACTTTGACTTTTATTTGACTTTTTGTTGTTTTTTTGTTTACACCTCTAATTATTATTAACAGTGAAGCTTTGTATTTTAGTATGTTCTTTGTTTAGGAACTTTAGAGGGGATTTAATTTTTCCAATATATATATAATATTATTCTTGTTGATTTGTGAATGATGATCATCTGAATTTTAGCCAGGTCATGAAATGGGGCTTAGTATCAAGATTCTAATCCTGTATATCTCATTATTATTTTGCCATTCAATGTATTTATGACCAAGTAATACTATTTAATATATCAATAATTATAGTTTGGCATTATTTATAAGCTATTTATACACAATTTATTCTAACAACTTTTTTTAATATACTTATTTACGTATAATTTCATCTTTTTCATATGCTCTTCAAATATTTTATAAGACTTTTTAAAAGCACTATAAGAGTAGAAACAGAAATATATCGAAAATATTTGTTTGTTTTAAATTTACTTCGCCGCACGTGTGTGTATATATATAAGTGAAGTGAGAGATAAAAACTGAGAGAAAGTAGGAAATTATATTTTGCTATCCTTGTTTTAATTAAAAATAAAATTTACTTCCTTTTTGTTTTATTAACGACCAACAAGAATACAATTTTTTATAAGTATAATTTTAAAATTGTAATCATTATAAAATGTTACCTTTTGAAGGTAACTTTTACTCTGACCTTTTAATTTAAAAAATAAATAAAAGAACTATACAGATACATTCTTTTGTAGACTGATTTTAATCTTATTTTAAAATATTTATACATATATGTTTTTGGTGTGAGCGTATAGTGAAGTGTATGTGGATAAATAAATTACAACAATTATTTAATTGTTATTCAAATCATTTTCTAATTATGTATTTAAATTTTTTTAAATTATATACAATATATAATATCATATTTTGAACCTACCGATTACTCGAATAATTTCACATTGTCTTAATATTAAACAAAGGAATAATTTGTAAACTTCTCCAAATCTTGCTTATCAACCAACATATATAAAAACAATAAAACCAATTACTCAATCAGTCCTTAAGCTACCAACAATCTCAACCTGTAGTCAAGGTAACTGCTTTTAAAAATAAAGGTAGTGGCATCTTTATCTATAGTTGATATCTTTATATAGATACTAAAGATTACAACTTGTCTAAGAAATGTGAAATTAATAATGCAAAGTTTAAACAAACCTCATTAATCAGGCAAATATAACCTGTACTGAAAGCAGACTAATAAATAATCATTTATAACTTCCAGATTCTGAAAGCAGACTAGTAACTGTAAAATTCCATATAAAATATATATTTATTAAGACAACAAAGCCAATTACTCAGATTTTTTAAGAAGTTTATAGATGTAAATGATAACAATCAACTTTTAAGCTATCAACAATCTAAACCTATATTCAATGCAACTTTTTTTAACAGTAAAGTTAGTATCACTTTTATATGATCTGATATGTTTATATAAACACTTAGGATTGCAACTTGTCTAAGGAGTATGAAATTAATAATGCAAAGAAGTTTAAACAAACTCACTAATCAGGCAAATATAACCTGTTCTAAAAGCAGACTAATATATAATCAATTATAATTTCCAGATTATGAAAGCAAACTAATAAATAGTTATTTATAACTTTCAAATTCCATATAAAATATATATTTACTGACAATAAAACTAATTACTAACAATCCAAAAAATCACCAATATGCAACAGAAGTGACTCTTATAGATGTCATAAAAAAACTTCTGGTATTTGGATAGCATAATAGAGTTAATTCTGTGACTATATTGCTTGTCACTTATAGATTTTATCATTGCTGTCTTTGACAGAATGATGATTCATTTTTTAAAAGAGTCATTCCTGATACTATGCAGTTTCATATTTCTTATTTCAATTGATGATTAATGTTGCAAATGACTAGATTTCAGGTTATATCTGATAAACTTTACTTCATCATTTGATATGTTAGACATTTTCATTGTTATTACCACTATCCTTAAAATATTGTTTGCAATAGTTTGCATTATTGTGTTTTATAAGGATGGATATATCTTTCATTTGTAGATAGTCTGCTTGACTTTTTCCAACATTCTATAAAACAACCTATAGTCTTTGTACAATCATTATGGAAAACACATTCTATGTTTTTGTATTCTGATATGAAATTGAATATTATTTAATATATGAAACTGCATGATATATAAAAGCCTGTGACATTATTTTTATTAATCTAATTACTGATAATTTGGATGAGATCAGTAAGAATCATTAATTTCTTGGAGATTGTGTTGCAAGAATTAGGTTTTCTCTAGTATATTATACTAACGGATTCTTCAAACTCTTTTTATTCTTATACATTTAACAGTAAAGCATGCGTTCCATATATGCTGATTTTCATGAGACAATGTCTTTCATTTGCTAAAATAATTTCTATATTAAGCACTGTCTGTGTGTATATATACATGTTGAATTAAACATTTCTATGGATTCTTATTATAATGAAGATAAAAACTCAAACAAAAAAACAATTATATGTTTAATGAAAAAACTGGTCTGGCTTCAGGGATTGTCAAGTAGTAGTAATTGATAATTTTTTGGTAACATAAAAGGTTAAAGGTTATTTCTATTTATGTGAATAATGTCTCATCATTTCTATCTTTATCATATATATGTATACAGGCAGTGCTTGATCATTTGTTCAACTTTTAGAGTGTTTTTTATAGCTTAGGACAGGATGATTTACTCCCTTTGTTTACATATATTCATTGAGTTATGTTTAATTTAATATTTATATACATTGTAATGGACATTAGGTATGTTAATATCCAATACCTAACAATGCTACTTGATTTATAGCCTAGAATGTCTTATCAAGAGACATCATATCAGATTTAACTGGTGTTGACCTTAATTATGAATATCTAAATAGATACACTATTACTAATAAATAGTTAAAATCACCTCTAGGTCACTAAAAACAGAGATTCTTTAGAAACTCCAATTAGCAAAAGGAGACAACAGTATCAGATGCTCAAAGATTAATCTAATAACAAACAAAACAATTTTGTTAACAGTTCAATATAATACAGTAAAATTAATAAACTGAAATTATCCTTTCTAATATTGCATCTTTTGTGTTTGATATCAGTTAGCCTTTGAACACTTACAGAAATAATAATTCAGCTTCACCTCTATAGACTATTACAAAGTAACTCTATTATTTATCTGGTTCCATACTTTTTTTTTTTCAGCAATTGTAACTCAATATTAACACATTCACCAAGTCTATTAAGAAAAGATTAGATTTTATCCACAAATAATATGCTTAGCATATTTTCAACTACCAAATAGTGATATTTATAGCAATCAAAGTTATAACATGTGATGTCTGTTATACCAGAGTGATATTTAAATACTCCCCGTGAAAATGTACATGATTTAGTTCACACAATCCATTTTTCAATAAAGAAACCCAAGCATGTTTACATTGATTTATTTATCTGATTCTGTTAGATAAGTGTTAGCTGAGCTAATATATACACTTTTATTTTTTTATAAACTTTAAAGAATAGACAATATAAAAACATTAAATTAACTTTAAATATTCATAATATGAAGCAATCACAAAATGCCCCTATACTGCATTAAAAGAAAAACAACCAATACTAATGAAAATCAAATTCATGGGGAGCTATCTCTAAATCCAGAATAAAGTCAAAGACTTTCATGAGTACCTCAAACAGGAATAATAAATGACAGTGAGATAAACAATATATACAGAATTCCAAAATGGTGGATAAAATATTTACAAAATCATTATATAAAATGCATATCTATATATTCTAATCCTTTGATTCAGATGCTCATATGAAGAAAACTCACTATAAGTTCTAAACATAACAACTTACTCAGTTAGTTATATATACAAGCGTATCAGCATTAGTACACATATCTATATTTTTATTAATTTGAAATACTTTGTATAACTGATTTTTGAATAGTTTTAGAGAGATAACATTTGTTAAATTAAATTTTAATTATATAAAATCTAACTCTTTCTAATATTCTTTAAAAACATTATTTACAAGAAAGAGTGATTTTATTTACATTAAATGTTGACTATTAAATTAAACTTCATTATTTAAAACTCTTTAAGAGGAAAATCAATAATATAAACAAAACTCATTTTTCTTTTATCTTGAATATTTAAATACGTAGATTATTACATAATTAAATTTTAAAAATACTTCGTCAACGATGATGGAAATTGACAATAGTGTATTTACATCTTTAAAAAAAATCACAACTATACCAGGACATATCAAATATGTTAAAATAAATTAAATATTCTAAATATAAATATTAAAATTAAGTTAACATTAAAATAAATTAAATAGACATATAAAATAATATACATTAAATTATAATTGAACAGATATCTTTAAATATCACTGGCTTTTGATAATTTAAAAATTTAAAAGTTTATTAAACTGTTCATAAAATAAATAAAGCAGTTACCTTATAAATCCAAGATATGGTTGAGAGGAGATTGTTTCTCTATAAAGGTAAAATTATATATATAGTACACAACATTGAATGAGATGGAACTATATCAACAAGTACAACCACCTAATAAACAATTACTAATTATTACCATGGAAGGATTCACATTTATGTTACAACCATCACTACATGTTATCAGCCATATTAAAAAGGTAATAATTTATTAAACTATTAAATAGATCCTAAGAGACCTTCCCTTAATCATAAAATGATGTAAGAAAATCTTGTTATATGTAAATTTCTGTCACAATTGTTCAGGATTATGTATGTTTTCTTTGTTGTTATTAGTATATTCGCAAAACTTGTAAATAATGTAAATAAACTTTGTTTATATTTAGTTGTCTCTGGCCTTATTGCTGATCACTATTCATACTGTTTTTGCTATCAACATATTATTTTTATCATTGTCATAAAAATTATCATCAGTCAATTTAGTAGATTTTATTATGCATTAGCATATCACAATAAGTATTGCTAAGCTCTCATATTTAGAGTACATAAAGTTATTGCCTATTGATCAAAAATTGTTGATCTTAAATACTGGTATTATTTTAAATAATGTTTTAAAGAGTAAATATTTAGTTTTTAGAATAACCTGTTCTTCTAAGTCATTGGATACATCATTCATTGATCTTAATCATATTGCCCATAGTCATTAATAAAAGATGGTTTGTAAATTATTATATTTACTTTATTAAGAAGTTATTAATACTCTATAAAATTTAAAGTTTATATTATTGTTAATATTGGAATTGCCAAATGCTCTTTATTAATTCTATTTTGTTTTATGAGCTGTCTTTCCTTGTTATATTTGGGTAGTGGCAAAATCCATCTCACTGACCCAAATATATCTTTTAAAATAGTGATATTAAAAGTTATTTGAACCCTGAGAAGAGCAAATTATTAATTAATAGTCTGAATTTTGAATCTATTGTAATTTTTCATTTCTTAAGTTATTTAATATGCATTGCCTTGATCTCTTATGTTTATTCTTATTGTGTAATTGATTCTGTGTAATCTTAAAATGTAAATTTCTTTTCTAGTTTAAAAGTTATAATATAATCTATTTTAATTTAGTGATTAAATATTTTGTTTTAGTCGAGCCCAGAACCCCTTGCTTTATTTCATTATTGTTTTGCTATTGTTTGCACAATATTAGTTTTATAGTTCAAGATCACATTCTTCACCATCAACATTATTATCAGAGCTCATCCATATTTTTCTTTCTTTTATTTTTCATCTTCATTTCATCTTAAGTCATTATAATAATTTATTCATCCTTCATTGATCCCTATTCTACTGACACCTTAATCATTCATCACCCTAACACAATTCCTTTTTCTTCTCCTCACTCTTAAGTTCATTTATTTAATTACCATTTGTTTTTCGTCATCCATTTAATCATCTACATTTTATCCATTATTATCCAAATCATAATTAAAATTCCATATTCATTTCATAGTTGGATATCTTCCTCATCATTAAATATTTAAGTAGAATTACAAACTAACTTTATCTTGTAATATTTTTTGCTTTAGATCTTAAAGTTAAATTAATCGATGTTTCTATTGGAAACTATTATTTTCATGTACACTTTGTAACCTCTCCCTTTAGACTTATGCTCATGACAACCAAGTCAGTTTCTAATATATTTATTATTGTTATCTGTTGATAGTTAAGGTTGATATAATGCAGTATGAAGATGAGGTCAGTGGGACACTTTGTGACCTTTCTTAGATTTATTGATTCATGATAGCAGAGACTTACTCTGTTCCAGTTGAGCTCAATTTGTTTTGAGAAGATAATAGTATTTTTATTTTCTTTGTATGGAGATTACAATATATAAATGGTTTTCAAATCACATACAAAGGAGAAAATGAATTAATAGTTATTCACCCATTTTATCTATTTTATTCCACAGTTGGGGACATTTTACACGCCCTTAGAGAGAGTATTTAAATTAAGATATAAATTATTCAATTTAGAAATGCCTGATTCTATTGATGAGTAAAAAAATAAATCAAAACTGTTCAAAAACTTATACATATTTTATTCCATAAAGCTAATTACTATATATATCAAACCACTAAAAATTAGCATATTACCATATATTTTACAACTTATAAATAATATGCCAGAGGCTGTATCTTATAAAGCTAATTTCCTTATATGTATATTACTATTGTATGCAGTTATTAAAATTAGAAATTTAACATGCATATTATAATTTATAAATAATCTGCCAGGAACTGTGTCACATGAAAATAATCACTATATATATATATATATATATATTGTAATGGGAACTTAATTTAAAAATGCTAATGATAGTAGTGCCTCTACCCATGACTCATATATGCAGATTCATTAGTCATGTACACTACTGGCATATAAGTACTTTATTTTAACATCATTATGCAAAACACCAGTTTAGATTATGGCAAATTTCACAAAAAGTGCTCTTAGCCTTAGGTTATAACAAAGAAAGAAACTTCATTACACAACAAACAAACATTTACAAATTTAAATTAGGGTAACAATGATTAATTAAATTTAAATTTTGAATAATTAAATTTATTAAAATGAATATTTATGATGATGATCAAATCTTATGTCTCTTTTATAACTGTTTATATAAAATGTTCTGGTTATATTTCTTGAAAGTCTTGCATCAAATCATTCTTCAGAGGCACACACTTAATGTATTTGTTATTTTTATAGAAGAAATTTGAATTGTTAACTCTAGTTTGGGGATGTGCTTTTTTTTCAGAAAGAGTATCTATTGATATAATGACTTCTGGCATTACCATTATTATGCTTTCCAATAACAACACATATATATATATATATATATAGTTGCAATATGTACATGTGTTATTATTATGCTTTCCAATAACAACACATATATATATATATATATAGTTGCAATGTGTTAATCACAAAATATTACATAAAAACATTTAGCACAATATTAATATTTAATTTATTGGTGGCATGCTTAAAAATGAAAGAAATTATATGCTTGTTAGTCATATATCAATCAGGCTTAAAAATATTTACAAATAAATTTCTGATTGATTAATAATTCAATTCTTTTAGAAAAGACATTGTAAACAATTCACCAGAGATATGAAGAAAGAGAGAGGTGAATAGATACCTCTTTTATCATTAAAATGTAGTCATTTGCTGACACTCGAAGGTAATTTAATTATATATAAACAATTTCAATGAGTTAATCTCAAAATATTACATATAAATGGTAAAAGTCAATCTGCAGGTAAATTCAACATCAATCACAGAGAACGCCACTAGACTTAGCATCTAGATTTTTATATTAATGTTAGTTAGTTGGTGTTACCCAAAAAAATCATACCTCACTAGATCTTAATTAATACAGTGATATATATATATATAGGAAATTTACAATTTTCTGGTGAAGATATATAACCACTGCTGTGTTGCTGAGGGATCTATAATCCCAGCTATGTCAGCAAAAATAATAAATTAAGTCACACAAAAACTTTATTTATCATAGCAAGCTTATTTCTTTATGCTGAAGACCATTAATAATGAATAAAATAAATAACAATAAATAATAATAAAACAACAATATTTATTCCTTAACTTTGGGACAAATGTTTGAATAAGTTTGTGAGTAGAAAATACTTTATTTTAACACACTGTGAATATATATATATATATATAATTTAGAGTTGCTGTACTGTAACTCTTATATTTTAAAGTCTATATATAAATATCTTTAACTCTTAGTTACTCACAATTAATAATATTGCTTATACTGCTTTAATTTTAGCACTGGCATTTCTCTGTTTGATAAATGCATTAATTATCACTTTAAACTCTCTACTGCTTGCTAGTTATGTGATAACTTTCAGTTTACATACTGCTAGTTCTGATGCTCTCTTAGTTAATCTTTTTATTAGAAGCACTAATAAGCATATTTAATTTTCAAATTCTTTAACAACATGATAGGTAGAAAACATTACAAAATACTGTTTGTACATATTATACAGATCAAATAATAAACTTTATTTGCATAATCATAAATGTGTACAGATCATCCACATCTCTCATTCATGCTAGAAAATAGACTTCAAATTTTTTAGGTTTTCTATGATTTCTCTGATGTCTTAGAGTAGTATATTTTATGTCTCTGTTTGTTCTTCAAAACTTGATGATCAGCTGTCATCACTGAGCTCTGCATCATCATTATATACTCTGGCATCAGCTTCAATATTATTCTCTATGGGTGTTTTTTACTTTTGCTCAGTTGATTAGGTATCTCCATACTCTTCACTTATTATAGTTTCCATTTTGGGATTTCATTATATTTAGCATATCAGAAGAGTGCTCATGTAGGTCATTTAAATATCTCTACATATGTAATCCATTTTCCAGTTCAATAATCCTAGTTATGTTAAATTGGATCTCAACAATAGGCTTTTTTTTTATCAGATCTCTAAACCTTACTGCTCCACCAACCTGAAATTTTGTGAAGTTCATATTATAAATTTCTTCATCTGATATATTTTTTTCTGTTCCATTTCTAAACAATAACAATTTTGTTAAGTGTATACAATATTTTCATGTAAATAATAATTCTGCAGAAGATTTTTTGTTAGAGGCACTCAGAGTAAAATGTTAATAGAACATATTGTAACCGGACTGCTGTACAACCACTTCTTTATCTCAGTTGTGACTATTTCCTGATGAGCATATAGCAGGAAAGAACCATCGATTGGCATTCCCCAATACAGATGTCACACCCCTCCCACAACAATATTTTCTGCTCATCAGAGAATGTAGCACCGTAGAGACTGGAAACACTTAGAAATTTATGTGTTTGGTTTCCCAAATGGTGCCACTAGAGTTCCATCTTACTACAACCTGATGTATCTAGATGTAATTACACTGGACATAGCTTAGGAGGCATGAGATTCTTGTGATCAAGTGCAATGAATGACAAGTGATGCAACATGAACAACTGGATTGGTTTTATATAACAATAAATTTATTTCAACATTTGTTAAGATCATTAGTTCTCCATAGTTATTTTGGACAATAAGCCCATAAAATTTATCATTAGTTCATTTTTAATATAGTTTATCTTTAGGATCCATTTTCTGTTTTGTGCATATTTTCTTGGATTCCATTGATCACTTACTCCTCATTGGTAATACATTTATCCGTGGTGTCCTTTAATTTTTTTAGTTGTTATTCAAATATTATTCCATGATCCATGTATAACTGTATTTTACTGACAAACATTTGCAATTCCTTTTCTTATAGATGTGTATTATTTTCTTAAGCACTTCTAGTTCTTCCCAGTATAATCATGCTTTGTACATAACATTTATTATTCCACTAACTAGAGACGTATTTCAATTATATAACATTTCTATTTTATTCAGATTGATATATGTGGCATATATAATTTATATTAGTGCAGATATATTTTGTTTACATAATCTTTTATGATTTATTCCATGAAAGACATTTTTATTATAAGCATATAAGTATTTGGGATTTATTTAATATGCATGAGTTATTTCAATAAAGCTGTATATTGTATATAAACATATAAGCATTTATGACTTATTTTAATGCAAACATATTTTACTGATCAGATAGAAGTATTTGTTCTTGATTTTATAATATAAACTTATATAATTCATCCCAATAAATGTATTTGCATTGAGAAATATAATCAATTATGATTTATTTTAAGAAAGATGTTTTTTGATTATAAACACATATAAGTATTTAATATTTCATAAAATCATTACCTTCATTTTCAACCATTGTGTTTATCCACTACAGGTTATTATTGCATTTCACAAAGGGGTTAGTTTATTTAAGCTGAATGGCATTATTTAATTTCCATTGGTATTCTCTCAGGAATGCTTAGAGATTCATGGTAATAGATAGAGAAAAAGTGATTACTGACTTAGCCTGTCATCCTTATGATTTCCATATTAATATTTTTCTTTTCAACATTTAACAACTATAGGGTTCACACTTAGTAAAAACTAGATTTCTCAGCTGGAGTAAGCACTGTGATTGTAAATATAATATTCCAAAGGTGACTCTGCATTAAAATCAGTTGGCAACTAAACAGCCAAGCAACACTTAGAACTTTTTTGTGAACTTCAACTTCACTATTTATACCCTGATCAATTCTCTGGATTAACTTAGCATGATTCCACTGTATCTGATTTGTCAAACAGCTTTCATTTAAGCCTGAGTGCTTTTCTCTTCTTAATGATTGGATCATTTAGTTTTTAGTGGAAACAAATAAGGGATTAGGTAGATTATGTCATGTTTTCCCATTTGATAAGTTTGCCTCAAGTGATAATTATACTTTGTACAACAACACCATTTCAAAAATTAAAAATATATTTTAATAAATGCCAATTTTTTAAGTGCTTAAAGAAGTATTTATTTCATGATTTAAAAATTATAAAAATCAATAATAAAGATTCCTTTAAATTTAAACATTTTGCTTTTTTTTTAATGACATTATTGAAAAGTTGTTTTTTTATATATATGTATACATCTGTTTTCCTTCAATCAATCACTTTAGTTGGAAGGGGAAAATACATCTTAAAATATATATGTTAAACGGAGTGTCTGTTTCAATATCTTCCATCAGTGCACCCTTCATATCTATGACCGTCATTTTTTTCAAGGCAGATTTTAGGCATTGTATTGTCTTCTCTACAATTCCATTGGTCTGTATATGATAAGGTGAAATGAAAATATAATATTTCTTTTTATCTGCTAAATATTTTTTAAAATCAGCAGAAATAAATCCTATTCCATTATAAGATACCTATATCTTGGGATAGCCATAAGCAGTGAAAACTTCCTGGAGGAATTTAAAAGTATCCTCAGTATTTATAATTTTTACAAGCTTATATTCATCCCAACAGGAATATAAATCCACTGTTATTAAAAGTAAACAACCATTCATAGGTTTATCAAAATCTATTTGAATTAATTGCCATGGATGTTTCACCTCTGTCCATAAGTTAAGTTTTCTTTGGTGAATTCACTGTGAATTACAATTGATACAGGTTTTTGTTGTCTGGATTTTTAATTTCCCTTTTCTCTCATTAGTTACATACCTATTGGTTCAGACTCCTCCCCCTGATTTACAATGCTCTTCTAAACCATCTTTTTTCTTAATATGAATTCTGAGAAATCTGAACCAGTTTTGACCTAAGAATGGCCTGATGTTTTTTTTCACTACAAAATACCAGTAATATTCTCAATTTGTTGTTGATTTTGACTAGATCTGATATTTTCCCACAAATGTGAATTTTGTTTCCATTCACAACCTTCACCAGTATGTCTGTCTTTTCCAACTTTGCTCTGTTTTTATATTTAAGATTTATTTTATTCCATTCCTAAGGGATATAATAGATAGCTGGTGTCACTGTCAACTTTCATATTCACTTTATTATCACAAATAGTAACATTTAGTATAATTTTATTATTATCTGAATACTTTATTGTTTTTATTTCTATGATCTTACAAACTATATCTCCCCTGATTTAAAGACCAGGTCTAGTTTGGCTTTTATATTCTTATTTTTGTTCTTGCAAACTTGAATTATATGGCCCATAATATCACAAATGTAGCATTTATTTAGTTTAAATTTATACAATTTTTTTGTATGTCCTTTAGCAGCACAACAATAACATGTTATCTCATTTCTTATGAGCTGTGCAGGTGATTTAACTATTTTGGCTACATTTGCACTTGTTGAATTTTTTTATTTGTTCATTACTGTTTGGAATTCTGATGCATTTTCAATTGCTACTTCATGTGCCATGCATTTTGCAATTGACATATGTTAAATGCACCTCACTTAACAAAAGCTTTTGAAGACTGTGGTCTAACATTTTGTATAGCAATTAGTCTAAAAGAAACTTATCTAAGTCCAACATGATAGCTAATGTCCTCAAAGCTAGGCCATAATCTTGATAATGTTCATGAGGTAATTGCTTCCTCATTCTGATAGGTAAATGGGCCATTCTTTTCATCACTGATGGCTAAACCCTGAGAATTTCCACTAATTTTTATATGATATATCTTCTGGGATCTTAGGATCACACAATTGTTTCACTATCTGCAAAACATAGTGAAGAACAACAAGATGGAAACTTTAATGGTATCCTCCTCTATTTTATTAATCTGCATATAATGGTCGATGTGTTCAACATATGTATTCCATGATGTTGCATTGTTAACATCAACCTCTGAAAGATTTTGGGTCAATTTTGTAATAGTTATACTTGTTAAATTTCATGTTTTTTTTAAATTCACAAGTTGGATAACAGTGCCACTCTATTTTCGTTTTTTTCTCCACAGCAGGTACAATTGTTGACTGCACCAGCTCTTTTATTGTTTACACAGTTTGTTCATAAATTGTCAACTGTTTCAACTGTTATCTTCGAGAGGATCTATAATCTCAACAGTATCAATGAAAATAATAAATTAAGTCGCATAAAAACTTTATTTATATCAAGGAGTTCATTTAATAGCTAATAAAATAAAAAATAAAAAAACAATAATAAAGCAAAAATATTTATGCCTCAACTTTGGGACAAACATTTGAATAACTTTGTGTGTAGAAAATACTTAATTTTAACACACTGCAAAGATTTATAGTTTATTAATTTAGAGTTGCTGTAACTCTTATATCTTAATAGTTTCTACATGAATATCCTTAATTCTTACTTATTCACCGTTAATGTCATTGTCATTGCGTATATTGTTTTAACTATAGCATTGTCATTTCTTCTTTCGAAAAATGCACTAACATTATTAACTTAACAACTCTCTCCTGCTTGCTTGTTACATAATCACTTTTAATTTACCTACCGCTAGCTCTGGTGCTTTCTCAGTTTTTTATTAGCTACTCTAATTAGCATAATTAATATTCAATTTCTTTTAGCAACAAAGTTTTCTAGAATGTTCTACTTTTGGGGGAGGGCAGTAAAGTCCTGTGTTCAAATCCCTTCTAATTATATCTAAAGTTCAGCATATGCATTATACTTGTATTCAAATATTATCAAAAGAAAACTAAAATAAAATGTATACAATTTATACATAAAATATACGTTCGTGAAACATATATATTTGCAAAGACAAATATTATAACAACTTGACTTATTAACTTCTAGCTAGTTCTACTCTCTTTAACATTTGCTATTATATTGACTAGTATTTCCCACTTTTCCAAACTACTTAATATAAAAAAAGAGATTTGTTATTTTGAGTATATCGCTCTTTACCTTTAGATATTTGAACTTTTTTTTGATTGCTCCTATATCTCTAAAGAATTTTTATTAATTTTGTCAATAAAGCAGTATTGATGATGGTTTAATCTAAAACTTATTCACATGTCTTTTTTCTAATCAATAGTTATGCATCATTAATTTCACAAAGTTTCTTAATATACTGTAGTAAACCTTTATAATATAGTTAATTTGAACTAATTTTTATATTCAAAGTATTATAGTTTTGACAACTTACGATTTCATCTCAAATGACTTATCATACAATCCCCCCTCCTTTAAAATCATTGGACGCATACTAACTATCAATATTGTAATCTCTTGTAATTTTTTATTTGTATATATTTTAAATATTTTTATTCTAAAATTTATCTTCTATTGAGTGCAGATGTATAAAAATATAATGTGTAATTTAAGACCAGCTTCATAGATTAATGCATATTTTAAAATATTTACAGAGTAGGATATATTTATGCAAGAAGTTATGAATTTTAATATTCAAATACAGTAATTCTATTCATGTAAGATTAACTTCAAAGAGAAGAAACTGTTGC
Organism: Epiperipatus broadwayi; assembly: GCA_028023455.1. Lineage (NCBI taxonomy): Eukaryota > Metazoa > Onychophora > Udeonychophora > Euonychophora > Peripatidae > Epiperipatus > Epiperipatus broadwayi. Next base: position 520,622 of record JAQFVV010000127.1, on the reverse strand, counting down.
AAAATATAATAAATTGTTTCTAGTCAAGAAGCCAACGTGAAACTAAGCTAGCAGAATTCCTGCAATTTCTAAGAAATCAAGATTCATATATGATAAAGCATGCCATGAATCTTTGAGGCAATCACCTGCTGCTGACAATTACCTATATTTATATAATATAAAAATAAAATGTCCGTTAATTAAAACAAAATTGTAATTACAATAAAAATAATAATAATAACGGTAACAAACTATTATAAACAATCATTAAATTCGCAGAAAGTACTTCTGCGAATTTAAGGATTGTTTATAATAGTTTGTTACAGTTATTATTATTATTTTTATTGTAATTATATATATATATATCAGCAAAGCAATTTGGACAACTACTGCTATCGCTCATTAATAGCAGTCGATTCCTTTTCATAGATTCATGGTATTTTTGAATATATATGTATATGTTTTAAGAGACTTTTGTGCATAGATAATATATATAAATTGCGTTATAATGCCAAATAATTGATATGCAACCCACTAATGCTTATCAAAAATTATTGCTTGATTGAAATATTCTATTGCTAAGATAAATAAACTGGCTTAGAAAAAAATAACAGCAAGAATATACCTCATTTTAATCCCACATACACACATATGTATATGTTGAAATGAATTTTTACAGATAAAAGTTGTTTCATAAATCATGTTTTTTGGAGCAGCCATGTTTAATAAAATTAAACTAAAGTTAAATACCAATGTTTCCATAATATAATGTCCTCAACTGGGTAAGGTATTAATCATAGGCGCATGATTGTGGTTAAAAGAATAATAAAATAAATATTAAGTCGTTGCCTTTCAGAATTTCGTTTTCATATTCTTAACTAGTTTTTCAGAAATAGCTAATGTAGTATTTATTAAAATTTCAAAGTCGTATTCCGACATTGTAAAATTAAATTAGCGGCTATAATATAGAAAATGCAATAATTAATTACAGAGATACCAAAATTAACATTTTTAAAAATGAGACTAAAATAATAAAAAGATATAACACCTGCTCATTATGTTTATATCTTTCCTTTGGCTAGATCTTTATTTTAATTCATTTATAATTAATTATTGTTAATACTTTTGACAGCAATAAATTATTCACATAAGCTAAAAGTCATTAAAAATTTACATTTTACTATATTATGTAAAGTGATAGGGATGGTCTTAGGATCTGCTTAACATGCTTGTGACCTGGGTTCGATTTCTGCCTAGACATTGCATGAACTTTTTTCAGGCTTCAATTGAATTTATCTTTTTCAGATATGCAGCCTTTAGTCAATCCAATAGTTATCCCAAAACTACTTGGCAAATGAGTATTAACCTATTTTTGATTAGAGGAATAAACGAGAATTATAATTTCAACTATTTTATTTTTCTATGAGAAACTGTTGAAGGTCTCTTTGGCTTGGAATGGGACATTTAAACTTTTTTTCAAACTAGAAAAGATTTGCATGTATCAAAAACCATTTAGCCTCTCTGAAAATGTGATGGGCTTTATTCTTAGCTGCTTCAATAGTTGGTCATCATCATCAGTAATATTTGTCATTGCTTATGAACTTATAAACACACATTAAGAGTATCATAATTTTTTTAATATTGATTTATATAAGTTGTATATATTTATGCAACACTTCATTCCCTTACTAAATGTATGGTTGCATTTTTATGTATGAGAGATTGTCCTAAAGAATTATTTTTTATTTTATTTTAAATATGATAAAAAATGTGGCAATAATAATAACATCAAAAACAATATTATATTTCAATAATATATTAATTATACATAATGAAAACATTGTTTATATATTTCTCATATGTTTTTTTTCTTTTTTTAACATATTTTGTAATTAGATTTTTTTATTTCCTTATAATGTAAATTATTTAATTCAATGAATAAATTATTGAATAATTCAGAAATATAGTGGTTTCTTATCCTAGTTTCATGTTTATTATAATATTTTCTAATTATGAATGATTTCCACCCTCTAAGACATTTCAAAAGATTTTTTTGAAAATATTATCGATTTTTTTATGATTATATTTTCAAGAAGTTCATTATATAATAAAATATTTTTTTAATTAAATATAATTTTCTTCTCTTAAATCAGTTATTTTTTGCAGTAACTATTATTCCTTATCTCGATAAAAATTCACACCCCGATTTATAATTAGTAACAGGAGTACTCAAAGAAAAAATATCATTAAGATTGTAAAACATTGATATAACATATCTAAATATATTATATAGAATGTTAATAAGATGTTGTTCAGACATTTTTCATCTACAAGATATAATATATTTTACCTATTCTATTTTTATGCACTTATAATTATTACATATTGTGTTATTATTATATATGCAATCACATAAACATATTTACCCACATTTTGTTTTTCTTCCATTTATGTAACGTCCTTTATCAAAACACCAATTTTGTTCAAACTCACTTGCCAATTTTTAGCTGCGATATGAATATTGCTATTTTCATTAATAATAACAATGACATCTGCATAGAGATTCTTTAATATTAGTATTTCCTATATCATTTATAAAATTGAAACAAAAATTCATTAGGTGTAGAACCTTGAGGAACTCCATGTAATTTTTTTCTTATTCGTTTATAGATTTTATATTTTAGTTATAGCATGTCTATTATTTAAATAATTTTTGAATAATTTGAGCAATTTGCCTTTTATTTCATATTTCCTAATCTCTGCATTAATTGTTTATTTTTCATGACAACAAAAGTTTTATAAAACTACCCCCTTCAAAAATTATATGTATATATTTAATGTATTATTAATTTTATCTGTAAAATTTCCCAATACAATAAAGTGATTTATAGCTTCTATTTTAAAATTTTAGTAATGTTTTATAATCATTGCAGGTTTTTAGAAATTTATTCCATTTCCTTACTTCTAAAGGATTATTCATTTTCACTTACATCAACTAGTTGGTAATCAATACAATGATTTGTTGTTATATTAATAGCTAGTAACAAATATTCTCTGATAGTCAATAAGTTATATGCTTCATAGCTCTAATTTTCATAAAATCAATTCCTACTTTGTATGAGAGTGGTGTGTTGAAAGTTATCAAAACTATAAACATGGGCAAACAAATCAAATGCTGATACCTCTAATACTGCAGATATATTATTCATTAAGTAAGACTTAAAAGTATATATTTGGGCTAGGAATAATATATAGCTTAAATGTTTAATTAAAGTTATCTATTTTAATAAAAAGTTGTTCGTTTCAAAGTTATAAAACAAAAAATTTGAAACTTGTTAATTAAACTATAAGAATTTGCTTTCTATATATATTAAACAAACGATGAAGATATGTGTAAGAGATAATGATCTGTATTAAATGATGAGTGCTTGTCCATCATTTATCTTTTTCACATGTCTTTGATTATTTGTTTCAGTAATATGTAATGCAATAGAAGTTTGAAATATAAGTTTAATCTAAAAAATAATGTGTGTAAATGAAGCTAAATTATAACATGTGCTACATGCCTTACTTTGTGCTAAATGTATTTATAGTGTGAGGGGTTAGTCTGATTTTTAGGCTGATGGATGATTGTGATAAAGATACATTGATAAAAACAAAATCCTGCAAACTTCTGATATCACTATCCATTCTCATACATTGACGCAGATAGTTTGTAGTTTAATTCTGGAACTAATAAGATGTATATAAAACTATGATCTAACTCTCTAGATACTAAATATTCTATTTGGAAATACTATAGCTCTGTTCATCAAAAAAGTTTCAACACTAAACATCTGGTTAATGTATTAAAAATTGCAATGAGAAATGCTATTGACACACACTAATCTATTTTCTTGCAGCAGTTTTCTGTTTTTTCCCATATTCCTCCACTAGATGTTAAATAAAAAGCTGTCACAAAAATATATACAAAGATGTTAAATAGATTATATTTAGCACTAATTCAAGGTACAATCATAACAAAAAACTTCTTGTGAGGTTTTAAACAAATTTCTTTGCCCAGATTTAACAATAAAGTCTCTTGAATTTTACTTTCTTATATATTTTTAGAGTTTTATCAATATATTCAGTACCATCTGTGGTCATGGCATTCATCTAATTTATAAGTGGAATTTAACAACCTCTGATTTATGTTGCTATAGTGAAGCACAAACCATGAACCTATAAAAACAATTGTAAGATTTGAAGGGTTTAATTATATCACTAGTTCAGCTTTCTCTTGAATGAAATGTATATTCCTTTATAATATTTGTTAATAGTTTAGTGATTTTAAAAAACTTGTTAAACAAATCACATCATTCTAAAAGATTTCTATCTACAGTAGCATTGGTGACGAAACATCTTCAGGATTTGTTTTCTTGTAAAATTTAATGACATATTTTTTATATTAAACTTTCTTATTACCTTATAAGTAACCAATAAACAATGTTTATCCCAGAATATTTTGTTGTAGGATAAGAACTATTTGTAGAAGATGAATCAAAATCATAAAATAAACATTATTACATTTTATTATTTGAACTTTTACAGTCTTGAGTAATTAATTCTCTTTCTTTACTCTAATCAGAAGAGCCACATTAGTGAGTCAAAGCTAATCCAAATGTCTGACATGATAATGATCTGCGTTTAGTCCAGATTGTAAAAACTTGAAAATTTTCTAAACAAGACTGAGATCTTGTTTAGAAATTCATTTACAAGAATTTAACTATCAATCCAATAATAGCCAATAAATGAGCATTTTAACTGTTATTAAAACAGGCAAACCTCTCCATACCGTATTGCCACTCTGGAAGCCAGAGTAATCAATGGATGCCAGAAGGCTTGTGCAAAAAATTCCCATATAGTGCATCCTCATCCAATATCCCCAGAGTAGTTTCGGGCTTGTGGCCTTCATCAGTGAGGAGCTTTGGATCTGAGAGCACTGCATCTAGATCATGTGATGTTTATCATCTTAACTGTTCTTAGAAGACAGAGGATAAAACAATGATGAAAAACTATTCAAGCCTATTCACATGGTAATTAGTGAGCCTAGTTGGTATTACCATATTATTCACTGTTTCCCTATGAGGGAGCTACTGGAAAGGCATATGTTCTGCACTGGATTATTTTAAGACTGTTTTACCATTACATTATTTCACATCAATCTATTGTAAAAAAAAATCAAGTAAATAGAGTGAAATATTGTTCATTTTATAGATGTTGAAAGTTAGCAAAAAAAAAAAAAAATCAGTGACTTTAATATAAATATTCAAGGTTTTTTTTTTTATTGCGATCCGTCACGTATTTAATATATAGCTTTTAATTATGTCAAGGATAAACACATTTATTTAAAAATTAAATTTTAATTTTTTAATATTTTGCCTGCTCTAGTTAAAGTTCAAAATTGTTTACATAAAAGACCTTGACTGTCTAGTAAATTAATATCTGTAGGAGATCTCCGTAAATATCAAGGAAGAATTTTAAAAATAATTAATAATTAATTTATAAAGAGATTGAAAATATTAAGTAATCAAGATTCCCCATTACTATTATTTCCTTATTTAATATTTATAAAAGATAATGGCAAGTACTAAGAAAAGAATCGCAATGGTATTTATTATATCTTTTTCTCCCATAATAGAGATTGTATCATGAAACAATTTTATTTTTATACGGATATGTTTATACAGTTATTATATCAATACTTACCTGATTGAGTAACTTTTATCACTTGGGTTTTCTTTATTTTTCAGTTAAGAATAACGAAATAGAAAACAATTGGATCTTCGTTTAAATTTGCATAGGAAATTCTCAGCTAATAAACACTGAATGGCAAGGGCATATCTTATGATCAATGCTAAAATTAATTTAAAATTTTCCATTATATCCTTATGATCAATATGAATCAGAAGTATTAATCTGAAAGAAAATAAATCATTGTTAATTTTCAAAAGTAAAATAATTATTTCAGAATAAAAGTGAACAAGTTAATATTAAAAAAGCAAAAAATTAAACAAAAGTTGACCTCAGAAATTATGATTCGATTAATGAAAATTTTATTAACACATAATTCATTACCAAATATTTTATCATTAATAAATTTCTAGACAATAATATAAAATTATTAAATCAAAACAGTTATCGCAGATAAAAATAAGAATAAAATCCATTTTAATTTTTAAAAAATACTGTCCAAAAATGAATTTGGAAATTAGAAAAACTGTAAAAAAGAAATTTAAAAGGAGATATTAAAACTTTCAAGATTACTATATAGCCAGTCCTTACGGAAGAGGTCTGAGGCCATAAGATCACTTGTAAAACTTCTATAATAGGAAAGATTCTCTTTAGGCTTAACATAATTATCGTAAATAAAAATAAAGATTTAAAATTTTGTTTCAATTAGAAAATTATTGTCTATAAATGAACTATGAAACCAGAAAGATTTTGAAAACAAAAATTAATACTGAAGAAGGAAAAAATCTATTATTTTCAAAAATATGACGATTGGACGTATGTGTCCAATTTCTCAAAAATCAATCTGATATCAAAAGCCAAAAACTTTTTTCATAAATGATGATGATAAAGTTAAAAAAAGAGTTAAATATATTGTACTCTGTCAATAGGCAGTAGGACTTTAAGCAGATGTGCCAAGTCCCTACATTAGACCCTAGTTGGACTCTGCCTAGGTACTGTTTAACAGACTTACTATTTCCCAACTATATTTCCTCAACTACAATAGTTGTATTTTGGTAATACTGTTATTTATCTAGATTTACTTTTACATGATTAACTATTTCTAAATGCAGTGTAATTCATCATAACAAATGTGAGACTCCTTATTTTATTAACAGATCACCTCCCCTTAATATTAAACAAATACGAAAGCATTTGTCCAATGGCATGGGGATACCTAAACACAACTCCTTATTAAGTATCAAAATACTTCCACGACTAACAATAATGATCAAATGAATATAATAAACATCTATGACTATTAAATTGCAGTTAGACTATCATTTTATGGCATGTGGAGCTTTTACTCTTATTATTTCATAGGATGATGAATAGAAATAATCACAATAATAATTTTATATTAAGGAGATCTCAGGATAATCATTGATTTTTAATTAATTCTTCATACCACCTATAAAATATCAAGAGGGATTTTATTGAACTCTATGGGTAGTGCATCAATCACTAAAAGACATAACCTAGATTTATAATCAAACTTATACTACTACTTTATATTTATGTCCCCTAACTCTAACTGTTATGCTAATATTATGATTTGTAATTCGGTTTGATATCTTCCGTAATAAGTAATTCACAATTTAGTTTTTGATGAATTAGCATATTTTAATAATTTTCAATATTACCAATGACTTATGTGATCAAGGCAGCAAGGCAGCTTACAGTAAGTTAAAATCTCTTTTAAGAAATGTGTGCTTAGTTGACTGTTATATTGTTGTAAACCGAATTAATCCATTATTTCAATCTCATACGGTATTTTCTGGGTTCATGTGATGTAGTGACAATGATCTCCACAAAGAAATGCAACATTTGATACTTAAATTATTTTTCAAAAGCAACAACTTTGATCATGTCATTTACAAAAATATTAACAAACCTTTTAACCAATAAATAATTTAAATAACCAGAGTATTAAGGTTAAATACTCACATAATATAGTAACAAAAAACAATTAAACATAATTTATATTTTTGATATTTATAATAAAACTAAACAAAAATATATACTTTCAGATGATCCCGGACTGTTGTGATATTTCCCATTTGGATACATATAATTTTTTTATCTCTCCCAGATCAAATATTTACATTACATAAAGATTTCATCTTCCTTCCCCTTTTTAATCATTAAATGTAAAATAGAAATTAATTTTAGCACAGTAATTACTGAACGCTATAATATATTCTATGTTAAAAGTGATTGGCAGTTAAATTGATGATTATCAATCAGCTAGCAGAAAAGATCAAAATTAAAACAGCAGCTTTCCACGTTCCACTGTGTTTCTTAAAAATTATTTGCTATTCCAAAGCAACCGATAGTCAATAAAATGATGTCTACATATAGGAAAAAGACAAACTACAGGGAAATTACTTCATTTTTTTCAACAAACAAAGAGTTACAAGAAAACATTATAGGTTTAGTAGTTGCAATTGATAATAGTTTTTACTTTTTTTTAATATTTATTTTTTGGCTAAAAATGATTAAATTTTCAATAATTAGTTGGATAACTATCTATATTAGCTATGGGTCAACTATCTGAAACATATTCTGTTTTATTGGAAAGCCTTAACTATCGGTCAATATGATCATGTTTCAAATCTTATTTGATATCCTAGTCACGTCATAGCAAAAGATATCTAATTATTAATCTGTAAAGCAATTTAAGTGTATATATTTCTACACAAAGATATAATTCAGCTATTAATATGAATTTATAATATATATGATTATTACATATAATCTGTAATAAAAAATGTGCGCTTCTTCTCCAGTAAATATGCATAGCTGCTTGCTTTGTATAAAAGATAATCCAGCTTTGGAAATAGAAAAATTTTGTAAATCAAACCATAATAAATTTATTAGTCTTGTATTGATTCATGTGACCCTAATTTTGAAATGCAAATGCACTTCACTGTTGCTGTTATAAATCTTACAGTCAAAAATGTACCTACTGGTCTCTTGAGTGAGAATTTGGGTTTATAGCAGGAAAAAAATCTATATCTTGTAGAAAGGGTATTTTTAGATTATATATAGATGATGGCTTTTTTATCAGCAATTTATGGAAAGGAAAAATACTAATAAATTCAACTCGAAGTTAAATACAGCCTTGAATAAAAAATGAAGAAAAAAATGGAATCAAATCAGAGTGTCAACCCAAATATAGCTAAAAAAAGTGTAAAACCAAAGGATGTCGATGTGTTGAAAAGATTAATAAAAAATATCAATCTAAAAATTAATTTAAAAAAAAACTATTTACAGCAAAGCATGTATTGAAACTTATTAATTAAATAGCACACAAAACTGTAAATAAATTAATAGATAGTGTTACATATCTTTGCATAGAAACTAACTACTTCATCACTATGCCATTATTTTATGACATATAATATTCAAACTAAAAACAAATGCTATATTCTATTAAAATTTTTTAAAAAATAACAACCATTGAAAAATAGCATTAAAATAGCATTTATATCTATAAATATTTTTACTTCTAAACAGTAGGTCAGACGTTAAACTCCATGAAGCTAAATATTATATTATAATACAAATAAATTAATTTGTTTTTCTTTTTAATTTAAGTAGAAGTTACACTCATGATTAGATAGATATGTAAAATCACATATGAATTCTTAATTGTTACTTCTAGAAAAAAATTCAAATTTCTAAAAATGTGTGTGCTATTTAATGTTTTTCCAAATTATTATATTACTTTAAATCCATATATACAAATGCAAAAAGAAGCTACTCTTTTGTTCAAATGATATTATTGAAAATTGTACTTAAATAATGCTAGAAAAAGTTATATTTAAATATAGCCAGAACGCAAAAGTAATAATGTGTTATGCTTTGCCAAATGAAATCATGAATAGCTATAAAATTTGCAAAACAATTTGCAACATATATTGAATAGTACATATGTATTTACTGTATATAAGTAGTAATTATAAATTTATTAAACGCACATTGATTACGTAAGTAATATTTACTGAGGCTATAACCTTGATAATATGCGTGTAAAAATAAAATAGTAGGGACCTCTACAGGTGACCTGTAGAGGTCCCTACTATCGCATTTTTACACGCATATTATCAAAGTTATATGTAAGTAGGTAATTATATTTATGTGAAAAAACTCTAACACAGCTTAAGATTTCTATTTTAAGTAACTGGCCAATAACCAATTTTATTATTTATCTAATATTTTTTTGGAGAATGAATAAACTATCTATTAATAGCTAGAGAATAAAACAAAAATAAAAAACTATTGAAACTCTTATTGCCTAACAATTGGTAAATTTGATAAGTAATGTCTTCTTTACTAGAGTGAGATATTGCAATGAACTATTTAACAGCTATTTTATCTTATATCTTTGTTGTTTTTTTTTGTTTTTTTAAATCCACTTTCTTTTCCTATCAAAAAAGAGGGGGGGGGGGCAATATAGGTATTTAAAGAACGTTTAAAGATGTATCTCCTTTTCCATGGTGTTATCATTATATTATTTCTAAACACTTCAAATTTAAATATTAATAAAATACCAAAATATAAAAACAATTTTAATTATAAAATCATTGAATATAAAAACAAGTGAATAAAATATATGTACATAACTTACATATTAGATAGATATTAAGCTAGAAAATTGTTGTTTATGATAGAGTGAAGGATTCGATAGTCAAAATTTTCTGTATATTTAAGTAGATCATCTTGACATATGCAAGGCAAACAGTAAATCAACTAGTATCTGGTCCAGTGTTAAATCAAGAAGTATCTGGCTTAGATATTTTTAAGTATAGTTGTTTGACCCATTAAGGACATTTTGATGCGATGATAAATATTGCACTGTATTTAAGAGAAAAGATAAAGATAATAAAACGTATGTACCTCCATTAGACGTCTTAGAAAAAAGTAACTGATACTAGAAATAATTGAAGTTAAAATAAAAAAATTAAATATGTAAATATCTAGATTTCATATAAATACCTAGTTAAAAACATATTCCCTACGTTTTATGACAATAGTGAAGTGATAAATTTCTAAGCAAAGGTTTTTGGACTGATTCTCAGTTAAGTAAGGTTAAAAAAATAAGACAACTCAATTTGTTCACTTAAAGAGAATTATTATGCTGAACATGCGATTTATGAGCAAGTAATCATAGGGATATTTTTATTGCTAAAAAAAAAAAAAACTCTACATGCATAAAATATTTAAGGTTTTTATTTACAGATTTTGAACCTAAGTAGAATCATCGTCAAAGACATTTTATCAATGCTTATAATTATCTTATCTTAACGAAAGTTATTTCGAAATATTGATTTTGAGCTGCATATGCATAAACCTTTAATAACTTCTTATTTAATGTTTGATTTTTTTAAAATAAGAAACAATTTTTAAAAGTTTTGAGGTCAAAATATTTGTAAATCAATTATTAATTTTATTTATCATTAACGTAAATTAACAATTAAATGTAAACTGTTTATTTATTTATTTATTTTTTTTTACAAATGCGGAACTATTTAGAAAAAAACGGTTTATTATTTTTCTTTTCCTGTTGATGAAACTTTAACTCTGACATAATTCAATAATTTTGAATTTTCTTTTGTCCCACAATATACAGCAATGGTTGGGGAAATAATTTAAATAATAAACTTTTCTATATTTAATATACTTTATAGTATCCAGGATCGAACTTAAGTAACAAGCACGCGACCTCAAGGTCTTCAGTTCACAATTAAAGTACTGATTTTATTTATGGCCTGAAGCTTAGAATATTTTGACGCTGTTTATGTTTTTCGGATGTTACTTATAGTTTATTTACTTTCCTCTTATAATTTTTGTTTTTGTTTATTTTTTCACATCTGGATGCTCAGTAAAATTACAATAATTAAATACCAGTGTTATGGATAACTATTATTTAAAACTGTTAAAGTTAACGAATATTAATTAGACAATAAAAAAACGGTTTTAAAATATATATATATTTTTTTTTAAAAAAAAAAAGTGTATTCAATTAAATATTAATGAGATTCCAAACTAGTGTTACTACTATATTAGAAAAAAATCAAATATATTTTATTTTAAATTCCAATTTTAAAACTTTTCCACTTACAAATAAAATTATTACGTGTAAAAACGATCCTAGGGTGTAGGATTAGTATAATTGTCCGCCAATGATCTAGCATTTATTTCGGAATGAGCATAGGAAACTTTTTTCATGTAGATAACTTTTAAAATCTTAAGACTTTTTTAGCTTGTCAACCTGTCGTCAACCTACCTAATAACTTCCCACTTGGTTATAAAATGAGCATCTAGCTTGAGAAATTTGATGAGTGAGCGTTGGAGTGCTGATTGATAATCCATGATTATAATATTAAACTCTTTGTCTTACTAAATCTATTGGTAATCTATTTTAATAAAATTAAATTTGCTCGCTAATATATATATATATATATAGCCTTATTCTATATGATGATGAGACCTATAATAATTTTTTGTAGATTTTTAGCTTTCTTGAGCGCTCTAGAATGGCACTGAAATTGGTTCCATCCAGTGATAAAGTCTAAATGTTATAAATCTAACTAACTATAAAAATATTGATTTCAGTTTAAATATTTAAACAGTTCTCTTTTCATGGTGCCTTCAGTTATATATCTGAATCAATGCATAGTTTAGTTATTCACCTCAAAAATTTGAAGGTAATAGTGTACCCAGTGGTTTCCTAAAGATTTGTGATGATGGTGTTCTAGTTGTATTTTTATATTGGATTATTTCCATCATCTAATACATGTATTGAATGTATTTAGAAAAATGTAACTTTATTTAAATATTCCTAAATATTCCTAATATATTCAACTGTTAGTAATAACACATTAAACAGGTTAGTCATATGCATGATGTTTCAAAAGGTATTATTCTCCCCTCTTAATTAGATGTTGCTAGTCTGACCAGTCACAGTAGTAGTATGGGATTTGAACCTGGACCCTTACATTCTCAAGTATTGAATTTTAAGGTAATACTCTAACCAACTGAGCTATCCTGCCAAAGGCAACAGTCTGTAGAAATTTTGTATACTTATCTATGAGGTTCCTCATGATTTTTCCACTTTTCCAAAGAGCAGAGTTGATTAGTGGTTTCCATACATTATGTATAGTCACATTAGGTTGGCTTATTGGATTTTTTAGTGTTGTCATGTGAGAAGTTTCTTTAAATTTTCCTCTTTGGACCTTTTCTTCTCTATCCAATATTTTTGTATTTTTCTAATTAAACATATGTTCATTGGCACATACATGGTCTGATATCTTAATCACATCTGTTTTCTCTCTTCTAATCATCAGTTTGTGTTTCTGCAAGCACTTTTAAATGAGACAATTGGTCTTACCAATATGTGTTCTCCCACATTCACCTGTATTTCATAGATGCAGTTTTTCCTCTTCAGCATTTCAAGTTTAGGCTTTGTAGATGTTACAATTCCTCATAGTGTGGTATGGCTGTGGGAAGCTGTTCTGGTGTTATACTGATTGCAGATTTTTCTTAATTTGTCTGCTATTTTTAGAATTCATGGATACAATATAGTACCAATAATTATCTATTCTCTTGATGGTTCTTTTTGTTGTCTATTTAATGTTTTCTTAATAATAGCTGATGGATTAGCCATGTTTCATAAGAGTTTATTCTATATAGATCTTTTCCTTTTCCAAATCACTGGTTTCTGAACAAACTTCTTTTGCTCTGTTGAAACAGTCAGATTTATCCACCAACCTGTTTCACTTATTTTACCCACACATCCATCCATATGCCAGATTTAAACCCTCTCAGAGTACCCATTTAAACAATCTTGAATCACTATAAATGCAGAATCATGTATATATATGTGAGCAGTATGTTTGTAATTTAATAGTATATGTATAGATTACAGATATGTATTCATTTTATAAATATTTCTAATTTAAGAAATATTTTAGTTTAAATTATTGTTATGTTATTGGTATATATTACAGATGTGTATATTCATTTTATAAATATTTCGAGTTTAATAAATATTTTAGTTAAATTATTTAACCAATTTTATTGCTGTATTATTGAAATCACATATGTATATTTCCTGTTATTCTGCATGTATGGTTATAAAATTAGTCTTCTACTAATTACAAAAGTAACTTTGTCAAAATAACATTTTGATTTTTGTAAACAATTTTCAAAGTAGGTCACGCATTGGTCCTAAAATAGCGTGGACTTGATTTGGTAAATATAAAATGTTAATAACAAAATAACGCAGGGAAACAAAATCTCAATTACTGGTTATAATTAAAAATGTGTTTCTAAAATAAATAAATGAGTTTTTCTACTGGTTGTAGCTATTAAATATGTTTTTCTAAAATAAATAAATGGACTTTTAGCTATGGACAAGCTCATAAAAATTAACAGGTGACCAGAGTTTAAAAAGTATAAATACTTAAAGTTTTGTTGTCAAGGGTTTGATCATATATATAATAAGTGAGTTAAGCAGAACCTACGCCCGTTTTATCTTCAAAATGGTCAAGTAGAATGGCGATAACTCACCTCTCAGCCCTTAGCTGGGAAATGGAAAGACTTTGGTCCAATAAAATATAATGACACACACAAGTGAAGCAGCCTGTGGGAAAATCTCTATTAACTTTAAATCATTGTCAAAAGTGTCAACTTATTATCCTCCCAAGTGCTCCAGAATTAATTGCAATGAAAACAACTGAATGGAAAATTTTATCTCAGATCTCTGTTTATAAACTGTGACTTTCAATTCTTTTAAAAGCTAGTTATTTATTAAAACTGCCTTTCCCAAACACTTTTACTAAAATTTGCAAAGAAGACTATTAAATGCTAAATTTTGTCCGATTGTAAAACTTGAATTCTCTTTTAAAATGTAAAACTCGAATTCTCTGTTAAAATGTAAAAAACTGTAATCTATTTTAAACTAAATGTATAATTTTCTGGTCCCTTTATGCCTATTTGTAAATCTATTCAATTTATTCTATGATGTTATCATTTTAATATTATATGTATTTGATATGCCAAATAACTTGAAACCACAAGTATTTATAAATATAATTTTAGCTTATCAATCTGAGAAGATAATTTCAAATCTTCTCTATAATAAATATTAAATAATTGGATTATTAATTTTCTTTCTCACTCACTGTTTTGCGATCATATTATTATTTTACTGATTAAGTTTTGGGTATTAATATTACAATAATCAGTTATCTAGTTAAAATTGTAGTTTGCTTAATTCTAATTATGAATTATAACTATTTATATATGTAACTCGTACATCATAGGAACTAGCCACAGAGATATTCTCAAAGCATATTTTAATGTTTTATTCATAATTACCCTGCAAATATGCTTTGTCCTCCTTAGATTTATATATGTAGAGATGCAGGTGATAATATTAAACTAGGTTACTAATTAAGTTAGTCCCTAAATAGTATATTTAAAATACTAAATTTGAGAACTGGATTGTATAGATACGCAAATAGACGCTATCTAATTTTAAGGCACGATAATATAACATTACGCATTTGTGTTATATATATATGTATAAGTTGCGGATGTGTCCTTACAAAGTATGCAATTTACACTTATCTGCTTGCTGCATGATTCTTTATGAAGTGCTGGTGGAAGCCACATTCATCCACTTAGTTGGGGTTCAAGAACACTTTTAGAACTAGGGCACAAGGACCTAGATTATTCATAATGCTTATCCGACTACCTGAACTACTAATGTTCCTATTCATAGCAAGTTGATTAGTTTTAGGGCAACCTGAGCATTCGATGCTGAAGCCCATGAATAATGACCCATTTGCACCTTTTTGCTTAATTAATATGTGCCATAGAGTATATAGGTAAACCTATTATAAACCAGTTTCCTCTCCTTTTATATTAAATGCTTATCTAGCATTAGATTATATCCTAATCTAGGTTAACACGCTAACCTGTGTACCTCTGAGCCTAATTACATGCTCGATTTAACTTTGTATAGATAGACGCCATAGGAGTGCTATTATAGTTAGTTATATAACTTTGGCTATAAAGTTCCGTATGATCTGGCAGATTACATAAGAGCTAGAAATTTGGTATATTAATATAGGCATAAACTCCAATACCGCACTACACTTTATTAAACACTTATAATGAGATAGGTAACATTAATCTCATTAGTTATATAACACCTGTGAGCGTAATATCTCACATTCCCATCACATAATTTTGTATATTTTGATTTATTATTTGTTATTGTTTTATTAAACTAATAATATTTAGAGTTATAACTCGTTTTCATATCTTTATTGTCCATGAGTTCATTTTATCCAACTCTAGATTAATTTGCACATACATCATTATATCTATAGATAGATCATTCTATTATATTTTATAAGCAGTCATTAATATATTAATTAATCACTTAGTCTTGTGTGTGTATATCTGACCAAATCAGTATTAAATTAGTTAAATTATAAGACTTTGTTTTACACTGAGTGACTGCCGGACCAAGGTTAAATTGAATGTCTGTGTACATTGAGAAATGTCATCCTAGGGTATTAAATCATTGAGCAGAAGTGAAAGGATTGAATGTTGGTAGGATTCTGGATCCCAGTATCCAGATTCGATCAGCTTTAGTGTATTTTGCCTGTGTTCTAGATTTTGTTGTGTGGAGGGACAATTCTTACCGTTACACTGTTCCATAATGACAGTATAAGACCATATTTTGTATTTCTGGTGTGATTGGATGTATAGGTTAGGTATTTTCCTGTATAAGTAAATTTTTGTTAAACTGTAGTTTTGATTTTACCATGAGGGAGTCTTGTCACAAGAACATCTAAGAATGCCAATTTTTGTTCTTGTGCTGATTTTATTGTAAATTTAATTGAAGGAGATATGTTGCTGATATGTTTCCAGAAAGTTTGTAGCAGTGCTTCACCATGTGGTCATACAACAAATGTATCATCCACATAGCAAAGCCAACTTTAGATGGATATGTAGTTTTTAGGGCTAAGATTTCAAGTTCTTCCACATAAATATTGGTAATCAGGAAAGAAAATAGTGAGCCCATAGCCATTCCTTGATTTTGTTAGAAGAATTCTGTGTTATATTGAAAGTAGGTTGTTTTATGCAGAATGTTAATAGTTCATTATAGTATCAATAGAAAGAGCTGTTATGATTTGTAAACTATTATCATCATTTAATATTTTCCTTACAATAGACAATGATTCTTCACATGGTACATTATGAATAAACTTTCCACATCAAAGCTTACCAGTAAGTTAGTTTTTTCAATTTTCATGTTCTTGATTAATGCTACAAAAGTGTCTAGAATCCCTGACATAGGACTGTGTCTTGTATGCCAAAGGACTTAGAACTTTGAAATGAAATCTTGGCAAATTTTGGCAAGTTAAAACTCTAGAACTAAGAATAGGTCTTATTGGAACATGATCCTTGTGGATTTTAGGTAGACCATAAAGATGAGGAATTTTGCTAAAATATGATGTTATTTTACTTTTTCTGAATCAGTGAAGTACTTGCAATGCTTTCTAAGTAATGCTTGTAACTTTGTTTCCATACTCAGTATTGGATTTTTGCCACTTTTCTATATTGTCCTGCTGTGAGAAACTCTTGTATTTTATTGTCATAATCAGTTGTATCCATTACAACTGTTGCATTGTCTTTGTCATCAGGGAGAATAATTATATATTTATCTACTTTGAGAGATTTAAGTGCTTTCCTTTTACCATAGGATATGTTTGACTTCAATTTTTGTTGCTTATCAATTGTTCTTTTTATTGTCCAGCCTAATTCTGCTGCTTCTTTAAAGGCAATTTTTGAGTGAATCCTCAGTGGCTATCATTATATTTAATAAACTGATATTAGATGGTGTTATGGCAAAGTTTAATTCTCTTTCAAGAACAGAAATTCCAGTATCTGTTAGATGTTTAGAACTGAGATTTTTAACAGAGAAAATTTGTACATTGCTTGGTATATTATCTGATTTTTGATAAGCCTATGTAGGCTAACAAGTTTCTTTTTTCTTACATTCTTTTATTTATCCCTGTGACAGTAACTTTCATATTTTAAACCATGTGCTAAAATTATTTTTTTTTTAAATTATGAAAAACTGCTTCTGAAATATTTGAAATAATTCAAACTGTATAGCCATGAATCACAAAAATATTTTCAAGTAGTTTGCAAGATTTCAGGGTGGCAGAGAGAATATTGAAGATGATCTATGAACAAAACACACTTTCACATTCCATGTCATAACTTGTGACACAAACATGTTAATGCCTTACAATTTATGTAGTGAATAGCTAAACTATGATGCTACATAACACATGTTGGTTTAAAGATTGCAATGCAGACAACTTAGAGGGAAACCAATAATCTATTTAATGAGATGTACTGTGTATAAAATGTATTGCTTATGACATTACATCTTTAAAATATAGTTCTTTTATTATAGACAGGCAAATAGGCAGATAACTGAATAGATATATAAAGAGACAGATACAGATAGATGAGTAGATAGATAATCAAATAGGCAGACATATAGAAAAATAGTGATAACTAGATAGATATAAGGACAGATGGATAAATGAATAGATATAAATGAAAGACAGGAAGACAAATAAATAGTCAGCCAGATGAACAAATAGATAGATAAATGATAGCTAGAAAAATATAGGTAAATGGATGGATTGATGGATGAATAGAATAGATAAATAGAAAAATACTTAAATGATAAGTAGATAGACAGATAAATAAATAGTTAGTTAGGTAGATGGTTTATATAGATAGATGGATAGATGGATGGATGGATAGATGAAAATAGATAAATAGATAATAGTTGTTTAGATATATACATAGATATAGATAGACAGATAAATAGGTGAATAGGTATATACATAGGTGGGTAGATAGATATATAGATAAGTAGATAGGCAGATAGATAGATAAATGTGTATAGATGTTGTTAATAAAAGTGTAAAATATAGATAAAAAATTAACCTCTGGAAATTAGGAAGCGTAGTGGGTAATGCCTTTTTTCAACTATATATAACGTTAATTTTTTTTATGTACAGGTGGATAGTAATGTCTAAACTGGATCCTGTAAGTGCACGATTAGTTTTCCCTTGCTTTGATGAACCTCATTTGAAAGCAACATTTTCTATCATAATAGTAAGACCTAATCATATGGTGGCTTTATCTAACATGGATGTTTATAATTCAGAAGACAGGTATGTAGTTTTTATTAATATTTAATAGTGTAAGTCAAAATTAGTGTTACCAAATCATATAAAAACACTCACATTTATATATATATATTTGTGTATAACTCAGAAGACAGGTATATGGTTTTATTAATATTTAATAAAGTAATTTAAATTTAGTTTTTTCCAATTTATATAAAATACATTTATATATAAACAATGAGGATTGCCAATTTCTCAACAAGCTTTGTGATAAATGCTTAGCCAGAGCAAGCATTTAAAAGATCTCTGTCAGGAACCCTCCTCCCAAACCTCAACCATGGTTTTATGATTTGGCACTCCTCAGAGAGGCGCTAAGATAGGTTCAGATACTAGATCTAAAAATACCAACCCAAAGCCAACATTTATCTAAACGTTATCTATTGAGTGGAAAATCTGAAATTTTCAGACACCTAATTGTCTTCTAAGCCAGCTATCCAATCTAAATAGCTCTATGAGTCTGAGAGATCTTCAGCATAACCATATATTAGTAGTCTTAGCAATATAACATCACATAAGACTTAAAGCAGAGACTATAAATAGTCAAAATAAGAGTCATAGATCACATGATCCAATTATCTTAAGCTTGTAAGATATAAACAATGAGGATTGCCAATTCCTCAACAAGCTTTGTGATAAATGCTTAGCCAGAGCAAGCATTTAAAATATCTCTTTCTGAACCCCCCCCAAACCTTGCCCATGGTTTCGTGCTTTGGCACTCCTCAGTGGAGTCATAATATAAGCTACATTTAATTCCCAGTCCTCTTTATATACATTGCATATCATATACAATAGCTAACATTTTGTTGATAAGCTTTGATTACAAAGCAATACATATTGATTATTTATTCACCACACATACATATATTATATCAGATGCTTTTTATATGTGTACAAAATAAAAAAATAATAATGTAGTTATTAGTAATAAATTAAGAAAGCACATTTACTTATATATTAATACTTTCTCACTGAATTGAATATGTAAACATAATCATCTTAATAGGCAAATTTTAATCATATATTATTTTCATCTAATCAACATTTGTTCAAAATTTGAACCTTATCAAGATGTTACATCAATTTAAAATGTCATGTGATTTCCATATCATCTTAGCATACCCTGTATAGCCAACCTCAACTCTAAAAAATGTTTTTATACTTTTCAATTTTTATTTAATGCCCACATTTCTTTTTATTTTCTTATATATACAATGTCTCATACACTTTCCTTTGTTTATAATGTCTACAATATTTTATCACTTTAATACTTTTTTTACATTTCACAACATGCCTGTATCCCAAAATTATTATTTGCATATTCAATTCAGTGAGAAAATATATAAGAAAGACAACATAATGGTTTTAATAAGAATAACCATCAAGTGAAATATTTACAATACTGTATATATCTTCAATCATTTTTAACTTCACTAAAAAATAATAATATTTACTTTTTAATTTTTTTTTTTATAAAATCGAAGTGAAGTATCAGTTTATTGATCTTCTGAAGCTGCTGATGTACCAGAAAAATTATCAGGTTCAAAAAAACTTAAAATTCTTGTGGCAAAAATGAAGTTTGTAGAATGAAAAGTTGAAGAAGCTGCATTTTGTTATGACTATCAAACATCTTTGGGATGAAAATTTCGTTTCTTTTTTTTTTTAATTCATTAAAATAATTTTGCTAACGTTGTAATACTACAGATATTTTTAAATGTAAAAATCATGCTACATTCTATTATAAGTGATTTTCCATAATTATTTTTTTTAGTGTATAAAATGTTTTGAAAAAGTGCAAAAAAAATTCTGTATACATGCTTACAACTAAGATACTAAACTGTTTTCAAATTGTGAAGAAAGGATAAATGTAGTGAGAAAAAGAAATGGATGCTACCATATTGAGATTTATAAAATTTAATAAGTTTGTAAATTTCAATGTTTCTTATTATTTGTTTGGTTAATTTTTTTAAAATATATGTTTGTTTAGAATGGCATATGAATTGAAGTCATGTATATTGATGCTGCATAGTTTCCAACTTCACTGTATTTTTTAAATTATATATGTTTATTTAAACTATACATTCAATAGACATGTATGATTACATATTCACACTTGAAAATTCTTGCTAGACATGTATTTTTTAAAGACTGATATTGCTGCTGAAAAATGATGTTTAAAAATAAGTATGATGAGTTTTAATTTTAGTTACATATATATATAATAGAATATTTATAAATACAATAATCACGTATATTTTAAAAATTTTATCCACTTAGTAGTACTTTTGACTATCCTTATAGTCTTTGTCAACTAATACAGGCAGCAAACATTAAAATCATGAAATTGTGTGAAGATTAGCCTTTCAAAGTGTTAGTTGATAAAGACTACAAGGATAATCAAAAGTGCTACTAAGTGGATAAAATTTTTAAAATATATGTGATTACTGTATTTATAAATATTCAATTATATAATTATGTATATTGCTTTGAAGAAGTACAGACATCAAATTATAATATTATTACATATATACATTGTACTGTTTTCAGTCAATTTAAGCTTTATACATTATAAATTGCTAATGTTTTTCTAATCAAGTTACATCTGCATTTATTCATTCTTGATATTAGAAAAGATCACAGAACATAAACTACATTTCCAGATTAACTTGCCTATTGTTTTATTTGGATTTGCATTGTCAGTGGAATCAGTTTTTTATTTATTTAAGAGGTCACCAAGTCTATGGATCCACTGATTCTCATTGAATCATGTATCATATTTTCAAGTAAATAACTTAACGTAATATTTTTTTTTTGATTTCACTTTCTTGACAATTAATATGTTATATGAATTTTCCCCAGCATTCAGATATTAAATGAATATGTTAGCATAGGTAATTTATACATTTCTCCAAACTTAATAATAAAATCTAATAAATTAAAATTAAGAACATACAATGAAAGGTAAATATTAATGGTAAATATTTTATTAAGACAAATTAAAATATTTAAATATGAATTATGAATGGGTTATAAAATGGAAAGAACTTACAAATGCTCATCCATATAATAATGTTAAATAATTAAAAAAATTCTTATTACAGTTATAAATGAAATAGTCTCCAGAAAAACAAAATGGTATATGTTTATTGATATGTGAAGTTTTAGTTAAGTTAGTTTGCAAACATAATGACTTATACATGAGTGTGGTATGAATAATATCTTACCAGTAGGTTTTATGGGTTCACATTGATTATTCATTATACTATGCATGGTTTTTGAGGATGAAGAGCTCAGTGATAGCTAGCTTCAATTTTTTTTGTTTGATATTTTTGCATTTTTGGTCCATAACAATGTAAGGACACACTCAAGAGTTTTGAGATGACCTTTTTATGAGGAGAAGCATCAGCAAACACTCTGTTTTTTCTCACACCAAACAAATTAATTTTGCATACACGTAGTCATAGATGAAGGCATTTCTTGTGTTTGTGAGGACAAGAAAATCATAATGATCCCTCCTGTCCTCTCACTCCATCCAGGACTCAAGGAAACTGCCAGCAAAAGATCCTCTGTGAAGTTGTCTTTCTTTTTATACCTTGATTAATTTTGAGATTTCTGCACATATATTTTCATCTTTAGTTTCTTTATTAGAATACAAGTTGAAAATTTGTTACATTTTGTACATTCCTTTTTGGCTTTTTAATTACTAAGTTCTTTTTTATATAAATTCCTTCAGTGCCATTCTTAATTAGCAATAGAAAAATATTAAACTGATGATAATTTGGAATTTTATTTATTTATCTGGATTAACAATCTGTATGCATTGCTATTGCTTACAATTTTAACTCCATTTTCATCAAATAGATAATACAAACCACAAATAACTTCTATTGTATATATCTAAAAATGAATTATACTAACTAAAAAAAAAGAAAGAAAACTAAATTGCATCCATTGAATGATTTAAAATTTTTTTTTAGCTTTTAAATATTACAAAATGTCAACACATGTATCATATGTACCTGGTACAATATATATATATATATATTGTAATGGGCACATACACCGTTACATTATTTATTTTAAAAATTAGACATTGAAAAGTTTGCATATAAAAACTTCTTCTTTTTTTAAGAATTAAAAATTGAAAATTAAAAATCATCTAAACTCTAATATATAAAATCGCACAGATGAAAAATTATTAAACAAAAACTTTATTAAGAAGAAAAAAAGTATTTTAAAACTAAATTTTCAGTAAAGATTTAAAGATAAAAATATATCTAAGTTTGTACAAAAAATTAATTAATGTTATTGTAAAATGGAAATGGTTATTTTAATTAATAAAAGTAAACTAGCTCTTGGGCATTCCAAAATGTATAAGCAAAGATCAGATAGAAGAAAAAAGCTATAGAAACTAATAGCCAATAAAAGAAATCCCTCAGGAAACAGACCAGAATGAAAAGATCATCATCGTCATGATGTAATGTCCACTGGATCCAAAAGTTTGCAATAAAAGGAAAAGTTTGGAAATAAAAAAAAAGGAATAATTAAGGGAAAACAGAGATGTGTTAAGTTGGAGAGTTGGAGGTGAAGCGATTGAAAGATGCACTTTCATTTCCTTCAGTTGTTATAAAAAAAATGAAACATCGTTTTCCCCATAATGCGGACTATAGGACATCTGGGCCCAGCAATAAAATACCAGCTACCATAAATGACCAATGGCTAACTGTATACCAATATCTAAATCTCTGCTGTTCCACTGAGCTAGTGGCATTGGGCTAACAGTTAGTCAAAATATATAAAATAAAAAAAAATATTTTTTTTAAACTTACGTATCTGCCTACTCTATACATTTTATAGGTTCAAATGCCTAGTGGCGCCCTATAGTGCAGATACGGTAAGACTCACCATAAACCCTGACCATTATAATTGGACTCCCAATGTGAGCCAATGTTTAATAAACCATGAGGACCCTGAATAAATTTTTTTTTTCAAAATGAAAGGTTTTTATCTACCATATACACTAAATCTTATAAAAGCACTGCCAGAAAAAAATAGCACATATATAAAAAATGAGAAAGAAAATATATTAACAATTTTAAAACTAATTTTTTTTAAAAAAAGTCAAAAGGTTGCAATTAATATGTTTCATTTTTTTTTAATGTGTATAGGCGTGCACAGCCACGAAAGTTTATTATTGTAAATGTGGTACCTTACGATGAGCACTTTTTGGGAATTTACTTCAATGTAACCCTATGTAAGCATTTCAATCAGTCATAAATAAGTTGGTGGTATTTATAATTGTGCTGCAAATATACACATATAAATCCATTATTTCTTAAAACATATTTACCTCAATGCAACCTTTTTAAATAAATAATTTATATAATTTTCTTGTCGTGCCATTTGTTAGAAAGGAAATATGAAGAAAATAGAATTCTTGGGGGGAGGAGGCGTAAACATAGATGGTTCATAGGAAAATGATAGTAAACATTTTTTTTTTGTATATAGTCTTTTTATAAAAATTACTAACCGAATGTTTTTGTAAATGTCTTCATTAATCGTGTACCATAATTACTAACCCTAAGTAAAATATTTTTTTTGTTTATTTTTTTTTAAGCAAGTTTACTGATATGTAATGGGTACATACGCCATTACATTATTTATTTTAAAAATTAGACATTGAAAAGTTTGCATATAAAAACTTCTTTTTTTAAGAATTAAAAAGTGAAAATTAAAAATCATCTAAACTCTAATATATAAAATCGCACAGATGAAAAATTATTAAACGAAAACTTTATTAAGAAGAAAAAAAGTATTTTAAAACTAAATTTTCAGTAAAGATTTAAAAATAAAAATATATCTATGTTTGTACAAGAAATTAATTAATGTTATTGTAAAATGGAAATGATTATTTTAATTAGTAAAAGTAAACTATTACAGTAGTTCAAAATATATAGAATAAAATAAAAAAAATTTTTTTTAACTTACGTATCTGCCTACTTTATACATTTTCTAAGTTCAAATGCCTAGTGGCGCCCTGTAGTGCAGATACAGTAAGACTCACCTTAAACCCCAACCGTTATAATATATATATATAAATAATAATTATAACTCAGATTAACTTCCAATAAGTTATGTAAGGTAAATAAACTATTAAAAGACAGAGTGATGCCATCTATTTGTCCATTAACATTTGTTGGTATTTATGTTTACTTTATTTACATAATTTTAAATGAGGTAATGAATTCAATCTATTGGTTATATATATATATGATAAACAAAAATGCAAGTTAAAAAACTTGCTAACGCTTGTATTTATGTCCACAGATGGCGTTCTACCAAAAACACCGATCAAGCGTATGTTTTGTTTACATAAATGTCAGAGTAGCATTCACTATCTCTAACTATAATTCCACTTTCAGATCATGATTTCAAGCTATTTGCTATCATCAGTGAAAGACAGGAATAAAGAAACTAGATCTAAATACAAACTCTGAGCGTTTATGAAACAATTTCTATTCAGCTTGCAAGCGTGAATTTTTTACACGTAATGTCTTCAAACTCAGCATAGCAAACCAGATAGCTATATGGGTCTGATCTCAGTTCAGCATCACCACATAGTAGAAGCCTCTGCAATCTATATCATTGCAAGAAAGACCTCAAAGGTACATTTATGATAAACAAAAATGCAAGTTAAAAAACTTGCTAACGCTTGTATTTATGTCCACAGATGGCGTTCTACCAAAAACACCGATCAAGCGTATGTTTTGTTTACATAAACGTCAGAGTAGCATTCACTATCTCTAACTATAATTCCACTTTCAGATCATGATTTCAAGCTATTTGCTATCATCAGTGAAAGACAGGAATAAAGAAACTAGATCTAAATACAAACTCTGAGCGTTTATGAAACAATTTCTATTCAGCTTGCAAGCGTGAATTTTTTAGACACGTAATGTCTTCAAACTCAGCATAGCAAACCAGATAGCTATATGGGTCTGATCTCAGTTCAGCATCACCACATAGTAGAAGCCTCTGCAATCTATATCATTGCAAGAAAGACCTCAAAGATACATTTATGATAAACAAAAATAAAAGTTAAAAAACTTGCTAACTCTTGTATTTATGTCCACAGATGGCGTTCTACCAAAAACACCGATCAAGCGTATGTTTTGTTTACATAAACGTCAGAGTAGCATTCACTATCTCTAACTATAATTCCACTTTCAGATCATGATTTCAAGCTATTTGCTATCATCAGTGAAAGACAGGAGTAAAGAAACTAGATCTAAATACAAACTCTGAGCGTTTATGAAACAATTTCTATTCAGCTTGCAAGCATGAATTTTTTAGACACGTAATGTCTTCAAACTCAGCATAGCAAACCAGATAGCTATATGGGTCTGATCTCAGTTCAGCATCACCACATAGTAGAAGCCTCTGCAATCTATATCATTGCAAGAAAGACCTCAAAGATACATTTATGATAAACAAAAATGCAAGTTAAAAAACTTGCTAACGCTTGTATTTATGTCCACAGATGGCGTTCTACCAAAAACACCGATCAAGCGTATGTTTTCTTTATTCCTGTCTTTCACTGATGATAGCAATAGCTTGAAATCATGATCTGAAAGTGGAATTATAGTTAGAGATAGTGAATGCTACTCTGACGTTTATGTAAACAAAACATACGCTTGATCGGTGTTTTTGGTAGAACGCCATCTGTGGATATATATATATAGTAACCTAATAAATATGTAGAGAGAATAATAACTGTGTAAATACATAAGTGCAGATAGCAAACACTATACTATATCTTAGAACTCTCTCAATAGCAAATATTTGCAAAACTATTATCTATAGCTATGCTCAGTGGGTTCATAACATTTGCCATAATAGAAAGATATACAGGGGAATCATTATAATAAAATATAGTAAAATACAAAGTAACGTTCTATTAATAAATGAAGAGAAAAAGAAATCTCAATCACACTGTCTTAAATAAAAGAATCTTAATTTTGTAAACATATGCCATTGAGGTTACTTTTTTTTTCTTTTACAAAGATTTAATCCAATTTCCATTTTCTAAAGATCTTCTAAGCAACTCATCATTTTGATCAGCTAAAAATATTATTTATTTTTTATTAAATCCATAAATGTTCTTTAAAATCTATACTACTTAAAATCTTTCTTTGAATGTAAACTTTTAATAGTGAATAAATTTAATAAATGGAATAATATAGCCTATTAAATTAAATCAGAGTATCTCAGGGTAATATACTCTCATAAATTCTTTTGACACATTAGATTTATTTTATTTCAAATGCAATCCTATTTAATAAAATAAGTAAGACTTACATTTTTCTTAAGCTGCTATCATATCATAATTATGACAATAATAATATTACTACTACTTAAATAAAATATAATAAGATCTTTTAATTTTATAATAAGTGAAAAAATAATTAATCTAGGATTATACTCAGATATTAAGAATAAATAAGGGATTTTGTAAATATTCTAAAATAAATCCACTTGAGTAATTTCTAAATATGAATTAGGTTCTTGTAAAATTAAATCTTATCATAAAATAATAAATATAATGTTCTAAGAAATAAAAAGATTTAAAATAAACATGTATGGTGATTTGACGTAAGCAAATGGAATTAATTAAAGAGATCCAAATTGATAAAACAAATTTTAATATTTTATTAAACAAATACATCTATCAATAATGTGATTCTTATTAATTGAAATGTCATGTACTCATTTATCAAATACATTTAAAATAATTGTATATTATTTTATATGCATTTAAATTTTTCTCAATATGTGAAATGATTGCTATTTGATAAGTGGGATGAAGTGAAGAAATGACTATAAACATTTCTTAAATATAACAAAAAATATTTATTTACAGAAAAATAACAAAATTTACAAATAATTCATATTTTAGTCCCTATAGAGCAAAAAGTTCTCACAATATTGCTTTTGCAAAAATTATCAAAAGGATAAAAATAAAATTTACATATGCTTTGTTAAAATAAATTCCATTAGATTAAGCAAAATAATCCAGTATATTACAATAACTTTTTATATAGGGTATATGAACACAGACTTTCAGATGACCCATCACTCTCCACTCTCTCTAATACCACTTGAGTGGAGAGTGATGGGTCATCTGAAAGTCTGTGCTCATATACCCTATATATTACATATATAGACACAGGTATAGAATAAGCCTGCATTTCAGTTAATAACTTTTTATTGTTCTTTAATATATTCATACCATGATAATAACCTTCATATAAATAGTGTCTCTTTTATGAATATTTAGCTTACTCAATAATAATAGTATTCACTTACCAAGCCAGTGATGAAGAAATTATAAGACAGATGTATATTGTCTATTTATTCCTAGAATAAACTTTAAAATTTTTTAATTTAATTATTTATTATACATAGTCCTGATAATTAGCAAAGCTCAAATATAGGACTTGCACATTTACAATGTATTATTCACATTTTAAGTTAACCAAAAATGCTATAGAGGTAAGGTAGAATTTCTCAATATCTTGAAAAAAAAAAACTAAAATGCCAAATAAAGCCATGGTAAAATCTTACACATGTTTTATTAAACTACAAATAAAAATAAAACAAGATAAAGTTAAAATTATGTCATAGCACATATAATGCAACTACTTTTAGGCTAATAAAGGAACTATGACTTTGCCAGTCATCAGGAGAAATAATGAGAATGCTCATCAGGGACAAAAATATTAAATAGGAATTGCCTTAAAAATAAAGAAAGTCTAAACTGTTATTTCTAAACATGTATTAAATGAACAATAAATAAAAAGAGACAACACTACCATCCCTTTTGGAAGATAAGCTTGCAAAATAATGATGGAGATGCACACTACCATCTTTAAATAAACTGGCATATAAAAGCACTCTTTAAATAGAGAAAGATAAGTCTAATATCTCTAACAGAACACAATAGTAAATGTGAAATATGATAAATAACAATAATTAATGCCAATTATAGCTTTATTCATATTAGGCAATAAATAATTATATAATAAATCATAAAAATATACATCTCCTTATTCAGCTTACAGCCTAACAATATAACCTCATAAATAAATTATTATTTTAAATAATATGTAAATATGATAAAGTATTATTCTTAGTACTTTAAACTTTAAATTTTCAAAATAGAGCTTATAACATGAAAATAATATGCACATAATTAAACATGGTATGAGAAATCATAGTATAAATAAATTCATTTTTACCATCAAAATATAAATTAAATAATGTACATCTGCTTTCTTCTTGAATCATTCTCTATTAAACTTGAATATGAAGAAATATCATAAATATCATAATTAATACAAAATATATCTTATTGTTTAATATAGTTAAAACTCTATCTTTGACTAAAAGTAATATATTAATGTATAGTCTTATCAATAATCATTAATGTGATTGTCAGAAGATGATAATAATCAAACGAGTGCATGTAAACTTTTTGTATGTTAATATGATAGTAAAATATTTGAGAAGGTTTGAGTTTTGATCTAAATAAAGAGGCAAATTCAGACAAATGTATCATATAATTATTTTCTCTTTTTCTGATTTCTTTATTGATTTGTTTGTTGTGATAGTATACAGTACTAGCCTTGAAATATATATTTAAAATATTGTATACATAATACTAATAACAATCCATGAAGCAAAAGCTTAATTAATATAATAAATTGGGAGACACTCTCTCCCATGCACTCTTTTTAACTTTGAGCAAAAACTGGTCCGAGTATAAAGATTTAAACATTAAAAACAATTTTTTTGGGCATATAATTGTCATGAAATACTCAAGTCTTATACTGATTAGAAATAGAATTGAAAGTTGTTCTTATCTTATTATATTAAGCATGTATAAAAAAGAAAAGGATATAAAATTAATAAGTCAATGAATACTTAATTAATGAAAAAAAATCATAAAGTTAATCTAAAACTGAAAAATATAGTAATACCTCAATCTTTAGCTTAATAAATGATTATTAATATTTATTGACTTTTTGTTAAAACATGATAATCATCAATGGTGTACATAAAAAGATATATTGCTAAAATGAATTGTGAATAATATATGTATATTCTTAATATTATGTTTGAATTCCGAAAAAAAATGTGAAAATAAAATTAAAGTTATAAGAAGGCTTAGAATTTTTCTTTCAGTTTACCAAAATCAACACATCTAACTATTTAATTAATGGTTATTGAATAAATATATATTCTTATTTGATTAAACATGGAAAAAAATTCCTACTTATTGATATTTAACTAGCTATTAAATATTACAGTCTCTTACTTTACCAAAGAAATGCTGAAAATTCATTGATCCAAAGCAGATGTAAATGGTGCTTTATTTTTAATTACTTACTTATATATATATAATTAAACTGATTTTTCTCAAAGCTTTATTGGTTTATAAATATAAGACATATAAAAGCAACCTATGTTCATCATCATCAGCAATCACAACACAACATTTTTTTATAATTAAAAGATTGCCATGTCAGCAGATTGTTTTATCTTTTTGGTGTTGATACACATGGGCAGTTTTTGTGCGATTTATATGTATATGATATTAAATCTTCAATATACTGTCTACCATATTTTTTGCTTTTATTTTATACATTGCAACATGGTGAAAAAAATCGATCTCTGCAGGAAATATGTAGAGAATGTTGACCTTTATTTTCAACAGTCTATAAAGGAACTGACATCGCAACAATATAGCAATATCATTTGTATTTAAATATCACTAATAGAGTCCTTGAATATTGAAGTTTGAATGTACAAGTTAGTAATTGTTTAACAAATCCTATATACAATGATAAAGTAATAGACAAAACTTTTTATCACTAATTTGTACATTCAAACATCAAATTTTAATAGATTATAATTAGAAACTGGTCATTTCAAAGGCAGTTGAAATGATTGCTATTTTTTGAAATACTAATGCAATATATATCCTTTTTCACCACATCTATGTTTCCTATTGTAATGTTGAGTTACTAATAGATATCAAATTATAGTGCTTATTAAATCCCTATCCTTTAATATCCTATCCAAAATTGCCAGAGTAGTTTCAAATTTATGGATTTTATCGGTGAGAAGCTTTGGATCATGAAACAGTACATGAGGATCTGTAGAAATCTTCATAATCTATAACAGAGAGGTAAATGATGGTTGCTAGTGTAAGGTGCACTAGATCCTAAAGATCCAGGTGTACTTTTCCAATATCCGAAGCTCCTCATGGATGAATGCCATAAGCTTGAATCTAGTCTGGGAATATTTGGTAGAATACCATAGGATAAGAATTTAGTAAGCATTATCATTTCACATCTATTAGTTAATAAAGTTTTAGATGTAGTGAAAGAAAAATGTATGCTGCAAAAGCAGAAATATGTAAGCTGGAATCATATATATATATATTATTTAAAACAATAATATTAAGATTAATTGCACTTTTTCATCATATTGACATGTATAAAATAAAAATAGAAAATACATTGAAGAATTATATTTTTAAAATGTACTTATAAATTGTGTGTGTAATATATATATATGTCCACAGATGGCGTTCTACCAAAAACACCGATCAAGCGTATGTTTTGTTTACATAAACGTCAGAGTAGTATTCACTATCTCTAACTACTCTGACGTTTATGTAAACAAAACATACGCTTGATCGGTGTTTTTTGTAGAACGCCATCTGTGGACATAAATACAAGCGTTAGCAAGTTTTTTAACTTGCATTTTTGTTTATCATATATATATAACGTATTCATATACTGTTGAAACTTCTTACAGATCTTCTACATACTAGTAATAATTTTTAATAAGTTTGATTCAGCTTTTTAAATATATAATTTATCAAAATTTTGACATAAAAAAAACTTTGTTATATATTAGCCCTAAGGAAAAACTGATATTTTAGTAAAAATGTAGGTTGCTTACTTAGAAAAAGTATCCACACAAGAAAACAGAATATTTCTAATTGTGAGAATTATAATTTTTTGAAAAAAATTTTCTACAACCTGATTCAGATTGTTCTCATCGTGAGAAACTTTCCCAGTCACTAAGGAATTCTTTTTATGAAGTCTTCTATATAGAATTCTCTAAAATAATTTTAATTTCATAATTATATATTTATATATATGGAAATATTAGTTTTACATAGTAATTCATGATATTTGTAAAATGGGCTAAGGAAATATGATCATTTCTTCCTATAATTCATGAAAAGATATTAATAATAGGTATCAATAGAATATAATTAAGTTTTCTAATATGTTAGGCAATGATACATTTTTTTAAAATATAGGTCATATTTATTGAAGTAAAAACCAAATTAATATTAGGATACACATATTAGAAATTATCAAAAACTATTTTATTTATTAATTTGTTTCAGTAAATAATTACTTTTACTACTTCTGTTTTGCTTAGCATTTTATATATCACTGATCTTCATAACTTTAGAAATGGTGATCATGTGATGAACTTTAGCATAAATAATTAATATGAAAAATAATTGTATTCCTCTCATAAAAGTATTTACACTTATATCTATATCAGATTTCTTGTGATATATTTGACTCTGAACTGAATGAAGTGATAGATTGATTATGAATCTAACTTACCACATCTAAATACTTTTCTTTACAAGTGAAAAAATATAGCAGAAAAACAATATGTTATTATTATAAATTCACAAAAATAAATACATTCAAAGAAAAATACATTTAGTACACTTAATATCTATCTATCTATCTATCTATCTATCTATCTATCTATCTATCTATCTATCTATCTATCTATCTATCTATCTATCTATCTATCTATCTATCTGTCTGTCTGTCTGTCTGTCTGTCTGTCTGTATGTCTGTCTGTCTACCTACCTACCTACCTACCTACCTACCTACCTACCTACCTACCTACCTACCTACCTACCTACCTACCTACCTACCTACCTACCTACCTACCTACCTACCTACCTACCTACCTACCTACCTACCTACCTACCTACCTACCTACCTACCTACCTACCTACCTACCTACCTACCTACCTACCTATCTATCTATCTATCTATCTATCTATCTATCTATCTATCTATCTATCTATCTATCTATCTATCTATCTATCTATCTATCTATCTATCTATCTATCTATCTATCTATTAATATACCATATGTTTATATGACATAATTTTAAAAATGTTTAAAATTAAGATAAAAAAAATCCAATCAAAGATATTAAAAGTGGGAATAGAAAATGACTATAGTAGAAACATATCTGCAATATTCGGTTCCAAGTCCCCTTATATACATTGTGTGTCATGTATAATATTTCACCTTTTGTTGATAAACTGTGAATAAAATAAATAAATATATTGTTTGTTGAAATGCAAGTGTTCAGTACTTTTCAGCATGCATATTTATGTTTAACACAGATACGTTTTTTATGTGTAGTATACATATATAAAATAAAATAATAATCTAAACAAATTTTTTTACAAATAATAATAATAGTTATTAATAGCAAATTGAGAACACATTTGCATATATTTTGAAAAATTAAGAATAAGAAGAAAAAAAATTACTGCACCAAATTTTATTTTTAAATAAAATAAATAACAAAATGTCTGACTTTGATATTCTTTTTTCCCAATATTTTTATTATAAGAACATAATAGTACTCTTGTTATTACAAAAGTATGTTCTATGTAATTACTTTTTATGATTGTAAGTCAATGTCAACCTTAATTAAACTCTAAAGTTTTGTAAAACATATAGCATTATGCATAGAAAACATTAAATTATAACAAATACTAATCAAATTTATAAAGAATGAAAAAGAAGAATAAAATATATGTAATTTCAACCTGCACAGAAGAAAGTGTGTTAATAAACATGATAAAGTAAAAAAAAAAGACAAAATAAAAAAAAATGACAGCTGATATTTCTTTTTTAACTTTGATCACATATGGTTCTCAAAGATGGGACAATGACTGTTTGAATATCATAAAATTATTAAATTTATAACTTTTAATAATTTTTTGCTTATTTATTTACAGTTATGATTGTTTACATTTTTGTACAGCATATAATTGATGTCATGTATATTCATACTTTATAGTTCACAAGTCCAATATATTTGAAAAGAATTAAATATTTAGTGGTTTAAAAAGTATTTTTATTTGTTTTAATTTATAATTTCAAAATAACATATTTTAATTCTTTTTAAGACTGAAAGATATTTTATTTTTGAAACTTGTCTGTTATTGAAGGAAAAAAATTCTTAGTTTTGGTGTCAATAATGATTAGATGATTAATGGTTTATATAAAAGATCTATATAATTTATTTTGGGGAGAATAAATAAAAAAGAAAATATAGAGGTTTGATTTTGTTAAACATATTGTATAAAGCAGGAATGGTAAACCTCTAATATATAAGTCAACTCTGTCCCTTCA
Source organism: Epiperipatus broadwayi (assembly GCA_028023455.1). Taxonomy (NCBI): domain Eukaryota; kingdom Metazoa; phylum Onychophora; class Udeonychophora; order Euonychophora; family Peripatidae; genus Epiperipatus; species Epiperipatus broadwayi. Next base: position 486,024 of record JAQFVV010000127.1, on the reverse strand, counting down.
AAACTATTACTGTGGCCTTTGGATGTTTTCAGAAATATATATAAAATGGCCCTGTATAAAACTTCTATTTAAACACACACATAGAGCAAATAGTTAATTAAAAGTTAAGTAAAATAAAAAAACAAATTTCTTAAAGTATATATTTTTCTGTCCAACATTATAATAGTTCCAGTTCATTACATCAAAAGTGTAATATTATAACAAATTTCTTTTTGTGTGTCTATCTGATTATAGATTTAAAACATGATGTTGAGGATGTGCTAGCAAAAATAAAACTGAAAATTTACTTTGTTTTTTATTAATATTATTTTGTATTTAATTTTTTATTAACATAAAAGAAATTGATGCTGAAAGCCATGCACTACTAAAGAAATGAACAGCATGCTTTTAATAAAAAGAAATAGCAAATTGATGTATATGATATATCTGGAAAGAATTTCAGTTATTAAAGAACACAATATTTAGAGGTATTATTTCTCAAAACATTCTGATTACAACAAAATTGATAGAAAAAAAAATATTAAAATATGTTTCATAAAAAGTATAGTGAAGTCAGAAAATTCTGTGAAAACAAGTTGCATTATTTTACAAAAAAAAAAGCAAAAAATGATAAACCATTTTCAGAAGAGAATTTATAAAAGACAGTATCCTAACTGTTGTAGAATCGATCTCTTCAAAATATAAAAGAAAATTTAAAAATATAACTATATCAAGAAGAATAATTACATGGTGGATTACAAAATTCTCATTATATGCAAAACAGTCATTAATAATAATAATGTTAGTGTGTTTTTAATTTACAAAAAAAATATGGCCCTCATTTAACAAGAGAAAGTTGTAAATAGCCTGGCAGTTGAAAAGATTACCCACCCTAATGATTAGGGCTAAATTAATTAAATTTTGATCAAATACAGCAGACTAATGATTAAGTCAATAATTTTGTATGTCCTGAAAATGTTATGATAAATATCCAAATGGACCATGGGAGGAGTTGATTTTTTTTGCATAAAAAAAAACCCCAGTCAATTGAACTATTCAATGGAAAAAAATATTATGTAAAAAAATATTCGTGAGATATAAAATAGTAGAATATGAAAGTAAGGAATCTAATCATTCATCAGAGTTTATGTAATTAATATTGTAGCCTTACTGAAGGCTTTACTATAAAGACAAAGATAAGTTAAAGAATCTTACTTTAAGATAGTTCTGGGCAGCCAGGAACAAGCTTTAAGGAAGTAACTACCTGTTTGATAACCAACATAATTATAAATATTATTGTCCAATAAGAATTTTAAAAACAATAAATTATCCGAATTAACATCTATAAATTAAGACATCAGTATCATTTTTTAAATTTGAAAAATAATAACATCATTCTAAACTACAAGCAACTGTCAATAAATCTGAAAATTCAAACTAAGCATTTTCTATGACTGACATAAACTTTCGTGTTGACAAAGCTGTTTCCAAAAAAAATGTGTTAAACTTTTAAAAAACAAACTGGTTCAATAAAATAGGTTTTATTGATTTATTTCTGTCAAACATTTATTGCTCAGATAATTATAAATTTATTAACAAAATAGTTAATACTAGAGAATAATGTTTTTAATATTGTAATCAGAATACATAATAGCATTTATAATTTTAATAATTATTTTGTATTCATATATATATATATCAGTTTCTTTATTTAAAATGTATTAATTCATACTTCATTAATATATTGAAGAAATTTCTATTTAACTATTAGCCATTTCTTAAATAAAGGAATAATTTATAATCAAATGGGTACGCGTATAAAATTAAACATGCTATCAGTTATCTATATTCGTATTAATTTGGTTTGTGTTTTTTAAGTTCAGACTGAGTTAGATAATTATGCAAATGAACAAGAATGAGGGTATAAAGAAGTGGTGCTTGATATAAATATTTTGTTCATCACAGGAGTTTGATTATATCTAATTATTAACAGCAACTATTACAATTTTCGCATCTGTCGTATTTCAATATATAATCATTTTTTAAGGATGTCTTTGAAGTGATTAACTTTTTCAATATAATCTATTTGATATATAAATTAATAATACTATTTAAAACATCCTAATGTAATCATGAATCATTGTAAATATATTTTTATTAAATAATACTGTGAACTTCTATATTCAAATTTTGACACCAAATAAATTTTATTGGTTGTATTTAAAAATGAATGGTGTTTCTATGTTGATCTGTTATTCCTCTAGAAATATATAGATTAAAAATAGATAATACAATAGATGATATATTGAAGATTTAAAATGAACAAATGGATTGTTTATTTTATAGTTTGAATATTTACTTGTACATTTTTATTATGTGACTTCTCTTTTTTAATTTGAATATAGTGGCTTTAATGAAAAAAGAGACTGGTAGGTTTGCTGTCTATGAAAAGTCATGAAAGTCTTTTTCTGAAGTATAATGCCAAAGAACTTTACCTCATTAAGTTTTACTCTTTTTCTTGAATTATCTTCATAACAAATTAAATCACTTATGTAATTAAATTTATTTCAGAAGACCTTTTCACCTTTTTAAATTGCCACAAATATGCAAAAGGCGAAATAGATAATTAGAGTGGTGCTTTAAAAATAGTATCTATCCCACTTCTTAGTCTCAAAAGTTGCACATATTGCTCCAAATTAGACATTATTGGGTTTGATTTGCAATCCTAAACTCTACTAAAACTGAACAAAGAATTCATTAAAATATTCCTTTTATTAATAATTTACCTGTAAATTTGATTCACAAGCTACTCTCAGAGTTCTTTCTTAAGAAATTAAATAGTCAATAATGTATTCATTTATTCCATTATTATTGCAATAGTGTGATGTAACAAGTCTTTATATAAAATAATATGTCTCAGTTATGGTAAATATCTACACTGCAAGCAGAAATCTGATAATTAGACTACTCATATATATTTCAGCTAGTTGAATAGATATGTTGCTAGCAAAAATGATAATACATAAACAAGTAAAGTCTTAAACTAGATTTCAAAAGTTACTATATAGGAACTAAAAAGATTGCATGGTATAATACTGAAATAGTATATAAGTGTTACTAATACTGATAAAAACTAAACCATATGGTCTCTAAAAAATTTTGCATTCTTTCCCATTAGCAGTAAAAGCTGAATCACAGAAAAATCTATATGGGACATTAATCTTTTTGGTAGTCACCTAATTTTGTATATTTAGAAAAGTGGATGGTAAAATATTGAAAATTTTGATATCAAAGTTAAAAATTGTTTTTAAAACTTTAACATATTTTAAGCAAAGATTACAAGAGGGTGTAATAGCAAGGTTTTGTTTTCAATTTAAAATAAGGTTTAATAGATTTAATTTTAATATAATTTATTAAAATTTTGTCCACTTTTTAAAAATCTCTACAAAAGTGATAGAACTTAATAATATTTTAGATAGCTGACTTAACTTTTTAGATACAGAAGAGTGTGGAGGAGTTTTGATATTTTAATCTTAAAACTTCAATGTTTTAAGTAATGTGTGTGATTTTCTTAGTTTCAGTTGAAAGCTTTATTTAAATAATAAAAAAATAGTTTACAATATAGTTTTATTAAGCATTTTTTTTAAAAAAACGTTTTTTTTTTCAAACAAAAAAAAATGTCAAAGAATTTTCAAGAGAAAAGTAACTTACTAATTTATTTTATGTACATAATTATGTACACATACTAAATGTGAAATATACACAAAAAGTATCAATATTACCTTACTAGAAAAATATCTTTGATATATATATACATGTGAAATTAATTTAAAGTAAAATTGTACTTATTAAGTAAAGTTCATTTGCAATATAATTTTGGTGAACATTTTTTAAAAAAAATAAAAATTTGCAATCAAAAGTAAAAATGACAAACCTTTTTCACCTGACTTTTCCATCTAGCAGACTGCTGTTTTATCAGTCTGGAAGTCAAAAAATTGAATTTGCATTTTTCATTTTCTAGTGAGAGATTTTGCAAACTTTTTTTTAAACTTTAAAATGTACGTATTGTTTTCCTAATATTTTAATTTAAAAAAAAAATCTGAAGCACAAAAGTAAGAATTTCAAAATATGGTAAGATTCACAATGATGATTGTTCACTGTATTCCTGACAGGTTCAAACTTTGTGATATTACTTTGAGAAAATGTTATGAATGAATAAAAACTTGATTTTTTGGAAAGTTTATGATTATTTTTGCATAGTAATTGTGTGATAATTATTATAAATTGAAAAATATATTATTGCATATTTAATTTTTTCAGAAATGTTTTATTTTTAAATATATAAAATTATATTTTCCTGACTAACATTACCATGGAGATTACAGTCACAGAAATTATTATCTTTCTAAAAAATGTCATCACTAACAATCTGTTAGAAAATATAACAATATCACAAAAATTACTAAAAAAATTTAAACTTATAAAGTATAAGGTGATAGATTTACTAAACATTAATAATTATTCATTGAGATTTTAAAAACAAACATTAATCAAAAAAGATTTCATTCATTTTGCAAATTCACTCTGCTTCTACTATAGGTTGAATGATGAAATGATGCTTTGTTTTGATTAAAATCTAATTTTTAAAATAATTACCAAAACTAAATATGATTTTTTTTAAATTTATTTAATTTGTAAACAAAATTATCTATCAAATGATGTCAAATTTATTATATTCCAATCAATAATAATGGTTTGATATTAAAATGAAAGTTGAAAGCTTATAGCAAGTGAGAATAAAGAAATTTGTCAGAATATAGGAGAGTTAAAAATATTTCATATTTTAATCACTTATATACACATTATATACACATACTAAATAGGGTATATACATAATACTTATACATAATAACTTATAGTAGAAAATCCTAGTGATATATATACATATATCAACTATAAGTGTCCAGTTGATTTAAATTACAATACAATTTTATATTTTTATTTAATCTGCCAATACTAAAAAGTTAAAAATAATATATATTTTTTAAAATTAAATGCTTTTATTTATTATGCACTAAAAAGAAAAAAAAGTTTCTTCATCCACAATTAGTATTTTTTGATTTAACTTGAAATAAAAGCATAAGTGGATGGCCAGAAATTAAGTTAATCTTTATTTTTTATAAAAAGTGATTGACTTCATTAATTTTTGGATCCCCTATGCTTTTTTTCAAGTTATATCAAAAACCCTCAATTATGGTTGAAAAAAAATTTTGTTGCATTTTAGAGTGTGATAAATAGAAGTGTTCAATTTTTAAAAAAATTGCATCTTTATTATTTCAAATAAACTACATGTAAAACAAAAGTCTATATGTGGGTTCTTTTTATTTTTAATAGTTATCAACCAATTAGTGTGTAAAAATAATCAGAAATACTTAATAAGCAAGCAAAAATTAACATATTTATTATTCCAAAATTTTTTTGTGAAAATGAGACTACAAAGAAGGAAACTGACAATGTCTTGGAGGAGATTATTTGTTTCATTAACAATAGAGTAAAGATGTTTAGTAGTTTTTAATTGTGCATAAGATACTAAATAGTTTTTAAAAAAAATTAATAACTCCAGGAATAGAATTACAAATAAAATCTTTATGCCAATATTAGTTAATATAATGGTAAAAATCTAATGTGGCAGAACTACATGCTATTTCTGAAGTAAGCAAACCATGGAAAAAATGTAAATGAGTGTTGAAGGATTATTACTAATCATAAGAAATAAAACCAATTGTTTATATCAAATAAAAGGTTAATAAATTAATGACATTATTGATTAAATAGTATATATATATATTAAAATTATTTGTATTTGCCTGCTATGATATCACATATTTATTAATTGTATTTATTAATGTGATTTTACATTTAAAAAAATATTTATAATAACACTTTTTTTTTTTTACACTAGCTAAAAGGCTCTCTTAATAGAAAATGGCATCATTTTGTAATGAAATTAATTCAAAAAAGTGTCTCAATTAATAATATTGTTTATTTAAATGAAAATTACAATGTAAAAAAATATTTATTTTAAAAAAATTACAAAGCGAAAAGAACAATTTTAACAGTGCCATTGAAATGCATAATTTTCTCTGGAATTTATTTGTAACAAGATTAATATTGTATTAAATATTAATATTGTAATTAAACAGGATTTGAACCCAGACTTTGAAGCTCCCTATAGTCATTCACTCTTTCCAATATATCTGATATGCATGACCACATGTAAAAAAGATAAATGATCTCCAATATATGTATACATGCTGAACCAACACTCATCAGTTGGTGTGGACCATCATCTCCCACACATCTATATATCCAGTGTTATATTAAAATAGAAAATCTACAAACTTTAATGGATAGGTGTTAATCATCTCCACTCCCCAACTCTTCAGCCATTCATATCAGTGAAAATTGTGTGGAGTTTGTATTATTTTCATTCCAAAAATTCATATAAATAAAAGAATTCACCTGAAATTACAGGCCTTCCACTGAGGTGACCCATAAGCTTGAAAACAGTTGGTCTGGAGGTAGGGATAACAATAGAGATTTTGAATTATTTCTCTTTTGGCACTTATAAAAACAAAACTTATTTAGAGCTATTGGTAAGCCCCATCTAGTGATCATAAAATGCAAGCTTAAAAGCAAGTTACGAAATTTATAACGTTTTAATTATTATGTGTACCCTTGAAGATTTTTGCAATGCTATAAATTGCAGAGGCTATTGCTATGTGATGAAACTGAGCTGAATTCACACTCATATAGCTATCTAGTTTGTAAGGATGGATTTGAAGACATTTATGTGTCTGATAAATTCATGCTTTCAAATTGATAGAAACATGTTTTATAAGTGCTGACTTTTGAATTAGTATTTTAGATCTAGTTTTTAAACTCCCAGCCCTCCACTGAGGTGAGCCATAAGCTCGAAACCAGTTGGTCTGGAAATAGGGATAATGATAGAGATTTTAAATTCTGTCTCTTTTGGCACTTATAAAAACAAAACTTGTTTAGAGCTATTGGTAAGCTCCATCTAGAGATCATAAAATGCAAGCTTAAAATCAAGTTACAAAATTTATAACTTGTTTTAATTATTATAAGTGTACCCTTGAAGATTTTTGCAATGCTATATATTGCAGAGGCTATTACAATATGATGAAACTGAGCTGAATTCAGACCCATATAGCTATCTAATTTGTAAGGCTGGATTTGAAGACATTTATGTGCCTGATAAAATCATGCTTTCAATTTGATAGAAACGTGTTTTGTAAGTGCTGATTTTTTAGTTAGTATTTTAGATCTAGTTTCTAAATTCCCAGACCTCCACTATGGTGAGCCATAAGCTCGAAACCAGTTGGTCTGGAAGTAGGGATAATGATAGAGATTTTGAATTCTATCTCTTTCGGCACTTATAAAAACAACGCTTGTTTAGAACTATTGGTAATCTCCATCTATTGATCATAAAATGCAAGCTTAAAAGCAAGTTATGAAATTTATAATACTAAAGTGATTAGAGTATATTTTTGATAATTTCATTGAGAGAATATATCTGAAGATTGAATACAATGAAGAGCTACAATTAGTTAAGGTATCAAAATCTATCAGAAATAAAAACTCACTTGCAAAGACGATTGAAAGGCAATATTGCAAGATGTGAAATAGAGAAAAATCAAACATTTGATATACTGGAGATACTTTAAATAATCATTGCAAAACTCATCTTTAATTTTTAAATTCATTGTTTTTCTCTTTTTGTAGAGAGATTTAGGATAATATAAGTGATTTTACTATTAATTACTAATGAGAGTTATTTGCAAACAGGACTTATTTATAAGATAGACCTTTTGCAGAAATTATATATTACAACATAATATAATTAATACATTGTACAAGCTTAAACCTGCATTTATATATGTAATATATGCGGATTCGAACTCAGACTTTCACACGACCCACTACTCTCAGTGCCATCTCATATTGCTGATCCGCCTGATCAAATGGCCCTGAGAGTAGTGGATCGTGTGAAAATCTGAGTTCGAATCCCGCATATATAACACAATATAATGTAAATTTAAATTTCTTTTCTCATGAATCAGTTCAATTACTTCTCCATGTGCAAAACTGCTTAAAGATTTATTATTCAGATCTATTTTTACTCCCAATCAAGAATCAGTCAAAGTATTTTCAACTTTATATTGTATCTTTTATAGCAATATATCAATTGAGCCAATTACGTAAGATGGAAAAAGAAACTAAGTTGTTACATTCAAAAATTCTTTTACGCAACGTTTAAAGTTTATTTATAGCGTGGATATTTTATTTTTATATCGGCATTTTTTCCCCCAAATATATTATCGGAGAATGACTTTTATTTTATTTTTTTATATACATTGTAATTTCTTAACCCCCCCTCCCACACACACATACACACACTATAATGTCAGATTAAGAAAACAGTGGACGTGAAAACTTTTCTATTGGCACAAGAATCTTTTACTGTTTATATTTTAGTTTACTCAGTCACAAATCAAATTTAGGAACATTTATTTATTTTTTCCTCATGTGTCATAGCATCAGCCGGGACACGAACCCGCCAACCCGGGACAACTGCTTGTAAAGCGGCCGTCGCTGACTTCTCGACCACCAATGTTTGACGGAACATTTAATTTAAAATTAAATGAAACGACTAAATCACTAACATAGAGTCATGTGAATAACTTGTAAGAAGTTTTTATATATGCTTATAAATGTATATAGCAGTTCAGCTTTGTTCTAAGTTAATCTTTGTAAAACGTTGTGTATTGGTAGTGTCCACCCTCCTCCAGCTAGCCTACAATCTATGTTCAAATTTTAGTCAGATAATATCTGAAACTTTAATTATTATTTCAATCAGATTTAGGATTTTTTTCTTCAAATAATTGAATTATAGTTAATCCAAATAATAAGTTAATATTGGTCGATAAAGGATATTTAGATTTTTTAGTTAAAGATAAACACATATAGAAAATTATTATGAAGTGTTTTTTCAGAGATTTTGAGAAAATACATGCATATATTTGTTTTAATTTGGTAAGTAAAACTTTCAATGTTTCTATTTCTCTAAGATGATCTGTTAAAAATACTTTTGTCCTACGAAATATTATTTAAAGACTTTTAATTGTTTTATTTATATTCCTATTCTATAAATTCTATACAATACTCTATAAAATAAACCTAAAAAAGATAATTTTGCAAAATAATGTAATCCATATTTCATTTTCACTTTTAAAAAAGTAAACAATAGCGACGTGTACCTTTTATTAATCGAGCTAATATAGATTTAACCTAAATGTGCAAACAAACTAAAGAACCAAGCATCCAATTTGTATAATAAAATAGCAGCCGCGTATTTTTTTACTTAGTTATCAAATATATATATTTTTTATCAAACATATTTATTGAAAACACATAGAAAAATGTAAGATAGTAGTAGTATTAATTTTTTATTTAATCTTCTCGTGGTTTAAAATGTTGTTTAATAAAAAATATAATTAGTTTTTGAAGATTTATGGTTTTTTTTAAATACGTAAGAATCGAAAATTTATTAATCAGTCCAGTTATTACTTAAAAAATTATTGACTGTATTACTGAATATGTGATTGTCCTCAGATGAATATTTAATCTCCGAGTTTCTCATTGCATACTAATTTGTTAATCATTAAAGCATCCGTTGCTTCCAGGAGTGAAGGGTTGATGCCCACTTAATTATAGTTCTTAAAGATTAATAGTTTTAGTTAATCAAATGTAAGTTTATAAAATATTTATTTAATAAACAAAATAATCTTATATAAAACACTTTTTATTTTATCAAAATATTTTTTATATCTCAAATGACATATTTAATTTAAATTGAGCTTGTTTTTTAAATCCTGAAAAATAATAATGAAATTTTTATAACCTTTTTCCTCATGTGTCATAGCATCGACCGGGAAGCGAACCCGCTAACCCGGGACAACTGCTTGTAAGACAGCTGTGATGACCTCTCGATCACCAATGCTTGACAAATTTTTATAAGCTTTTATAACTTCCTATTGCATATAATGTATGTAATATAATCTAGTAAATATCCTTATAATGATTGCCACATCTACTTGTATGGTAAGACTATGTGACATTTGAATCATATATATATAAAGTCACTTTACTACTTTACTAGCCAACTTAAATAACAATCCAATATTATTTGGTAAATAGATATTTATTTGTTTTGGCTAGAGGATAAAAAACAAGAATTTAATACCACTCAAATTTTCATTTCACACAGCGTTTTTCTTCATTTTTTCACTGAGCCTATATGAGAGAGGGGAAGCTTCTAGGGTTATTACTTTGGTTGGTTGGATCATATTTAAGCATTATGATTCAATTTACTAGAATTAACACCGATTTAGGTGATTCTGAAATAAATACAATTTTGAATTTTTTAGGATATTATTCTTTAATCTTATTGTTTATTGATTACTTTCTGAATCATTTTTTTTTTCCAAATGATATGAGCTTTGATTACATCAGTTTTGTTTTTATATACTTGAAAAACATAATTTTTAAATTAGATAAAATATGACCATAGATGAATGGATAAACTAATTTAAAATATCAGTAAATAGATATTAAACCATTAAAATGATAGATGATAATTTTTTTATACTTACTTACTCAAGCTGTTTGCTAAAACAGTAGAATATTGTTTCTCCACAATAAGGACATCTAGTGCAAGCTATAATAATCAATAGATATTAGAAGATGATGCATTAAAAATTCTCAAATTATCAAATAATCTGAAGTGTATCTTTGAGATTTAACAGTTATTTATGCAGTTCTTAATTTACTACATAAGAGATTTCATGAGGTTAATTTATAATATATAATCAGATGTACTTTCCTGTTTTGACTAATGAACTACTTTTCAGCACCCCTTTATTTTTCAGATTTCTATGTAAATGCAAAATAGCTATTTGCATTAGCTATCTACATGAATATATGGATTGACATATTTAACATTTTTTGGTCATTCTGTATTGGCTGAGCTGAAATGTTTCTAAAAGCATTTCCTCTATTAGTCAGGACAAAAATTATGTACAATTATGAAAAATAGTATGATATTTTTTATATTATAAATAAATATAAGTAAACGAGTTCTATTATTATATATTGCTTGAATGGCTACTCATATATTCTGTAGTTTAAAAAAAAACTTTTAAACTTTACAATATTGTTTTGTTTAAAATTATTATTCTATAATATGATGAAACATAAATTATATAAATATGTTGAATTTTTAGTCACCATTTATTTACTTTAAGCATCATAAATAATTACTTTAGCAGTAAGAATAATTATAAAAATACAATTTTTTGACTGTGATTTATTGCATAAACCTGCATCTTTTAAAACTTACTGTAGACATTAGGACTATTATGTAATGTAAAATATTACAACATATGGAAATTCTGCACATAAGATAGAAATATCCATTATTACTATCTGATTTAATGAAAAAATTAGAAAATTAGTGGAATGAATTGTGAACAATAGTAATAATTTTTTATCGATTTCTTTTTTCAGTTTTTTATGAATAAATTATTGCACTATTATAACATTTTTACATTGTAAGCATTTATCATAAAAAATCATATTTATAAATAAATCAAATATATCTATCACTATTATTATTGCAATTGTTACTATAGTTTGTTATAACTGTCATTATTTTTATTGTGTTTTATTATAATTGTTCTTTGTAATAATAAAACAGCAATGTTTTATTATTAGCATTATTGGTATTTTGTTTTTGTTATTATTGTTGTTACTTTTTTGTTATTGTTGTTGTTTTATATTTTTTGTCACTCCTATTATTATTATTATTATTATTATTATTATTATTATTATTATTATTATTATTATTATTATTATTATTATTATTATTATTATTATTATTATTATTATTATTATTATTATTATTATTATTATTATTATTATTATAGAGAAAATGGCTGGATTGCAGATTATTTTGAACTCACTCCTCCATTAGCTCCTCATCAGCTTGCCTTTGCTATAGTGGATTATAGATATAAAGAAATACTTTCAAGAAATGGAACTTCGGTATATAATTGTGTTGTTTATTTATTATTTTATGATGATGCTCTTAAAACACATTAAAATTTATGATGTATTTCTAAATTTAAAAAAAAAAAAATAATTTTTATTAAGAAATAGAAGATAATAAATCAATGTCAGAATATTACCAATAGTAATAAAATGTGATCACATAATTATAGAACTATCTAAGAAACCTTACTATGCTTTTGGATAGAGAATTTAATATGTGTGCATTTATGTGTCTAATATATAATTAGGCATACACATATGTGTGTGCGGGTAGTAGGGATATATAGTGGATGATGTTATAGATAGTTGAGTGGATAAATAGATAGGTAGTTAAATATACTAATGGTTATATGAATAAATGTGTTAATGGATATATGGATAGAGAGATAAATAGATAAATAAACAGATAGATGAATGAATGGACACGTTGATATAATCAGTATTTAAAAACATTTCTAATATTCTTTCATAAGCAAATAGTCTAAGATAGTCTTAAGTCTCTAAAATATTCAATTGCCTATGTGGTTTTTCGTTTACTTTAAACTAAGAATAATTGAGTATTCGTTTACTTACTAATTATTGGATTACTAATTTGGATTATTATGTAGACTAGCTAAAAAAATAAATTCTAAACCTGTTTTGGAAATAATCAATTATATTTCCAAATGCTACACGAGTTCAAACCTAAAACCATAAGTATTTTATAAGGGATGTGTTAACAATTATATCATGAGACTACATTATTCATTATATCATAAGATTATTTTATGTATGTGTTTTATTATCGCTTTCTACAAATATTCAATATATTAAATTAAATAAAGGCATTTCAAAAAATATTTATGAAATGTGAATATTTTGTTTTAAAAATCGCTTTTAGATGATCAATAGGGATGACATAAATTATTTTTGGATAATTATAAAGGATTGAACTACATAAAATTATGGATTTAATGTTAAAAACATAAAATACTAGAAGTAATATGGTGTCTAACACATACTTATTTTCAACAAATTGAGTTGTCAGTAAAACAGATGTTTATTATCTAGCTATAGCTTGATAATTGTCAATTGTAATTTGCCATTATTTTTTCACAAATCTTTATAATGAACAGTTGTAGCATCCTATATTGCTACGATAAATTATATATATTGCATTTTTAATTTGCTTCTCTAAAACCAAAATTTAATTTACTTAAATACAATTACAATATTAAATTGATTATGATATAAGTGAAATATTAGTCATTGTTGCCTTTAACAACGTGTGTTATCTGCCAATGTGGACTTTTAATACAATTTTAATTAATATCAGTGTAACTTTTTCACAAAATAATATAATAGCGACAACTGGTTTCCTAATGACAAGATACTGCTATAAATATTAAAGTGCTAGAGAAATTATATAAAAGGGATATTAATATTGCTGTACTATTACTCAAAAAGATAGTAGTTAATAAGTATTTTGTTGAGGAATTTGTCAACTTATCTTCATGCAAAGAAATATTATATGGGTCTGTGTGTAAATTCATTGAAAACAATCAACACTTAGACAATGCCATATTCATAACCTGGATATGAATCCAGGTCAGATAATGTGTGAATGTTTTTTCTAATCAGGCTTAGAATTTTTTTTATCAAATATAGCCAACTTAGATAAAAATTTATAGGTTAAAATCTTCAACAACATTTTTCAAAGAATTGGAGGGATTTTTTTAAAATAAAGAATGTCATAATATTCTTTTAAACCTGAGATCTATTCAAGTCATCTTGTAAAAAAATGATAAACAATAAAATATTACTTACTATTACAGATTAGTAATCACATAATGTTTTGAGTAGTATTATTCTCCACTCTTCTTCAGGAGTTGTTAGTTATATGCACAGTGACAATATTCGCTTAGATGGCATTTGACTTAAATTTGATATTCAAGAATCTAAAGGTGTGAGTTCAACTTCTAAGCGAATATTGTCACTGTGCATATAAACCAACAACACCTGAAGAAGAGTGGAGATAATACTACTCGAAACATTGTGTAATTAACAACCTGTAATTACTTACTATATTTGTTAATTACTGTGATGATGATATTTTAGGCTGTTTTTTAATCCACTAATAGACAATATTGTGTTGTTAGATAAGTTATCTTAAAAGTCTTTAAAAGATTTGTTGTTTAGAATGTATTAAAAGATTGTGATTTACATACATAGAATTGTTTTTAGCAGAAGTGGGAAATAAAGACTTTGATGAAATCTCATCTGTTTTTTGGCTTAGATGTTCTAAACTACTTGATTTTTATGGCAATGTCAAGAGACTGTGTAAACTAGAATTCTTACGTGAGCCACTTTTTATCAGAAAATTGACAGAGTGTTGTCTGAGAAACTTTGAAAGTATATTAGCATTTTTTTGTATCTTGGGCATGCAAGGTAATAAAACTATTGCTAATTCAAAAATGGAAGAGGTAATTTTAATATTAAGGACATGTATTAGTTTATCTCTCCTTCTCCGTTGACCAAAAAGTAAAAAGAGATAAATACAAAACATTATTTGAAAGCTTTTCAGTCAATGATCGGTTTATTTTCTTACAAAAAGAAATAAAAAGACTCGTTATCAGCGACCTTCGTTATTACTTTAGAAATTATCACAATAATATTTCATTATCTAAGCCTTGAATAACCTAATTGTGATTCCATCAAAATGTCAGCGGCCTATTTTTAAACAATAGAATTTTTTGAAAACTTTAAACATTAGGATTTTTATTGCTAATTATTCATAGTATTCTCGATAATAAATATTCCAAGCAATATTTATATCACTTCACTGCCATTTTTTCAGATTTTCTATGCAAATAAAAAATAAAGCATAGGGCATTATTGCTTAAGAGGTCATAAGAAGTTTGAGTACTAGAATCAATCTTAGGATCTCCCAATCCCAAGATGGATGCTCGACCAACTGCATCAAAGCATGCAGAGTATGTAAATTAATACATTTACATTTAATTTCCCAATTTTTATAAGGATAAAAAATCTAACACGTGATATTAAGTAGAGCAAAAAATTCAACTTTATATTGTAAATTTCTATTCATTTTAATACCCTTATGAATAAAATATTTATTAGATTTGTGACTCTTATTAGTGGATAAACAAATGTAAATGATTCATTTAATGTTTACAGTGCAAATCTGGCATTAGAAAGCAGTCCATTGATATACAGGCAATAAAAAATGTATTATTCCAATGATTACATGCTGTTTAAAATATTATTTTAACTAGTGTTTACAGATTTAATATTTGATTATTTATTCACAAGGATTTTTAAATGAGTAAAAGTTAATTCTAACTTGTGAAATTACATTTTTATTTGTACTGAGTAAGGATCTTTTTTTTACCATCTGAGTATGATTAAAAATTTGCCTAAATTAATATCATTTTCAAAATTTATAATTTCTATAATAGCCTAAAAACGATTTACTCGCTGACGAAGAAGCTTCCAAATAAACAAAACAAAACTAAATGGGCCAAGCGCTTTCGAGGTTTGCCCTCATATTCATGGCCGACGAAAGTAATAAATCTTTACGTAGTGTTATTAAATAACAAATATGCAAATGTAAATGCAAATCAGTTTGACCATTTTTTTGAAATGGAAAAACACGTATCGCGTCTATTGATAGAATTGTTGTCGCAAATAATAAAGTACGCCTCTTTGATCTTTCTTTTACAGTCGTTGGTTTCAGGGCATACAATCCTGGGGTTGCCTGGTTCGAACATATGGCCAGTCTGCTTTTCATGTTCCAGAAATATTGAAAAGTTATCGCTGTTCTTTTTTGCTCTTCTATAGGTATACAAGTGTTGAGTAGCTCTGTTATGAACAGTGGCCTTAGTTTCCCCATAATATATGGCTTTGCATCCGGCCTGTGGACATGACATGCTCTAAATCACCTGGGGTGTCTGAGATGGGTCTGTTCTATCCTTTGAATTATTAATGAGTCTGTTAGAATTAGGGGGAGTACGAAAACCAACCTTAAATTCACCAGTTAAAGTCTTTATTATCTGTTGTGATAATTTGGGAATATAAGGGAGGGTAATTTGAGGTCATTATTTTTGTGGTTAGGTATTAATTTACTGTGAAATTGCTTAATTTTCTTTGTAATTAATCTGTAGCTGAAACCTATGCTAAGCAAATCTTTTATATAAATTGTGATGTTGGTCTTTCTATCGGCTTCAAATTTACATAAATTTTGATTTCTAAATAAAAACGCATTGAGCCCTGCGAATTTATGTGCAGTAGGTGACATGGATTTCGGGTGAGTAAAACCTCAGATCTCAAGGGGTTTAACTATCATACTATAATGCAGATCTCTGTTTTCTCTATGGACCAGCAAATCCAAATATTTAAGCTTCTGCCCTTTGTTCTCCCAAGTGGTGTTTATGATCAATTTAGATTGATGTTGTAATTCATTTTGAATATTGATGATTACATTTTTTGGCGCTGCCATAAATACATCATCTACATAGCACATGTAAATTAATCCAGCAATGTTAGCAGTGTGTTTAACAATGGTGTGTTTTTCAAAAAAGTTTAAGAAGATGCTGGATATTATTCCACTTAGGGAAAGACCCATAGGCCAACCTTCTTTCATATCATACCAACGACCCTCAAAAGTTGTAAAGATGTTATTGTCCAACCAGTTGAGGAAGGATAAAATGAAGTTCATGTGCTCATTTGGGCAATGCTTATTTATTAATTCTTTGTGGATGATTTCAATTGACCATTTCCTATTAATCGATCCATATAATTCGGTCACGTCCATGGCTGCAGTTACAAAATTCTGATCTATTAATCTATCCTTGATTATTCTAACAAATTCAAAATAAAAACTACAAATGGATTTACTTTATGTTGTCAAGGCAAATCTTGCAGAAAGAGTAGTTCAGATGCCATTCCCATATAAGTAGAGCTATTTTAATTCCAAAAAAAAAAAAAAAAACAGACAAAATAAAAAAAAAGAATACACTAAAGATGAATGTGTTTTGTGCTGATTATATACTTCCATCTGTAAACTATATATATATATATATATATATATATATAGTTTACAGATGGATTTTAATATATATATATATATATATATATATATATATACTTATTAAAATCAGCAACAGCACATATGAGTCTGTATTTCATCTCAAATATAAATTCTCTTTTTTATTTATAAAACTACAAAGGCATATAAATTGATTTAATTCTCAAGTTGATAATTATCCAAGCCAAAAATTACTCTAGATTTTTTTCCATTATGGGGGTTAAAAAATTGAGATTTTTGAACATTAATTAGAAAACTAAAGATTTCATATGTTGCAATCATTGTAACTGTCATATTTGCACATTCACACAATAAAATCCAGGGTTTTGGCAAATTATCCCAAAGCTGATCTCAATGAGAGGTTGAGATCTTGAATCAGATTGCACTTCAGTTCCTTTATTAATACTCCATGATTTACTACCCTATGGATGGCATTTATGAGGTTACACTTGATTTCATTTAGTTTGCAAGCCAGCAGTAGCATAGGATGGAGTATGAGACTCAGAGAATCAATAAATTAACAATTAACTAATAAATACACACACTTACATGGCTTGCTGAGATAATGCATATACTAGTAATTAATACTAAATAGAATAGTTTTGGATAAGATTTGGGATGGATTGTGAATAACATACTAAACATTATTACAAGTTTAATATCTTTAATTATTAAATTATAAATTAATATAAAAAATGCATTGGGATTCTACACTCGCAAGTGTTTTACAATGATGAGCTGAGTTAGATACAAAGTATCATCTTTAGGATGCACTTTAAATCATTTACATTTAAATTTATTCCAATTAATATCTATGGTTTATAATCATGCCTGAATATGGCATGCCATCTATTCTTGGTTTGTGATGAGTTGAATATTACAAGAATGATAACTGATAAAATATAATTTATTTTAGCTAACTTATACATAATGAGCCATAAATGTGCTCCCTATGCATATTGTTGTATAAACTAGATCTGGTGTTCAGATCCATTCTGAACTGAATAATTATGGAGGGGCTAACTTGTATTTGTAGTGGAGCTTCTGATACTAAGGCACTACATTAAATAAGTAAAGGTTGCAACCCAAATGTGTAATTACTCATGGAATTCAATACCAAATACTTGGTTCCTGTGAACTGTATGACTTGCTATCATAATATGAAGAACATTTAGTTCAGGAGATCGGAGCAGCTTAAAATACAGTTCTGGACTCTTGTGTTCCAGTTCTAGAAGAGCTGTCTGAACTAATAATAATGGGATGGCATTTCACCAAAAACCCTTTTACAAAGATATATTACAAGGTGTATTGCTCCTGTGTGCTTTACAAGGACACATTAATAACACTTACTGAAATAACATTAATATTAAAATTAAACTAAGGTGCTAAATACTTTAGTTTCATTCTGCAAAACTACCTATTCCAGTTTGCTTATTAACATAATTAAACATGCTAAAATGGGTTTTACTAAAATAATCTAGTTTAAAGATTCAACCTGAATAATTTATAAAATAAACTAAGGAGGAGTAAAGCATATTTTGGGCTTAATTAATCATTTGTAATATGGTTTTATAATATCACTTTTGTGATTATTTAACTAGACATAATTCACTAACATGGAAACCTTACTATAAGCTAAGACATAGTAGCTTACCTAAATATACATATTTAGAATATATATCAAAACAGAAATATATGTTTTCTAAATAAGTAGCATAATCAGTTATGTGAAAACTTCTAATCATCTCTCTAAATTATTAATATTAATAATCTCCGTTTTGAATTATGGCATATCATAAATATCAATGCAATAAACAAATAATATAAAAGAGAATATGCATGACCACAGATTAGGAAAGTATAGATATAATAACTGAACTCAGTTATTATGTTTAGAAGAATTATTAAATTATAATTATTCATTTAGTAGGCAAGATTGTTACAGTTATTATTAATTTAAAAGTTACATTAAATTTATATTACATAGTTTAGTTTAATTTACTGAGAAAACATTTAAAAGTTATAATTTATGAACATTCAACAATATAGCTAGCTTTAGAAACTTTAGGATAATTTTAATTTTAGATTTATTTTAAAGAGCTCTGCATAAAGAAATGTTACCAATCTTCTTCTAGTTGAGTCATCTGGCATGTAGTGACCCTGTTACTTCTCCAGGTGGGCTATTCTCAATGTCTTCTTGGCAGGCTGTTGGTTTCAAACTCTTCTATTCCAATAGACCAGTCTTTTGAAGGAAGTTGGAAAATTTGTTGTCTTCTAGCTGCTGATTTACATTTTCAAATTGGGTGTAGCTCCCAGCAGCAACTTCTTCATATAAAATAGAGAGTGAACTGTCAGTGCTAAATTTTGTGATTTTTTTATATTAACTCTTTGACCCCCCCCCCCAACAAAATATAATAACTTGCTTACAGTTTATAAGTTTTTAATCTTGAAATTTAATATAGTTTTATTACTTTTAAAATCCAACACTAAAATTTTAGAAAAGACAAAAGCAAAATTTAATGAATAGTAAAATAGTGTAGGTGGACTGATTTTGCTTTGTCTTACAATTTATTTAGACATTTTAAAATTTGTTTTTGGTTTCCATCCAACCTAAAACAGGTGCATGTAGCATGATATTTTCAAAGAAACCTGCTATCTTTTAAAACAGATTTAAATTGTGTAAATATTCTGTTATATATGTATTCTAGTCACCTCTAGAATTGTAATTATATGCAAGTTTTTTTTCCATATGACAAAGCATCAGCCAGAAAACAAACCCATGACAACTGTATGCAAGATACTGCTTGCAAGATAACTGCACTGACCTCTCAGCTATCAACACTTGATTAATATGCAAGTTTTAAAGCTAAATAATGAATAAATTTATACATTTTCATTTTAATAGATTAAAGATTTATAATTAATAATTTATTTGTAACACATGTTAAACAGCTTTGTGTTACAACTACCTCATATATATATATATGTGTGTGTGTTCATACATATATAATGATACCTACACAGATATGTATTTAATTTTAAATATATAAATATACACTATATACATGTACATACATTAATATATGTAAATATATGTCGACTTGGAGGGGTTTAAATACAGGATAAGCATTACTATGAAACATAGTAGGTGAAATGGGATACCAATCAATAAATACCATTTTAATATTTTGAATTAGCAGAAATAACACAATCATTAGCATATTATAAATCCAGAATCCAAGAATACAAAGTTTGTGTTTTTGTGTTGAATTGGTTTAAATTAAAAATTCCAACCATCAAACCTGTAATACATCTTGATCCCTGATTTCTTATGACATCAATAAACAGTTCCAAAGATGACTGTCATAAGAATTGAAAATAACATTGAAACAATTTTACATCTTTAATTAATATCAGTGGTTATTTCAAAAGTAACAATTTCCCACCTATCATTAAAAATTTCTTTCTATTTCATTGTGGAGAAGGTATATAATATAAATAAACTTTGCCATATAACTGTTTGATTAAGTAAATCAAATATCTTAATCAAGTAAATAAATACAATGCACAAATCACACTTTTCAGTTTACACTGTTCATAGACAGACAGACCTGCCTATAATTCAATCATTCAAAAAACAACCTATTTAACAAATTTCTTGAAAGTAATTTTACTGCAATAAAATATAATGGTATGCCATGATAACTATTGCAATTTTGTCTATTCTCTTTATTTTTAAAGATTGGAATAATGGAATTATTTTTAAAGTAAGGCAGCACAATGTCAAGATCTATATATTCATTTAAAAACTTCCAAATTTTTTACGTTAACATATTAAAATTTTCCAAATATCATATCAACACTTGCAGCCTTTTCATGTTTTAGATTTTAAAAATTAAAAAGAGCTATTTGGCTTCACAAAACTGAATCTTTTAGTCCACATCTAAATAAGTAATTAATATGGAATGTCACAAAAAAAATTCATCTTAATTCTAGGATCATTATTCAAAACATAGTCAAAATACTCTTCTCTGTCCAGTTGTTACTATATAAGAGAGTGCTAATGATGGATTTAATTGAATTGTAATATCATTCTTCAAGTTCTTATATTGCTTTTAATACACTAAAAAAGAATTAAATGTCTATATATTCTTTGAAATTTTAATCCATCACTTATTTTTAAGTCTTTTTAAAATCGTAAAACTTCTTCCTTTAAATCTATCTATATATTATAAAGCTCCATATTCAATTTATTATTCTGCTAAGCAGAAAATTGCACATATTTTTAAATTAATTCAACTATAATACCATTGTCTGAAATCTTGGTGATGAGCAAAAGAATAGATTTACTTGTATCCATATACACCATTTAAGATGACTTCATAGAATAGATTTACTTGTATCCATAGTAAGATGGCAATTCTGAAAGTCTAAATAGTTATTGAAATATACCATGAATTACTTTTTTAAATCACATATCTTGGAGTATTCTAATATATTCTTTGTTCATCATACTTCTCTGGTAATTTCTCATATGATACGAATCTCTTTTTGACTTCTAACTATAATGTTTGGAATAAATCTATACTTTTATAGTGATTTCCCAAAATTTTTTGTGATGATCCATTCATATATTGTGTAATAAATTCAATAAGAGGAGTTTTGCACTTCCAAAAAATACTTATAACTATCTACCTGATGACATTAAACTTCTATCTTCTGAAATATAACTTTTATTAAAACCAGTTTTATTGATTGTAAATATTGACATTTTTTACTTTGTTCAAGTCCTGAGGAGATTATATCATTTACAATTTGTGCATTCCAAGTATTTATATTTAGGAGAAAATTATATTTTAGTACCATCACTGCCTCCTGTTTTACTACTGCTAATAATATGATTATGTCTATTGCTTTGACAAATAATGTCAGATACAAAACTTAGCCTGACTGTGTGAGACAGACAATTTTTAAACTATATTTTGTAGGTCCAATTTCTATTTATGGTAGAAAGGTAGATCCCTAAATAAGTCTGCACAGATATATAATCTTTTCCACATTGAAATTCATGTCCCAATTAAAATTTCAAATGTGTCGCATGAACGTTTGATTAATGATTGCATTTATAACAATTGCAAGTTTACAAAAATTGTTGTCATTATTAGCTTTTTAATTTATGAGGGTTTGAACTAGGAAAAGTATAAAGAGAACTGGAGTTAGAATTTTTGACGTATAATTACAGCTTAAATTGTTATTGCGTAAACACCATATCACATTACTATAGTTGATGTAGCAAAATGACCAATAGCATGAAAAGTTTATGATAGATGCGCTCTACAAAAACTTAAGTGCCTGAGAAAAATACGAAAATAATAGAGAGAAAAAACAGTTAATATCACATCAGAGCTCAATTTTGGATGAAGTAATATTTATCCTATAGAGCAGCAGGAATTATTCTTAGTGAAGCAATAATTATTCTGTGGAGACTATTAGTAGCCTCAGCATAGCATTCAACAAACAACATTGCATTAGTATAAACAATGCTTGAAACGGTTTTTATTGTATTATATATCTTTTTAAATTAGAAACACTAATAACACTTATTAATAAGCTACTTTTTCATTGTTGTTCAATTATTACCTTATTAGAACTTTAGCGTCTATTACTGTACTTTTTACTCAGAGCAAAAAAAAAAAATTCTTAAGTTTCAAGTAGTAAATCATATATATATAAACACATAATATAAAATATAAACATACTGTTACATAAAAAAAGTTTTAATTTGTTTTAAACTGTGTTGGTAAAATAGGGACGATTTGAAAACAATCATTACTTTTTTATGATCAGTAAATTTAATCTTAAAAATTAAATAGATCACGATTTCCCCATATTAATACAGACCTGGAGATTCAGGTGTTTAATGCCTCTAACACAGTTAACATGAAAAAATTGTTCACAAAATACAAGTATAGTTAGAGGAGATAGTCTGGAATTGTTGCATTATTTGATAGTTGCAATATTACAGAATTTGAGAGAGAGAGATATTGATAAAAGTTTTAAAAAACTGAAATCTGCTTAATTAAACAAATGTTTTACATAGTGAATAAAAGCATTGTAGCTAAGATTACTCCTGATTTTTATCGTTACAATGTACTATTAATATTAAGCTTTTTAAGAATAATTGTATGTATTGTTAATTGCCTAAATATTTGTGATGATGATGTTTTAGTTGTTATAATATGTTGGACTATTTCCATCATCTATCATTAAATGGTGAATGTCTAGAAAATTTTAAACTTTGTTTAATCTTTACAAATATAAACAACTGTTAGTAATAAAACACAAGCAGGAGCTACAGGCTAGTGGATTATGCAATGTTTCAAGTGGTATTATTTTCCATTCTTCTTCAGATGTTGCTAGCCTGACTGATGGCAATACTAACATAGGGCTCAAACTTATACTTTTATATTCTTGAAATTGAATTTTAAGGCATTGTCTTAAAAGTGAATATTCTAAAATTTAAAAATGTATGTTTGACTCCTATTCTAGTAAAAACATTGTGTAATCTACTACTACTACTTTCAAAGATAAAGTTTACTAACCTGTGTTCTCTATTTGTGTGTTATTACTAGAAGTTATTTATATTTGAAAAGTTGGAATGTGTGTAGTCCTAGCCCATTTAGTTTTGTGATTTGGCTTAATTGCCTCATTGAGATGGATACCACCTTTTTATTCCAAAGTAGTTTATTGCACAGGGAGTTTACTGTTGATATAAATATTTTGGTAAACTTTATCACTGGTAGGTAGTATGTGATTTTTGTCATTATCAATTGGTTGAAGAGAGCAACCTTTGAGCATAGAGAAAGATACAATTTAGCAAATGAGTATGTGATTCATTCTGTTTGTGATAACATTTTGTCTTATATTGTTTTTCTCATCTGCCCCATTCCCAAATGAAATGGGAAACCCAGAAACTTACTTGGTTTTCCTTGGTATATTTGTGTATTGGTTTTCCCAGTAAAAATTGACCACATGGCTGATTTATTAGTATTTATTTTCAGATTATTTTTTTGAGTGTATGTAGTTGTTTCTTTGAAGTTAGAAAAACTTTTTACACACAAAAAATAATAAACCTGCTGATTGCAACTTTTACAAAGTTTCCAAATATTCAAAAAACAATAGATATAATACCCACTGACCGACCATCTCCCAAAGACAACTATATAGCCACACTTTTAGACAACATAAGAAATCAAAGGGACAAAATAACCCTGAATAACCCAATTAAATATCCATACTTGCACATACATAGCCTAATAAAGCAGACACAACAAGATATCAACAACAAAATGGTTCTTGAAATAAACAATGCACAGTTTTTAAAAAAAATATAAAAAATGGTACCCTAAATTCTTCAGTTTCATAGTCAAAGTAAATCTGAATGCCTTGCCTACATCACACTTCATCCATTTTAAAAGGTTCTTTATAAAAATAGACCCACTGTGCAGGTTGTGCCAAAGAGAATAAGAAAGACAACATCATTTTCTAAATGATTGTCTGAGATTGAAAAGGGTATGACAATTATATGACAATTAATGATAAATAACTACCATCAGAAAGACACAGTAATGGCAAACATTCTCCAGGTGTACAAAAAAAATGCAATCCCAACAATAAGAGAAGAAACATTTAGCTTGTATGCATATTAGTATACCAGATGCAAATTCAATTTTGACTACTATGCAAAACAAAACCTCAACATGTTCCACCACAAGCTAGAAAAAATAAAAGAAAGGTATAACATGCTAGAACTACGACATATTTTTGCTGCAAGTTAGTCACTATTTAAACTAAAATCAGCACTATAGTTGAAAAAACAGAAAAGAGATACAGAATAACACAGCTAAAAAAGAACAAAATACATCAAAACTGGCAGGACACATATGATGGGGTCCATCAATATAATGCATATAAAAAAAGGCTGAATTCAGGCAACTTTTGATTCCTTAAGAATAGCAAAACCACAACATAAAGAACTCAAGAGAAAGCTTCTTTTTCTCTTCTATATATCTGTAAACAATCTTATGCCCAGCAGAACTGTTTAGACACAGGAACAGACTTATGCTTACTGTGTAAGCCCAATCTTACCAATGAAATCATTGGTTTTTTAATCAATAAAGTATGCTTTGAAACATATTTAAAAAGTTTAAATAAAGTTTAAAATTTACTAGACATTCAACATTTAGTGATAGATGATGAAATAACCCAACATGAATTATATGTCTAATTTTTTTTACTGACTGTCTGCTTACTCTGTATAATTATCTTAATAAAAACTTTTTAATTCTTTTATTTTTTAAAAGTGTGCAAAAAAGAGTTAAATACATGTTTAAGTGACATTTAAACATGCTAAAATCCTGTTTTCACGTGTTTTGTGTGACTTTTTCTTCCTTTTTTATTTTTATATTCGCATTGCTACACTACAGTTTATTTAAAAGATAACACAATACCAGTCAAGCGTTGTTAGCCGAGAGGTCATCGCACCCGCCTTGCAAGCAAGTAGTTGTTTGCAGATGGGTGTGGGTTCATGTCCCGGACGATGCTATGACATATGAGAAAATAACACAATACCAAAAATTAAATTCAGTTAGCTGCTATGCTAATCAACTATTAAAGAATTAAGATTAAAAATTTGGACTCAAGACTCAATCTACTCATTAGTTGTATTAATTCTCAAATTCCTTTTTTAATTCACAATTTACATATAAATATATAATACTTATTTGCGATGGAGCTAAGTCTAATATGCATACTATAATATAAATTCATAAAATCATTTTAATAAACTTGTAAATAATACTGGTTTTCTCTGATTTATGTTGTATTATTAGTTAGATTAGAAATGGTATGCTTTTATCCAATCACCATTCTGTTGTATGGTAAATAAAACAAACACTGGCACTCAATGGAGATGAAATTTTGTATTAGTAGTAATTTTTGCAAAGTATAACCAGCTTGCAGTTTCTAATAAAAATCTAGATGAAAATTTTTATAAGCATGTAAATAAACTATGGATGGCACTGAAAACATAAATTCTTATAGAATATATATTCAGAATTAATTTCTTCACAATTAATATGATTATATATTCTCAGCACTATATTTTTATCAACTATAAGTTATTTCTCTGATTATTAAAATTATTAGAATTTACATCTAGACTGTCATTTGAAAACCTAAGTTGTTTTGATTAATACATTTACCAAGTACATCATTAGTAATTTAACACTAACATCTGATTTATTTACAATATAACAGTGACAAGGTTTGAAAAAGTGAACCATCTTTTATTTAATTAATAAATTGGCATTGGTATATGAAAGAGGGTCTTGTTTAAAAGTTGGTTAAAATGACTGTAGAAGTCTGATTTCTGAAGTATTACTATAGTATGCAAATTTGGGAAGAGCTATTCCATGAGAAATGTTATATTCTCTCATCTCTATGAATTTATTAATAGCAATTGTTTATTTATGTTGCTTACTAAAGTTAAGTTAATAAACATCACATGACCATCATTTATCATGCTTGTGTATAACTGCTGTTAAAACAGGCAAAACTCATTATATGTATTACCACACACAGCAAGCTAGAGTAATCAATGGATACCAGAAGGCTTGTGCACAAAATCCCCATCTAGTGCTTACTCATCCAATATCCCCAGACTAGTTTCTGGCTTGTGGCCTTCGTCAGTAAGGAGCCTTGGGTCTGAGAGCTCTGCACCTAGATCTTAGGATCTTAGGCTCCTCACTGACGAAGACCACAAGCCAGAAACTAGTCTGAGGATATTGAATGAGTAGGCACTAGAATTCAAGGCTCTTCACTGACAAAGGCCACAAGCCAGAAACTAGTCTGAAGATATTGGATGAGAAGGCACTAGATGGGGATTTTATGCACAAGCCTTCTGGCATCCATTGATTATTCTAGCTTGCTGTGTGTGGCAATATGTATAGTGAGTATTGCCTTACTAAAGTTATTAGAATATTTGAGACTGCAATATTGTTTAATACTTTCCAGTTCACCATTTTTTCCAACTCATTTTAATGTCTGGATGTGGTGGTTATAAGAAAGTAAAAGTTTATTAAAATTAGTCTAGATAGATGTGATGTGTGCATTATTATTATAGTCTTCATATACTAACCAAGTTGACTTGTCAATAAGATTACATATTCTTAGCCCTACATAATTAATATGTATAGGTCATATATACAGTACAGATGAAGAATTTATTTTAAAATATAGAAAACGTTATTCACGTCAGTCTGGAATTTTAAATTAGTTTAGAAATTTTTTAAAATTTTTTAAAATTTCAAGCAGTATCTAATTGTAACCATTTTAATCGTTCATTTATTATTCAGTAAATTGTTATCTAACTATTTTTAGATGAAAAGGGAAACAATAACATTTGACTTTCAATTCTATTTTACCTTTACAATACAGAAATCCATTTTCTATAGAGTTATAGACGGAAAGATGAAATTTTGAGCCTAGTATGGCTGAGAAAAAAAACTTTTTAAAATCATAATCTAGTATATGCAGTTTCATTTTATTTTTTTTAATCACTGACTGATCTAAAGGCATAGTGACCTTGATTTGTGACATTATTTTATATTTATTTCCATAAACTATATATATATATATATATATATATATATATATATATATGATAAATTTGGTTAATCAAACTACACACAAATGTAAATTAATAAACTATTTAGATATGCATATATCAATGTACAGAAAAAAAAAAATTTGTCACTAAAAGGTAATTTATTCTAAAACGGGGATCTTGTCAGGTGATCCTGGAAATTAACATAATTTTCCTCTATACATTCACTTGGTGATTTTTCATATTTAAATTAAAAATGTATGATATTATTCAATTTTGTAATTCAGTTTCCTGATTACTATCAATATATATATATATATTTAAATATGTGTAAAAAGTATTAAAAGTCACCATATGGATTTATAAAGTGAGGGACTGATGTTAATTTCCAAGATCATTTGGTAAGATTCCTATATAGGAATGAAATATTACAAATTACTGAAAGGATTATTACTTTTTTCAATGCATTGATATATGACTAGATATTTTTATTGAATTACATATTTGTGTAGTTTGATTAATCAAATTATTACACATGCTAGGTAAGTTTTTAATCAATATCTTGATCTGAATATACATTTTGTAATTATATATATATTGTGCCCTTGTCTGTAGGTCATAGGTAGGGTAGAAAGGTCAATTATTAAAAAATTTTAAATTTTAAGTTGTATTTGTAAGAGATATAAATAATAATGGGATAAGTAGATTTTAAAATACAATTTAAAGCTAAAAATACCTGGTGTATAACAGTTAATAAATTATTTTAAAAGAAAACAATTAAATAAAGCTTAAATATCATTGCTTATGGTTGTGAAAGCTGGCCATATAAAATAATACAGCTATAGATAGTTAAAAGTATATCAATTATTTAGTATAATATTTAAAAACTAATAAATTAAATAAATGAAATGTAATGTTATAATTGTATTTAATAATCCAATTTAATAGAGTATAATTTATTAATAAACTTTGGGATGGTGAGAGTTATATTTAGTTTAACATTTTAAAATTATTTTCTAAATTTTTTATAAAATATATCAGTTTTGGTAATTTAAACCAAGACGTAAATAAAAATCATTTTTATAAAGTTAGTAGACACGTGACCGTATATTAAATACCTTCACACACACTCTTGTTAAAATAATAATAAACTGTGTGAATTTAAAACTAGATATAATTGCCATCGATCTTTAAAGTGAAAGTTAAAAATATTAAATATTGTTTTAATAATTATTTTAAAGCTTAGATGATTTTTTTTATATAAAACTATAATTGAATTTAAAAATATTGGTATAAATATTCCAGACATTACGTCATCAATTCTTAATTTTGAAACATTCATTCTGTTATCAAAATAAAATGAATAAATTGTTCGCGCTAAAATAAATATTAACCAATCAAAGGATGTAAAATTAAGAGAAAAAATCTAAGAATTATACA
This sequence comes from Epiperipatus broadwayi, assembly GCA_028023455.1. NCBI lineage: Eukaryota > Metazoa > Onychophora > Udeonychophora > Euonychophora > Peripatidae > Epiperipatus > Epiperipatus broadwayi. The sequence goes on along the minus strand of JAQFVV010000127.1, from coordinate 456,661 downwards.
AAGCGGGAGAAGGAATGTGGAAGTGAAGAGAGAAAGTAACACTTTTGATAGCTGAAAACATCGTAGCTGAAAGTAATATAAATCTATAATTTCGTATTATTCTAAAAGGTTATTCTGTAACATATAATATATTTTTGACTACAGAGATATGAATTGCTAATTTTATAAGTGATCTTACCAGGAAATTTTATTCAAATTTAACCAGAAAGCCTACAGTAACATGGAAGTACACGAAAAAATATTTAAAGTGATTGCTGAAAGAAAAATAATGGGAAAGTATCTTAATAAGACTTTAGTTGTGCTCAACCTGAAACTTAATCTTATAACTGAAAGGAATACAAATGGGACGATATGTGAAAATCTGAAAAAGAAGCTGCTGTTCGTCAAGAACAATTTATGATAATAATTTTACAGGGCTATTTTAAAACTAAGTTATACTTCTCTATGAACAAAATTGTAATATGCGTTCTATTATCAAGAAAAATAATAATGAAGAAAAGTGTTTAATTTTAAAGAGAAACATTATTAAAACTATAGTTCTAGAATGTTAGAATAAAGAAAGAAGTTAAAGACTAAGATGAAAGTGCTATATGTATTATGGAAAGGAATGGAAAACTTTATATAGTTAGAGAAAAAATATTATAACATACTAAATGGAGAAAATACTTGATGAAAAAATATAAGATTAAATGACTAAATAAAATGGATCCATGGAAACCAAAATTTTATTGAAGATTTTAAAAGTCCGTGCATCGGGGGAAACCAGACGCGCGGGAAAAAGCTAGCAGACTATGTTGGAGACATCAAGAATTAATAAGTGTATAAAATATTGAGAAAACTAAGGATCATCGTCGATGAAGATTATTAAACAGAGTTATTTTTTTATAGAACATTAAGTGACTGAAAGAAAAAATAAAGTATATTTTTTAGCTTTACGATGAACAATTTGCAAGCAAGTTCGACAAAGCAGTATCGTAAATATAATTTAATATTTTTATTTGATTGTATTTAAAATATAAAAAATCTATATTAGTTTAGGGAAACATATAAACATGAATTTAGGAATAATTAGATTTTAAATATAATAGCTTAATAGAATGATAGAAATATTATTATTATAAAAATAAAATGTATGTATGGAAGTTTTAAATATCTACAAGAAGTAATGGAATGGTGAAGCCTTCAGAATACGATCAAGACGATAGAGATCGTTATTGGTAATTGTGATATTATTGATAATGCATAATGTATTTTTTTTTAGGTCATCTATTAATGAAAAATGATGTATGAAAGTTTTTAAATTACAAGTACACATTTTATCCAACATTAAAACATATATTTGAGATAGTAGTAATTTTAAATGTGCATGCAATAAGTTGTTTTAAAAATATAATTAATAATAAGTATCATAATAATTATGTGATTCTTTTGAACTTTTATGTTGCAAAATCTTCAGATAATTTTAAAATAGTTGGTATATTATAAATATACGAGATAAGTAGTAAAAGATTTTCTTAAGAATAGCTGTATAGTTTGAACTAAAAGTGAATTTTATTATTGTTAGAAATGTAGACAGAAATTTGTCGATGTAATGCATAGATAAATCTAGAGAAATAAAATCGGATAGTGATTTGGTAGTACTGGTGTAAAGGAAACCAAGATGATGTTTTTTTCCAAGAAAGAAGAAAAATCAAATATTTGGATCATAGTATTTTGTGTGATTTCAGTATAGCTAACTAAGTCCTATCACTGAACACATATATTTTGGACAGTGTTTTTACATATCTTTGAAATATCTTTGAAACTTTTTTGATGTTTTATAAAGCTGAAGAAATAGCTTTAGCATCACTCCTATAGTAGAGGTGGATAGACAGATAAAGGTCACTCCTCTATGGTGTTCTTTAAATTCACTGTGCCATCATTGTCAAGTTTTATGACGGATAATATTCTAGTTGTTTTGATCCGACGCATCTATTTTCGCTATCCTTGTTTCATGAATATACATCGTCAGAAAGATATTCTTATGGAAATGATACATAAAATAGAAATGAGGCTAGGTTGTCGTTATTTAAGAATAGTTTATTTACTAGAATGAGTTGGAATTGTTATTTTAAAAGTGAAAGTATAAATGTCATAAAGAGATGAAGAATCATATGATATTGTTTTAAAAAGTAATTCTGAAATGAATATAAGATTTTAAAGGAAAAAATCTAAACAAAGTTTTAAAAAGTAATAATAAAATTTTAATATTTTATATGATATTTAAAAATAGAGATTGCATGTTGGTTGAAAAATGATTCAATAATGTGTAACAGATATATGTATTTGTGCATGGTGTGTTAATGATTGGAATTACCATACGAAGCAAAGGCTTGGATAAGTATTGGATTAATAATTATTGTATAGTCAATAATAAAACGGAACATCAAATGTCAAGAAGGGTTTGAATCTTTGGGATTCCATACGAATAATAATATAAAATAGAATTTTATGATTTTGTATAATTTTACTACGAAGGTAAAAAGTTTTGTAAAAAATATAATTTTAAAATTAATAGAGATATAAAGTAGTAATGATAATTATTGATAGATACAATTTTTGTAACAAGCTAAACTAAAAACAGATATCTAATAATAATAATACTGTATAAGAGTTAAAAATAAAATAAGTAGGAATTTAATGTTAAGAGATAAACTAGTAAAGTAATTTTGTAACAGGAAAGTAGGGATATCCGATGTACATAATGTAAATATTGTTATTTGTATAATTATTAATAAACTATGTTGTAAATTTATTTGTAAGCTCCGTGTCTTAGTTAATTATTTCTCCACATAGAATGCATGACATCGCAATACACATTTATAATTGCAACAAACATATAATTTTGCACAAAATAGATAAACATAAAAGTGTTATACTAATTTTTTGAAATTTTATTTATATGATAAAATTAAAGGATTATAATTAGATCGTTTATTGGTCATAAGTTGGTTGCCACAATATTAAAATAAATTATATGCTAATATTACAACACGTATTTTGATTGTCAGATTATTAAAGACTACCACGAACGTAATATTTATTTATTTATTTCATTTAAGAAGAAATAGGATTACATTATACTATTATTATCATTATTCTTCTTTATTATTGTTAGTTGTTACGTAGTGAATTTATGACATAAAATTCCCTTCTCATAGTTTACTACCGTAATTTAAATCAGTTTAAATGCAATTTATAAACCTGAGATTTATTTGATTTGATTTTATTTCATTTTTTTTTACTTAAATTATTTGAGCTAGATTATTGTTACAAAGAATAATAAGATATGATTATTATCTTAATCGTTATAAAAAGAGCTTGGAAAGTCATAAGAATACCATAAGTTGATTATTTAGTATAGTGTTCTTATGCCATTGGGATAGTATCATGTGGATATATCTCAATGTAGTCTGTCTCGCTCCCCGTGTCGTCGCTCCCTGTCTCATGAAAATAATAAATTTTTAATAAATATAATTGTATTTATATTTTAAAGTTTAGAGCTAGTAGTAATCATTTTAATAAATTAATTCCATTCATTCATTTTGTTAAGACTGAGCTAGAGAGAGAGAGAGAACCCGGAATATATTTTTAAATATTATTATGTAAATTATTTTGGAGTGCACGACGGGGGAGGAGGGTACAATATATATATATATATGGGTGCGTGTGTGCGTGTGCATATGGGTTAAGAAGACATATTAATTAAGTAGACCCTAGAGTGTTATAACTAAATGATAATACTTCATTATCGTTCATAGTAGTTTGCCTTTGACTCTTACTCTAAATACAATATTCTGTAGCATCTAAATTTTAGAATTACATTAAAACGTTACAAGTTTTACATCATGTTACTGTATATTGGTAAAATATTGTAAAGACAAAAAAAAAGGTAAAACATTCTTTGAATAGAATACTTTAAGCAAAAATCTAATCCAACATCTCCTCCCATAGAGAAACAGTGAAAGATAACGTGTTATTCATATTTTGCATTATCTTTAGCTAAGACTGGATAAGGACCATGGATTGAGTACCTGAAATAAAAGTTGTAATTCTGTTTAGAGATGTTTTTGTACTGTTTAGATATATATAGGTGTGTGCGCATAAATGTTTTTGTTTATGTATATCTGCACATATGTGTTTTATATCCTGTTCAATTTCGTATATTTATTGTGTTTAATTGCATAGATAATATTTAATATAAGTATAATATTTCTATCATAAATGTTCTTTTGTTTTGATTGTTCATTCCAGATAAGAATTTGGACTCAGGAGCATCTTGTACATCAGTTAACTACAGCTCTTGAACTTGCCCCAAAATTAGTATATTATTTTGAAAGTTATTTTAATACAAGATTAAAGCTTAAAAAAATAGGTGAATCGATTTTTTTATTATTATTAACATCACTTAGTATTATCTATTAGTTTATTTAAGCTAAGTCCAAAATATCTAATAAATCTACAAAACTTAAGTATTGAATGAATTACTACTACTACTGTGTGTTTGAATAAAATAAATTAATTAGATTTCTTACAGTTTTATTACAGACTCACTTTTTAATATGATTGGCTGGATGTTCAGACACCAATGGCACAATCAATATGAATTACTTACATATTTTACTCAAGTATTTTTAATAATAATAATTATATGCTATGCTTTACAGGTAGCTCTTCATTAGTCAGAGAACAGCACTCTGGACAAAGTTCTCTTTTCTCTGTGACTTTTCCTACAAAATAAATACTGGTGTCAATATTTATAAGCAGTTGATCCACATTTGCTGAAGTTTTTTTTTTTTTTGATCATGGATTCACAAAAGTCAGCTGTTGAATCTTACTGCCTAACTAATGCTTAAGTAATTACAAATTAACCAGACTGAACAATAATATCCAGAATGAATTAAGAAGCAGGAGGATATGATTATAATAAATGTGAAGCTCAATTTAAGTCTAAAACCATTTTACATAGATATGTATCTTATGAACATTTTTCAGATACAAAATAGTTTTATCGAATAAAAATCCTATCACTGTTTAGGAATTGGTAGAGATGATGGCTAATAAAGTAGAAATTGAGGACAATATCATTTTATTCAATATGTTTTATGTAAATACAAATATATCTTAACAATGTTAATACACATATCATGTTTATTGATACATTAACAATTTTGATAATTCTCTAAGTATTCCTTGCTCATAAGTATTGCACCTGGATGAGATTTTGGTGTTTAAAAGCTATATTATAGTCATCAACAATGAGGATTGCCAATTCCTCAATGAGCTTTGTGATAAATGCTTAGCTAGAGAAAGCATTTAAGTATCTATAACATGAAGAACAACTGATGAGGGTATTGGATGATATTTCACCATCAATATGCTCATTATATAGATCCTTTGGGTCTTAAAAGGAATTAAGTTATTAGATTTAGTTAAAATTTTAGCAATTTTTTGATTGGTGGACAATGGCATGTCAATGTTGTTGATCTTGGAGAACTCCAGTTGTATATGAAGTTTCTTTTACATAGAAAAACAAAAGCTTTCACTGTGATAGTGCATAGTTCTCTTTTATGCTGTTAATGAAAATAAAGAATATATCTTTGTTTATAACTCTAATGTTATATCCAACTGTTAATAAAATATTATTAGCATAAATACCTTTTTTTTTCCCTGGAGAAACTTTGATAGATAGAAGAAATGATTTTATAAGGAGATATCAACTTTCTAAAAAGATTTGTACAAAATGATGATGTGAAAATGTTTTTATATATTGATTGTATAAGGCTTGTCTGAAAATAAAAATAATAATTATGGTTTAGATATAAATATATTAAATAAATATAACTACTCATCAATTTCACTTTCCATTATAAACTTTAACTAAGAATGAAACACACCAGATTTACCTTTTCAATGTGGCCATGTGGTGTATAATAATTCATCAATATATCTAAGTCAGACTAATAACATATAAAATTGAATTCAATGGTCAATAACTCCTGATAATAGGTAAAGCCATAACAGTTCCTAATAATTTTTTGAACAAACGGTGCAGTGTTATAAATTATATTTTTATTTGTGAAATATAAAGTATGAATTTAATTTTATTTTCTTTAAACATTTATAATCAATAACAAATCTTTTATAAATAATTCATTATTTGCATAGAAAAATGCAAAAATCATTCTCTGGCCACTTGGTTCAGTTGAATATATACTCAGATAATAAGCTGGAAGCATATGACTTGATTTATGTCGAAAAAGAATAGTACTGAGAAGTATTTTCTTAGGGCTTCATTATGATAAACTACATTGTGGAAAAAAAAAGCAGTGGCTTTTAATACTGCGAATGATCATAGTAAACCACTAAACGTCACATGATCACCATTTTTTATGCTTGCTCATAACTGTTATTAAAACAGGCAAAACTTTCCATACAGTAGTGCCACTCAGTGCAATCCAGAATAATAAATGGATGCCAGAAGACTTGTGCATAAAATTCCTATCATGTGCCTACTCATCCAATATCCCCAGACTAGTTTCTAGCTTGTGGCTTTCGTCAATAAGATGCATTGAATCTAAGAGCACTGCACCTAGATCTTAGGGTCTAATGCAATCCTCTAGCAGCCACGTTTTATCTCTACTTAGCTACAAAACTATGAGTTTAAAATTGAAAACACAATAATATTTTCAATTCAAGCTAGAAACTAATCTGGGGATATTGTATGAGTAGTCACTAGATAGGGATTTTATGCACAAGCCTTCAGGCATCCATTGATTATTCTGGCTTGGACTGAGTGGCACTACTGTTTGGAGAGTTTTGCCTGTTTTAATGATCATAATAATCTGTAGTTTAGAAGTTCCACTTGCCTTTGAGTTTGGGCCTAGAACACAATTGATTAAAAAGAATGAATAGGCAACACTGAAAACTGTGAACTTCGTGGGCAATAAAAAAACTGCTTAGTGTTATAAAATAATAATAATAATAATAACAACAACAACAACAATAATAATAACAACAACAAAAACAACAACAACAACAACAATAATAACAACAATAATAATAATAATAATAATAATAATAGTAGTAGTAGTAGTAGTAGTAGTAGTAGTAGTAGTAGTAGTAGTAGTAATAGTAGTAGTAGTAGTAGTAGTAGTAATAATAATAATAATAATAATAATAATAATAATAATATTAATAATAATAATAATAATAATAATAATAATAATAATAATAATAATAATAATAATAATAATAATAATAATAATAATAATAATAATAATAATAATAATAATAATAATAATAATAATAATAATAATAATAATAATAATAATAATAATAATAATAATAATAATAATAATAATAATAATAATCACCATTTAACAAATAATAATTTAATGGTAATTTATTGTAAAATCATTGTACAAATAATAGAATGTGTCAAACATTAGATTTAAAGTGCTCTAATTTTTTAGATTTATTCCAAACACAATTAAGCAGATAAACTAGTATTATCATGAACTGTGTTTTTATATATTAATAACTATAATTTTGGGTAAAAATAAAGTAATAGTATATATTAAATTTCTGTTTTATCTTTTTAACATTTTTGATTTACTTTGTAAATCTCTTATATATATATATATATAATATTAAAAGAAAATATTACAGAGAGAAAAAAAATATTGAAATTTAAAGCATTTGCAAAAAAGGAGAAAAAATATGATTAAATGTATCTGAAATGACTTTTTTCTTTTTCAGATGTGATTTCTGACTTTAATGGAGGAGCTGGTTCTGGTTCCTATTGGGGTTTACTTATTATTGATTCATTTTACTTGGAAACTAAAAACAAGGAAGAAAGTAATCCCATGCTTCAACCATCCATTGGATTAAATTTGGCTCAAAAAATTGCATCACTGGTAAATATATTATGTCCTGTTATATTTTTTAATAAATATAATTACTGCCTATAAATTATGTACACTCTTTACAGGTTATAATCATTTTATTACTAGAGAATATATCTTAAATAGTTTTTGGTAATTAACAACAGTTTAATAAATTATCAGAGTTAATACTGTACTTTCATAAATCAGATTTCTTTACTATCATATAAAACATCAAAAAACAATATTTCTAAACATTAATAAACATAATTTGCATGATAAAAGGTAATACATCTTCTATCCATGATTTTGCTTTATTAATATTTTTGCTTATCCAGTTCTATTAATAAAGTGTACATGTTAGAATTGGATATTTACTAACAATTTCTCTACTTTATGTGATTTATAAATTAAAATTAAAACTTTTGTGAACCACTTTATTCACCAGTTGAACATTATATTGTCAGTTCTAAGTTAATTTTTAAAGGGATGTTTAGAAATAAGATTAAATGTGTCTGGATTTTTGATGTTTTTTTCTTTAGATATATTAATATGTTGGGATTTATGAGTATGTTTGGACATTCAGGTAGTTCTCTGGATTTCACAAAGATGAAGGTCATCTTTAAATTCCATTCACCACACTTTATTTATAAAGATTGGAAACTAGAATCTTAGCATTTTTTACTATGATATATACTTTAGCACTTAAATATGTTCATGCAGATACTTGCTTTTATGTTCTGTCCTAAGTTTGAAATTTTCTACATAATTAATGTACATTTTGATAATTAATGTCTTTTAAATCCAGTTGCAAAAGTTGACTGTTGATTCTATTAACCATATTTAATGCTGTTGAAGTATATAATATATATTAGTTTATAACTTGTTTATTATATGTTTCAATCTTTGAATGCTGACTCTCTGCTCAAAGATGTTTTTCCATCATCCCATGCTTTCTCTTTTTATATTCAGTTAAAATATAATAGGAAATCAACATTTACAACAATGTCTAGATATAAAATTAAAGAAACAATAACTAACAATAATTAGACAATTCAAATTCAAACAATTTCCAATATCAATTCTAATTACAAAAGAAATTTTATTGATAAAAATATAGTATATTACAATAGAAATGAAAAATAAAAACGATTGAAAGAATTTGACATATTTACAAGTTGTTAGAATTAGGAGGGAAAAAAACTTCATGTTGCTAAACATACAAGATTGTAATGACTTTAGGAGCCATTAAAAAATATTTGAGAAACTATAGTTAGAATAATTCACTATAGGTTCGAGCTCTGCCAAATAAGTGACCTTTAGCTACAAAAATATCTGGAGTAATTTTTTGATCTCTCTCTTTAATTCCGTCTAGTTTAAATGTGTTTGTGCGTGTTATTGGATCACTGTTGTAAAGAAATAAACATCTTATGCATCACCGAGCATAAATCATAAATATGACTATTCTAATTTTTACAAAACACGATTGAATTGTGCTATTATTTTTATAACGTATTTTTGTGATGTATGACCGAGCATCTTATAGGCAACTATACTTATAAAATACTGTATGTGCTTTTGATCTTCGTCCTTAAAATATAAATGACATATCATTTGTTTGTTGTTAAGATTTCTCATCTTAAAAAAATATTATTTAGGCAAAGACCACATTTATTTTTAGTAATTTTACTAACAGTTTAACAATAAATTATTTAAAATTCAATTGTAACAAAATTTTAAATGTTGCAATATTTTTATATTTATTACATATAAATTTAAATATTTTGCTATTAATTGGTAGTAAAATTGATAAGCTTTATTCTGCGTTTTTTAAAATCTTTATATAATTATTGTTAGTTATTGGCCTTTTTATTAAATATAGAAGTTATTATTTATAAAAATTATTTAAAAATTGTATAGTTTTAAATTTTAAGATATTATTTTCATCCATTGTCAGTCCACTGCAATGTAAAGATCTCTCTAAGTTTAATTTATTCTCTTTGATTAATAATTTCTCCACATTACACAAACAACTTTTTTTTATTTCATCCATTCATTTCACATATGATACCTTTGTAGATTTTTGTAAACTTTTAAGATTCAGTTTAAGACTTTGAATCTCCATTATTATCATTCTTTCTAGCAATTTATCTTGTCTAACTCCATTCCAATCTATTAATTGTTTTGTTGATATCAATAATATCTGTTTATTTTTTTTATCTAAATATTTCACTATTATCACTTCTTGTTACTTTCACCAAACATCTTACATCTCTCCATATTTTGTTGAGTGTTCTAAATTTTTTTCTATTGTTGTTGTAATAAGTATACAAATCTATAAGAAGTGAAAAAATACATATAAGCATATTTCCTTTTAATATTAAACTATTAAAAGCATTCAGTACAATTCTATTACAAAGAAATCAAGTCATTGTCACATGACCTAATTTAACAAGTTTGTACTACAAATGTTATATATAGAGCTCGCATATAAGCCATTAACATGCTTACCTGAATATTCACAATCCCAGACTGGTTTCTGCTACTGGCTTCTTCAGTGACGTGCTAGGATGTTCAAGCATTAAATTAAAAATACCAAGTCCAGCCCAGCACTTTATCTAATGGATAACTATGAAATAGTAATTCTGAAATTTTCAGACATCCATATGTCTTCCAATCCAGCTATCTAACTTAAATAGCCATATGGGACTGAACCAAGTTCAGATATGCACCATATATTAATTTCTTTAGCAATATAAAATTGCCAATGCCTTAATAGCAAAAAAATAAAATTACAAAGAAATCAAGTCATTGTCACATGACCTAGTTCTATGATTAATCTCATTCATTATATTTCCATCTGTATTAATAATTTTAAAAAGGTATTTGCAGTTAGATGTTTTATAATTTATAATTATCAATGTTTATTTTCTTCTGAGAAAATCCTTTGAACATTGTTTTGGCATTTTCAGTATTTATATTTGATCCTACTTTCTTTCATCTAATAATTCTTGTAACATTCTAGAAACTCAAGCATTATTTGCAAAAACAATCTTATTTTCTGCAAAGTCTAAATGAGTTAAATGTTTCTCAAGCATTTTTATTCTCTTAGTTTTCCACATTAATCTATAAAATAATTTTTATAAAACTCTAAAAAAAGTTTTTAGGATGTAAAATTATTAATGTGTACATCTTTATAAATGTTAAAATATTAACAGTTGATATTGTCTTTTTTAATAATTTTTATCTCACCATTTGATGATCACTTCTAATATTGAATCTATTAAGAACATTATCAGTTTTGAAATATATATTTCTGATAATCAAAATATATACTACCCCTGCTATATCCTTATTAAAAATGTTACCATGTTCGCTTATGTTTAGCATTTTTATCAAATAACGAATTTATAATATACAATTTTTATTTTTCTGAAAATTTCACAAACCTAAGTTCTCTCAAATTTACTGACGTTTTAAATCATTTATCAGTTCGAGAATTGTACTATATTATCAAAAACATTTTATACATCCATATAAAAATCTAATTTTTCCTTAATTGGGGCATAAATCTTAATTATCTGCATGTGTTTTTTCATTAATTTGTCCAACTAATCTTGCCACAATGTTGTTTTTTCACATTTTATTTATAACAAATTGTATCCCACTTGTGCTTCAATCTTTATGACTTTGTAATATAATGTATGTTTAGGTTTTAAATCAAGTGTCTCTTTACTCTTTATTGTAGCTCCACAAAAACCAATAACATCTCAATTACTATTAGACAGAACTTTTTCAATTTGCACAGTTTTTCTTTATTTGAAAGTGATCTATAATTATCGGTCACTAAATACAAAATCAACATTGAATGACAGCCTAAGTTTGCCTCACACTGTCTTGATTAATACTTTTATAGCCTCTTGAGAATGATGACTATAATTTAGTTTTTTTCTCTGTAAATATCTATAAGAAAATAAATTACAAAATACATTCTGCCTTCAACAAAACTCAATTAATATTTCAGTTAAAAACTATCAGGCAACTGAAAATTAAAGACCAAGACCTTCTTGATCTTAAGCTCAGAACAAACAAAACCAGTAAATTCATCACACTGACTGAATTTATATAGAGGAGCAGTTCATCCATATTAGCTTACCAAATTAATAATTACATTTTAACAACAGTTGCAATGGCATGAAGTGTGACATGGTTGTCTTGCTCAATACTTTCAAGACCTTAAAGAAGTAAACAAAGGATCTTCTTTCAAATGAAAGCACTTTTTTTTTAAATAACGATTTATTTAAATGATTTATACAGCTTTATACAATGATGATTACATGAATACCAAGCAATGTCCATAGCTAAATGAGAAGTGTATATATACATGAATGTTGGATCAATGATTCGGTAGTATTCTAGATTGTTCCATACTTTGTCCCAGTTGAACAATTATATATGCCTCATAGTAGCATTGAAAGGCATGTCCAAATTTATAATGAGTATAGATTTAAAGTCAAGATGCAAAGCAGAGGCTAAGTGGGGTGAGAGAACACTGACAAGGTCATTGATTCACTCCCAATCTGTTAGTCCAAGCCCAAGCATCCCGAGATCTGTCCATCACTTTCTTATAAGTTAAGCCATTCAGCTCATGATTAAATTTGTTAGCTTTTATTGTTGAGATAGATGGTGTGATCAATCCACTAATTGTTAGTCTTTAGATAGTATGGTAGAGTTCATATATATATATATATATATATATATATATATATGGTAGAGTTCATATATATATATATATATATATATATATATATATATATATATGACTGAGCTCATCTTGGTATTGCATTGATGAGGTAAGACTCGTATTTGATCATTGATATCTTTGCAATAATCAGTGCACTAGCATGGAGGTACTGGCCCAGGTTTGTTGATACAGCTAATCCAGAGCAAGCATTTTATCTCTGATGATATTACCCTTGATGAGTGTTTTAAATACTTGAAGGGTACTGATGTTTGCATTGCCCAGAACAAAACTGCATTTCGTTAGCCAGATGGCAAAGGATAGGAAAATTGCTAATCTAATGTTAGCAAAATTGCCAGCTTTAATTGCTTGGTGGAATAAGAATGTGTCTATAGAAAAGCATTTTACCTTTTTATCAATGAAAGACTCAAGAATTTTGAGTGATGGACAATCTAGGAAAATGTGTTGAATTGTTTCCTCATCCCTCTGACAGAGTTGACATTGAGAGCTAATTTTGTTAAAACCCATCCTCATTATAAGGAACTGATTAGTGGGTAGTGATGAGAGGTTTAATTTCAGAAAAAAATCAATAAATTTGGGTTCCAGAAACCAATGTTTGGCTTTTTTGATCAATAATTTGTTGTTTAATCCAAGAGCATTATGGAGAGCTGAGGGACAATCTTTCTTTAGCCTATAAGCTTCCCAGTAGGTCTTTTTTCATTGAAGATGTTTGGAGTTAAGTTAATACAGCCATTGACATGTGTCCAGATGTCAGTCAACCATCCTTTACTATGGGAAGGTGATGTATCAGTAGGTTGAAATTCTTGGATTAAATTTGTATAGTCCATTTCCAGTGAATGTTTGTGAAGCAGATTTAGTGATTTTTGCAAGTATAATGTAGCAATCGAGTGTAGACCAAGACCGTTCAGTTCTCTAGGCATTTGGGCCTTTGCCAAGTGTATGTCCACAACCTTCCTTTTCCACAATAGCTTAGTACATAATGAGCCTACATATGAGCCTATTTGTTTTCTGAAGATTTTAGTAGGCTTGATGATTGGTAGATAGTAATTGAGTCTTGAAAGCACTAGCATGTTAAGGAGTGCAATTTTACCAGGAATTGAAAGCAAAATACTAGAGAGAGTATTGATTGTTTTATTGGTTTTTTGAAGGATTGAATTTTGAATTTCTGTAGTCATGATAGTTTTTGTTTTTGCCATGGGGAATCCTAAAAAAAGCTGTGGCTTGACTGTGAATCTGGATGGAATTGTTGTTCCTGTTTTAATTCTCCAGATGGAAGATTTGCTATTGTTAATTTGGAAGTTTAATATTTTGGCAATTGTAAAGAGTGTTGGAAGATGAGCTTTGCTGGGAAGAAAAATGGTAACATTGTCCACATAGGAGATGTGGTTGATTTGTTTTTTGATGGCAGGAACATAAATGCCTGGAAAGATATTCTCTATGTCTTTGAGCATGGGGTTGATGTAAGTTATAAAACATAGTGATGCCAGGGGAGAACCCTGTGGAATCAAGATGTGAGGTCTAAAACCTGTAGACAATCTTCCATCTAAAGAAGTAAATATGGAATGATTTAGTAAAAGGTTTGATATTATTCTGATGCACACATCAGGCACCTGATACTCCCGCATCATCTGGAACAGTACGGATGGTATTATCAAGTCAAACACTGTAGAGAAGTCCAGTTGTATGACCAGTGGCCTTGACTTATTGGTTTGTCTGATGTGTTCAGTTAGTAAAAGAAAGCACTGAACTGCATCAATGGTTGATAATCCTTTTCGGTCAAATTGAAAAGATGAAATATGTGAGTAGAGTTGGGGTTGTATCCGGTCCTTAACTAAGGATTCAATTGTCTTAATTAGCAATGGAATCATGGAAATAGGTCATATATTGTTGAGACTAGATGTATTTTCTTGTTTTTTAAGAAAAGGGACCAGTGCCACTGGGTACAAATCTGGAATATTCTGAAAGTCATCATCTAGCACATCAATCATGTTTTTGATTATGGGGATTGTGTAGTGACTAAGGTGTAATAGGACAAATTTTGGGATTGCGTGAAGACCCGGATGAGTGCTTTCAGAAAATTCCTGTAGCTTTTGTAATATTTGGGCTTCATTTATGTTGTGATTGGTTGTGGTATAATTCCATATGTTTCCTATTTGAAAAGTATTGTTTTGCAACTTTGTTTTGAAATGAGAGTGAATTCTCTCCAACATTTCTGGTCCACTATAGCACTTGCTGTTAATGATAATCATAGACAGTGTTGGTCTAGCAGCTGATCCAAGTGCCCATCGAATGTAGCTTCTAGTCTAGTTATGACTATTTGTCAAAAAGATTTTGGATCTCTTTGTAGCAATATATTGAGCTAGAGCTTTTTGTTTTTCGTGATATTGAGTTTTTCATTCTAGTATTTCTTGAATTTTGGTACTTGAGAGGGGTAGTGAACTTAGCCTATTACTAATTGAATCAAGTTTTTTTAGAAGTTGATTTGGTCCCTTAGATCTTTTTGTGTGAAAGTTAATGAGGTGCTCACGATTCCTATGAAAGCTGACCATGCTTGCATAGGTGGCAAAGTGAGTACTTGTATTTTATTTAGAAGGATATATGCTTCTGAGAATAACCATTCCGGTGTTGCAGCTTTGTTCAAAAGTCATATAGTTTTTGTGTGGTCTGAAAGACTTATCATGTTGGTGTCTAGTTGTAGCGAGATTTTTATAGCAAGGTGGTCTGAGAAAGGCACTAATTGCAGCTTGGCATGCAGGTTATAGTGAAGTTCAGGGAAATAAAAGAGATCAATTAGCAATTGCTTGTGTTGTGTGTAAAATGAGAATGATTGAGGAGGAAAGAAACCTTCTCCACATAGCATAACTTTGTTGAATAAATGAAGGTATTTGTTAGTAAACTGATGATAGGCCATGTTAAGATCCCCAAAGCAGATTGAGGGTGAATTATTGGATGAAAGCAGGGCATTGATTTTATTAATCACTGAATGAATTAGATTAGTATCATTCTTGAGATAAAGGTAAATTATGTTTATGTGGTTATTATTAATGTGAAGAGTTCTTAGTTGCTGATGTTCCAGATTTTTATTGATCAGGAAAGCCACTCCAGAAGAAGCAGTATTCGAGGGTAGATAATGGAAATATCCATGTTGCTGCATTAATTGCTGTATTTTAATATTGAACTGAAAATGTAACTTGGTCTCGGAGAAACATACAATGTGTAAGTTTGATTTGTTCAACCAGTTTTTGATTGCATGTACCCGATCCAGTGAATTGATTCCCCTCACATTAATTCCAGAAATTTTTAAATGCATTGTTTGATTCTGTATAGGTGTGGAGATTGCTTTATTCTTCTGAGAACTCATCATCCAATGAGATTAGTTGATTCTCGAGTACTTGTGCTGTTTGAGTCAGAATATCCCAATTTGTTACTGTTGTTATTGTTTGACCTTGATCTAGTGCTTTGTTTTGAGAATTTGTATTTGAGTTAACCATGTTATCTTTTTGAGATGCTGTACTTAGTGAATCTGTAGATTGGTTCTCTGTTGAGCAATTTGATACTGTTGTTTTTGTTTGACCTTGATCTAGTGCTTTGTTTTGAGTATTTGTATTTGAGTTGACCATTTTGTCTTTTTGAGATGCTGTACTTAGTGAATCTGTAGATAAGTTCTCTGTTGAGGTGTTCTGAGACATTTCTTTTTGTTCTCTTCTTTTCTTGCCTACTTCTATTTTTGGATGCTTTGTTTGAAGAGTTTTGAGAGTAGTTGATATCAAGATCAGATTCTGCAGTTAAGTTGGTTGTTTCTTCATGCTGTGATTCAGAAGAATCTTGTGTTTTCCTCTTGTTATTTGGTATTATTTGACCTTTCGGATTAGTTTGTAGAAATGATTGTATTGGTATTTGTTGCTTAATTATTGTTTGTTGTACTTGATGTGTCTGTGTTTCTACTATTTCCTGTTTTGATCCAGTTGTTGAATGGTTTTCAGAAGCTGTGTGTATATGTTGTAATTAATACTGTTCACACAGCCTTTTTTGTTTTCTCTTGAGTTATGACCTCTGTTAATGTTTGCAAGATTTCAATACTGTCTTCATTGACTTGATTTTTTTTATTATCACTTGTATTAGTTGTCTGTTGAATTGAAGTGAATTGAGGGTTTAACATTTTTTGTGGACATTTATGATTTCTGGACATCTTTAAATTGCAGTGAGCACGTGTTCCTTTTGGACATGCCTTTAGAAGGTGAATATGTTCCCCACAGCTGAAACACTGAGGCTGCACACCTCAAATCGAAATGAAAATTGGAAGTTTTGCCTCATCTAGGGTAACTGGAATGTCTAGTGGAGAATAATCTGGGTTTAGTTTAAGCGAGAAGGCTGCGCTGTTTAAGGGCAGTTCAATGCCTGCTCTCTTTTCTGTTATAAATTTGAAATTTGTGATATTTCCAAATTTAGCTAGAAGTCGTTGGATGTCATTTTGATTAAAATTTAAATATTATCATCATTCTTTTTTTTTTTTGCAGCCAAAGTTAATATGTATATTTTTAAATATTTGTGTATAGATGTTTTTAATGGTCAAGTATATAATTTTATTTTTTTTATTTTGGAAATTTTAATCTAATATTACTGATTAAAGAAATGATTTCTATGTAGAAATAGTAATAATTTTCAATTTTACTTATACTATTATTTTTTATCAACTTCATTTTCAACTTTATTTTTTTTTTTTTCAAGCTTTCTTAATATTTTTTGTAATTAATTCTCAAGATAGGTAATGAGTTCTGACTGAAATATAAATTATAATTATAATAATAAAATGTTTCTATTTAAAAGTAGAAAATATACTGGATTATTTTTATAGTTTATGATTATTTATAAATAAAAAAAGTTATTTTATATTTATATATATATATATATATATATATATATATATATATATATATATATATATATATATATATATATATATATATATAATCTATCCATGAAATAACACCAAATCAATAAGTACTCAACTTTAGGTATTACAGTTTAATCACGTATAAAATAAAAAATAAAATTTTGTTTTATATATATGTAATATTCAAATATATATAAATGCAATATAATTTGCACAAATTCAAAGTTATTTTATCAGAAGTACTTTCAATTATATATCTTATAGTCTTTGTTAATTATGTAACATTGAATAACTAAAGTGAGACATCCTAACCCATAATTCAATTTAGTTCTGGTTCCCCACAATTCTGTTATTTTAATGTTTGATGGTTGCCAATTCATTAGCATTTGACGATTTCTTGAAATTAATATAGCCTCTTTTATTTTATGTTTATTGGGTAATAGTATGTATACTGAACACTACCGTTTGATGGCACTGTTTTTTGCCCAATGCACATCAATATACCAATTCACGGTCTGTCTGTTTGTTTATATATTATTACAGTATTTTTTTTTAGTCTATCTGTTTAACTTACATAATATTACAGTAAACCAAAGGGTTTTTTTTTTCCACCCGTTTTTTTTTTTCATTTTGTTAATAAACAAACAGTTTGTTTTTAGATGGTGTAGGAATGGTTTGCTTTTAACTTATCAACTAATAATTCATCAATTTCTTTACATAATATTATAGTAAAGAAGTTGTTTTTTTTTTACCCATTTTTTTTTTGGTTCATTTTTTAAGAAATAAACACTTTGTTTTTAGATGGTTTGGGGGTGTTGGTTTGCTTTTAAATTATCAACTAAGGATCTGTTTTTTTTTTTCACGCATTTTTTTTTTTGGGGGGGGGGATTCATTTTTTAAGAAACAAACACTTTGTTTTTAGATGGTATAGGGGTGTTGGTTTGCCTTTAAATTATCGACTAACAGTCCATTGGATGTCTTTATTTGAAAGACTTAAACAATTCGGTACTTTTGAATAAACCAACACTTGTTTTTTAGAGGGTGGAGGTGAGGATTTGTTTTCATTTAGAATTGTCATCTTTTTTTTTTAATTGATTAGCTGGCTTTTTTGTATGATAGTGAAAAGTTCTTCCTTAATTTTTTGGCCTTTTAAAAAAAGTCATAAACAGTTCGTTTTTAAAGAATACTTTTTGTAAGGAGGAAGGGGGAGGTTTGTTTTGATTTTTAATTATCGACTTCTTTTTTGATTTTATTTTTGAACACTTATGTTACCGGACAGTTGTTTATTATTATTTTTTTAGCCTTTTGAAGAAACTCGCAAAACACCTTTTTTTGGAATAAAATATTACCCACCTACTCTTTATAATCATGTGAACAACAAAAACAACAACAACAGTTTCCCATGAAATAATTTATTGAATCAAATAGTAAATGAAACTTTGGAAAAATTGTGATGAAACAAGTAAAAAAAATACCATTTTGGGGAGCATAAAAAATACAGCAGCCAAAAGTAACATGCAAATAAAATAACAGGGAAACCAAAAAAAAACAGTCACTTCAACATGCTCATCTCACCTAGTATGGCCTGGTAGAGAGGACCTCTGTAGTCAGCAATTCACTCAGCTTCAACCAATTTTGACAACTTGCAGATGACATTTTACTGTTCTCACATAGATTCACATGTAAATGTGCATTTGCATGAAAAATCAGCAAAAACTATGCTGAAAAGAATAACATTTGAAGTTGTGTGCAGTTCAAAACCATAGGAAAGTGTATGTGATGACATGA
The DNA here is from genome assembly GCA_028023455.1 of Epiperipatus broadwayi. Lineage (NCBI taxonomy): Eukaryota > Metazoa > Onychophora > Udeonychophora > Euonychophora > Peripatidae > Epiperipatus > Epiperipatus broadwayi. The sequence goes on along the minus strand of JAQFVV010000127.1, from coordinate 437,292 downwards.
CATTTCTTAGTATGGAATACTAATTCCACTACGCTTTCTAAACAATTTCTAACAATGAATTTTTGGAGAGTTTCCCCTCTTTCAAATATGACCACCATCAAATCACACTATAGTGATAGTTCAATAGCACTCACTTGAGGAATACTGTCACAATGCAACAATGGGTGTAGTATTTTGTTACAAAATCATAGAATACATCACTCTCATGTGGCCTGTTATGGCTCAAACAACACTTATTGTAGGGTCAGCCATAAGTTAAGGCTTCTAAAATGGTATATTGATGTGCGTTGTGTGAAAAACAATGCCATCAAGTGGTGGGATTCAGTATAATACTATTACCATTTATTGTGGCAATGTTTAATTTGTATAATTTGAAATCAAATTTAAATCCATATTTACAAATTTTATTACGATCAAATATAACAGATGATGAAGGTTTATTTTCATTTTTTCCTGATTGTCTCTCTTTTTGAATTCTTTTATATAAAAGCAAATGTACTTTTATTCTCTTTTCTAATGTACATTTAGATTCACCGATAATGTACATTATAAAAGAGAATAAAAGAACATAAGCTTTATATAAAAGAGTTTTCAAAAAGAGAAACAATCAGAAAAAGGTGAAAATAAACCTTCATTATCTGTTATATTTTATCATAATAAAACTTGTAAACATGGATTTAAATTTGATTATAAAAATTATACAAATTAAACGTTGCTACAATAAACATAAAATAAAAGAGGCTATATTAATTTCAAAACATCTTCAAATGTTAATGAAGCAGCAATCATCAAACATTAAAATAACAGAATTGTGGGAAACCAAAACTGATCTGAATTATGGGTATTATGAAAAGATGTCTCGTTTTAGTTATTCAACATTATATAGTTGACAAAGACTACAAGATATATAGTCGAAAGTATTTCTGATAAAATAACTTTGAATTTGTGTAAATCATACTGTATTTAATATATATATAGATTTGAATATTACATATATTTTTGATAGAATACAGACATCAAACTTAATTTATTATATATATACATGCCAGTCCTAACAAAAAAAAGTCCTTGACAGATCATAACGGAAAAAGTTTTATTTAGACACTTTTCATAGAGTTGGATGTTAAGTAATAATGAAAGAGAAAAAGTTTACTCACATAGTATTGAATTTTGGCTAAAAAAATGGGTTTTATATATTTATTTTTCAATTTACCAATTTTATAAAAATTGATGACTGTCCATTTAATAAATATTTGGATAAATTTTAAATTGGTCATAGGCTGGCTACTAAAAATGTTCAAAAGTTTTTTATGAAATTTCCAAGCTCTACTCAAGTTTAAACTCCATACTAAGTGATTGGCAGATAAATACTTTAAGCATTACACTATAAACTTTACAACATTATATCCATTACTATTACATATCTGTTAATTGTATATTAGTTAGTTGTAATGTCTGTCTATTCAATTTTACAAAAGATTAATCCTAATATTGGTCATGCTATTGCCATTACAATTATTAAGAATTATAATAATAGTCATAAAGATAGTGCTATGTATAATTACATTCAGCTAGTTTTTATTTTTTAGTGGGTAGGTGGTTTGGTTACTTGTAAATGGTGGAATGATTCCTGGATTGAAGTGGGTTTACAAGAACTGCTCAGTCAACTAGCTATGAAATCAGTTCGACCGAAATGGCAGACGGTTTGTTTCTTTTATTTAATAAAATATATTTTGTAATGATTATCTAATTTTAAAATACTGTACCATAATTCAGTTTATATTCGCTTCTGGCTTATTTTTTTTTTTTTTTGTCATTTTAAATTTTTCGCATCCTTTTGCACATTCACTTCATTGTGGTGAATGGTCCTTTAAACTACAAACAAAATTGTTTATATTTGCCTGATTTTAATGGTATGATTTTTTTTAGGATTACATAGAAATTATGGACAAATTTCATGGTGGTATGAGGAAGGACGCATCTTTACTTTCCAAGGCTCTTTCTTATCCTATTTCTATGCCTGGAGAAATTAAACGTTTTTTTAAATTGTTAATAAGAGAAAAGGTAAATCAAACACAATTATAAATAAATGTTGATGTTAATATTATAGATATTTTATTATTTTCTTTAATATCCATTTCATGTGTGTAACAAAATTTATGGATATCATTAGAGAATATATTTTTAATTGTCGTTCAAAATTTATACAAAACAAATATCAAAGATCCCCCCCCCCCCCAGTAAGTAGCGACTTAAAATATTTTAAAGATATGTGAAACTTTGAATCATATTTTTAAAATTTATTCTTATTATTCTTATTTTATTTGTAAAATAAAAATTAAGACTGAAAATATAAAAGATCTGCAAATAACTACTTATAATTATAAAAAACTTTATTAATTAATTTTTTAAATATTATATGTATTTACTGTTATAGTAAAAGTATCTATATTTATACATACACTTTGCAAATAATAAGTCCAAATATTCTGAATTATAAAACATAAATTGTACTTTATATGTATTTCAATTAATATTATCCTTTATATTCAAATATGACTTCAAAAACTTAATTAAAATTTAATTCAGCACTTAATTCTATTCAAAATTTTTTTATTTAGTTGTCAACTGTGCCATAAGATGGCAGGAACGGCATCTTCTATAAATGAGAGATTGAAAAAATTGTGTGAGAGAAATGATGTCACGATTTGTGGATGGTGGGATTTTTTTATTGTAAAGATGGAGTTATATAGTAAAGATGGATTGCACTTAGAAAAACAAGGAAGTGAATTTTTAGAGAGTTTCATTTATAAAAAATATAGTTCGGGAAACTTATAAGGGGGGTGGGGTGGCAGTGTTATCAGCAAGGAGAATGGACAGAATGTAAGTAATAACCAAAGGATAGCTGATTTAGATATAAATGTAGATGTGGAGAGGGAATGAGCCTGTAAAACTAATGGTAAGCAAGTTATTTATAAATGTAATGGAGAAAATAGAGTCAAAAGAATTTATAAAAGAGTATTTAGGAAAAAAGAAATTATTAAAATTGAGTATTTGAATATGCAAGATGGCAGGAGGCCAGAAAAGTGGCTGGAAATAAGCAAAGCAATTAAAAATGAAGAACTTGAGATATTAGCAAGACAAGAAGAAGAATCTATTCTGGAAGACTTGGTATGGCAAGGTATAAATAGAAAAGAAAAAGAAAAAAGGGTGGTGGTATAGGAGTTATGCCAAAAAATATTTAAATACTGTTAAATGTCAAGAACATTTGTAGTTTGAGATAAGGTTAGGAAGACAAGAATGGATAGTTGCTATAGTGTATATAGCCACTGGAAATAATCAAACTATAATGGGGGTGGAACAGTAGCATATATGAATGCTTAGTTAAGGATAAAGTTTCAAACAAAAGGGGAAGAGAATAATGGTTATAGGGGATATGAATGGGCATATTGAAGAAATTGATTATGTAAGTTATAAGAATTGACAGCTTTTGAAGAGTTTTTGTCAGAGAGTAAATTTGACCATTGGAAATTTATCGAATATTTATGAGGACAATACACATGGTCTAGAAATAACATATTCCACACAATAAATTATGTATTAGTAGATAAAGAGGAAATGAATAAAGTATGAAAAATTAAGGTGTTTGATAATGAAGAGAGAGTATGTAATAGTGATCATAACTTCTTTATAATAGAAATGGTTAATAATGTGATGAAAAATAGTAATGAAAGTGGAAAGAGTACTGAAAGACATGGATGGAGAGTGAATGATGAACATAAGTTAGAAAAATATAAAATAAAAGTAGAAGAAATCATGAAAGAGTTTGTTGGGAATGAATATAAGAACTGTTATAGTGAAGTAGAAAAAGTGACAGATAGGTTTTTAGGTGAGAATATTCAGAAGGAAAAAAGTAATAGAAAAGTGAGAATTAATAAAAGTGTAAAAGAGAGTGGAAAAGCATTCAGAGAATATAAATCTGTTATATTATTTTACAAATATTAAAAACAAGAAAGTGAAAAAGATGTTTCAAATGGGAAAACCATTTAAAAAAAAGAAGTTGTCTAAAATAAATAATTATGTAGAGAATGAAATTAAATAGTAAATTATTGGAGAATATTAATAAAAGTGGAAGACATGGGGGATAAAATTTTTGGAAATATATTAGAAGAAGGAATGTAAAGGAGAGAGAAGTAATATTACTAAATGTTGTGGAAAAAGAATGTAACTCTAGAGAAGAATTAGAGATACTCTTAAATAAGTATATAATGAATATAGAAGAGATATTCTATGTGAAAAACAAAGTGATAATAAATATAAAAGAATATAGTAATGGAAATATCAGATTTACAGAAAATGAATTGAATGAGGCAAGGAAAAAATTGAAATGTGGAAAGTTAAAAGGTTTAGATGCATGGGCAACAGAGATGGTGATGAATTTGGGAAATATGGCAATATTAAATCTATTATCAATGTTTTAATAAGATGGCACAGAAGAAAAAAATTCCAGATTGCTAGAATAATACAAGAATAAAGCTATTATTTAAAGGAAAGGGTAAGGATCATAGAAAGTTAAACAATTATAGACCAATAGTGGTAATATCAGTGTTATATAAAGATTTTTGCTTATATGGTGGCTGGAAGAGTGGCAAAATGATGCAAGAAAATAATATAGTGGGAGAAATGTAAGGAGGATTTAGATTGGGTAGACATATAGAAGATAGCTTATTTGTAGTCCCACATTTTTAGATATGAAAAGGAATACAGGTAGAAAGTTATTTATGGTATTTATAGATATAGAGAAGGCACATGATAGAGTAAATAGAATTAGATTATGGTAAGTTTAGTAAATTTGGGGATGAATGGAGTTTTAGTGGATCTTATTAAGAGATTTTATGAAAATAATTACTATACATATCAATTAGCAAATATAGAATCAATTAGAGTTAAAGGTGGGGTAGGACTAAGGAGAGGATATCCTATCACCTATTTTATTGTTGTCATATTTGAGAAAAATGGAGAGAGAGAGCAATAGAAAGACTAGGAAGAGGAGTAGAAACACCATTAATAAATGGCAACGGAGTATATACTTTAATGGGTCTTTTAATTGCAGATGCAAATCTTCTTATGTTCAGAAAGTAGGGAAGATATGGAAATTAGGCTGAAGACATGTGCAAGGAAGTGTAAAGGAGATGGGGATTAAATTTAGTAAAGAAAAGTCAAAAATAATGATAAATGCTAGGAAAAGAGATGAAAAAGATTTTTTATTGGAGGATATAAAATTAAATGTGGTGAATATAATTAGAAAATTGTTTGAATAAATTGAAGAAAAAAATTGATAAATAAAGCAAAAAAAAGAAAGGGACTAATAACAACATTTTCATATAATAAATATGGTATAGCTAGAATTGTATAGAAGGGAGTTAGAGTAACAACATTAACTTATGATAATGATACATTATGTGTTAGTTAAGGGGTGTTAAATTACTTAAAAAAACTGCAAAGAGAAGTAGGAAGACATACATTAGATGCAGATGTGTGGGTGGCAAATGAGGCAATTCAAGAAAAAATGGGATGGTTTTTGTATGCTCAATAAATTGCCATTTATGGATAATAAGAGAATAGCCAAAATAGTATTTAATTGGGTTATGAGTAAAGAACAGGCAACAAAAATGGGTGAGAAAGGTAGTATAGCATGCAGAAGATTTGAATAAAAACTTTATGTCAATATACTTATACAAAAGGTGGGATGATTGTGTTAGGAGGATTTTTGAGTGTTATAATCATAAAGAATGGGATAGAAGAATAGATGCATTAATAAAAAATAGGGAGTTGGAAAGAGGTAGAAATAGTATGGAGAATTAAAAGAGTTCAAATATATATATAGAAACAAACAGTATATTAGTTGTGAGTTATTTTATGACAATGGCAAAGAAAATAGTTTTCTATTTAAGGGAATAGGATCATTAGCAACAAGGGAATATACACATAAATGGAGAAATATGGGTGATTTAATCTGCAAGTTATGTAAGGAAGGCATGGGAAAGTAGTAGGCATCTGTTAATTGAATGTAAATGCTTACAAGCATAAAAGGTACAAATAATGAAATTGTGAGAGAATAAATAAATATAAATAAAGTGATTATATAAAAAGTAGGTTATTGGTTTGGAAAAAAAATAAGGGGGATCTAGATATAAAGACCATAGATTTGACAAAGATAATATTGTGGAAATGGGATGGAACAGGATAGAGAAGAACATGGGGAAAAACATAGGATGGAGAATGGGAAGATAAGGTAAGGTGGCTAACAGGTTTATCTGAGCTTAATGGCTGAGAGATTTCTGATTACAATAAAAAAAAAAAAGCCATAATGTATCACATGGTGCATTGCATCACATATTAGCTATTCTGGAGTCAATTCAAACAGAAGTATTAAGATAAACAACAAATGAATCAATTCTGAGGGAAAATGAAGTGGTCAACTTTCTCCATGAGACACACATTTAAAAAAAAAGTTAAAATGTCTAAATAATTCCAATATATAGATAGTAACAGAATAAATAACTAAAATAGTTTCTGAATTAAAAAAAAAAAACAAGCAGAAAAAAATAGATAGGCTAGAGAAGAAGCTAAAGTTTTTGTGATATTTTGACTGTATAAAAGGGGATTTAATGTAACATTAGAATTATATTACCTGATCACCATCTCTCATACTAGCACATAATTGTTATTAAACAAGGCAAAACTCTCCATACAATAATGCTACTCAGTGCCACCCAGAGTAATCAATCAATGGATGCCACAAGCCAGAAACTAGTCTGGGGATATTGGATGAGTAGGCAATAGATAGGGATTTTATGCACAAGCTTTCTGGCATCCATTGATTAATCTGGTTGGCATGAGGTGGCACTACTATATGGAGAGTTTTGCCTTGTTTAATAACATTAGAATTGTTGACTTTACATTTATGTTAAAAAATGTTACTATTAACAAAAGGAAAAGATTGATAATATTAGAATTGTGGGCTTCACATTTACGTTAAAAATTTATCATTAATAAAAGGAAAATAACTAAAAAGATATAAATTAGATATGGAAATAAAAAGAGTTTGAATATATAAATAAATCAATTATTAGGGAATATGAGCAGGGCTTGAGTCTGAGGAATTTTCAATAAGAGAATGTAATTATAAAAGAATTACTTCAGAAAGGACAGCAATTGGAAAGAATAAAAATAATAAAACAAGTTCAAATTATGTTAAAATGAGATAATGATGAATATAACTTTAAAACTAAAACTGTTGAAACAATACAAATATTATAAAAATGAATAGAAACTAAAATAGATTTGAAATTTTAGATGTGAGGATTAAAAAATAATAGAAAATTTATATGGTTTTAAATTGATTTTAGTTTTGATTTATTTGTTAGAAATTTTTGATTTGATATATTAGGGACTATGTTTCAGCATATCCCTAAATTTTGAACATTAAAGCTACTACCATTTTTTAAACACAAGTATAAACTTAAATAAATTTTTATATTGTTATTATGTCATAAATTCTTTTTTGGTAGACTGCAATCATTAAACTCTTAATTGTTTATACATTACAAAGAATGAGAACAATTATTTATTTATTTAGAGTATGAATTTTTTGACTGCTTAACTATTAACAAAACATCATAAATACAACTGTAAAGATTCCAACAAGGAGATAAAATCACCAGTGACTTGATTAAGTTCTTCAATTCTCCATGGTAGCCATAAATTTGAGAATCATTAAACTTGTGAATCATAGTTTGTGTTTACTCATGTTTACATAGATTAGCAGTTGATAAATTTCATTTATGAAGCCATTAGTGCAAGACCATAGATAGGCCAGAATCTGTTGATGTGTTGCTTAATAAGATTAAAAATACAGTATGCTTTGTTGTTGAATCTGGAAAAATAACTTTATTTGAATCATCATAAGAATTGCACTTTTATACCATAATTCTTCAACAATAGATTCTTACCTTCCAAATTAGGGATATTAATTTTAGACTAGTTTTAAATGGGAATATTATATATTGAGTTATTGACAAGTCTGATGTGATTAATAGTTCCTTTTACATTTTCTGAAGCAACTTGTCTTATGATATCTAGTGAAGGAAGATGTAATAGAAAAGGAAGAAACAGACAAGGTATATACTTTGATGTACTGACAATATTTTTCACAGTATTATTTAATTGAAGAACAGAATGCTTAGTATGGAAACTTTCCAAACAGTAACAAATATTCACCAACAGAATCTACTAATGCTAAAGAAGCTGTTCTTACCAACTAACTTTCTGAAGAGATTATTCTCAGAAATTAATTTTAATATATTATTAGCTAAATAATAAAAATAGGTCAGGCAATGACCAAAATTACTCCTTTATAGCATGGGATAGGAGTGTTTTAGTATAAGATGGGTTTCTGTTGTTTAAATGAAAAATTAAACATGCTGTTTTAATTGGTGATTCCAGTCTTTGAAAAAGATTTTTAAATTGTTCATATTCTTACTAATATATTTTTCTTCTCGTGAAAAAGAATTCTTTTGCAACATCAAAGCAATATCAGTGGCACAAATTATTTTTACTTTATTTTTGGAAGATCACTAATGAATATATTAAATAAAATAGATGAAAAAACAAAACCTGAGCAATACTGTACTGTAAAATTTTGTATCTGCTATAATTATTATTTAGTGTCACTCGAATTTTTCTATTGGAAAACATTTTGTCAAATATATTAATGATTTTTTTTTGTATTTAATAATTTTTAGAAACTTTTACAAATTATTTCTTCAAACAGAATTATAAACTAATGTTAGATGAAAAAGTAGTTTTTAATTTATTTTGGAAGCCTTTTTAATACGAGTTGTTTTAAGATAAGACTTATTCTCATCAGTTTCTTCCTGAGCTAAAATCAGCATACTATTGGCAACATTTTTGTTAATATTGATTCTTTTAAAACGCTTGTAGGAAACACATAATAATGGTATTGCGTGATAATTTTTTGAATCTTTGCTAGATTTACTTAGTTTAAAACTTCTATGGTTATGCAAAACGTTTGGTATAGTTTCTGTATGACTAATATTATTAAATAGTTTATTTTGCTTTAGCTCCTAAAGTATTTAAAAACTTTAGAAGTATATTGTCTGTTTTTTATTTTTTTTCTGATTTAAGACAAATCACGAAACATTCAATTGTGTTTACAAATGTCTACAGGTTTTATTAGATAAACACTAATTGAACATCGTGAAAGAGGATTTTGCGATTCTGCTCTAATAATCCTTTTTTTGTAGCAATCTTGGCTTTAGAAATCTTATATATAACATTGTTAAAAGTAAACAATTCAAAATACAGCAAAACTCCCCATATAGTAGTGCCATCTTGTGATGTTTAGTGGTATTGTTAAAAGTAATTTTACATTCACCAAACTGTTGTAAAAGTGATCACATTTCATAATTAGATAAATTATTTTTCTCTTCACTAATAAAATTGTAATTATAAATATGCGACTTTTTTTTCACATATTTACCAATATAGGTATGTCTACAATAGGGTTAAAAATAAAAATGAAGGATCTTCAGTATTCTGGGACCACCAAGTAGCTACGGGCCATGTATTTGAACTTAGTTCTGCCCAAATAATTTGTACAGAAAAAAATGACGCCAAAAGAAAAGTTAAGGAAGCTTTATATATAGCAAATGACATCAATGCCATTAATAGAAGAGAGGCATGTTTTGCTCTCTCTAAACAATGGACTAAATAAAAAATTCAAACGCATTTGCATAAATCATAACAATCTTTATTTACAAGCTATGAGTATGAGATTCGAACATGAAATCTCGAAAGCGCTAAGCAAACGTATTATAAATTAGTGTAAAATTTATAGCTTCACTATTTAATGCGAAAAAAAAGTCGCGTATTTATAATTATAATTAGATACTATAATTTTGTTTCTCTGTAGTCTCTCTTTCCATTATTCTCTTTTGGAATCATTTAATAATTTTACAAGTTTGTCAAAAATTTCTGGATAAATTGTAGACAAATATTGTCCATAAAAATCAGTACTGCTTTTGTTCTAACCTGGAATGAATTGCTTTTGATATCCAGGGCCGGTGCTGGGTACTAGGCGCCCGCATGCAAATTTGATTTTGGTGCCCCTGTCAATATGTATGTTTACTAAGGTGACCCGACCGTGTCCCGTGGCGTTTTAAAAAAGTCATGATTTTTAGAAAGAATGCACGATGTAATGCTATTTTTGATATCAAAAATAGCATAAAATTGATTGTTAAATTATATATTATTTCATACAAACGGTTTGTATGAAATAATATATAATTTAACACGGCAAATTTAGATGTTAGAAAAATTTGCAGAAATTTTAAAAATAATGTGTTTGTTAAAAATAGACAGAGTGATTCAAATATATATATATAATAAATTTAAAAAAAATAATGTTTGAGATTAAAATATTTAAATGTTTAAAATAATTTTCGAAAAACATTTACATATTTTAATCTCAAATATTTTTTTTTTAAAATTTCATATTTATTATTTGCGTCACTGTCTGTTTTTAACAAACCCATTATTTTTAAAATTTTTGCTAATTTTTCTAACCTCTAAATTTATGCAAATATTAGCAAATTTAATAATAAATTTACAATTTATAAATGAAATAATTTTAAAAAAAGATAATATTACAAACATACATATTTAATTTATTATTATTAATGTACGCTATATCTATATAAACGCTCCATATAAACCAAATTTTTAATCAGCCCCCCCCCCCCCCGGTCAATGGTGTCCCGTTTTACCAATGTTAAAATCTGGTCACTTTAATGTATACCACCTACATGTTATAAATATTAGTGTACAAAATCTTTCTAAGGGAAACAAACAAGGCAATGTAAATAAATAATTTTTAATATTAAAAAAAAAGAAAATACAGTTAAAAAAAGTAAATGCATTACAAAACATGTTATAATTTTATACTCCTTGACTTCATATTAATAAACCTTGATATGATTGTATTTATTTCCAGTTCTGCACAAATATCATTTTCAATAGCAATTAATGCCAAATTAACAAGCCGTTTTTGTGACATAGTTGTTCTCAAGTAAGTTTTAATTAATTTTAACTTAGAAAAAGAGCGCTCACCGCTTGCAACACTAACAGGTAATGTTAATAATATTCTTAAAGCTATTGATAAGTTTGGCATAGATAAATTATTAGAAACTATAAAATTAAGTGTTTCGAAAGGGTTTTGAGAATTTAAAAAATCCTTTTGAAAAATATCTCGAAAAGCACATAATTCGTCGAATAAATCTGTAGCATTAATATCTTTACTGTTATCAAATTTCAAAATATTTTCTAAATCTTTGCATTTTGCTTGTAACTCGCTCTTATTAATTTCTGATATTTTATATAGAAAATTGAAATTATTATAACATGCTTCGAGGAGTTCAAAGCGTTCTGTTAAAGAATTAATCGCTACATCTAAAAGTGTAAAAAACATGTTTATTTTAAATTTTTCTTCAGGTATTTGAGGTGTTTCGTCCTGATGCTCGTAATCAAATTGACGAGTTTTTTTCCGTTGTCGAACTTCTTTGGCAGTTTTAAATTCTTTCTCTCCATCAACCTCTTCGCTAAGTTCATCTGCAATTTTGAGAATGTTTTTGAAATTTGAATCTGATCGATATTCTTGTAAAAATTTATTTAGATTTGCGATCGATTCTAAAGCAAGTGAAGCATTCATATTTACATTTTGGAGCATTTTACTGACAGGATTTATTCTATTTAATATATCATGCCAAATTATTAAAGAACAAATAAATTTGTAATCCTTAAGGTTAGTGCAGAGTGATTGAGCTTCATGTTGAATTTCTCTATTAAAAGATTCGTTGTTCATTATTTCATAGAGTGCATCATAAATTTCACCCAACTGATACCGTAGAGGCCGGATTGCATCAATTCTGCTTTCCCATCGTGTTTCTGATGGTTGTTTTAGAGTTAAAGTTTTAATAAATTTTAAAAGGATTGACCACCGTTTATAAGATGATGAAAAAAAATTGTATATTTTTTGAACAATTGCAAAAAAACCAATTGTATCTACATTGACTTTGGCGGCATCGTTTATGATTAAGTTTAAAGAATGAGCAGCACATGGTACGTAAATGCACGAGGGTTTTTGGTTAAAATCAAATTTTGAAGTCCAGCCTTTTTGCCTTTCATGTTGGCCCCATTATCATACCCTTGACCACGCATGTCTTCAATGGGAATCTTCCATTTTTCCAGTTGTTCAATTATTGTTGTACATAAACCTTGTCCAGTGGAATCTGTTATATCTATGAAACCTAAAAAGTTTTCTCTAATTTTAACCGTTCCATTATTACAAAAAACGAAGCGAATAATTATGGTCATTTGTTCAGTTTTACTTGCATCTGGTGTACAATCTAAAATAATAGAATAATATTTGGATTTCTTTGTCGATAATAAAATTGTTTCCCTAATTGCTGTACTTAAAATTTCCAATAATTCATTTTGGCTATCTTTGCTCAAATAATGTACTCTATTGTTTTGATCTAGGGCCCTCTCAACATGATTTTCCATAACGGGATCAAACTTCGCAAATAATTCAATTAATTTTAAAAAATTTCCGTTATTTTTTTCGTATAATTTATCAGATGATCCGCGAAATGCTAAATTTTGACTACCAAGGAATTTGATAATTTCAATCAGCCGTTCCAAAACACTCCTCCAATGTTTCTTTTCCATTTCATATAAATTTTGAGATTGACAAAGATCGGAAGATTTTGTTTTTTAATCTTTTCTCAAGTTCATTCCAATTCAATAAACTTTTCATGTGAGCCATACTAGTTTCATGTCTGTGTAAAGTTGTACTTAAATTTCTCCAATTATTGTATCCTTCTATGAGGCTAGATTCAGTAGATCCAAAAAGTTTGCAACAAAAGCAAAACACAGAGTTCAAAATTTCGGAATAAATAAGCCATTTTCGAAAAACTACTTCTCCGTTTTCCATTTTTCTATTATAATATACATCAGAAAATTTACGGCCATGTACATCGTTCGGATATATAATATCTTTCTTTTGAACAGGCCCCATTTCTACTAAAATAACACGTAGTTTGTCATCGATTTTATTCCATTCAGCTGGATCTTCTAAATTTGTACACATTTGATATGATATTGGCACAATGACTTTGTTGTCACTTAACTGTTTCTTACTAAAATCTTGTTCAATATTTTCAACAGTTCCCTGTGAACTAGATGATGTGCACGGTTCTGGTTCTTGTTGAGTATAAGCTATTTCAGAAGCAGTTGATATTTTAAGATATTTATTAAGTGATCCACTTTGTTTTTTAATGTTTGCTATTTTTTCAGCTTGGCGTTTACGATTTTGTGCACCGGATAGTTTTTTCTTAGTTTTTGATTCCATATTACTTTTACTCATGAACGCCACTTTAAAATAATTTTCAAATGTAATAAATAAATAAATACGGACTCTAATTTATATATTTACATCATGTATCTTAATACTTAAGATTATATATCGCTAATTTAGATGTCCAACACAAATTACTTCTTGCGCCAAAATACAAAACTCTATACGCGGAGGGGAAGAAGTTGTTTAACTTGTTTACCTAAAAAAGGCAGCTAATAAATTGGAAATATTCAGCCATTGACATTAAAAATGGTCAGGTTTTAAAATAACTCAAGTGTCCAGCTTTTTACGCTTGATTGAACATTTTAGTTTTACCATTGGCAAGATTTTCTTTTGTTATCATATATTTTTCTAATTAACACAGGTGGCCTGCCAGGCCTGATTTGCGATTTCAATAGAAAATTTCCTGGGATTATAATTATTGTTTACAAGTTCTTACTAAGATTTTAAAATTTGCGATAAACATCATAAGCAAACGTATGTAATTAATTTGCAAACCTAATTAGTATGCAGAAAAAATAGACTTTTGACAACGATTAAAATATATAAAATAAAAAGTAAACTGAAAATTATATTAAGTTTACTGGAATTATACCTATAATATATATTACATACACGTTCGAATATTTATATCAAATTATTATTTAAATAAAAAATTAGAAAATGTTTTATTTTGCAATATTATAATCGTTTCTTACGATTTCAAAATTATGTACATGATCTAATATATATATATACGCATATACATACATAAGTTCTAATTTATAATACTTTTAGTGTGTGTTTATTTATATATTTGCTAGCAGAAAGTTACTTATAGTTTACTATAAGCAGTACTATATATATATATAAACATTACAATATGAAATTTGTAATATAATAAACTTTATGTTTAGTTTATTGTTCATGATAAATAATAGATTTGATTGTTTTATATTTTTAATATTAAGCAGAGCTTGTGTGCAGGCCTGCTTGTGTGTGTCATTTAATAAGATATAATATGACTTCATATGATTTTCAATAATCTACTCTCAATAATTTTTGTTGGCGCCTCCTTCTGCCAGCGCCCGCATGCCTAGCATGCGTTGCATGCCCGCTTCCGCAGGCCCTGTTGATATCCACAAGATATGGACATAAATTTCTATTATTTGTTTATTAAACTTAAGAGGGAATTGGAAAAATTATATTAATATTTTTGCAAGCTATTCAGTATTTTGGCGTAGTCAGCTTTCTAGAATTTCCATTTTAAAACCAAATAACTATCAGCTATAACAATGTGAATTACAAGTTGTGATTATATATGGTTGTTAAACCATTTTTTGTCAAAATAAAATGTAAATAAGAAATTATTTCCATTCCATATTTGCCTGTGGAAAGTGTTTCCTTGCTTGATATTATAAAATAAGTATATATTGTTTCAATCCATCCATTCTAAAACTTGACCGTTTCATCGATCCTCATTTATATAGTCCAAAACTTACTATGAGAATTGAAATTTTTTATAATTATAGAAGATAAAAAAAGTTAAAAGAGAAGGATTGGGTGCATTTGTTTGGGGTTGGTTGGAGACATTGCATACATAAAAATTGCCTAAATGAATTATGATTGCAATATCATTTAATTTTTTTTAAATATTTGCTTTAAGAGATGGTTTGAAACAAAAGTAGACACACCATATTTACAATACATGCAATAAATAATCAATGTAAATCTAAAAATTTTAAGATTTCCATTATTAGAAAAATGATGTCCCCTAAGGTGCATCAATGTTAGCTGAACAATTAATTTGTAGATTTTTCCATTTTGTATTTTGATATATCCTCATATTATTCAATTTCCTAGATCATGAGAAGGTCATTGTATAGAGAATATTTTGGAAATTTGAAATATAGCTTTTATGGTTGCCCATATCCTGTAATCATTTCGCATCTCAAAAGTTTAAAAGTCTTATCTTTATAGTCCTGACACGACTATCCTCCACCATACTGCTGGAGTTCACATTACATTTTTATTGTGTGCTTTCAAATTTTACTTTCTACTTTCCAGGTGGAAGCTATTTATTTTGTATGCTAATTGCAGCATCATCTATGAGAAGATCGACATTCATCAATCCTATAGGAATCATTCACTATAAGTTCATTGTAAAATAATATATATTACATGTACAAGCTAACTTTTAAATTATAAATCATGACAACACAATAATAATAGAACCAGTTTCATGGAAATTTTTTTAACATATTAAATTTTAATGACAAATTACAGTAGGGTTGGCTTTTATTTACTTTAAGCAGATTTTATTTACTTTGTTTTAAAAAGTGAAAGCTGATAAATGAAGTTTCTTTGGAACTAATTCTATGAACCTTGCATTTATCACAGGTTATCATTCAGATGGTATTATATAGAAACATTTTTTCTTTTATTTTACAATGATAGTGAATTTTTAAAGAATCTCATTCATATTATTAAGAGATAACTCTTTAATGTATTAATTGCATAATTGATTTGTATTATGTATATAAGATAAATTAAACAGTATAAATAATATGAAATATAATCAGAGTGATAAGCACTTTATTTAAATAATGAAATGCTATTCAGTAATGAAATAAAAACTGAGAAATAAATGGAAATAATTTCATATTTATTTATTTTAACCCTGGCACTGGAGAGTAAAATATCCAAGTACATTTATATAAGGAGTTCTTTGCTTAGCTTGTATTATATACAGCACATACTATTGTTATATTATACATATATATATATATATATATATATATATATATATATATATATAAATGTATTAATTAACAATAGTCACCTCTGTAAATGCATAAACAACTACTTATCACTATGTAGTATTTCATCTTGGAACTAGAAACTTCATCCAGGAGATATAATACCAATTTTCTTCTTTGTATAAGATTGTATTAAAAAGTTAAAAAAAAATTAAAATTAAAAAAGAGCATATTTACAAATATAATATACCTTATAAATAATATTTTAAAAAATATGGAATTTATAATATTAGATAATGTAGAATGTTTTGAGAATTACTCAATGCAACTGATTATTTATAATGAAAGTATTTTCTAGATTCAGCACATGATAATACATTTTTAAAGGCAAAAGAAGATACATGATCACCATCTCATGCTAGCACATAACTGTTAGTAAACAGGCAAAAACTCCATATAGCAGTGCCACCTTGTGCTAACCAAGCCTTTGGCATCCATTGATTACTCTGGTTAGCACAAGGTGGCACTACTATATGGAGAGTTTTTGCATGTTTACCAAAAGAAGATACCTCTTTATCTTTATTCTCCTTCATATATATGGAGGATTGTCCTTTTGCTATAAGTGATGAACTTTTTAATATTCAGAAATCTATTTCTAAATATTTCTAAATGTGATTGCCATATATATATAGAAAATAAAAAATTTCTTTCATTTTTAATCATACCAATATTTATTTAAATACTAATATTATGTAATATATAAGAATTTATGGTGCTAAATATTTTATATAATATTTTGAGATTTATTTATTGCAATTGTTTGTATATATTAAAAGTGCCCTCTAGCTTCAATATATGTCAGTATATTTTTTAAATGCAAAAGAGTTTTTGATTGTTTTACTTTATTCTTAAATAAAATCATATATAAAGTTTTTTAATGTGAATATTATATTCATCATATCAAAGTATGAGGGAATGATTTTATATCTTCAGGATTCCATATACATTCCTAGGTCCATGATAAAAGTCTAAAAGTAATGAGGAAGATAATTAATTTATGTATTAACATGGTAGATAATATTTCGAATGGTTTTTTCAATTTCATGCAATGTTTGTAATAAATAATTTTTTGTTTATCCTAATAAAATAATTTTTAAAAAATTGTATAAAATTGGTTCTATATATATATGGTTGTTCCTATCATGTCATTTAAAAGACATAAAATTATTAAGAGTTTTGTCATGAAATCGAACTGTTGGCTATTTTTTTATTATAAATAAATACTTTGCTTAAATAGTGTTTCTTATTATTAATATTTTATAATAATAAAAACATGTCAAAATAATAAAATGTATTATAGATCAAATGAATAATATCAAAGATCTGTTAGATAAAAATGACTAAAAAAAGTGAAAAAAAATAACATTTATAAGGAGATAAATATTTACTGCATATTATTATAATTTAATTTTATCAAAAATGTTTGTTAATTTATTATATTGTTAATTTTAAAAAAAATTAAAATTAATATATAATATTATTCATTGTCAATTTGATTTCAATACTTTTTTCTTCTTTCTCTAAATAAGAAATAAACTGATTAATATTGTTATTTTAAAGTTTAATCCATGTTTTGTATTGAATATGCTGTTAGAATGGCTGTTAAGAAAGATAGTACACTAAGATTATTCTTCATGTATAGCAACCAGATAAAATTAGTAGTTTATTTCTTTCTGTTTATTCAAAGAACATAAATTTCACTTAAGTTTCTGCTGAGCAAAAGAATGATGAGTTAAGAATATAAATTTGAAACCCAGATCCACCTCCACTCTTGCTGCAATTTGCCATTTCATCCAGGCAATTCTAAGACAAGAACAACAAAAAATAAGACAATGCTGTATGACACAAACAATGGCCATTTTGTTTTAACAGATATCAGATTACTTCCAAGTTTCTCTGGCATCAATGGATTCAGTACACAGTCTTCAAATTCTTGACTCCAGAATGAAAGAAGGATCTACTTAAGATTTTTGCTTTCAATTGCTTTTGACAAAAAATAGGAAATTATAATATATAAAATGTTTTTATCAGCACATTCAAAAGGGGGAGGGGGGTAAAAAGATCAAATTTATAATTTGATTAGAGTTTGGGTGTACAATATTGATAAAAGAAACAATCATATAAAGTGATTGAAATTTTATTTATTACTATTGTCAGTAATATTTTTTTAAAATTACAAACATATCAAATTATAAATGGTAGAATTAATTTTGTTTATATGCATTGACAATATGATGGGAGTTAAAGAATCATAAATCTTTGTTTGCATTTATAGGATTAATGTTTTGTGTAATAAGTAATTTCCAAAGTTGGTCAAATTAATATAGATTATTCTTTTAAGATTTAATAGAGTTAAAGAAGATAATTGGAGTGATGTGTTAATAGCTATGTTTTAGATTACAGACTGAATATTTTATTATATTCTTAACATAAGAATATGCAACTCCTTTATCTTAACAAAAGATATAAATAACTTTTTTCTAAACATATATATATCTGTTTAGCTTGAGACATTTTCATGACAGATCACCATTGGAGATTTCTTATGAATAATGTGGATTATTGCTGAAGTTAAATACTTACATAAAGAATACTAAGATTTAGAGATTAAAAGAAGTATTTATTTAATCAGTTGTATGAAAACATACATATATATATGAAAACACACACACACATATATTGATTAATTTGTAAATTGTTTAACATAAATGATGATAATGATTTATGTCTAATCTTATTAAATTCATAGTATTTGATTTTTTGTAATAGTTTCATAAGTCATTAGATCTATATGTATGAATATCCTGATATTTTAAAAAGAGTCTCCATTATTAAAATATATAGGTAATTTTTTAAGCATGTTTAATTTTTTTTTCTTAATTAAAATAAATTGTTTATTTTTTTTAAATTGGACTTAATATTTGTTTTGAAGACAAGTTTACCTTTGCTTCTTCAGCATATTTGATCACTTAAATGTTAATTACCTATTTTTATCTAAAATACCTTGAGATATAAAATGTTAGTATTATAGTTTTAAATGATAATCATTTGTCTATAGCACAATAAAATAACTCTTTGGCTCCAGAATAAAGTCATAAAAAATAATATTGTCATCACAACTTTAGAATACATATAATGTTCCTGATTTTGAATTTGATTAATATTTAAATGTGTAGTTTATATAATGATCTATAAAACTGGCACTCTGATTCAAATAATATAGTTAAGAGAGGTTCTCTCTCATATAAATGTATATCATATTTTATCATTGGTATTAAATGATCAAAAATGATAGATATTTAACTACATATGTTGATATGTAAGTTGGTATAGGTATAGAGTGATGCCTATGTCTTGTTTTCTATGTTAATCAATAACCATTTATTGTTGTATAATTTGACAACTCCCTGAATATATATTTTTAAAACATATTATTAAATGATTTGGCATTTGCACAATCTTACCATTACATAATTCGTAATCCTATCTGTGTGGCACTCAAAGAGTTGTCTTCCCAAAACATACCATTATAATATATATATATATATATATATATATATATATTGAAACAGATATACTGTTCCCCATGTATATATATTCAAAAGACCCCCCCATTTAAAAAAGACTAGCATGATTTGATCAAATTAAAAAAGAAATGAAGCAAAAAGTTTATAGTTAAAAGAAAATCATTATTGATTTTATAGTTTCAAATTATGATGTAAATAAAAGCTGGCAGTTATTAAAAAAGATTATATTTTTAATTTTTGGAACGATGTTTTTAAATAAAGTGTTATATCAGCTTGAGGCAGTCTTAATCAATTGAAAAACATGGCTTAATCTTTATGCTTTCTTATCTATCCCACTAAAAAAGTAGATTATCCAATCATTATGAAGAGAAAGGCAATCTGGCTTAAATGAGAGCAATATGCAAATTAGGTACAGTGGGAAAAGGCTGTTTAATCAGTCCAAGAATCAGATATAAATAGTCAAGTTGCAAGTTCAGTGCAGATTAGATTGGATTTTTAAAGTGTATGTTTAAAAAGGATTTTTTTTCCAAAAGATTTTTGAAAAAGATAGTAAGAAAAGTGAAGGATTAAAAAGTTGAAATTCTTATTTAAGTATTACTCAACTCTAACTTTCGTCATCTTGGAATATAACCTTTACAACCACTGTTAATAATGGAAAAAGAAATCATTATTCAGAAAATTATAACCATGGAAGGATAAATTAACTTTTTCTCTCCATTCTAAGCCATGATTTTCCAAGATTTTCCGGGATAGACATCATAGAAAGAAGATAATGTCATTCAGCTGAAATGTGATGCCCCTTTTTGAAAGCAGTTACATCATGGATATGAAAAAACAAACTGGATGAATGAAGGTAATGATTTTATAAAAATATTTGATACTATGTGCATTTATAGAAGACAAGACAAAACGTATTTCTTAAACTAAAATTATATGTGTTTTTAAAAAGACAAACAAAATGTCTTTATTATAATTAATAAAAAAAAGAATTATTAATAAAAATAGCTGTGTAAAAATACGTTCTGTTAATAATAAATTGTAAATGATAAATATTAAAAATATCTATAATCAAAAGGCATTTTTAATAAGGATTGACTTCTCATCTACAGATACATTTGAATTAAAATAAAGTAAAAAAATGAATACTTGTAATGATTTTATATTTTTTTTAATATTTATATGTGTTTATAAAAGATAAAACAAAACATCTTTCTTAAAAAAGAAAAAGAAAATTATGAACAAATTTAGCTATGGAAATATGTTTTGTTAAAGATAAATTATAAATACTAAAATACCTATAATCAAAATACATTTTTAATAAGGATTGACTTCTCATCTACAGATACATTTGAATTAAAATAAACTAAAAAAAAACGAATACTTATAATGATTGATATTATTGATTTACAAATAAATATACCTAGAAGAGTCAGAAATACTGAGCTATTACAGATAACTCTAACTGGCTAATAAATAAATGCAGCTGCTGATCAACTTATATGAAGAAATATACATCTGTGGCAGACCAAACAACAATATTTATGATAAATTAACTAACTTAAAATGAACTGGAACTTTGAATTAGAGGTAAAACATAAACTGTTAAAGAACTTGCATTCTTTAACTCATATTGCCCTATTATTGGATACATACCAAGTTACACAGTGGACTGTAAATAAAATATTTGTAAGTGAGCAAATTCAGTTACACAATGGACTGTAAACAAAATATTTGTAATTGAGCAAATTTAGTTATGCAATGGAATGTAAATGAAGTATTTGTAATTGTGCAAATTCAGATACACAATGGACAATAAATAAAATGTTTATTGAATTAACTATATGAGGAATTAAGTGGAACTCTGAATTAAATGGAATGCTATTAGTTGTCTTCATTACTCTCTCTGTTGTCTCAATATATCACACTCCTCTCTGTTCAATAACTAAATGATTACAGATATAAACTGTTAAAGAACTGTTGAGAGAAGGACTTTATTATACTCTCAAAAGATTACATTTTCTTTTTTTTAAAGTCATATAGAAATCTTTTGCTTGATGGACCTTTATTTAAATTTGTTATTAAATAAAACTATTGTTATTTAAAATTAATCTTATTATCCAGTTGTTCAATTCTATTTTTTTGTTTTTATTGCATCACTCATCATTCATTGCACTTGTTCATGAGAATCTCATGCCTACTGAGCTATGTCTGGCATAACTAGACCTAGGTAAGTCAGGTTGTAGTGAAATGGAACTCTAGTGGCACCATTTGGAAAACCAAACATATAAATGTCTAGATGCTTCCAGCCTCTATGGTGCTACATCCTCTGATGAGCAGGAAATATTGTTGTGGGGGGGGGTGTTAACATCTGCATTGGGTAATGCCAGTTGAAGGTTCCTTCCTGCAACATGCTCACCAGGAAATTGTTACAACCGAGGTAATAAAGGGTTGTGTGGTGGTCTGGTTGCAATATATATATATATATATATCAGTGTAATAATGCTCAAAGCTAAATGGGTTTGTAAGTAATCATTAAAAACAAGTCAATACTTATCAATAACAATCCCAAATTTTAAACTGTTGTCAAGGCAACCTCCTTTTGACAATAAAAGTTTAAAAAGGTTGCCTTGACAACAGTTTGAAATTGTTGAATGCTTTTGATATTGAGATTGTCTAAGTGTCGATTGGCTTTTAATAAATTATATATATAAGAAAGCATTAAAGTATATTTCATACATTTTTAATTTATTTTATAGGCTGCAATGATTATGAAAATGCTTCAATTTCTTTTGGGAAAGGAGACATTTAGAATAGCTTTACAGGTAATTATTATTAAGAGTATTAAATACATACACATAATGTGTATATGTGTTTTATATCAAAATATTTAATAGGTTATTTATATTAACTATTAATTACTTCACTTTAATAATCATTTTCACTGTCAATTTTTTTCTTATAACTTTAACTTTCTCCAGTCTTAAAAGTATTATAATAAACTATATTTTGTTTTATTCTTATACAAAAAAGAGAATTACTTTTTATATATAATAAAAGCATCACAGAATCTATTAAATCGACTTTATAAATTTTCAGTAAACATAAAAATTACTTGAATAGATCATGATTTTATATTTTGAAAGTGTTTTAAATTTTTTCCCAAAAATAAACTAGAATTGTCTAGTTCTTAAGCTAGTTTCAACAATTGAGCAGTCACGTTTTCAGTATAACTTTAATCTAATTATTTTAGCATAAATATAACGGTTTATTAATTGTTACTAAAGATACATTTAAACAGCTTCAACTTTATAATTAAAATCATTATTATATATATATTAAATATTTCATGGATCTTTTAATATGTTGTAAATAATGTAAATTAAATTATATATATATATAAACAAAAATAACTTTTCTTTTTGTTGATGCCAGGAACTTATCAATTACTAATTAACAATCCTGTAGGATTTGAAGCATCACATCTCTGAAATCCTATAACAATTTTTGAGTTTGTATCCCATATAAGATTTTGAATATTAAGATAAAAGTGAATTACCTTTATTTTTCTAAACTAAAAAAAACCCACTCAAACGATTGTGTTTGTAAATTATTTTTAATCTCATGCCATAGCTGGTCATCCACCACTCAACACTTGTCACAATAATGTCTCCCCTCCTATCACTTCAAGACATACCTTATTGATGGGAAAACAAGATGAACTTGATCAAGATCAATTTGTTAAATCTCACACACGCAAATAATGAAAATCTTACTAAGCTACAAACTAACCCTGCTGATGAAACTAAATGTATCACACTTCCTATGTCATATGCTAGTGCAGCTCGGGCTGGAATAAAACAAACTGGGTCAGTTAACCACTCTAGAAATGGCCAATCCTTGCTTCCTGCAGGTCACAATACTGATCACCACAGTACTGATCACCAGGCCAACAATGCAAATCAAAAAACTGTGGGAATGGACATTCTTGAGTTGATAGAACAGCAATCACACCATACAGATGATCTGGTTCAAGTGGATCCAATTGAAAGTAATATTACACTAAATCAACTTTCAGTGGAGCAAATGGATACTATTGTTTCAAATTTTAACCTGACTATTCCAAACATGCTTCTGAAATCTCTGGCTAACTATAGCAATGATAAGAGTATTATACTAGCTGTAACAGACCTAAAGTATGCTCTGTTTAAATTTCCAATGAATGCCTTATTTGAGTTAATTAGAAGAGCAAATATTGCAAATGAAATACATAGGATTTCTACCCATCCGAATGACCACTATATAGCAGTTTAATTCAAGACTTGAGCTGGCAGGAATAACTTTAAAAGCAAATTTAAAGTATTGGATGATAATATCATAGTAACTGTAGATGTAAACAGATCATCCACTTTAAATGGGTCAATAAAAGATTGCATTACAGGAATAGATTAATCTTATTTACAAGAGATATTGGAATCCTTTGGCAAGGTGACTAGTTTCACCTATCTTCCAATTAACAAAACATTTAACAACATTCTCTCAAACAAAGCAACATTTAGACTGCTCCTAAAAAGGGAATAGTGCCAACAGATATTCCAACAGTGTTGTCGGCTAGAAGCTGTCCCATTATATTATCTTTTTCAGGGGTTAGGCCACAGTGCTTCTATTGTGGACAAAGAACACACCTGATTAAGGAGTGTTTGAATCGTATATGTACATCTTGTGGTCAAAAAAAAAAGGTTGCACTCACAGATGTAGACAACAACAGACTTATCAATCAGTTCTGGAGGTGCAACATGCTTCAAAACAACCACGTGCACAACCCAACAATGTAGAACAGCAGGATGAACTCAACTTAAAGCATACAAATAAAAAAAGTATCCTAATACATGAAAGGAATCAGCCTCCTTAATTAACAGTAATCAGGATTACAACCAAAACAGTTATCAAAGGCCGTTGGAATCAAAACCGAAAAATTCCCACAATAATGAACCTAGGAATTTGCATGAAGGCCTAGGTTTCAGCTCAGTCACAGTGTCTGATAATAGGGTGGATGAAAACAATATAGACCAAGATCAAACCAAACCAAAAAAAAGATGGAAACACCGAAACCTAACTCTACCCAAAATTAAATATAACATCTCACCAAGTCCTAGTGCCACACTGATAGCTGTGACTAATGAAAATATCACTCCTTACCAAACACCGGTAGATTCTGCCACTTCCTGGTTTGCAGATGAGATGGAGACATTCATCACTCCTAACACCAGTCAAAAAAGAAAACCATGGGTTGTGTCTAGTTCTAGCTCAGGAGAAGAAGAGATGGTATTCCCACTGAGGCAAAAGTCTAAACCCACAATATCAAATCCAACTAACAATAAGCATAAAGGAGCCACAGAAAAGAAATGCAAGATTAATCTTCCATCTGATTTGGTTACTAGTTATCCTACCAATGGTTTGCCTGTGGATCTCCCCACTTCAGATTTAAAAATCCCTCCTAACATCCGCAAGGAAATTAATAAAAAAAAAGAGCTTGCTGATACTTGATTGAAACCGCCTGCGGTGGAATCTAGTGGGCCATCTTGCAATGGATAACAATAAATGTTTAATCTCTGCCAACACTGCATTATAGCAGTGGTTAAAATCCTGGACATCAGGGGTTGTTTTTCCTCTGGAGACTTTACAGTTATCAGGTCATCTATCTTCCTGACATATGCTTTTTGGTACACAAGGTGCAAGACAAAGTTCACACAGCCAACACTGGAACCCAATGCTATATTTTGCAATAAGCTCAAAGCTCTTCTAAACAAGGACAAGATAATATCCTCTAGATTTTTGTTTAATAATTCATGGAGCCTACTAGTATGTTCCACAGACTCTACATGAATTTTGGACCTGATATATCCACATTGTAGTGTATCGTGGAAAAAGTAGTCTATGTTGCAACATGTCAGATTCTACTAGAGAGGCATTGATTTCACACTACATGTATTCCAGCTGATGTTAGCATTATTGGGTCAACCTCAAAAGGGGTGGGCAATGCCAACAAAATAGTACGTATTTACTCATATATCAACCTGCTAGTGCAGAGAATGGCTCTGGCTTACATCTACCATACCAACATTAGCAATGGATGCGCCAACATTAACAAAGTATTTTTATTATTCATCTGTACAATTTTATTATGTCAATAAATATATATTTTTAATAATAAAAAAACCCACTCAAAAAGTGTATTGGCTATTGAATAAGTAGATCAGTTTAGGTTTATCAATTTTAATTGGTTACCTAGTAATATCTTAGCAGGATATGTGCATTTTATTTAACTTATATATATATATATATATATATATATATATAACACGGATGAACCCGCAAAATATGTATTTTATATATATATATTCTAATACTCTCATGGATAAATGGTGAACTTATAGCATTATTTCTGGGAGTTTCTGCATAATAAAAATATAATCGTTAAATAGATAATGTTTCAGAACAATAACAAGTACATTCCTGAGAGCTTCTTTTTCCTCAAATTATAAGAATGTGTGTGATGAGATTTAAAATTGTTATTTTTTTCTTTGTTATTTTCTCTTCATTCTCAAATTCTATTAGTTAAGAAGTTTTAAAAAATATTTTATTCTCCAATAGCTTTTTCCAAATATTGTTAATTTATTTTAATTCTCACTTTTCATTTATGCTCTTAGGTCTTTTAAAAATCTCTACAGCTTTTCTTGGAAGTCTCTAGTCTTAGTGTTCAATTTTTGCCAGAATGTGTGTTTTATTAAAATTGATTGCATGGTTAGTTAATTTAATGTGTGAATAAATGGCTGATGAATTAGATTTTTGTCTAACTGCCAAAACGTGTTCTTCCTTTCTTATGTTTATTTTATGATTGGTTTATTCACTGTACGAATATAAACAAGCTCCACATGAAATTTCATATATGTCATGATACTCCAAAGGAATTTTATTTTTAGGGTGTGGAAATACTTCATTATTTTTTTTAAATGAAGTATAAATTATGTGAATATTATTTTTTTTTTAAATTATCAATTTTATCTGTTAATCTCTTTATATATCGCATAACAGTCTTAATTTTTGAAGTATCAAAACCTTTTTTCTTATTATATAAAAAAATCCATATTAATAAACCTGTGATCAAAATCATTATGAAGAAGCATTTTTTTAGTAGCATAGATATCTCGGTGAAAACAACTATCACAAAGTCTTTTAGTTCTATCTAACAATGTCTTTGTCACTAAAAATAATTATGGTGGATTGTGATGAAAAAAAAAAAAGAGAGATCCCCAGAGTGTGTTTACTTTCTATATATATACCATGGAATAAAGAACTATCCTTTTTTTTCTTTCAATTAACACATCTAAGAATGGAAATTGTTTATTATTTTCTACTTCTGTAGTAAATATGATGTTGTTGTGAAAAGAATTTAAGAAAAGTAAAAATTCATCAAGAACATATCAAGAGGTGAAATAACAAAGGTATCATCAACATACCCCTGCCATACAGATGGTTTTTTAACTGCTGATATCAAAATTTTCTCTTCCAAGTTCTCCATAAAAATAGAAGCCAAATCTGGAGAAATTGGTGAACACATAGCTAAACCTGATGTTTGTTTATACATTTGATCATCAATAAACCATCAATCAAACTCACAACAAAAGCAGGAAATTGAATATTTTTAAAAAACTTTGATAGCTTTCTTTACACATACACTAATAAAAAGTGAAACAATATTGAAACTTACCAAAATATTATTTTTATTTAATTTAATATCTCACATAAGCTCAAGAAAATGATTTGCATCCTTAACATAACATGACATGTCAGTTAAATGTCAGTGTAGAAAAGAAGATAGAAAATAGCCTAGTGTCTGTATTGATGAACCAACTGCACTTACAATCTACAAACCAGATATTCCATTGAGACCAATTATATGAGCAGTTGGTTTACCAACCCAGACACTAGCTTGTTTTCTATCTTCTTTTCTACAGCCACATTTAACTTAAATCTCATGTTATGTTAATAATGAAAATTATTTTCTTGAGCTTACCTAAGATATTAAACTAAAAATGATATTTTGATAAATTTTGATGTTGCTTTGTTTTTTAATAGTGTACTTTTAAAAGAAGCTATTGAAGTTTTAAAAAATATTCAATTGCATGATTTTGTTGTGAGTTTGATTGGACATTCCTTATTGATGGTCAAATGTATAAGAAAACATCAGGTTTAGCTATGAATTCCTCAATTTCTCCAGATTTGGCTTCTATTTTTATGGAAAACTTGGAAAAGAAAATTTTGATATCAGCAGTTAAAAAACCACCTGTTTGGCAGGGGTATGTTGATGATACTTTTGTTATTTGGTCTCATGGTAAGCATGATCTTAATGAATTTTTAATTTTCTTAAATTTCTTTTACAACAACATCATATTTACTATGGAAGTATAAAATAATAATTAATTTCCATTCTAAAATGTTTTAATTGAAATAAAGAAGGATGATTCTTTATCTTATGGCATATATAGAAAGCAAACAAGTGCTGGGAGACATCTACATTTTTTTGTCACGAACAGCACAATTATTTTCAGTTGCAAAGACATCATTAGATAGAACTATGAAACTTTCTGATAGCTGTTTTCACCAAGATATCTATTCTACTAAACAAAATGCTTCTTCATAATGGTTTTGATCACAGAAATATTCCATAGGGCTTTTTTATATAATAAAAAAAGTTTTGATTCTTCAAAAATTAAGACTGTTCTGCCATATATAAAGGGAGTAAGTAACTGATAACATTTGTAATGGTTTAAAGAAAAATAGTATCCACACAATTTATACTACATTAAAAAAATATTAATGAATTATTTTCACACTCTAAAGCCAAAATTCTCTTGGAGTATCATAGTGTATATGAAATTTGATGTAGAGTTAATTTACATTCATATTGTGGAAAGTTCAATTAGAATAAACATAAGAAAGAAAGAATATATTTTGGCAGTTAGACAAAAATATAATTCATCAGCCATTTATTCACACATTAAATTAATTAACCATGACATCAATTTTAATAAAACACATATTCTGGCAAAAATTGAGCAATAAGACTAGAAACTGTTAAAGGAAGCTAATGACATTTTTAAAAGGCATAAGAGCATAAATGAAAATTAAAGTAAATTAACAATATTTGGAAAAAGCTATTGGAGGATAATTTTTTTAAAAAAACTTCTCAATCAATAAAATTTGAGAATGAGGAGAAAATAACAAGGAGAAAAAATAATGTTTTAAAATCTTACCACACATATTCTTATAATTTGAAAAAGAAGCAGCTCTGAGGAAAGTCCTTGTTATTGTACTAAAACGTCGATTATTTAGTATTTATATTTTTATTACACAGCTTAGAGCTTTAATTAATAGTTAATTAGCAACATTATTGCTGGACATATTTCTTTAATTACATGGAAATTCTTCATTTATTATTTTGTTTATATATACATTTTATTTACAGAAATTGATTATAAAATTTTATGAAAACAATTATAACCATGAAAACTTCTGGAATACATTTAAAGAGGTAAGTAGATATCTAAATACGTTCAAGTCATACATATGTAGCTCACTTTTAATAAATATCAATATATATATATAATTCTTTCTTGTTAATTACTCTGAATTTTTTATCATTCTGAGTAAAATGTATATTTATATTTTTTAATGCTTTGCCAATAATTTTGATATTTTTTCATTCTTACTAAGGGTACCATGTAGTCTTTTATATACATACATGTGCTTATATCTATTTATTTTTTAAAAAAATCTGGGAATGCACAATTTTTATTTAGAAAACAAAATAGACATTAATATAGGTAAAACACATATATATGACAGAATAATCATAAAATGTATTTTAGAAAATATTACTTAATATGATCAAATTCTGGAAAATCATTATAATTTGATTCACAACAATAAAATAAATTAGACTTTAAAAACAAAGGATATGCTGTATTAAATTTGTATTTTTCTTAAAATTTATTTAAAGTTAAAATTAAAATTGGATTATATAAAATAATTTCTATTTTATATCAAATTAATATTACATGTGCATGAATATATAAATATAAACATTCCCAGTAATTAATATTATATAATACATCAAGATTTAATACTCTTAACTACTGGTTTATTTAGAAAATGAAATACTCTCAATATAAAGCACAAGATAAAACTTTTTTACAAAATAATTGAATGAATCATCTTCCTTTATCTCATTTAAAATAATAAAAAGTAATTTAAAGTATAGTTTTAAAAATAATAATAATAATTAATAAATATTTATACTTTTTTCTAAAATGTTACAGATTAAACTCTATAAATAAATTTGAAATAAAGAGAAAAGATGGCTCATTCATTTCTCTAAAATCTTTAGTCTTGTGCTTTGGATTGAGAATACTTCATTTGCTCAATAAAACAGTAGAGGATTAATCTTGATATATAATAATTCTTCAAAACAATACATTATATAATAATATATAGTAAACAAAATTTAATATATATATATATATCAACTATAATTTAAATAGAAGTACTTTCTATTATCTAAGTAATCGTTATCAAGTATATTCAAATTTCATTACCAAAATCGTTATACATGTGTACAAAAATAATTACATTATACACCAATTTTCCCATAATTCATTAATTTTTATATTAGCAGCTTGTCTATTTATCAAATGTTGCTTACCATTTTTTATTAACATAGCTTTTTTAATTTTACATTTATTATTATTGCTTTCAATACATATAATCCTAACTTTATTAAAATCAAAGTCAAAATCATGATGAACAAAAAATACTGAAGGTGATATGTCATCATTTCTAACACTCTCTTGTCTTGATTTTTATAAACACTTATATTGCAATAAATGCACTGTTGATATTTTCTCTAATGTACATGAAGATTCACCTATATATGCTTTTCCACAAACATAAAATTAATTATTATATTGTTTTGAAAAATTATTATATATATTTTATTATAATTGGAATACAGATTATAATAATCAGTAGTTTGAGGGCAGGTAAATCATGAATATGACAAGAAAGTGATTTAACCATTCAATTAACTTGTAAAAATGTTAGTCTAAAATTTTGTATTGAATAATATAACATCATCATCATCATCATAATGATAATAATAAGTTAGTCATGAATCTTCTAATGTTTCCTCCAATTATATACACACATAGGATTCTTTCTTATTAGTTCCAAGTTAAATCAATAGTCATCATTATAAGGGATGAATCCAACAGTGAACCTAAACCAGATTGTGGTACCAAATCCACATTCCATAGACTTCTGTATATACCTTCATACATGAGCACATGCATATTGATTTTGTCATGTAGTAAGAGAATTAAATTATATCTAGTGACTATCTATATGTTTGGTTTAAAGATGGCAAAATTCAATTGAGGTAAAAGATAGGAGATAAGATTATTAGAATTAATTCTGAATCAGATTTGTCTAATTTATGACATGAATTCTCTTCCAAATTATTTTACAGTAAAAAATAATTTAGTTATTGAAAATTTTAATATTTCTCATATAAATAGGTATAATATGAGAAAAGACCTTGATGAGTTATTTGTTCACTTATATTCACTTGATTATTCATTTAATATAATAATTTTGTCTGAGATCTGAATTAATGAATATAAAAAATGGTTTTAGGAATTAGAAAAATATACATCAGTTATTGAGTTTAGAATAAATAATAGATCAGATAGTGTTTTAATTTACTATAT
Source organism: Epiperipatus broadwayi (assembly GCA_028023455.1). Lineage (NCBI taxonomy): Eukaryota > Metazoa > Onychophora > Udeonychophora > Euonychophora > Peripatidae > Epiperipatus > Epiperipatus broadwayi. The sequence goes on along the minus strand of JAQFVV010000127.1, from coordinate 405,644 downwards.
AAATCAGATTTTGATTTATCTTTTATTGACAAACATTTTGATTCTTTTCCGTTTATCGGTTTAAGCTTTATTTTAGGTTATGGAAAATTAACATTTGTTGCTTTGTATAAGTCATGTTGATATTTTAATGATGGATTTCATAATTTATTTACCAAGATAAATTATAGCTTAATTATTCTTAATGATGAATTAAATATAAATATATCTGGAGAAATTATTTCTACTGCTCAAGTCTATTTAAATATGTTTTCATAATTTAGAATTATTCAGTTATATTTGTTCCGTCTTAAATACGTTACATTTTCATCATCTTTACTTATTGGTTATACTTTTGCCAGATGTTCTGAAAATAAATTCCATTATTGGAATATTGTATTATGACTACAGAGAAATCGAAGTTAATTGATTTTAATAAGAATTTTTTTTTAGAAAAAAATGTTTTAGTCGATTATCTTATAAACGCTTACATTTCTTAATTATTCTGCATGACTAGAATTTAATCTCTAAGATAAATAATGTAAATTGTGACTTTTTGTTGTTTGATGATAAGATTTAAAAAGTTGTTTTTTACAATATATATATATATAAAGATTTTAAAAGAAGTAATTGGATAATCAATAAATTCATATTAAATGTAAATAGAAAAAACAAATTGTATGATTTGTAAAAAAAAAAAAAAACTATCTACTAATGAAGAATTTACAACTCAACTAAAAGTTCTCAATAAAGAAGTAAAAAAGATATAATTAAAGCTAAAATGTTTTTCTATTCTTCTCAAATTAATTCTTTAAAATCAACTAAATTAAATAACTTTTGTCTGCGTTAAATTATATATGAAGTACCTATTTATACTATGAATAATTCAAAACTAATAACTAAACACTTCAATCACCATTTTGTATATTGTTTAAAATTGTAAATGAATAATCGATCCTGATTTAGTTTGGGCTCATGGCCATTTTGAAATCAAAAACCATCGCTGACACCTCCAACTGATAAATGACATAAATATTGAATAAAAGTACCTTAAATTTATATTTTAGAAAGTATAAGTTAGTAAAAATAATATGCTTTATTTTATTAAGGATTTTTTTTAATTTACCTTCATAATATATTTGAAATACAATGGTGCAAAGTTCCAGAATATACAGGGAGGGGAAGGATGGTTTGCCAATCCAAAGGACTGTCCAAAAGATGCATAAGTCTGATCAAACAAAGCTGATAATTTCCAAATACTAAAATATTATACTGTATGCTCATATGAAATAAAGCATAATATTTTTACTAGCTTATCATTTTTAAAATATGAATTTAAAGTACTTTCATTCAATATTTATGTCATTTATTGGTTGAATGTGCCAGCAGTGGTTTTGGCTGATCTTCAGATTTCAAAATGGCTGTGAGCACAAACTAAATCAGCATCAAATAATGTTACTAATAATTGTAGATCTCTGTATGTTTTTAATGAATTCCTTTGTTTTTAAAAAGATTGAATAATTTTAAAGTTTAGAAATTCTGTATAAAATAAGATTAACCCTTTTCCTGCCTCCTACGAGGCTCCTCGTAGACATCTGATGTCACTCTAACTCTGCCAGTTCTTATGCTAAAAATTTGTTTGATAGGTTTTGAATAGGTTTTTAAAAGTTCTGTAAGATGGTGCCCTCTTCCGAATTATTTTACAAGTAAAAAATAAAAAAAAACGCATTTAAACCTAAACAAAGAAAGAACATTACTTGTGATTGGTTCTTAGCATGCTCTCAGCCGAAAAAGACATTCTGATTGGCTGAAAAGAACAAAGAAACTGCCTGATCAAAGAAAATAAAGAAAAACACTGAGATTTTCATTTCGAATGCAATTTTAAGTATTAAAAAAATATAATTTCAGAAATTAAACTAGTTTTTTAAAAAAAAAATTAAAAAAACAAAATTATTTTCGAAAAATATTGAAGATTTTAGTAAAAATATTAAAGAAATATTTAAAAGAAATATTTACTTTTCTATAACGTAAAAGTCGACCTTTTTGTTTATATTATAGCTTTTATGTTGCCGAAATTGAATATTTTAGAATAAATAAATAGCAATTTATTTTTGAAAAAACTTTCGCTCTCTTCATAACCTGGAAAATTAGTAATATACTTTTTATAAATGTATCTGAGTTGAATTTAATATTATAGGCGAATATGTTTTAACAATAGGCTTTGTCTTCAGTTTGTGAGTTGGCCAATTAAAAGATTTGATTTTTACCTCATACAACCAATAATATAATTAGCGTTAAAAGGTTAAAGAAATGTGGTGATTTAGATCAGTGGTGGTCCACAAAGTAATTCATATATTATTTAAATTCACTAAGCTCATTTAATAAAAATTTTAAATAAAAAATAAATTTTGTTTAAGCCATATTATTACATGTAAAATAGAACAAGAACATTATATTGCTAATTGATTTGTTACAAAATATCATTGTGGCTTGCAAAATATCTATCTTAAAGGTGTTTAATTAACACTATTCCATCAGCAGCATAGAAAAAGTAAAAAATAAGAATACCTAATTCTATGAACTATTGACTAGGCATCAAATTTGATTATGGTATACTCTTATGTTAAAATTAAAATTCTTAATATATAAATAAATATACATGTATATCATATTCAATGCTCATATTAATTTGTACCCTTAAAAATTATGTTAGTGATCCACAATATCTAAAAGGTTGCCAACTGCTGGTTTAGATGATATCTTTGTCAAAATACTAATTGAAAATATTTTTATCTTATTACTAGTATTATCTTTTTTGTTTAATTTTTATGTACGTTCAGAGATATTTCCAAACTGTGTAAAATCTTCTATCGTCACATGTATGATAGGGAATATTTGAAAAATAACAGATCAATTTTTATTTTATCAAAGTATTTATTGAGAATAGAATTGTTTTTTTCCATAAATGTAATTTGTTTTTCAGTAAGCAATTTGTTTTTGACCTGACTTTATCTAAAAAATATTTCAATTATCACTGAATCTTTCAAATAAGACCGAAAATGCAAAATCATAAGTGTATATTTGGATTAATAAAAACTCATTTCATTGTGCACTTCATGGCTTATTATTAATTTAATTAAAGTTTTGAGGGCTAAGAAATAATATGCTTAACTGGTTAAAATATTTTGTAAGAAATAGAATTCAGTTTGTTAAAATTAATATTTTGAATAATTCTGAAATAGTGATATATGTTATTTCTCAGAATTCAATCCTTGAATCTTTGTAATTCACAATTTATACTAATAATGTATTTATTTATATAGCATTATGTTAAATTAGCAATCAGACTAATGCACATGCGCTTTACAAATTTTAAACTATAGATAAATGAATACTCTCATTCTCAAACACAAGATAAGGTCTTTATTTTAATGTTTGTTGGTTTGTGGATGATACCACCTTGGTTGCTTTAGAAATTTCATATAGTCTATTGGAGAAACTTGGAAATGAGCATTTGATAAAAAATATCACAATGGACAAATAAAAATAGATTACTTTTGAATGTTAACAAATGTAAATGTATATTACTGTATACTGTTTAAAAAATGTTCTAATAAAAAAGATTTTAATCGAGATGTGTTATCTGGATCAATTCACATGTCATAAATTATTAAACATCAGAAGTATTTTTCCTTGGTATTTTGATGAACATTTATATTGGGATAAACTTATTCTTTCGTTTCACATGAAAAAATAAATAAATAAATAAATTTTCTTTTTTACAGAATCAAAATTTTTTATATAACTGTCTCAATAGTGATATAATACTCAATTGTAAAGATGGATTTTTCAAATCTTTACAATATTTACATAGAGCATTAAAATTAATACTGGTTCTTTGTAAAAGAAAATATTTAAAAAATTAATAGTGGATTGAATTGTAATTAATAATAATAATAATAATAATGATGATGATGATGATGATGATGATGATGAACTGTTTTTTTTTTCATAATTTACTATTTTTTAATATGATATGTTATATTTGAAATTTTACATATATAATCTTTTTTGTTATAATTTTATTTCAGTAAAAGATTGTTTGCTTTAATAAATGACTAATAAAAATTATTAATACACTCATACTAAATGTCCATGAATTTAAAAAGAAGACAAAATTTCTGAATAAGTCTTTTTTAAAAAAGTCACTAAAATTATATAGCTTTCTTTAAACTAAAACTTTTAATTAGTGTAGTTTTGATTAAAATTAATCTTTGATGAAAATATGTTTTAATGTCAGTTATTTTATTTCTTTATATATATAATATTAGATGGCACAAGAAGACAATTTAGATTTGGAAGATACTGAAACATTACTTGACACATGGACACTTCAGCCTGGCTTACCAGTTATTATCATTACAAGGGATTTTTCACAAAATAATACCAAAATAGTTCAAGCACGTTCTGTTGCTTCTTATGATTATCCCCGGACAGTAAAGATGATTGACGCACAAGAGTAAGTATTGCATTTTTAATTATAAAGTACTAAAAGATGTGATTTTATATAAATATGGATAGATATGTCTGGATAAAAAGTAGTTGTTTGGTTAAATACAGTAAGTTATTCACAGTTTTAAAAAGAGTTTTATGATCCAAATCTGACAACTACTGACTATAATTTATTTTTCCTTCATTTTTTTTAAACTAAAAAAGTGAGCATTTGTTATCAGGCTCAGCAATGAAAGTTTAAAAATACATTCTCCTTTAATCAATATTGTATGATTAATTAGCTAGGTTACAAACTGATTAACCAACATAAAAATTCTAAGCTTGATTAATAATAGTAAAATACCTTCAAGTTTTACCCCAGCTGACTCTAATTTAGATCATTGGCCTAGTGTAAAGATATTCTGTCATTATTATGCTACGATGCTTCTTAAAAAAATTTTTTTTAGAACTTCTGCTTAAAATAATGAACTTTTAGTAGTGTAATTATATATATAATTCTAATTTATAATATATATATATATATATATATATATATATATATATATATATATATATATATATATATATATATATATATATATATATATATATATATATATATATATTGTGCCATTACAATTTAGTCACTAGCTAAATTTATAGTAATGTGCATGTAGAAAAGGTAAACCAAAAATCATCATCACAATTTTATATAACCATAAAAGAAGCTGTAGGGAATCCAAGTTCAAACCCTACCAGATCAACATCTTAAACACTTTAGACAGAGAATGGGACAACAATTATATGCTTTACTTGTTTGTGTGTTAATAAATCACAAAAAGAGCAATACACACATTTAAACTATTTAATATTTAATTTTTCTTTAAAAAGCAAAGTTATAATGCATACATATAGGCAATGTATGTGTAAATTATTTATTTGTTTTATATTTCAAATATTCAACATTTTAACTTTCTTTAAAACTAAGCTATGCTTGATCAGTTCTAATATTTTATTCTATGCTTTTATTTTGCTTTTCTTTAATTATAAGTGGGATTTAAAAGTTACAGACTTAATTAAATAATTGGGTTATAATTACTAAGCTAGCAATCATATTATTTAAGGTTAGTTTATGAATGATTTGAAAGAATGCAGGAGTGTGTGTACATTACATACAAAAATTTACATTTCCTAAATATTGAAAGAAAAGGAAGTATTAAACCTGTCAAATTATTTTTTTTGTACAATTGTTTGTTAAAAGAGGAAATCTGTTTAATCAGATATCGATCTTTGTAGCAATTTTTTTTTTTGTAAATGATTGTTTCACTTTGGAAACTTATAATGAGTCAGAACTATAATTTTTGAAATTGTCTTATCAAGATCTAAAGAAGGAAGCTCAAAGATTTGAAGTGTTACCTGGATGTTAAAAGAAAAAAGAAAAACAAAAGAAAGGAAATAAGAATTGAGTCTATTTTTTTTTAAACAAAAGTGTCTGGAAAAAGGATTAAACTTTTCAGTTGAAAAATAATTTAGTTGAAAATAAATTAGAGATCTAATTAAAACAAATTTGTCCAAAAATAGCAAGTGATGCTATCTCTGATTGGTTAAGGTAGCTAAAAATTGGATATAAAAAGCTATCTTGGATTATTATTATTGTGATTGATTCAGATTATTAAACTATCAAATTTGAATGTTGAAAATATAAGAAATGGCGGGCTAGAAAAATTATATGTATATTCCATTTGCCAGACCATCTGGGGAAGCTGCACATCACATAGGAAAGAAAAGATGTGTCTAAATAATATTCTACACCTTTCAACTGACCAGATAAATAAGATGTTTTTAATAGAAGGAAGAAAGCATTCACCTGCATTCAAAGAAGATGAATTAATCTACTGATAAATATTAATCATCAAGTCCAATTAATTGTTCCAACAACTGATTTTAAACTCAAGAAAATTTATAAATGTGAAAACAACTGCTGTATTTCATCCACATGCTTGACAGGAAGAGAAGAAAAATTAATATAATGATTTCCAAATTGTCCACTAAAGCAAATAACCTCAATAGAGTCATCATCATTAAATAGTTATACACCTTAAGAAAGAGATTGTTCCCACATAGTAGCTGCAGAAATATAGACAAGTTTGATCCCTTGGAAATTCGCCACAAACAAAAGATCGGTAATATGACTTTTTATATCTATTTTCTTTATGATATCAGCCTTAATAAACATTTTAGCAATAAAGTGGTATATTTTATTTAAAGAACTTTTAAAGACTATTCAGATCAATTAAAAACAAGAATGTCTTACTAAAAATAACTTTGAGCTTCATAAATGATCTTGAATGTATGAAAATTATTTGTTTATTAATTTTACAATATTAATGTGTAAAACAATTTTTTTTATTTTTTTATGGTGTTATGATTTTAGTTTTAACTAATATATTATTATTAGTTTGGTTTTGAATAATATTTTGTTATTATGGGATAAAACACGCACATACCTAAGAATATTTTTATATGTGTATAATTGTGACTGAATGTGAAATAATGAGTAGTATTAGAATATTAGATTATTTTGTTTCAAGTTAAGTACGGCATTTCAGAGGTAGAAGAGAGGGGGGAGAAAATAATTTAAAACTTGTTTCTAAAACTTGCTCTTTCAATTTTACTAACATTTTTTTTTTTTTTTTTACATTCTATTTACATGTTGGATTTTTAAAGTATGTGTGCTAATGAGCAGATAAAAATTTTTTTAATACTTTTCTCATGGAGTGAAAATCATGGTTAATGTGACGTCCAACTTAATACAAAATACATTTGAAGGGAAAGGGGGAAGAACTTAAAATTAATCTGAGGATTGTTATATAATCAATTATTATTATTGTTATTCATGTCAATTTTCATATTTATCTAGAAATTTTTATGTATATGTTAGAAATGTAGTAATAAATATTAGTTTGTTTTATTAAACGAGGCGTATATATTTCATTAAGTGTAGTCTTGGTTAAGTGTGATTATTCATCATCATCAATGGTTGAATATTAGTTATTTAAGATATAAGTAAGTATGCTAAAATTAAGCAATAATTATGCATTTCTTTATAAAATTTAGTTTTATGTTTAGGCTTAGTCCTAGAGCTGTAGTTGAAACCCTTGTCATTATCGTTATTATTATCATCATCATCATCATCATCAACGTTTTAATTAATGAGCTGTTTAACTGTTTAAAGGCCATAAATAAATATTGATTTTATAATATTTAGTGATTTCTTAGTATTATTATAACCACATCCCATCATCTATTTCATGCAAGGATGAGAGAATTGCCATCCTAAATTAGTTATATATAATCTGAGCTAGTGAACTTAGAAAAATATTGAAACACATTTGTTATGTTAAGATCTGAGAAATGATTTATGTCGAATATACTCCACTTTGGTTTAAAGACGTTTTACTTTTACCTAAATATTAGTGCTTATAGTGATATGGCTCAAAAAGCAAAATCTCTCATTTTTATTAGAAATAAAGTACCAAAAAGGGATTCAAACCCGGTACATGTGAAAGGTTATCAGATATAACCGTGTCTAGATTCAGATAATCTAGTGGCGCCCTGCTAGACCATATTCACTTAGTATTTGTTTAAACATGCACTTAACATCAAACCAAGGAATGAAGGTGGATAAAACCTACTGCCTGTATACCTGAGTTATATTTTATTGAATTACTAGTGTACTCACTTCACGTGATTTCCATATACCTGAGTTATAATACTGGTTATTAATAATTTGATCAACCTTTAATTCTTGATATATTTTGAACCTTTACTCAGATATTATATCTTTTGATCATCATTTAATTTTTGAATTTATGATTATTTCTTATATATTGTAGACAACTCAGGTATGGTAATATCTTTTTTATTTGATTCTTTAATTATGTTACAATATATATATATATATATTATAATATATATATATATATATATATATATTATAAGGGACGTGAACTCCATACATCTATCTAATCCATCTTATACAATTGGTTCACAAGACTACTTTCATGTGAAAAAGATAAAAGATTCCCAATATACATATTTTGTGCTGAACAAGTATTCATCTCTAACACATATATGCAATCACTGCTCAGATTATATTAATATAGTAAATTTTAACACTTTAATGGACAAGGTTTAATCCTTTCCACTCTCCAACTCTTCAGCCATCCATATCATTGAAAATTCTGACATCCCTCTTCTGTATAATTAAATAGATATATTAAGGTCTTATGTGTGAGGGTCAGATTTATTTAAGGCCAACATGGGTATGACAATATTGGCATTAAGGGCTTTGAGCATTTCATGCTCAGATTTTCAATGATATGGATGGTTGAAGAGTTGGTCAGTGGAGAGAATTGAATCTTGTTCATTAAAGTTTGAAGATTTGCTAGTTTAATATAAACTGAGCAGTGATTTATATATGTGTTGGAGATGATGATCTGGACCAATCAATGAATGAGATCATTTACTTTTTTCACATGTATGTGTTCATGTGTATCAGTTATATAAGATGGATTAGATAGATGTGGGGAGTTTGAAAGTCTGAGTCCAATTCCCTTATAATTATATTAAGTTTAGTATAAAGTATATACATGTATTTAAATATTATAGATAATTAAAAAATAATACACTTGTGGAATATAATTTTTATATTTTACTATGATTTAAATAGTTTAATTTACATATTTATAATAAAATTAAACAGTGGGTTACTCATATGTAATATTTTTAATAGTTTCTTCAAGCACCATTTATATTAAATTTAATTATAACATCTCACAATATTATTGCCTAATTCAAAGCTGAAGAAGATGAATTAATTTTAATTGTGGCCTATAAAATATATACAAAAAGAGAGACAGTGGATACTTAGATATTCTGTCTTGTAAATATCATTTAAGGCTAGATTATAATATCAGAACTCATATTTCTCCTTTACTTATTTATTATATTTCCTTTGAAAAAATATATATATCAGGACATACTTAAAAATTATTTAATTTTCCTCTTTGACAAATGTTTAACTAAATTTAATATAAACAATGCTTGGAGAGTTGTCATTCTAAAACAATATGTATGTGGTAGAAATAATTTTGAATGTGATTTCATATTTAAGTTTACGTAAATGATACTTTCTTAAAACTCAAGTGCTTAAATAAAATTTATATATATATTAAGGATAGACAAAATTATGACATCATACATCATATTAATACTATAATTTATATTATTACTACAGAAATAAAATGTATGTTCCAATATAGTATTTAGTTATTTGTTGTTGTTTTTTAATACTGAAATGATCACAACCCAAATGAAGAGAGATTCTATAAGTGTAATATTTAATTGTTGTATTTAGCAATTCTGATTATTTCAGTTGGACATCACCAGATTCTGCCAGATCCTGGATGATAATTTATATTATGTCTAAACCCCTAACCTTATTAAACATGTATTTTTCCATTTTGGTTTTTTTTATACTTTCCTTTAATACTATAAAATAAATTGATAATAAAAGACCAATGAAAGTAGTACCTTTTAAGGTTCTTTCTCACCTTGTCTTCATTTTAGTCAATAACATCACATAACAATTATTTCTAGCAAAGATCAAGAGATTGTGATTTTTTCTGATCTATGTACTGAATTAAACACCAATAAAGAAAATGCATCTAAGAAAATGCCATTTAACAAATCAGATTCATTACAATGCCACCATTGATGATCTTCATTTAATATAACAATGTTATTTTTATAAGATTTACAGATATTATTAATTTATAACAGATATTTTTAACTAGTTTAACTTTCATTTTTATACTCTCTAAATGAACTATTTTTTTAATTAATTGACTTTCAAATTTTCCTATCAAGTTTACTTATTCTAATACTTCTTACATAATTGATTCTAATATAAATCTGTCAATGGTGTGAGAACCTTACATATATTAATATAATTTAAACTTAATAATGATAATAATGAATTTTAATTTTAAGTGTGTCTGTTCATGATTTGAAGTACACTATTTTGGAAATGACTTTTATCTCTAGAAATTTACAAAGTCTTTTTATTATTACACTAATTTCTTGATCGTAACTTTAAAGTTACTTGATAATCTCAAATTATAATCTTAACATTATTGTCTATGTTTCACAACACAATTAAAATATGTCAGAATAGAAATACTTTGTAGGTAAAAATAAACAATGAAACCACTATGAAGTATAAATACTCCCAATATTAAATAATATTCATCAAATATAATCAAATATGTAGATACAAACAAGTTCTAAATTCTTAATCATAATACAAACCATGCAAAATAACTCAAAATATTTATAGAAAAGAATATATAGCCACTGTATTAACTATATGTGACAGATATAACTTTATTATTAAACATATTTTTAGCATATATTCACATACACACCTATATGTAAACTTTAATCAGAAATCCAAAATAATATCTATCTATATATACCATGGACATTTCTTTTATTGGTAAAATTATTTTAACATATAATAAGATTATGCAGAACATATAATTCATGCAATGTGCAAAATAAAATTAAACTACAACTACCCAAGTTATTCAATAATATATTTTAGATCACTGGTTAATGATGGAATTCATCTAATTCAAACAAATAGTTTTATTTTTCAAAATTTTATCTTTACTTATCATTGTAATTATCTTATCAAATTTAAGTTAATTAATCTTATACAGTAATTTGAAAATTTTCATTTATTTTTCTTAATATAAATAGTCATTAAATTTAAAGATGAAATATATCATATAACTTTACAAATTACAATATTTTTTAAAATCTAACTTGTTTTACTATATATGATAATTTATATATATGAAATTAAAAAAATGTTTTATATTTAAAATTAAAACTTAACATGTTACATTTACAAAGAACATTAATATATTTTGTTGATTAGAGCTTATGGATCTGCATTTCACATAAGGCATTGTGGATCCCATGATTTAAATAATTCCTGTACACATATTATAAATCTTAATTTTTTTCTTAAGTATCATAAGTCTTTCACAAAATAACAATGTTTGTTTTGGCAAATTGTCTTACATCTTATTGATCCTATAAATCCCAGAAATGATAGTGCAACCATTATTGTATATTTGTCACCTATCAAACAAACTCATCATCAAAATTTTACTTAATGGATTACTTTCAAATATCAGCCTTTCAAGCTAATTGTGCATATGCTTTTGCAAGTGTTAATAATAATAAATGAATACTTTCTCTCCAATACAAGATATACTATTTATATAGGAATATTTCACCGACGTCATTCATTCAGACATCCAGACATCGTATATAGTAATTTAAAGTGACTGTTCCATCCTCACGCTTTCCTTGCCAGTACTTCAGATTTGCTCATATATAAAGATTTGAGTTATAGGAATAAGTGATTCATTTTATTCCTGCATAAATACTATATCTTGTATTGGAGAGAAAGTATTCATTTATTAACACTCGCAAAAGCATATGCACAATTAGCTTGAAAGGCTGATGTTTGAATGTAATACAATTATAAACATACGCTATATAAAATAAATGCTTATTTAATGGATTACTGGAAAAGATTAAATTTGATATTAACATATTGAAAAAGAGATAATAATCAATAATATGTTGAAACAGTTTTTTAACTGATCCATGTAACTTACAAATTGCATCAAAGAATGATCTATGAGCCTTGTTGGAAAAGGTATACAGAAATTTGTTGCCTTTATGAGACAAGGATTCATCCAATAACATATTTTTATAGATGAATGGATTTTCAATTGACACATGATTAAATTTGAAAAGTATCATTACTGATAGATCTTTGTATGACATTTGAGTTGTTATGTCTGTTCACCTAAACCCTTATATCTAAGCAGACTAATCCCAATGTTATAAAGTATTATGTTTCTGTCAATTTTACCATATCAGATGACTGATAATTAGAAAACATGATTTCAAATAGACGGTAACTAATATCTTGAGTTTTATAAATTGGAAAAAATGACTTAAGTTCAACTAATTCAAGACCATTATTTTTAGAAAGCATTCTTAGAAGATTGTGTAATAACAGTATTGATTCCTGTTTCCATAAATAATTATTTATATATTTATTAATGTATGAGCTTTAATAATACAATTCCAAATTACATAGTATGCTAAGAGAATTTTAAGAATAAATTAACTGTTTAAATTTTTGTTCTCATGTGGCATTTAATCAAATTGAAACTTAATAATTCATTCAAAAGTTTATTAGTCATTAACTTGTTAATTATTAAAATGATTTAGTCATAGAAGGATGTATGGAATACCATGAAATTTAGCTGAAAAAGTTGTAAACACTGGTGGAATATATCTTCCTGTTAGTTTTTTCATACTGAAGATTTCTACCAATACATTAATTGATAGTTATTTTGGGAAAAAAAATTAAAGTTTTTTCATTAATAAAAATATTAGAAACTAAAATCTGGGAAAATATTCCAGTAATAAGACCAATGATCTCTTTTAAAAGTAAATCAATATGGCTAGCAAATAAACAGTAAAAAAGATTTTTGGGCAATGCCTTTTATAATTTAAAATTTTGGTGAATCTTATAAAGTTTTTTTGTTACAGTGTATAATTTGTTAATCCATATATGTGTTGGTTTTCTGAAATAATACTGTATATTTACCAGATAATTAAAGTTAACAAACTCAAATGAACTTTCAAAGTCAATATTTTCTGTGATCATGTTTGAGAGGTAATTTTGTTTCACTTGTGCTACAACTTCTGGTATGCTAATATTGCTTTAAAAATATGTCTTCCAAAAAGTGAAAGAGTAATGGACAGGTGATACTTTATTTGCTTAAAAAATTGGACTTTATCTACCAATATTCTAGAGAATATTTCAGCATGCATATCTCTAATACAAATTGGTTTCAATTGAATCATAAGTAGAATTGTGGTATTACAGCTCTTCACTATTATAAACAATATATATTTGCTAGTAACTAGTTTAGCCACATATTCAATAAATAAAGTAAAGCAAATTGTCAACTGATTATTTATCAGAGACTTCAAATATTTATATAAAAGTAATATCTTAAAATACTCATGCTAATGCAGATTTTAGTTTATCTACTTGCTCAATCATGTTTTGAAGGGAAATAAAAAATAGTTGAGGTAAATATGGCTTTTTTATTGAAATGTTTTAAACTTAAACAAAACACACTTTCCATCAAGGGCTTTTTGCAAACAAATAATTTTAAATTATTAATGTTGAATAAACACACACTGTATCTAAAGTGAGGCTTAAATCGAACAATTAACTTTTTATATAACGAATTTCAGTTTAAATAAAGTTTATAACAAAATAAATTATTTTAAACTTAATTATTATTAAAAACGTTATCAGAAATAATAAAAATATATTATGCAATTAAATAATTTTAATAGTGTTATATTAACAATTCCAAATATAGTATAACACACAAAAAATGGTTAAATTAGTGAATGCAATTACAATTTGTGTTAAAAAAAAACGAGCTTAATTAAAATTAGAAATAATAAAAATCTGTTGAAGCAATGAAATAGTACAATTTATTAAATATTATCTCAACAATTCCTGCCATAATACTAAAAATAAAAAAGGCTAAATCAATAAATTAAATAGTTAATAGCAAAGTATAATTGTAATTAAAATATTGTTAGAAATAAGAAAAATATAATGAAATAATGTTATGTTAACGTTTTTTCAAAACAATTTATTTTTCTGCTTTAAAACACTATTTGACTGTGTCTGTTTAATGAATAGAAAAGTCACATACCCAATCATATTTTCTATATCTGAGTTTAAATATGGCAATATTTTTCTTTCATAAACTTTAAACATATTTTTTCTATGTTTTTGATGGGTATATGTATTTACATATTGAGCACATATTTGCTTTATCTGCTAACTGATATTGCATGCAATTTGTGTTTTATTTTAACATTTATTCAATTTATAGCTAATGTTTTCATTTTCTAATTTGAACATATTATGTAATACATTTTCCTGCAATTATTTGAAAACTAAAAATTGTAGTACTTGTCAAGTGAATTTTCTTGTTAGTGAAACCACCACTCACATATTATTTGTTGTAAGAAAAAGGTAATTAATAAGCTTCATATTTTTACAAAAACTCAAAACCAAATAATACATGATAATAATAAACCATGTTTGATAATAGGAAGTAATATAATTTATTCATAGAACAAACCTGAAAATAATATATTTAGCCAAAAAATAATAATTGAAAAACAATATTCCTTATGAAATTAAATTAGTATTGAGAGTAAATGCAATTATGTAATAAATTACTTTACAAAACCAATTTATTAGATTAAATTTAAAAGAATTTAACAAATACAACAATACAAAAAAGCATGATGAACAAGAAAATAATTGACAACAATAAAACCATAAATTGTATTCTATATATACAAGAATAATGTAAAACTTGGTGAAAATAAAACATACACAAGCAAAAATATATACTTATGACAAGTATGCATTTAATTAGCATATAAATAACAAAATAAAAGTAAATTAAAATCATAGAGGTGTCAATTTTCTTGCAAATGCCATAAAAAGTACATTTAGCTGAAAAGTTACAATAACATTGTTTGTTCATGGAAGTAAATAGCGTGTTAGTGATGTGATCAAATACAAATCCATAAAACATTAAAACTTATGAATTAAGGTAAGAAAAGCTATGGATGCCATAAAATTCACAAAGGTGCAAACATACATGTATTCCAATTGTGACTAGATTGTGCTATATTATTAATATT
Source organism: Epiperipatus broadwayi (assembly GCA_028023455.1). Taxonomy (NCBI): domain Eukaryota; kingdom Metazoa; phylum Onychophora; class Udeonychophora; order Euonychophora; family Peripatidae; genus Epiperipatus; species Epiperipatus broadwayi. The sequence goes on along the minus strand of JAQFVV010000127.1, from coordinate 390,269 downwards.
CATGTATTTGTTTGATCTCATATTAATTGCCTCAACTTTCACTGTTTTTCACTAAACAAGAACTGTCAAAATTCTGATGAAATATTTCTTTTACCATGTGATATGCAATGAAGAAACAGCGTTGGAATTTTTGTACCAAATAAAATTCTTGATGACTTTACCATCATGGTGTTTTATGGCTCATGCTGCTCTTCCATGTAGAAAAAGAGATTGTCAATTAACTCATTTAATTAAAAGCAGTAATTTGTTTTATCATGTAGCTCTTTGACTTTGTATAAGATATCACAGCTTGAGGTTTATTTAATCTTAGATATTCTTGTATCAACAGGTAAAATATGTAGGAGGAAATGCTTAAATAATCATCAACTGGTTTAACATGTCCAAGAAGTCTATGTTATTACAACTTTGAACTACAGAAGAGATTACTTGGTAGTCAACCATCAGAAAGACAATCATGAATGATTCTTAATGTTATGAATTCCTTCTGAAAGGCTGTGATGCACAAACTATCAGCAACAATTATTCTAGAATAGGTGCACTGTGATTGTATAATTTGAAGAGGATTCGGTTACTTCTTTTATGTCCTATGACAGTATAGCTACTCTACTTCCAATTAAAAAGGAGTGAATGCTTAGCTCATTAATACACTCTGATGAATGATTGACTGCTTTCACTATTCATCTCTCAATCACCAGTAATAAATAAACCCATAAAGAGGATCTCACAGTCTATTGAGCATTCATGGCTTAAAGTCAAGTACAAAATTTTAAGATAATAATAGAGACAGATACTTCTCCAGAACTTTTTCAATCCTATTGGAGAATTTCTTGATAACACATGAATTAAAGCATCTCTTCATTGCATTCATAAATTATATTCATAACACTTCCTGAACATGAAGATACTAATAAGTTTCTATTACAATGCTTTTTTAAATTTTTTTATGGATTTGCATTTGGTCTTATTGTAAAATTACAGCATAGACACAATGTGAATAAATGTATGTTTTTATCTTTGTTGCATTTTTTGAAATTCATTCTTTTTATTTTCCTCACTTTAAGGGATTAAATTTTTTGTTTTTCTACATCATTTAATTTCATACAGTTTTTGATCAAAATGTACTTTTGATCTGTGTGTTTTTAATGGCATCTAATATGAAGACTGACACTTTTGTTTTGGATTTCAATTTATTGCCATCAATGACTTATGGACTGTATACTTTACTTTTTGTATTTTTGTGCTTATTAAATCTTTATTTATTTACATGATTTATTATATAATTACATTAGTCTTCATCACCAATTTCATTTACTAAGGTATGCATGTATTGATCAAATATATCAAAAATATTTTATTAGTCATGTTATTTTCAGGTTTATTTTATAAATAAATAATATTATTTTTATGCTTTCAAATATATTAGTTTGTTTTCATTTTTTAAGAAATTCTTTAATCTTATCTATTATTTTTTTCTTTGCATGTGGATGGTAATACTATCATTAAGGTGGAGCATGTACTGTATTAGTATCAGAATTATTGAATATACCAAGAGTGAACAATTTTTTTATAATAGCATGCCTTATGAGACATTGCTTATTATAAATCACTCTTACGAGGCCTCTCTCATTGACAGCTGACGCCACTCTAATTCCATTATTTTTAATGCTAGGATATTCGTTTGACAGTTATTGATTAGGTTTTTAAAAGTTTTGTAAGATGGTGCCCTCTTCCGAATTATTTTACAAGTAAAAAATCAATAAAACCGCATTTAAAGCTAAACAAAGAAAGAAGCTTGTGAGTGATTGGCTGTCAGCCGGCTCTCAGCCAAAAAAGACATTCTGATTGGCTGGAAAGAACAAAGAAACTGCCTGATCAAAGAAAATAAAGAAAAACGCTGAAGTTTTCATTTCAAATATAATTTAAAGTATATTAAAAGTATATATTGAGTAATTACAAATCATTTTCAGAGAGTATACTAAAAAAACAAAATTATTTTCGAAAAATATTGAAGGTTTTAGTAAAAATATTTAAGATTTAGCAAAAAGAAATATTTACTTTTCTATAATGTAAAAGGCATTTTCATCACAAACTCTTTGTTTATATGATGGCTTTTATGTTGCCGAAATTGAATATTTTATAATAAATAAATAGCAATTTATTTTTGAAAGAACTTTCGTTCACTTTTATAACCTGACAATGTAGTAATATACTTTTTATAAATGAATATTAAGTCAATATGATATTAAAGGTGAAAATATTTTGACAATTGACTTGTCTTCAGTTTGTGAGCTGGCCAATTAAAAGCTTTGATTTTTAGCTGACACAACCAATAATATAATTAGCAGTTAAAAGGTTAAAACAAAATTTTCACAAACTTTGTATTTAGTAAAAATCATTCCAAACTAAAATTATTTTTAGAAAAAATTTATGTAACTTTGACATACTAATAAGTATTAACACACAAAACACAAGCAGTAGCTGTATGCACTTCTATCTTTACTGGTCTCAGATTATTCATACCTGGTACAATTCTAATAAATAAATTTGTTTTTAAAGTAGTAATTGATTTTGCTTCTTCAGATTATGATTTGTGGAACGTAAAAATACTTGCATTAATTATTTAAAAAAAACATAATTTTTTAAATTTATTTTAATAAAAACACTAATAATAACAAAGGTAAGGCAGTATTAATATATTAAAAACAATATATATTCTTCCTTCCGGAGTTAGATTGACCCTTCTCGTTTTTGAGTGGCTGCTTGCGGTAATGATAACATAATAGAGCCCAGTTATAACAATTGTTTTGTCTGCAATTAACATTGTATTTGTTATCATTTTATCAATAATTTTATAACTAAATATTGCTATAGTTATAATCATTAAAAGAATGGAAGTATTTTTAATTGGTTTTTTAAAAATATTTAATTGAGTGACGAATTCTATATCATAATTTTATTTTAATATTTCAGACCGCAATGGGATATTCCATTCACACTTGTGACGTCAGTAGATCCTGATCCCATGAATTTTGACCTGCATTGGATTCATAGAGCAACTAGTGAGTAGTTTAATCCTTTTTCTGTATGCTTTTTTCATATTAAATAATTACTGAGATTTATATTTTATTTTCAACTTTTGATCAATTTTTGAATATATCATCTCTAGAGTGTTTCTACACACATATATATGCTATATATTAAAAGAACTGATAATAATACTGATGATGATGATTATGATAATAATAATGATAATAATAATAATATATCAATGAAACTTTATTTATTTTCATGTTTTTCATCATATAAAGTTTAGTTTAGATTCAACTTATGTTATATATAATACGTAAATAAATTACAATAAATAAAAAGCAGCTTTAATTAGTGAACAGTTGAGTTCAGATATCACAAAATTCTCCATAGGGAATAATAAAATGAATAACAGTGTTGCAATGCTAATATTAGGTTTCAAAATATTAAAACTATAAATCTACATCTTATTCATTACTAAATTCTCATCTATCATCTCTAGAAATTTATTTTTTATTCTCATCATCATCATCATATGAATCTATTTACAAAAAAGTTGCAAAAAGTAATACAAACAATTTTAAAGAAATCTCTATTTTATCAATTTTTTTTTACAGATTTTTGAAAATTATTTTTATTCAAAAATAAAAAATGATATTCCCAAATCTAAAAATAAATTATGAATAATTTATAACAATTCAAGATCATATACACATTCTTGAAATATTGGGAAAAAATATTATATATTTGGGGGAAAATAATCTGCATTCGATTTAGTTTGTTACAATTATTAATACCCAAACACAACAATTTGAATCCAAATATCACATGATCACCATTCTTACATCCATTGATTACCCTAGCTTGCACTGAGTGGCACTATTGTATGGAGAGTTTTGTCTGTTTGAATCCAAATATAAAAGAAATTAATTGTAATTTACATTTTTTGTTTAATTACATTTTTATGGTTAGCATATAGTTAAAGTCATGTAGTTTAATATAGCACAGTTCAAGGCTTCACTATATCGATTATTGAAATGCAAGTGTATAGTACTTTTCAACATGCATGGATATATAACACACACACACTTTTTATAAATTGAGTATGCAAATATAAATTAAGACTATAATATAAACAAAATAAAAGAAATAATAATACAGTTATTAATAATAAATTACGGAGACACATTTACATATACATTTACTGCATGTGTTCACTCCTTCATATTCACTCAAAAACTAAAAACAATGAATAGCAAATTTCTGACTTTTATTGCACTTAAATATACTCTAGATGATATTCCTTTTCTTTCATAATATTTTTTTCTTATTAAAATATAATAGCAATCTCATTTTCACCAGACTTTGCCTTCTCTAATTGTCTTGATGTTTTTAAATCTGTATTGACTTTTATGAAGCAGTTTAAATTTTGTTAAAATTTTAGCATTATACTCAGAAAATATTTCACAAAATACTTTACATCAAATTTGAAAAATATAATAAAGTGAGGAATAAAATGTAAATACTTTAAACATAAGACAAAGAACTGTTATTATTTAACATGATCAGATACAGTCGGCCAAAAAAAAAATGGTTATTGCTGTATCGTTAAATTTACTAAATCAATGAATTTCATTATTTTTTAAAATATGATTGTGTATGGTGCTGAGATGAATAAACGGCTGATCATCATTTTAAAGTTTATTAAATTTGCAAATGTTAAGGTTTTTATTTTTGTTTATTAACATTTTTTTTGGATATGACTCAATAAAATGATGCTTTGTTAAATGTTATTCATTTTATAGCTTTTCTACCTGACTGTAAACAGTTGTATTTACTGACCTAGGTATAATGCTGGCCTGTTTATGCTGTTAAAGTAGTTTCTAGTGTCAGATGAATTACATATTGAATTTGATTTACAGAGCTTTATAGATGAGACATGTTGATTATTAAGGATATGTTTAAGATGAATTTATAACTGAAGACTTAAAATTATTATTATTATTTTCTTTGTCATCTCTTAAATTTTTATAAATTATCATGGATTTGTGCTGCATTTACAATGAATTATTTTTAGTTTGGTTCAATCAATGGATAAGTAAAGGTTTATTTGGTTTAGTTTGTTTACTGAAGCTGAATGCACTTTTGTTAGCAGGAAAAGCCAAAATCATAGCACTCAGGGCATCTGATTATGTTGTAATATTTAAATGCAGACTAATTTTTTAATGATTTACATATTTTATTTTTGAAAAATTGAACACTATTTTCTTTTTTATTAATGGTGTGGTTATTGTTGACAATAAACTACACTTCTTTTACTTTATTTTCTATCATTTTTTTCTGTACAGACAATTTTAACATTTATCAGATTGAAAATATAGCCAGATAGTTGTTAATGCTCCAAGAAAATGTATTTATGTCCTGGGTTATGTTTAGCATACTTGTACAAGTGTTGGGAGACTCTGGTTAAATAAATTAATTACAGTAGAATAAGGAAAACGTAAATAATTCTGAATAAATTATTATCTAAAAATGATTTTGTATTTTCTTTGAACTGCTCTTTAAGTATGTATTTTATGTCCACATATTTATGAAAATCAACTGCTAATGAATGTGTATAAAAAGGCAATAGATATTATTATTCCACTGTTAACAAGATTTTGGATTCTCCTCTGATTTAACCAGGAAGTACTGATATTTTGGCTCAAAATGCCAAAATTTTAATTTTTTAATTATGTGACTGTTGGAAAAAAGTTAGTAATGACTAAGCATTATTAAGAAATTCAGTTTTATTTGCTAGACCATATGTTTGACAGTATTTAATTTTATAACAGTAAATGGCTTTCTCAATGCTTAAATTTGCTGTGCAACTAAATAGTCTGTTAATAAAGAAGCTAGTAGAAATGATGATTTTTTAGTCTGTATTACTTGAATATAGCTTGCAGTGTGTGTATATGTTAATATAATTCTGGTGTTTATTCACAGCTTTTTTAAAATAAAATATAGAGATACAATATAATAAAAGAACTTTATAATTACAATCTTTTTGAATGGCTTTAATTGTTTTTTTCTTTTTTCTTTAAATGAGTTTGATAAATTTGATAATGAGTGCATTATAAATAGACTTTGGGAAGATATGCATTTTAAATTAATCACATCTTAGCATGAAAAAATAAGTACACTCGCAATAAAGAATTGATAATGTTTTCAATAGAAATTAGATTTTTTGTATTTCAGTTCTTATTGCATTTACAGTGAAATAGGTGGGAAAATGTAAAAACATTTATGGAAGAGAATTACCAGTTTAAGTATTCTGAGTAGAGATTTGTTATTGCAAAAGCTGAAGTAATATTTTTATGTACATTTTAATTATATTTTTGAGCTTGATCAAATGTTTTTGAGTAGTTAAAATTTTGACTACATCATTTATATAGACTATGTCATAAATTGATTAATTTGAGATAGGAATGCATACTTTCTGAATTTTTTATATTTTTCTATGTAATGATTTATAAGAGAAGGTTAGCTAAGGAAAGTCCCTGAAGTATGCAGAAATATGGACACAAACTAGGGATAATTTTTCATTTAATGTAATATGTAATTAAACAGTAAATTGGCTAGTATATAAATTATTCATAAAGTAACTTCATGTTTCATTGTTTCTTCAGTATGTGCAGTTAATCAACCACAGGAACAAAATCAAATGTTGCATCAGTGTCCAGATTCTGAAGGGCATCCTTTCTACCATTATCATATATTGCCAATTAGAATTCTAATTAGTGGGAATGTAGCAGTCTAATGAATTTCTTTTAGCAAATTAGAAAAAGGTTTAATGGAAAATGTATATATTGAATCTTATCCTCTATAAGGGGTTCTACAGACTTGATTAGTACTGGTGTAAATGAAATGAGTTTTAAATCATTGATGAATGAAGGTGCAGTCTTTTTTAAAAAAAAGTTGACCATAATAACCAGATATAATTAATCTATTATATGAATCTTAACTGCGAGATGAGATAGTAGCAGCTCTCTCCAATACAGTAGTGTCACCTGAATAGGTATCATAATAATCAGATATAACTGATCTATTATATAAATCTTAACTGTGATATGAGAATAAAAACTCTATGTAGTGATACTGAGCATTGCAAGCCATAGTAATCAATGGATGCTAGACATTTTGTGCATCCAAATCTCTATTTAGTGTCTATTCATCCAATATTACCAGACTATTTGGCACTAGATAGGTATTTTGATGCACACACCTTCTAGCATTCTTTGATTGCTATGGTTTGAACTGGGTAACATTAGTATAGGAAGAGAGTTACTACAGTTTTAACAGCTTGAGTAATAAATAGTGGTGTTTTAGCTGCAAAATGAAAGAGAAGTGTTATGGGATTTTGTAAAATGTTAAAGATGAGCCAATAAAAATTTTGAATATTACATATGAACTTGGATAGATGTCTGGAAAGGAATTACACTTTAATATGATTTTTTGCTTGTAAATGTCAAGGTTTTCCATTGAAACCAAGCATAAAGGGAGAAATAAGTGGATTTATAAAGGTTGCAGTTTAGCTTTAAAACAAAAAAATACATGTGGAAATGTATTGTCTTCACCTATAATAAGTTAATCATTTTTAGTTATGGAAGTTATTGTAATTTTTTATTTGTTTCTATTATATAGTTTTAGAATCAAAAAATTGTGTTTTTGTTCCAAAAATATATATTTTTTTTTTTATGGTTAAATAATCATCCAATAAAAGTTGTATTTTTTAATATTATTTTAGAAACAGTATGAAGAATATCGAAGAAGAATTACTTGTTGATTTTTTTTTATTTTTAAGTTAAAAATATCAAGATTCCTAACAAGAGCTGTAGGGTCTTATTTATTTGGTTGTAAAATTTAATTATTAATGTAATTATATTAAAAACATTAATCTAACTTCTAGTGTATGTGGAGAAAGAATGTTTATTTTCTGAGCATAAATATAAATTTCTGATATTATTGTTACTGGAGTGGAGGTTTTAAAAAGCAGTTCACTGTGTTATTGGCAAAGAGTAATTGTTGGTTGATTGCGTATTACATCATCAGAGAAATATACAGGTAAAAGAGATATACCTGGAGAGTAAAATAATAGATCGATAAGAGTCAAATGTTTTTGTATAGTAAGAAATAGTTACTTAAAAAATCCTTTGCATTTATAAGTTTCCTATTGATAAAATGCAAATATTTTTGAGACAAGTCCTGCATATGGTATATTGAAGCCCCTAATAGGATATGACTGGATAAGAATTAGTTCTGGATTAATTATACCATGAATTAAAAAGTCTTTATGGTATAATATAATTGAATTAATAATGAAAACAGTATGATAAAAGGTAGTGATGCCCATATTTTGATCTATATGTAGGATTTTAGAAGATTTTAAGAATGACTTATAGTAAACAGGTATTCAAACTCCTACTGCAATGATGTTGGAATAATTCATATAAAAATGTCAAAACTTTTTAAACATTTATTTGGGTTTATTATACTATTAACCAAGTAACTGATTCATTATGTGAGTAGTTGGTAAACACTATTTTATGAATAATAAACTGCTCAATCCACTTTGAATTGCATAAAGCTTTATAGGGATTTCACATTAACTTCCGAAATGTGTAAGATCTTAGTATTTTATAAAGTAAATACTATTTATTACAATAAATTGATATTATTAGTTGGTTTGTAAAATTGAAATGTATTAGGGAAAATTAAATAATCTAAACTATTTTATATTTTTAAACATATATAATAATACAACACTATAATCATCCTGAATTTACTTTATTTGTAGAGAAAATTATTTCTCTTTATAAATTATTAGCAGTGTCACAGAGATTTAATTCCTTCTAAGAGCATGTTCTGGAGGTATAGGGATAGATGAGTTTGAGCATTTTTAGTTCAATAATTAGAAATAGTCATCAGAAATTCTTGACTCAAAATAAAAATTACTGAATTTGTTAGTAATATGTCTTTTGGATTTTTGTTTTACTATGATGAATGTCTTTTTAGTTTTGATGAGATTAAATTCTTCTTCATCCTCAGATGATAAATGAAAAATAGTAAGTTGATGGTGTCTTATTACTTTCTATATGTTGTTGATGAGTGTTATGGACTGTTTTATGTGTATGAAGTTTAATGAAAGAAATTATTCTCCCATAACAGCTGACTGACAGATCATTGCTAAAGAGTGGAGTCTCCTAAATGTATTAAGTAGCATTGGACTGATTCACCCATACAAAAGCATTTGGGTTTGAAAAGATAGATGGCCATTCTATCATTTCCAAAGACTTTATCATGAGGTTGTAGTGTTAGTATTCATTCATTTTATATTTAAAATCCAAAGCGCATATGCAACAGTTTAATGCTGTCTAAATATTATTGATTGGAATTATTTAATATATCCAGCACACAGTTCTTCTTTTCAAAATAGTTCATATATATCTAATATAGAAATAAAACAAACTAACTCCTTCTTTTTAAAACTTGATTTATTATGACTATAATCATGAAAAAGAAATCCGACGTTTCGACTATTTTTTATAGTCTTTTTCAAGGCACACTAAAATAATATATATATACACAATAAATATCACATATTCCAAAAAAAAAAAAAAAAAAAAAATTAAAATAATTAAAAATTACAAAATATATCCATAACCAAAATTTTCTTTTTTTTTTACCTTATTTCACTCCCCTTTCCTATTACAATCACAACTTAAACACAACTAATTCCTTTTTAAAATTCTATATATATCAAATAAAAACTTTTAATTAAAAACCTATTAAAACCAGAATTAAATAGAATGTTAATAGAAAAAGATAAAAGAAAATAATAGGTTTTTAATTAAAAGTTTTTATTTGATATATATAGAATTTTAAAAAGGAATTAGTTGTGTGATTGTAATAGGAAAGGGGAGTGAGATAAGGTAAAAAAAAGAAAATTTTGGTTATGGATATATTTTGTAATTTTTAATTAATTTATTATTTTTTTTTTTGGAATATGTGATATTTATTGTGTATATATATTTTATTTTAGTGTGCCTTAAAAAAGACTATAAAAAATAGTTGAAACGTCGGATTTCTTTTTCATGATTATAGTCATAATAAATCAAGTTTTAAAAAGAAGGAGTTAGTTTGTTTTATTTCTATATTGGAATTATTGTAAATTGACATAATCATTTTTGACACATACCCAGGACAGCTCTCAATGATAATATCTATAAGTTACCAGTAGAAGCACTGTAGAGATATGTCCTTAAACACAATGATGAATGATGAGATGTACTTATTTTTTCAATGAAATATTAAATAGAACAATGTACTAGAGCTCTTTTTAATATGATCTGAAATGAAGACTTTTCCATAATTGCTGTGAAGGTATTGTAAATCTTGTTCTCTGTGTAGTTGATATGTCAGTTTTTAATCTGACATGTAAATATTTAGCACCTATATAACATATTTTATCATTTAAAAACTGAATGTGTTTTTGAAAGATGTTTTTCTGTGCAATGTTTTGGGATGCTAAGATTAAATAGCAATTATTTGAATGGTCTAGGGCTTTATATATTATTGCTTGCTTATTTTTTTCAGTTTGAAAAAAACTATAAAAATCATCCATGAAAAATTTCATGATTAATATTTGTGACATTATGATTAGGATTCAAAACTTTAAAACTATTATTGTGAATGTCAAGTTAAATTTGTGTGTAATATTTATATAATCTTCATTAGTTATTTTATTTAATTTAATCAACAAAAGTTTAAAATAAACCATTAATATTATCTTGGTTTGTTTTCGTTATTCTAGCCAAAAACACTTGCATATCTTTTTTTGTAAATCATGAGCTCTTAAGTCATTTTACTGAATAGTCTTTGTTTTCTTCTTTATTAAATTAGCACTACTGCTAATTTTAATATGAATAGATACAATTTTTATGATTTGTAGTTTATTGGAATAGTTTCAATCAAAGTTGCAGTCTTGCTGAATCTAACTTTACATTGAAAAATAGATTGTCTACTTTTTAGCAGCAATCTTAAGGTATTAAGGCTATTATTAGAAGTAGAATTAGTTTTTGAAATATTACATATTGTAAAACATAGTCCTTTATTATATAAATAATTTCAGCATTAAAAATGAGCTCATCTTGTAGAATAATATACTTTTTGGGTTTTATTTCAAAATTAATATGCTTAAAAAAATACAATATAATATGAGCGGAAAAATTAGTTAACTGCTTTTAAAAAAGCACTAGCAGATGTCTCTACAACAATTGCTACTACAGCTATTAAAAATAATCTGATTGTTCTATCTTTAAATACAATTTTTGGTTTGGAAACCTAATTTAAATTTTTATTTGAATAATTATATCCATTTTTAACCTTATCAAAACATGTTTCACTTATTACAGAATTGCTGGAATATAACTACAAAATAAAAGATATAAACTTGTAGTTGGAAATGCATTTATTTTATATCAAGTGAACTATATGACATTGGTATTAGAGTTTGTTTCAATTATCAATGGGTATCTTATTTGCCATAAAGAAAATAATGAAAATAAATGATGCATTAAATAACTACTGTGTAGTTAAATTGGGTTTACCATAAGACTCAGTTTTGTTTAATCATCTATATAAGAACCAGCTGAGTTTTCCTCTTTTTTCATACATCACATATTTTCATATAACATAGCATTAATATAGTCTGCTATTTTCTTGAAAATGTGATGACTATTTAAATAAAATTTTATATTGGTGATTTTATAATAATGTACGTAGTTGTGATAAATCCAGATGTATTTTATATCATTATAAAAAAGTCTAATGTTTAATATATATCTATTAAAATAGCAACTAATGAGTCAATAAAAGTTCACAATTTTGTGAGGTTTGATGTTGGAATTACATATAATATATATACAGCAAAAATTCAAATTTATAGTGTGTAAAGATTAGAAATATTTTACCACAAAAGTTTATAGGATATTACTATAAAAAGATCCCCCCCCTGCCAGAAATGAATTTATCTTTTTAGAGGAGTTGAATCTTACATCATTGTCTTTACAGAACCTTTCATTAAGAATAATTTTAAGCAAGACATGGATTATCATACTGTCTCTTTATACATCTTGTTAAAAACAATTCTGTTGATTAATTATTTATTGAAAATGTTTTATTTAATTATTTAAAAATATTTTATTCTATTGAAAGATTTTACCCCCCAAAATAGAAAGAAAACAAAACAGGAATTCAAATTTGATTTGTATGAAGAATTGGTTTATAACCAACTCATAGTAGATATCAACAGATAATAATTTGGAATAATTGAAGATTCTATGTTAATTATTTCAATTATTGTTATTTTCATTATATAGTCCCAGCTTATATATATATATATGTAAATATTTTTTTAATTCACTTATAATTATTTTTACTTTGAGTTTATTATAATTGTGAATAAATAAATAAATAATTCATGAATAAATAAATAAATTATGAAATGCAGATCTCAGGTATATTTTATCTATTGATAGAGCTACAATTTTTACACAAATGTTGATTAGATCATTTTTGTAATAATGCAAATAATATCAATTTCTTTAAAATAATATATTTTTGAAAACAACAACAACAACAACAACATAGAAATAATATAATGTTTTTGAATCCTTACTGCACAAAACCATAATAGAAAAGCACTCATTTAATTTTTTTCATAATAAAAAATAATAAATGTTTGGAAAAATTAATAAAAATAATATATTTGTGAACATATGAAAATAATATAATTGATTTAGCCAGTGATTTTCAACCCTTGGTCTGCGGACCGGACTGGTGTCGGGCTGCAGAAGTTTTCTGCAGGCTGCAGGAAAGTTTGTAATAAAATAATAAGAGTTTAAACTTTTAATTAATACAAACAATTTTTATTTATTTTTTCATCTCATTTTTACCCAATTAAAAAAAAAAGAAACAGAACGAAAACAAAATCTAATCAATCATACATAAATTAATTTGTTTTTTTAGTTATCACAGATGTTTATGGGGGGGGGGGGAGAATTAAATTTTTATTACTTTTCTAAAAAATTCAAAATTAAAAAAAAAGTTTTTTATTATACAAACTCCATATATATATAATTTAAATTCATCTTGTATATTTAACGTTGTTTTGATCAGTTATAACAATTATGCTCATCTAAATCTAAGCAGTTTACATCTTTAAGAAAATGTATCTATAGACTTCTGCTGGTCTGCGAAACCTTATTCTTATTTTTACCGGTCCGCAGGTGTGAAAAGATTGAAGACCACTGATTTAGACAACAAACAAATCAGAAATTATTATTTTTAGTGAACAAAAAGTGATTGAAAAGCATTTGGGGAAAAAATAAATTATTGATGAAAGTAAACTAAAATGTATATATAAATATTTATATTAAGTATCACCAATGTAAGCATTCTGGATGAAATTAAATTATTGATAAAGGCAAACAATTTTATAAATTAGGAAAAGTGAATAATGTGTCAAAAAGTACACCTAATATACATTTATTTTAAATAGTGGGATTAACACAAATGTCACTATTTGATATCACATTATTGTATAACATTATAATAGAATTGGTGACAGTGATTGTTTTTTATAAAATATATTATTTTCATATTTTCATAAATATTAAAATGTAAATAGTTTCATGTTTGTTTCCTAATTATATTATTTTCATGTTTTTTTTTTCAAATATATTATATACTATTTTTAAAAATTTGATATTATTTTTATTATAAAAATGAAACTGATTGATTAGCATCTTTTTACCACTTTTTGTATGTGAATAGTGGCAATGGGTGATATTATGTAAGATTTGCACCAATTATTATTATCATTATTTGTTATAATGTTATCATTAAAATAATTAATACTCTGTTTTTGTAATTCAATTATAAAGAAACATTTGATGAGATGTGGGCTCCAAAAAATCAATGGTTTCTAGGGAATGTTATGGCATACGGATTTTATAGATGCAACTACGATGAAGAAAATTGGTATTTGCTTTCTCATCAGTTTTTAGAGAACCATAATGTAAGTTCTAATAATGTATCTGTGTATGACTTGTTAACATTTTTTTTATTTATTTGTTTGTTTATTTATTTTCGATTTTTTTGTTTTACTTTTTTGTTTTAATCTGTTTACACTTCTCATGGCTGTGTTTATTTTTTGGTAAAATAAGTTTTTATTCCATAAAATTGCATTTCAAAATCTGCTAATATTATCTTTTATTATATTTATATGTAAAATGACAAGTTATCTGTTAAAAATATATTGTATGTAAATTTTAAATTATATTAAGATAAATAATAACAACATATATACATATATATTTAACAGAAGTACTTTAAATTGTGTTCTAATTATTATTGACTGCAATAACTTAAACAAAGAAAAGCAGACATCACATATATTTGTAAGCATATTGAAAATACCAGTATTAACAGATTATCTATTTATTATACAGTCTTGCAATTTTAGACTTACTTTTAGCCCAGATCATACAAGAATATTAAATGAAGAAAGGTATCATAAAAAGAAAAAAGTAACGAGACAATCTGCTAATATTGATATTTACAATTCTTGGAAAATCACATGATATCTGCACATTGTTTGCGTTATTTCAGTTGAAAATAATTACAACCAATCAAAAATATTTCTGTTTAATTAATATATATATATATATATATTGTTATTAACTATCCTTATTATAATAATATATATATATTAATTAATATATATATATATATATATTGTTATTAACTATCCTTATTATAATTTTATATATATATTTGCCTAAAGCTACTAGTCCAGCTGTAGTCATAAAAAATACAAAAATAGAATTGTTTCATGTTATAACATTATTATGAGAAGTTACATTATTATCTCTTATATTATGGTAGGTTATAATTTAATTTTTAATAAATTTGATTATAAAAATGCACTGAAAATGATATCTAATAAACATAAAAATTTTCAGGAGTGGTAATTTACTTTATTCACTCTACTCTATAGCAAACTAATATAAACTAGAATAATAAATACATAATAGATGATAATACTATATCAACATTGCAGAATACCTATTCCATATTGATTACCTGTAAAAAAAGCTGGACTTTCCCTAGCATTATCTCTTTTATATTATCAAGCTGAAAGTTTTGAAGTCCAGAAATATACTTATGTAGTTATAGATCTAACACTAGGCCAGCAAATATATATTTCTGTGGCCTCAGTTTTATGTTGGATGTAGGAAAGTCATTTTTGATGTGAAATAATGTTTATTTTCCCCTTACATTGAACATAGCTAAAATTTCTGAAAACTTAATGATAATGTCTGTAATAGAAGAAAATGTGAACACTTTTATTGAAGTTTTTAAAATAGCTAAAACATTTTTTAGATAATACTTCAATCATTAATATTAATCTCTTAAAATTCACAACAGATAATTTTTATAGATAATAATATATATTGATTTTGGCAGTGATTTGTTTTTATGTGTTTTAGCTAAAATCTCCATATTATCCATTAATCTATTTCAGAAAAAACAACCATAACTGATTTTAGTGAATTTTATTTTTCATCATTAATAAATATATTCATATTTAAAATGTAAATTGAAGCATATTTCAGCAGCATATCTTCTGCCAACCAGCATTAACAATTTTACTCTGACATATTTTTACAGTCTTGTGAACAACTGATGATAACTTTTTGTCTAATACCATTATCATCTTTTTAAGAGTTTATCTGTAAAAGAAAAAAAAATATCACTATATTTATTTGTATTTTTTTGCTTTGTTGTCAAAAATCTAGTGATCCTACTATTCTATTTGTTATTAGAGTCATAGCTAGAAGAAAAGTGAGTGCTATCTCTGAGCACATTTTTTCTAAGTGTCATTTTTTCAACAATGTTTTAATTATTTAGTATTTTGCTTGATAAAGTTAAATCTCATTTTTCATTGGTAAATTAATAATGATTTATAATAAAGTTAAATAAAAAAGCTATTGTGATTATTTTATATATTATTTCCTTTTTATTTAAGTTAAAAATGAAAATCAGCATTCTTGTTTTTATTATAGATTGATTTTAAATAAGATATAAATTTATATCTTTCTGTAAAACACTTTTTTTCTAAACTTCAAATGCAAAATAAAATTCTATATCTTTTCCCTGTATTTATTATCATTAGTTTTGAACATAGCTGTACACTTTAATGTAACTAATCTTAAAAAAGTCTCTCTTAATAAAAAAACTCAATTATAAAACATCCAGAAATAGCCTACCTTATAAACAAAAACTTTACAATCATATTATCCAGTAGAAAAATGAATACCACTCTCCATGTTAGATTATTGCTGTTTGGTAAGGACATTTTTGTTTGCTTTTGGTTTGTCTATCTAGATAAAAGTAGCTATGGATTTATGTATTGACCAATAATTAAAGAGAGTGTTGGAATTACCTTTGATTTGGTTGGATATTTTAAAAAATTCTTAATTCCACCCAGATTCAATCTTTGCCATGAATCTAGAATATTTATGCTAAAAATAACTTATATTTTGTTTACTTATGATGAGTTTAAGATAAATATAACTAAAATTATTATAAACAAATTGTAGCATAAGACATTAATTATTTAGCATATAATATTTCATTTTGCTTTTTATTTTTAATAAATATAAAATTCAAGCAACTCTTCACTTTAACACCATTTATTGCAAACTTGAGTAATTGGTAATAAATAATCCCTGATTACTCAATATATCATAAAAAGTTTGGACACAATAAGTGATAGGAATAGGGTGTGATCCAGAACCAGGCATTCTATCACTGCAACAAATTGCATAATGATTATGAGATCATAGTGCAATTTAGTTCTTTTTTCAATGCAATTATGCATTTGGAAACCACCATTATCTCCTTTTGTTATTATCAAACTAAAAGCATGAAATTTCAAAAGTCCTAAAGTTTTAAATTTCAGTCAGTCTGTTTGCATAGCTATATAAATCTGATCTGAGATCAATAACTATGTATTATAATAAACTGATTTTTTTTTTAAATTGTCAAGACCTTTTTTTCTCTAGTCTGGATCACTTGATTTGTTAGTTTACTGTATATAATTTTAATATTTTATCTTGATAGTAAACGGACTTCCATGTATATAATTGCATTAGTTTCTACTTTCAATCTCCATGTCATTATAGCCAAATTCACAAGTAATAAACTGGTTTAAGAATGATGATTAAAATATACTGCCAACTTACATTTTAAATGTAACGTAAAAAATTTAATGAAAAGAATTATTATAAAATCTTAGCTCACTTGGTATTGTTTATATTGTTTGCATTGTGCTTGAGTTACTTTCTATCAAAAATTTTCACTAGTAGAAGGAATACAGTTTGCGTTATTGGTATGAGAATTTAGAACTTTGTAAGTTCAGATATTACAGCTTTTTAATTCAACATTAGGTATCATTATATATATAGTAATATCAAAAATTCCAATAACTATTTTTTCAAGTCAATTACAACATTTTATTTTTCATATTCATATTTTTATTGGTTTAAGTCTTAAATATGAGAATTGTGATAATAAAATTTTTATGTATAAAAAAGAAAATTTTAATGTTAATTTATTAATAGAATATTAGAAAGTTTAATAAATATAAATATAGAAAATAAAAATGATAAATATATTAAAATGCAATTTTCTTTTAAATTTCAGATTTTTCATCCTATTAGCAGAGCCCAATTGATTGAAGATTCATTTCAGCTAGCCAGGTATTTTCATATTTGAAAAATAAATAAATAAATAAAAGCTATAGTAAATTTTAAAATTGTGGCAATTTATAATAACGCTCTAAAATATAAAATTATAGTAATAAACATCATTTTTATTATTTAAGAAAATTCCATAATAGAATTACAAAATATTTGTAAGTGTATATATATGTATGAAGATTTTCTTGGTGCAGTGGTAGTGTATCTATCTTCTGTGTCCATGATCATAATTGAAATCCAGGTCAGACAAAATTTATCCATTTGTTCAGGTTCAAGTGAAGCTTAAAGTTTTTCTTTCACATAATGGAACCATTTCCCAAGTCAATTAACTATCCAATTTTATTCACTAAATAAGTATCTACCTATTTTTGACTAGTCCATAATACATTGGTGGAAAATTTCTCAATCCCCCCCCACATCTTTTTTTCACTGTTCCTCTTTTAAGCATTTTAGAAAGATCTTTGCTCCAAAGCATATATATACATACATATAACATTACATCATTGAGCAGTTATATGATCAATATAGCACATATATTAAAAGAGAAAATCCTTTCTCTTTAAATATTTATAATCTCTGCACTTAGTAAATAACATCAAATATTATATATACATATATATTTATCATAATCAATGTTGACTTAATCAGTGAAGTATTGAATAACTTCACACTCTCAAATCTAACTGCTTCAGCTTCACCTATTTATATAGAAAGTAGGTTGAAATAAAGAAGGATTCCTCTTTTTTTTTTCCAAAACGTAAGCTTGTGGTTAAGACCTGTAGAGGTCTGTACTATCGCATTTTTACACACACATCCATGAGGTTACAACCTAAGAAAATATTACATAATCAATAAAGCAAGTCATATATAACATGACATTGCTCTTATAAGCTTGTATTTACAAAAATATAATACAGAGAGCATACCAATAGCTCAAACAAGCTCTTAATTGATGTGCAGTGAGAGAAAATATTTAAAATCTCTATCCAGAACATTCTTTTCCCGATACCAATTGGTTTCAAGCTTATGTTTCACCTCAGTGAGGAGCTAGAATATTTTGATATTAGATCTAAAATATCAACTCAAAACCCAGCATTTATTTCATATGTAATATTTAAGTAGAAACTCTGAAGTTTTTGGACAGGAAAATGTCTTTTACTCAAGCTATCTAACTTAAATAGCTATATGGGACTGAATCAAATTCAGATCTACCATATATTAATAACTTCAGCATAGCCAAAGCCATAAAGGTAAAATTATAATAATCAATAAAGCAAGTCATATATAATGTGACATTGCTTGTATAAGCTGGTATTTACAAAAATGCAATACAGAGACCATACTAATGGCTCAAACATTACCACACTTATCAATTAAGAGCTTGTTTTAATAACAGTTATAAGCAAGCATAGGAACTGGTGATCTTGTGATATAAAGATAATTGCTTTAATTAAGTTTTTTTTTACTTATCAATCTGACAAACATATAAAAATATTTAATCAATAAATATGATTAAAGATATTATTTGTTGCTATACTTTAAAGATCTTTAATTTGAAATAAAGCAGATATATATACATTTTTAATCTTTATCATGTGGGGAGAGTTAAATATTGTCAACTCTTAATGAGATATACTTCTGCTCTGTTTCACAATTATAATATCATACTCAAAAACACAATATAAATCGTAAATGATAAATATTTTTGATTATTTCAATTATCATATAAGAATAAATTGTTTTAAAAACTTGCTATTTTACACTATTCCAGCAATTTAATTTTAACAGAAGTAAAATATTAAAACAGGCAAAACTCTCCATACAGTATTGCCATTCAGTGCAAGCAAGAGTAATCAATTGATGCTGTAGCCTTGTGCATAAAATCCCTATCTAGTGCCTACTCATCCAATATCTCTCAACTACTTTCTGGCTTATGGCCTTCATCAGTGAGCCTTGGATCTGAGAGCACTGCACTTAGATCTTAGGATCAAATGCAACCCTCAAGCAGTGATCTTTTATCTTTACTTAACTACAAAACTATAAGTCATAAATTGAAACACAATAATATTTTCAATCCAAACTCATTAGCTTATATAGTCATATAGGTCGGAACTTAGTTCAGTATCTATACATTTTGGTATCTTTGGTTCTTTAATAACCACTGAGGATTGGTTTTAAGCCAATAAAAATCACATGATCACCATTTCTTATGCTTGCTTATATTTATTATTAAAACAGTCAAACCTCTCTATACAGTTTTGCCACTCAGTGCAAGCCAGAGTAATCAATAGATGCCAAAAGGCTTGTGTATAAAATCCCATCTAGTGCCTACACTATGCACGAGCCTTTTGGTATCCATTGATTACTCTGGCTTGAACTGAGGGGCAATACTGTATGGAGAGTTTTGCCTGTTTAATAACAATTATAAGCAAGAAAAAGAAATGGTGATCATGTTATGTTTATTGGTTTAGAAGTAAAATATACTCTTAGAATTATAAAATTATTATTGAAATCAGGAGCATAATTATGATTTTTTTTATTATTATTATTTAATGTTTTAATTATAATAATCATAATGTATATTTTGCATAATAAAATTATTATCATTTAGCATGGTGTTCTTGATCTCTAAATTTATATTTTGGTGTTAATGCAAAATCTGTCACTGATAGGTATTGTATTTCAGTCAAATAATTATAAGTTTAAAATATTAGTTCTTCAGTTTTAAATTTGATTTTATTCCCACATGTGTAAAAGAAATCCAGCCTTATTTAAATCTTAGGCTTAAAAAAAAGTCAGTTATCATTTTTATTCTATATTTTTCTGACAATGAAATGCAGATGGATATATTTATATTTTCTCACCCAATTTTCATTTGCATAAACTTTAGTATTATGTTAATGGTAAGGCTTATATTCATTATTATTTAAAGTTGAGTGTAATGAATCAGGTTAAAATAAAGGCTGAAAATAATACATGAAATTCAGTTACAAAAATATAAGCAGAAAAACAAGATTAGATTTAATAATAATGATGATGATAATGTTGATGATGATAATAATAACAAATCATTCATTAATATGATATTATTAAAGCTTACTGATTTTTGTTAATAATGTTTGAAGGTTTAACAACATTATTGAAAAATTTTTTGGTGCGGATATAGTACACATTCAATGTGATTTTGAATATTATAACTTACCCAAAATCTCCACTGACACATTTAAGCGATAAATGACATTGATTATCAACAAGCATACTAATCATGAAGTTCATATTATATAACAATTGTACTTTATTTTTAAATTTAATGTACTGTATTTGTAATGATCTAGCCAATTTAAATTAATCCATGTTCTTTATCTTCTAGTTAAGAAGCAAAGTATTGAAAAAAAATTTTAAACTAGTTTTTTGTCAAGACAAGTGCGTATACCAACTACTAAAAACAATATTAATAAGATTACGGAGTTTATATTACTTTAAAATAAAAAAATTTCTAGTGATCAACAGCAGCAACAAAGAATTTCTGATACGAAAAAACTAAAATCCTATTATTTGTAAAAATAATATGCTGTATTTCTAATTTTATAAGTTATAATATTTTGGCATAGTAATGAAAAGTATGTTAATTAGATTTTTTTATTTTTTTTTTTTTGAAAAGTAGAAAACGTAAATTGCCTTTTGATTTCTTTCATAGGCTTATAACAAACGTAAATTGCGTTTTGATTTTTGAAAGATTTATGTAAATTGTGATAACGTATGTTAATGCAAAGTATTTACTCACATTATTTGATTTTTTTATTAAATGTTAAGTATTGATGAAAATTAAGATTTTGATTTTTAAATATTTGATGACAATTGCAAACTTTGAATTTTGATTTTTTTAACAATATAAATATTGGCATAGTTTAAAAATCAGAATGTATCAATTAAATCTTATTTTCACAATGAATTAATAATGAATGCTTATTTTAACTTTACTGGTTAATATATTAAAATATATAATTAGTAATATTAATATTAAGCCAAAATTTAAAAATATATACCTTTTTGAAAAAGATATGAATTTCCAATTGTGTATTCATCATCATCATATCCAAGAATATAAATAACATATTAATAGGTCATATAATATTAGTAAAAAAATTTCAGAATACTGGACACATCTGCAAATGAGTGTTTCAGTCTCTTTATTTTACATCAATAAGGGTTTTTATACATATAAATTTGGAAGAATAACCTTATGAACAAATAATATGACTGAAATAATTATGTTACTATGATGAAATATCCTACTTATTAATCTGTTAATTTAAGCAGCAATATAGTAGAATCTGTGCTTTATATTAAAGTCCCATTTGGTCTTTCTTCCTAAAAACTGATATTAAATAATTCAATCTCAAACTGAAAATTATGAAAATTGAAAGTTGCTGATATTTTTCTTATATCACTGGCTACTAAAAAAAATAGGTTTTTTTTTAAAACATTGATCACTAAATCAAATTTATTATATGTTGCATCTGTAACATGAGAAATATTTTATAGATCATTTTTTGAATTGTCATGAAGAGAACAATGATGATTACACTATACAGTAAATCTACAAAATTAATTTAGTTTTTACTTTAATTTTTTTCTAAATTAAATAAAAACCAAACTACCTTCAATCATACATCATGCCTTGACATACTTTCTTTATAAAGTCACCTATAAACTGTTTGAAAGGCAAATGCTAGTTTTTATTGGAAATGTTCAGATTATTCATTACTAAAATTACAATTTTTATTACCAATATATTATAATGTAGCTTCTGTATATGATAAGCTTCAACAAACAGCCAACAGTTTTTAACATTGGCATAAGGTTTTCTTATCCAACTGAGCCAAACATCTTATATAAAAAATTTCTAAATGTTTGTCCATAACACTGTCATGTGATATCCAAGTAAAATATTTTTTTGTTAGATGGCATATTTTTCAAGAAAAAAATTGTTCCATCATTAATACATTGTAATTTTTTACAAAGAATTTTATGCAATTAAAATAATTCTTTTCTTCTACAGTGTTAACTTTTTCCAGCAAGCTATTCTGCAAAACAAAAAAAAAATATTAAAGCAACCAATTAAAAAAAAAACTATTACAAAAATGATGGCTGTTCTTTAATCTGTGTACAATTGTGGATTCTAAAAAAATATGGTATTTTACAAAAGTCATGTGAAATAAAACTTTTTGAAGAAAAAAATGCTCAGAGAAAATCAATACATGCATTTCAACTATAATATATAGATTTATCTTTAAAATTAATAACACATCTGTTTAATGGTAGAAACATTGGAAACTTATATTTTACATTCTTTATTCATAAAAGAATATATCTTTCTATGTAACTTAGTTATAATGAGACATTTTAACCCATAGATTTGATCTTATAATTATGTTTGGAATTTGTTATTTGCTTATCAGTTGATGCAAGAAGATGAAAACTGTTATAGTCCTCCTTTCTCTCAGAAGTGGACTATTCCAGATCCTTTCTTATCTGATTGGATTAAACACTGATGCTGCTGGCCAATAGGCTGATGTACAGCTAAACACATAGCCAATGATTAATACAGGCCAATAAGCAGGTATGCTTGCTGAATTTGAATGTTTTCAGTAAGGTCAGAGATCTGGCTATAAGTAGTCAGACTTTTGTGAGAACTGGGAGAATGTCTGTCTGACATTCAAAGACTGTATGTATTCTCCCAGGGAAGCCACACCAACCTGAATAGCAGTCAGAATTCCCAATAATAGTAATATTCTATTTTCTACACAGCTAGGCAAGTCCACAGAGGGTCCAGACACTGCTAAAACTACTGTTGATTCAAGGTAAGCTGTCTTGCACAGCTGGAAGAGTCATTCTCCCTACCCATGAGGCAAGCTATCAGGTGTAGCTGGAAGCAGTGGAACTACAAGACTTGGATTCAAGAGTTCACATTAGTACTGTATTATTTATTTGTATATATATATATATATATATATATATATACATATAAATAATATATATATATATATATATATATATATATACATATATATATATATAT
The DNA here is from genome assembly GCA_028023455.1 of Epiperipatus broadwayi. Lineage (NCBI taxonomy): Eukaryota > Metazoa > Onychophora > Udeonychophora > Euonychophora > Peripatidae > Epiperipatus > Epiperipatus broadwayi. Next base: position 366,293 of record JAQFVV010000127.1, on the reverse strand, counting down.
ATTGTATTATTTATTGTGTATATTTGTGAATATAATAAATGTTATATTAATTGTAATTCAGGTGTTTGTATTAATTTTCTGTAAGTTGGATCTGTAATCCAGACCAAATACAACAGATTTTTGGCACAGTCAGACAAAAAAATTTTTCCCCCATGGCTGGAATAAAATGGGAGCATAAATATGTGATGCACTAATATAGATATTGATTAAATGTACGGATCTGTGATTATTAAATCACATTTAAATACTGGCCAAGTCAAATACACAAATATGTATTTACTAAACAGTGATTGTTAAAATCACTTATTTCTGGGAAAATAAAAAGGAAAATATGTCATATTTATTAAATAGTAATTGTAATTTTAAATTAGCAATCAGGATAATGCACATGTGTTTTACAGATTTTAAACTATATGTAAATAAATACTCTAATTCTCAAACCCAAGATAAAGTCTTTATGAAAAGATAGAATGAATCCATCTATCTTTTCAACCCAAATGTTTAAGTATGGGCCAATCTTAAGTGTTTGGAGATGAGAGCATGAAGATATTAAGCAGTCACTTTAAATTACTTTATTATGCTTGAATGAATGAGGCCTGCAAAATTATTTAAAATTTACTATATGTCATTCTTAGTTGAAGTTAAACACACATATATAATAAGATATTTATTGTTAAACAATGATTGTTAAAATCACTTATTTCTGGGAGAATAAAAAATAAAGTGATCACAAATATTATTGGTTGTTTATAAACCAATAAAAATTGGCATTCTAAAAAAGAGAGAAGCTTACAATTTTTGTCATAACAGAAAAATAAAAGAATGGCTAATATAATTGGCTTGATGGAATGGCTAATATAATTGGCTTGATGGAAGCTTTTAACTCAAAGTTTCCTGAGTACTGGTCAAGCTACAAAGAGCATCTAATCTTTTATATACAAGCTAATCAGATTAAGAAGTCTGAAATAAAATTAGCTATGCTGAGGACAATAATTGGATCTCAGACATATAATATTTTAAAATCTCAAATTGGTTGAGAAACACTGGCTCACTCGAATTTTGAGATGTTGGCAATTCTCACAGAATATTTTCCCCAAAACCATTAACAATAATGCAGATATATTATTTCAATCTCTGTGTACAAGTGGAAAGAAAAAAGGCTAGAGAATTTGCAACACGAATCTGGGCATTGATACTAATGTGTGATTTTAAAAAGTTCTTAAATAGGGCACTCTGTGATTGTTTCATTTGTGGGATAAACGATCATAATTTTAGACTCAAAATTATTAATGACATCGGATGTAGACTTTGAAATGGCAATACATGCTGTCAGAATCTATAATGAGTCAAGTGAGGCCATTAAAAAATAAATTTTATGGTTCATAAAGTTGAACAGATGATTGAGTCAGTCAAGTACTTGATTAACTCAACAACAATGAGTAATAAATGTTGTTATAGATGTAATAAACTTATGCATGCACAACTAGAATGTCCACACCACCATACTGTGTGTTCATTTTGCAGGTAAGTTGGACATATAAAAGCTGCATATCTAAATTTAAAACATAAACAGCCAATATGAGAATGGAAAAATCCATTCCAAAAAAACAGCAAGGGCAACTATACGAAATATAAACAAGTTGCCAGTATAAATCACCTTAAAGACACTGTCTGAATTTATACATAATATTATAATTAATGATACACCAGTTAGAATGGAACTGGTCTGCAGTGTCTACTGTTTCAAAAAAGACCTGGGCTATCATTAATAAAAATAATAAATATAAGCTGCAACCTAGTGGCAAAGCTATAACAGACTATCAGGTTCAAGAAAATAAAATTTTGGGTGAGACAAGAGTTAAAATTCCTATGCCTAACAAAACTGTACACCTACCACTGGTAGTGACTCAGGTGATCACAGCAATTTATTAGGTCATGACTGGTTCTGTCACATAGAATTTGCAGTGACAAAGGTAAATCAGATCACAACATCAACTTAATTAAAACCTGATTACTCAGAAATCAACAGAAAGCTGATAATGAAAATGGATATGGGAAGCTGGAACACCAGGATTGCCAGAACATCACTAGCTTTGTGAACCAAAGTGCTATGCAGGATGTATAGAGGACCTATTAAATGGATCCCAGCAGTTGTAATCCAATAAAAAGGATGCACACCATTATAGTCAAAACATCAGATGAATGCCAACATCATCACAAGCGAAATCAACTGAGACTGGATTATACAGATGTAGCCATAATGAGTGAATCTCCAGGAACAGGCTGTGCAAGCGAGGAGGACTAACAAACCAAAGAAGGTAGAAAACCAGAAGCAGCAAAGTGAATTAGTCATCCTCCAGCACACCTGAAATGACTATGTACTTTAGGGCTAATTTTTATCCAAAGGCAAGGGATGTTATAGTCCTCCTTTCTCTCAGAAGTGGACTATTCCAGATTTCTTCTTATCTGATTGGATTAGCATTGTTTGCTGCTGGCCAATAGGCTGATGTACAGCTAAACACATAGCCAATAATTAAAACAGGCCAATAATCAGGGATGTTTGCTGAATCTAAATGTTTTCAATAAGGTCAGGAATCTGGCTATAAATGGTCAGATTTTTGTGATAACTGGGAGAACAACTGACATACAAAGACTGTACGTGTTCTCACAGGGAAGCCCTGCTAACCTGAACAGCAGTCAGCATCCCCACTAATAACAATATGCTATCTGTCTACACAGCTAGGCAAGTTCACAGAGGGACTGGACACTGCTAAGACTATTGTTAACTCAAGGCAAGCTGTCTTGCACAGCCAGAAGAGTCATTTTTTCTACCCACGAGGTAAGCTATCAAATGTAGCTGGAAGCAGTAGAACTACAAGACCCAGATTCAAGAGTTCACATTAATACTGTATTGTTTATTGTATATATATATACTGTATTATTTATTGTGTATATTTGTGAATATGATAAATATTATATTAATTGTAATTCGGGTGTTTGTATTAATTTTCTGTAAGTTGGGTCTGTAATCCAGACCAAACATAACAAAAACATTAATAAAAGTATCACATTTTTAGATTTGAATTTACAAGCATAAAAAAGCTATTGATTACAAGATAACCATTAAATCTTTAATTATTTGACACCATTTATATTCATGATCTGATGTTCCATTTTATTAAAATGACAGGACAAATTTAAAACTAATAAGAAAATTAATATTGAGAAATATACAAATAAATTGATCAATGTTTAATAAACTTAAACAAATTCAAATCTAAACTCAAAAAAACAAACAAAAAAACTAATATTTATGGGTTGAAATATCCTATATAGCTAAGTTATAAAAGAAGATATATTCTATTATTTAAAGAAAAAGACTTTCACGAACATATCTGATATCTCTACCTCTAAATAATATTTATTAATTATTCTGAATATAAACTTGGGAATAATAACAAAGCACAAATGGTATTTCTTTAGAATGTTTAATTTATTGGGTTAGATACTATGGCAAACCATGAGTGAATTATAAAAACATGCATATATTTTCATATTTTTCAAGTATGAGAAAAAGGCTGATTATTTATTTGCCAAAACCTGACATTTTTTATGAATTTCTGAGCTACAAACTATACAAAAAGTAATTGTATGGAATCAAATAATAAAAATATAAAAGAGACTTAATAGTTAATTAATTTAAATCATGCTAATAACATTATAAGATTGCAATCAATAGACTATATAAGATTCCCTCTAAGGCCAAATTTTATTTTAACTTTAAAAAAAATGCTTTGTATTGAAATTGAAAGTCTGACCAAGTAATGATATCAATTGTTCACATACTCATGTTGAATATAATTTTATATTTTACTATACTTTAAATATTATATATATCATGAAAAGTCAAAATCAGAAGATTATAAATTTAATGTTAAATACTTTTTGTTTAATGATTTTAATTAACATTTTTAATAAGTCACCATTTAATGTCATTTAATTAGTTCAGAACTATACAGTAATATTTTACAAGCGTCTATTTCTTATATGTTCAACTTGATGTATCATTTCTTACTGGCAGTAAGACATCACACCCATACTGCCCCTATGATTTACTTTTTACTTTAATCAAGCTTTGCCAAATTATATACACTTATGTGTTGCTTTCTATTTTAAGATTTGTTTGTTTTTTACGTAGCTCAAAAATAAATTGATTTTTAAAATAATATACATTGTGAAATTTTTACTTTCAGATTTGTGAAATCTTATAGTTAGATGGATTAAATGTAATAGCCTTGATTAGTGAATGTTTTAGGTTATAGTATCCTTTGCTAATTGTCATATATATGTATATAATTAATAAATAAAAACTGATCAAAAAGTAATGATAATGTATTATGATATAATATTGTAATGTAAAATGACATCTTTTAAGTAAAGCTAGAGTTCTTTTAGTCAAGTTAGTCATCCTTTACAACAAAAGAAATATCTGCTTGCAGTTTTCTCTCAGCCCATTTCAATTTACAATACCAAATTATTGTTCCGGCTTATTCTTCCATCACTAATGTATTTCTTTTTTTGACTACTATCCCATTTTAATAAAATCTGTTTTATTAATTCCAGTACACATAACATTCCCAATTCTAGACATGTATAACTAAATAAAAAATTCAGTAAATCTCTATCCCTTTTACTTTTTTCATTTTTATTTCTCTCACTTTTCACAATTTTTATAAATCTTTTTTATCATGTTACCTTCATAAAATAAATGTTTAATACATTTTTTAATAACTCTATATAAAATCCACTTAAGATTCAAATTCATATACCATTTCTCTGCTTTGTTTTGATATCCAAAATATCCATCCTCATATGATGTGGTGTCTTTTTTTTAGACAAAGTCAAACATCTTGAAGTATAGGCTTTTTGTACATGAGAGTTTGTTAGCCAAGTTAAAATAATTTTTTTTCTTTTTTTATTCCATTTTAATAAAAGCTTTTTTTATTAACTCCATTATCTTATCCTTCTACCAAAAACTAAATTTTGAAAAAAGCATGTTTTTTTTCTCTTTCATATTCTTTTCCTTTAAGTTTCTCTCACTTTTCATATTATTCTTATCTTCTTTTAGCATTGTATATTGTAAAAATATACATCCAACACTCTTCTTCTATCACCCCATTCACTACATCCACAATCCAATATTTATTCTGTTTTGCCATTTTTTCCTGTAGTAATTTCTCTCTACTTAAGTAAATTTATATTTACTTTCCCTAACTCATTTATATTGTTTTTTGTCTTCTTATAGTTATATGTAGTACTCATAATATATTCTTTACATGTTTTTCCATTTTATCTATTAATTCAATTAATATATATGTGCTCTGCGCAAGATAATGAAGCTATTAATAAATTGTCATGAAATTATTAAAATTTTACCGCCAAGCGCTTTCGGAACAGTCTACAGTCCCATATTCATGGCGAGTTATTCTGTTAATAACTGTAAAATTATGCAAATTTTATGCAAACTTATTATTAACAGAATAACTCGCCATGAATATGGGACTGTAGACTGTCCCGAAAGCGCTTGGCGGTAAAATTTTAATAATTTCATGACAATTTATTAATAGCTTCATTATCTGTGCGCAGAGCATATATATATTAATTTATTTAAGCGTTAATGAAGTAAAATCTTAACTATTAATTCAATAATTTGTAGAGATCGATTTCATTTCCACCTGGTGAATAATTTAGATGACGCTGCAATCATAACAGTTTTTGTATCACAGGTTTACTATGTCTGATTTATTATCTAAATAATTTCAAATACAAAATGAAATATATCTATATAGAAATTAGATTTTTAAACATTAAAATATTTTTTTGGAATATTTAAATTTAGATCTATATTGATAAATTAATTAAAAATAAATTTTAAAACTTAAAGATTTTGATTATTAATTTCTTTTTATTCCAGAGGCGGAATAATCGATTACTCTATAGGTCTGAATATTTCACTTTATTTAAAATATGAAAATAACTTTTTACCTTGGAATACAGCTTTAGAAAACTTAATGGCCACATTATTTCGATTGCGTCATACCTGCTATTATCAGCCTTTCTCTGTAAGCATTATTTAATAATTTAATTCAAATGTATTTAATAGTATTAACACTTCGTATTTGTAATAATAATACACAAATTGACATTTTTATTTTTAGAGATATATTGTTCGACAAATTTATCCTGTATACAGAGATATTGCTTGGAAACTATTACCACATGAAAATCCTTTAATTCGGTAATCAGTTTGTTTCATTTACTAGTACTACTAGTAATAATTAATAATTTAGCGATTTTATACATATGTAATATTGTGGGAGGAAACTAGTCTTCACATATGTGCTATTATAGCGCATGTGTGAAGACTAGACCTATTAATAACACTAGGATGCTAAATTCTATGCTCAAAATAACAATAGAAAATGCAGACAAAAGTGAAATTTGCCATTGACTGCAACACTCCTAGTGCAGTTACTTTAAAGAGACTTAAAATATTTATTATAAAACAATGGTATATTTTACACTTAATGTTATGGTATCAATTAAAGAACTTAATTAGTGTAGGACTTAACTTAGCTTTAGTTTTTTAAAGAAGATATAACTTGAGATAAGCTAAGTGAAATTGCTAAACTGTGACAATCAATGACAAATATTTTGGTCGTGGCCTCTATTTACTAATCACTTAAATCTATCTCAGATAAAAAAAATGTAACGTATATATAAATAGCATATTGCAGAAAATAAAAAATAATATACAATATATATTTATAATAGTAATATTAGCGATTAAGCCAATGCACATGCACTTTAAAGATAAATTATAAATGAATACTCAAACATAAAAAAAAACATAGCATATATAAAATAATAGCTCATTAAATATATATTTATGAAAGTTTTATTACATATTGATTATTAAATTCATCTACTATGCCTACAACCTATGGTTCAAATCGAGTCCCAGAAAAACTTGAATACTATAAAAATTCCAATCAGTTTTAGGGTTTTCTTTCAGTTATTAAGCTTTTAGCTACTCCTGCTAATCATTCAATATTTGTCTCACATGATTATCTAGAAGGTAAATCAATAACGAAAACTGCTCAAACTGCCATAACCTGGAAATTGGAAAGTTTAATAGTTAGTGCTTTTTTCTTGATTGCTTTTTTATATGTTGTTTTAATTTAAATAAAACAACATGTAATAAGTTTTGCTATTCATGTATGTAGTTTTTTTAAACTGTATTAAAAGGATATGCTATCAATTATTATTAAAATAACTATTATCTATTAAAATTCTGTGTTCGTTAATAATAGAGGACAAAAAATAATTAAAAGTATGGTCCTATAAGATAATTCTACAAAAAACTAATTAAATTTTGTAAGACTATATATATATTGTAATGATCCGGAGAATAACACTTAATGTGATCTGCACTACAGGGCGCCATCTAGGCATTTGAACCTAGAAAAATTTATAAAGTAGGCAGATACGTAAGTCAAAAAAAATTTTTTTTTTTTTTTAAATTTTGATTCCGGTCGTTAGCCCAAGTCACTAGCTCAGGGAGTAGCAGAGATTTAATAATATAATATCTTATCTAATTATATTTCAATATTAAAAAATAAATAAAATAAGCCACTGCCAGTAATTAACATACAAAAATTTATTTACGCACATATATATATATATATAAGATTTAACATTATTATTTTACTGTGTTTATTTTAGATTTTTAATTTACATTTTAAATTTTATACTATTATTAGTTTGCACAAATGGATTTAAAAAAGTTTGTTTTAAAACATGTTGAATATAGATTGGTTACATAGATTTCATGGTTAAAGACATTTCAAAATAAACATAAACGATCAAAATATAAAGTCATTGATACCGTCAATTGCAGAGGGAAATTTATAAGTAACCCATTAGCATTCACATATAAGATGCTTGCTTTGATACCAATAACTTTAAAAGACATTCGAATAAATACATTTTAGATACCGTAAGGTATCATTATTTATCGAATGTCTATATATTTTTATCAAATATGAATACCCAAAACATAATTAACCGATAACCAATCCATGCAAGCATCTATAAACAACTTAAATTTAATGTATTTTTATTTAGTATTGAGTATGAATAGACTACATAGATTTGCATTTGAAAGAAAATATTCTATCCTTATTTAACCTTAGGCCAAAAATTCGCAGTCGAACTAATGCCAATTCATCTGATATATCGATGTATTCAATGTAATACGAAATACGGCAGCACAAAAAGTTAAGAGAAGAAATTGCCTCTCATCAGATAGGAATAACATACATCTATCTGACAAGAAGAGCAATAATAAAAAACTCTATAGAAAGGAACTGCAGTCTCCGACTTATAATTCCTTCCATAGGCAAACGGGTGAGTGCGGCGAATACAAACGATTCTGCCCATAGCGAATCTTGCAGTACATCTACTAACTACACCAATATATCCAATCCATTGACCCAATTTAACTACGAAACAAATAACCTAAGATTACCCTTTCCTAATATAACTTTACAAATCTATAAAGCCATTCATGCCCGACTTAAGTTTAACATTGATATATTTTAATTTATCGGAAAACAGAAATCATAATAAACTTAAAGAACAAAAAAAAACTAAATGGAAATGATTTTACAAAAGAAATACATTAAATAAAATTATAACTAATTAATAAATAATGAAATAGGATTCTATTTCTTACAAATTAAAGACTGAGAAAGTTTATATTTTAAAGTTCTTAGTGTTTCAAAATGTTTTTAAAGTTCTTACAATTTTTTTTCAATGTTCCTCTTTATTCATTGCATGCCATTTGGAATCCACATTAAATCCCCCGATGATCCTGTTGTCCTTAGTATAAGAAAAGCGATGTTTCATTTTTCCATTTTTATAACAACTGAAGGAATTGAAAGTGCATCTTTCAATCCCGTCACCTCCAACTCTCTGACTTAACGCATCTCAGTCCTCTCTTTAAAAGAATCCATAATAATTTCCAACTTTTTCTTTTATATTAATCTTAAGGATTGACTCAACATTACGTCTTCGATGATGGTGGTCTTTTCTCTGAGGTCCGTTTCCATAGGGATTTCTTTTTATTTGCTAAAAGTTTCTATTGTTTTCCTATCTGACCATTGTTTATACATTTAAATGCCCAAGGGCTTGTTCACTTGAACTAATTAAAATAATCATTTCCATAATATTAATTAACCTGTTTTCCGAATCCAAAGATATATTTAAAGATATAATTTTATCTCCAAATCTTTTTAAAATTTAGTTTTAAAATACTTTTTCTTTAATGAAGTTTTATTTTAATGATTTTTTTCATCTGTGCAATTTATATATATACAAGTTTAAGATAGAATTTATTTTCAATTTTTCTGTCTTAAAAAAAAATATTTTAATGCGAACTTTTTATTTTAATGTTTAATAATAATAAAAAATAATGTAATGTCATCTGTGCTTGTTACATATCAGTAAACTTGCTTAAAAAAAATGAACAAAAAAAATATTTTACTTAGGGTTAGTAATTACGGTACATGATTAACAAAATTTACAAAAACATCCGGTTAGTAACTTTACAAAAAGACTATATACCAAAAAAAAATGTTGAGCATCGCTTTCCTAAGGACCATTTACGTTCACACCTCCTCCCCCCCAAGCATTCTATATTTTTATACATTTTATTTTTACACACGGCATGACAAACGAATTATTTAAATTATTTATTTAAGAAGGTTGCATTGAACTAAATACGTTTTGAAAGATAATGGATTTATACGTGTATATTTGCAGCACAATTATATATACCACCAACTTATTTATGACTGATTGAAATGCATACATAGCGTAATTCCCAAAGGTACTCATTGTAGGGCACCACATTTCGATAATAAACTTACGTGGCTGTGCGCGCCTATACACGTTAAAGCATAATATATATTAACAAAAAAAACATATTAATTGCAACCTTTTGACTTTCTTTTTAACGAAATACAGTTTAAAATTATTTATACTTTCTCATGTTTAATATATGTGCAATTTTGTTCTGGCAGTGCTTTTATAAGATTTAAAGTATACGACTTATATAAACAGATAAAAATATTTCATTTTGAAAAAAGAAATTTACTCAGGGTATACGTGGTTTTTATTAATAGATCGGCCCAAGTTGGATGGCCAGTTGTAATGATCCAGAGAATATGAGCTTAAACGTGATCTGCACGACAGGGTGCCATCTAGGCATTTGAACCTAGAAAAATTTATAAAGTAGGCAGATACATAAGTCAAAAAAAAAATTTTTTTTTTTTTTACATTTTGATTCCAATCGTTAGCCTAAGTCACTAGCTCAGGGAGTAGCAGAGATTTAATAATATAATATCTTATCTAATTATATTTCAATATTAAAAAATAAATAAAATAAGCCACTGCCAGTAATTAACATACAAAAATTTATTTACGCACATATATATATATATATAAGATTTAACATTATTATTTTAATACATTTATTTTAGATTTTTAATTTACATTTTAAATTTTATACTATTATTAGTTCGCACAAATGGATTTAAAAAAGTTTGTTTTAAAACATGTTGAGTATAGATTGGTTACATAGATTTCACGGTCAAAGACATTTCAAAATAAACATAAACGATCAAAATATAAAGTCATTGATACCATCAATTGCAGAGGGAAATTTATAAGTAACCCATTAGCATTCACATATAAGATGCTTGCATTGATACCAATAACTTTAAAAGACATCCGAATAAATACATTTTAGATACTCACCATAAGGTATCATTATTTATCGAATGTCTATATATTTTGATCAAATATTAATACCCAAAACATAATTAACCGATAACCAATCCATGCAAGCGTCTATAAACAACTTACATTTAATGTATTTTTATTTAGTGTCAAGTATGAATAGACTACATAGATTTGCATTTGAAAGAAAATATTCTATCCTTATTTAACCTTAGGCCAAAAGTTTGCAGTCGAACTAATGCCAATTCATCTGATATATCGATGTATTCAATGTAATACGAAATACGGCAGCACAAAAAGTTAAGAGAAGAAATTGCCTCTCATCAGATAGGAATACATACATCTATCTGACAAGAAGAGCAATAAAAAAAAAACTCCATAGAAAGGAACTGCGGTCTCCAACTTATAATTTCTTCCATAGGCAAACGGGTGAGTGTGGCGTATACAAACGATTCTGCCCATAGCGAATCTTGCATTACATATACTAACTACACCAATATATCCAATCCATTGACCCAATTTAACTACGAAACAAATAACCTAAGATTACCCTCCCCTAATATAACTTTACAAATCTATACAGCCATTCATGCCCGACTTAAGTTTAACATTGATATATTTTAATTTATCGGAAAACAGAGATCATAATAAACTTAAAGAATAAAAAAAAAACTAAATGGAAATGATTTTACAAAAGAAATACATTAAATAAAATTATAACTAATTAATAAATAATGAGACAGGATTCTATTTCTTATAAATTAAAGACTGAGAAAGTTTTATTTTAAAGTTCTTAGTGTTTCAAAATGTTTTTAAAGTTCTTACAATTTTTTTTTCAATGTTCCTCTTTATTCATTGCATGCCATTTGGAATCCACATTAAATCCCCCGATGATCCTGTTGTCCTTAGTATAAAAAAAGCGATGTTTCATTTTTTCATTTTTATAACAACTGAAGGAATTCAAAGTGCGTCTTTCAATCCCGTTACCTCCAACTCTCTGACTTAACGCATCTCAGTCCTCTCTTTAAAAGAATCCATAATAATTTCCAACTTTTTCTTTTATATTAATCTTAAGGATTGACTCAACATTACGTCTTCGATGATGGTGGTCTTTTCGCTGAGGTCCGTTTCCATAGGGATTTCTTTTTATTTGCTAAAAGTTTCTATTGTTTTCCTATCTGACCATTGTTTATACATTTAAATGCCGAAGGGCTTGTTCACTTGAACTAATTAAAATAATCATTTCCATAACATTAATTAACCTGTTTTCCGAATCTAAAGATATATTTAAGGATATAATTTTATCTCCAAATCTTTTTAAAATTTAGTTTTAAAATACTTTTTCTTTAATAAAGTTTTATTTTAATGATTTTTTTCATCTGTGCGATTTATATATATATACGAGTTTAAGGTAGAATTTATTTTCAATTTTTCTGTCTTAAAAAAATATATTTTAATGCAAACTTTTTATTTTAATGTTTAATAATAAAAAAAAATAATGTAATGTCATCTGTGCTTGTTACATATCAGTAAACTTGCTTTAAAAAAAATGAACAAAAAAAAATATTTTACTTAGGGTTAGTAATTACAGTACACAATTAACAAAATTTACAAAAACATCTGGTTAGTAACTTTACAAAAAGACTATATACAAAAAAAAAAATGTTAAGCATCGCTTTCCTAAGGACCATTTACGTTCACACCTCCTCCCCCCCAAGCATTCTATATTTTTATACATTTTATTTTTACACACGGCATGACAAACGAATTATTTAAATTATTTATTTAAGAAGGTTGCATTGAACTAAATACGTTTTGAAAGATAATGGATTTATACATGTATATTTGCAACACAATTATATATACCACCAACTTATTTATGACTGATTGAAATGCATACATAGCGTAATTCCCAAAGATACTCATCGTAAGGCACCACATTTCGATCATAAACTTACGTGGCTGTGCGCGCCTATACACGTTAAAGCATAATATATATTAACAAAAAAAACATATTAATTGCAACCTTTTGACTTTCTTTTTAATGAAATACAGTTTAAAATTATTTATACTTTCTCATGTTTAATATATGTGCAATTTCGTTCTGGCAGTGCTTTTATAAGATTTAAAGTATACGACTTATATAAACAGATAAAAATATTTCATTTTGAAAAAAGAAATTTACTCAGAGTATACGTGGTTTTTATTAATAGATCGGCCCAAGTTGAGTGGCCAGTTGTAATGATCCAGAGAATATGAGCTTAAATGTGATCTGCACTACAGGGTGCCATCTAGGCATTTGAATCTAGAAAAATTTATAAAGTAGGCAGATACATAAGTCAAAAAAAAATTTTTTTTTTTTTTTACATTTTGATTCCAGTCGTTAGCCTAAGTCACTAGCTCAGGGAGTAGCAGAGATTTAATAATATAATATCTTATCTAATTATATTTCAATATTAAAAAATAAATAAAATAAGCCACTGCCAGTAATTAACATACAAAAATTTATATACGCACATATATATATATTCTACCTATGCCCCTCTTTTGTGTCATCTTGTAATTTTTTATAAACATCATTTATATAAAATCAATAAAATATTTACTGTTTATAATAACGACTTGATCAGAACTTTGTACCTCCCTCTTACACAAAATCCTATCACGGGGCTGTCGGTACCTCGGGTAGAGTGGTCAATATCATTTGCAAACATTTGCCAATAACATTAATACTCGTTTACTAGATTACACATTAGCCAATCAAACTTTTTATTTATTTAAAGGAAAAAATCCAATGGGCGCCAGCCGACCTTTGTCGACAAGTCTGCTTGACCAATATGATCTAGTACCCGCTCCCGCTAGCTCAGCTATAACAATCAATAAAATATATACTCCGCCTACCTAAAAATCAATTTACGAATCTTTCTCTGCGCTAATTTTCTCACTTTCCCTTTTTTTTTATTTATTTAATTCAAATTTAATTTAAGTAATCACTAACCCATTAAGTCTCCATTTACGCTATTTCACTTCGTTTGGTCTTATAATATAATTAATTACACTTTTGTTCAAGTTTAGATAATATTTAATACAACCAAAATATCATATTATACATACATTTAGAAAATAATTATACGCACACAATTATATTTGAAATCACAATAAAATCTCTGGGTAATGGAGCTAAAGACAATTAGTAATTATTGTTCGTAACATAAAGTTCAGAGTTTATTATTCCATATATTATTACGGCTTTTAATTAGTGAATTAAAAATGAAATAAATATTACCTAGCTTGCTCCTTTATGCAAGGTTCCGAGCGTAGCTTCTGATAGTGTTTCATTCGGTCAGTTAGCGCTAACTCTTTGCGATTCTTTTCCCGATGTCGTTGGGATCCTGTGGGCTTCACCGTGGACACTCCGTTTCCTTCTTGCTCTACGCGAACATAATCGACATTCGAACTGACTGCTGTTGGTATTGCAGGGAAGGATTCGGTCGGCTGTTCACACGATGGGTTTAACAATGCAGCACTATGTTTTATTTAACTTTAAACGTATATTAATAATATTACTATGAAATTAAGAATAAATCACCGAACCGAATCAGAATCAAATTTTAGTCACAATATCAAATTCAATCTAATAATTCAATAATCTAATAATACAATAGAAAATTCGTCCCTTTTATATTTTATGGTCCTTATCTTGCGGATTCAATCTACATTCTGAATTTCTGCTATTGGACAATTATTTCTTTTCTTTCGACTCTCTACACAGTTTCATTGGTCATTCTTTAGATGATTGCAAATTTCAATTTCTTTGTTAGAGTTATTTCACTAATTAGCCGTTTAATGGAAATTTCTCATGTTTGTCATTAGCTCCCATTGTTCACTACATTTCTTTGGTTATATATATATATATATATATATATATATATATATATTATAAGACAAAACGAACTCCACCTTGCTTTTTTTTCTTTTTTTTAAAAGCAATCTTAAATCAAATTTCAATTAAATCAAATTTTTAGTTAAATCAAGTTGTAATTCTTTAGGTTTTATTTAAATATGATTCAAAATTATATCTTATAAAACTGTCTAATTTATGCTTTTAACGATAAACCCTTCTATGAGAAAAAAAAATTCTTTTTATTCTTATTTTACCCTATAAGACCTTTTATTTCTATTAAATATTTAAACAAATGTTTTATCAATTTATATTTCTCACAAAATTATGTGTAACTCCGAAGAAAGCACACTCCTTCCTGATGTATCTCGGTACAATATATATATATATATATATAAGATTTAACATTATTATTTTAATAGATTTATTTTAGATTTTTAATTTACATTTTAAATTTTATACTATTATTAGTTCGCACAAATGGATTTAAAAAAGTTTGTTTTAAAACATGTTGAGTATAGATCGGTTACATAGATTTCACGGTTAAAGACATTTCAAAATAAACATAAACGAACAAAATATAAAGTCATTGATACCGTCAATTGCAGAGGGAAATTTATAAGTAGCCCATTAGCATTCACATATAAGATGCTTGCATTGATACCAATAACTTTAAAAGACATCCGAATAAATACATTTTAGATACTCACCATAAGGTATCATTATTTATCGAATGTCTATATATTTTGATCAAATATTAATACCCAAAACATAATTAACCGATAACCAATCCATGCAAGCGTCTATAAACAACTTACATTTAATGTATTTTTATTTAGTGTCAAGTATGAATAGACTACATAGATTTGCATTTGAAAGAAAATATTCTATCCTTATTTAACCTTAGGCCAAAAGTTCGCAGTCGAACTAACGCCAATTCATCTGATATATCGATGTATTCAATGTAATATGAAATATGGCAGCACAAAAAGTTAAGAGAAGAAATTGCCTCTCATCAGATAGGAATACATACATCTATCTGACAAGAAGAGCAATAAAAAAAAAACTCCATAGAAAGGAACTGTGGTCTCCAACTTATAATTTCCTTCATAGGCAAACGGGTGAGTGTGGCGTATACAAACGATTCTGCCCGTAGCGAATCTTGCATTACATATACTAACTACACCAATATATCCAATCCATTGACCCAATTTAACTATGAAACAAATAACCTAAGATTACCCTCCCCTAATATAACTTTACAAATCTATACAGCCATTCATGCCCGACTTAAGTTTAACATTGATATATTTTAATTTATCAGAAAACAGAAATCATAATAAACTTAAAGAACAAAAAAAAACTAAATGGAAATGATTTTACAAAAGAAATACATTAAATAAAATTATAACTAATTAATAAATAACATTGGTCAGATAGGATTTTATTTCTTATAAATTAAAGACTGAGAAAGTTTATATTTTAAAGTTCTTAGTGTTTCAAAATGTTTTTAAAGTTCTTACGATTTTTTTTTTCAATGTTCCTCTTTATTCATTGCATGCCATTTGGAATCCACATTAAATCCCCCGACGATCCTGTTGTCCTCAGTATAAGAAAAGCGATGTTTCATTTTTCCATTTTTATAACAACTGAAGGAATTGAAAGTGCGTCTTTCAATCCCGTCACCTCCAACTCTCTGACTTAACACATCTCAGTCCTCTCTTTAAAAAAATCCATAATAATTTCCAACTTTTCCTTTTATTTAATCTTAAGGATTGACTCAACATTACATCATCGATGATGGTGGTCTTTTCGCTGAGGTCTGATTCCATAGGGATTTCTTTTTATTTGCTAAAAGTTTCTATTGTTTTTCTATCTGACTGTTGTTTATACATTTAAATGCCCAAGGGCTTGTTCACTTGGACTAATTATAATAATCATTTCCATAACATTAATTAACCTGTTTTCTGAATCCAAAGATATATTTAAAGATATAATTTTATCTCCAAATCTTTTTAAAATTTAGTTTTAAAATACTTTTTCTTTAATAAAGTTTTATTTTAATAATTTTTCTTATGTGGGCGATTTTTGTTTAAGGTAGAATTTATTTTGAATTTTTCTGTCTTAAAAAAAAAAATTTTAATGCGAACTTTTTATTTCAATGTTTAATAATAAAAAAAAATAATGTAACATCGTCTGTGCTCGTTACAATATATATATATGTGTGTGTGTATATATAAAATGTTTAATTCGAAGATGCTAACAGTAAAGTCTAGTTCAATATGAAATGCATTTTGAGGATTATTTATCTTTTTGATATATCTTTATTTATGTGATTAAAAGTATGTTGGTAAGATAAAAAATGTAAGTATATTTAATATATATATATATGAAGAAAAAAAAGACCAACTTCTGTCTGATGTTAAGTATAAATGTATATACCGATTTTTTATTATCACAAAAAAAACCTAAGAATTAAATGGACAACTATTTATTCTCTAGCCTTAGATTTTGATAGACTTTGATTTCTGATAAATTCTGAAATAGGAATGAATTTCAAACTTAAGCCAAATATAGAGCAGCATTGTCAGTTTGAACCTACACATAAGGAAGAGAAACTCCATTTTGAAACATTCTTTGGTAGTAATAAATACAAGTAAAAATAATTGTAAATATTTGGATAACTACAGCACTAAAGATATATGAATTTAAGTATAATTTCAAGCGAATAAAATATCTCTATTCCAGCCTTATTAAAATTCAGGATTAGACAATAATTGGTTAACCATTTTATTCTTAAGTTTTTATGATAATGGATGTGATATATATTTATATTTGACAGCACATGGAAGTTAATCTGCTTTCTTTTATTTACATATACATTGACTGCCGCTGCAGAAAGAAGTTTGTTGTTAACTGAAAGGAACCCTTTGATTCCTCTTAGAGACCTTAAAGAAAACAAGAAGGGCAAATTCCTAATATCCACTCCATATTTTCTTGTGTTGCAGCTGTAATTACTATGTGATTATTCATACAATATACAAACATAGATGAGATTCTCACCAACATGCATTACCCAGCATGGTAAATTTATTGGCTTTTTACTTCTGAGTTTAAGATCAAGAAACACCATGGTCTTTCTTCTCAGTTGCCTGAAAAGGCAGAATGAATGTGTGTGTGAATAAAAAAATTTCTAATAGATATATACAATCATGACAGACTAAAATAAATCATGGCCCTTATAGCCCCAGGAGGCTGTAATGTCACTAGCCATGGCAGCTATTGATGGCTGAAGATGGAAGGTGCTAAGAATATCCTGATTGCAGATCCAGGCTGCCATTTGATGATAACTTTTTAATTAAGTATTTACAACTGCAGATCACTGTCAGGGTATAACAAGATTGCAAGAATTGAAAGAACTGTCATATTAAATGAGACATTATTGAACTTTGTGAAATTAGAAGAAAAGGTGAAGAGACAATTAATTTAAAAAGTGGATGTGTATGTTACTGCAAAGGCACAAATAGTGGAAGTACACGTGGAGTAAGATTCACTATAAATAAAAAGTGAAAGAATAATATTGTGGATATTGACAGTGTATTGGAGAGAATGGAAAGATTAGTTATTCAACTTAATAACAGATACCAAATGCAGATAATTCAGGTTTATGCCCTAACAAAGTTCTCGTAGTGATGAAGTAGTAGAAGATTTTTATATGAATGTACAAAAGCCTCTTCATCAGAGTAAAACACATTTTAAAATTGTTATGGAGGTCCTCAATGCTAGAATTGGTAAACAAATGAAAGATGAAAGTGCTTTGAAATGAAAGAGGACATACACTTGTGGAGTTTGCAAAAAAAAGAAAAACTTTTATATTATGAATTTTTTTTGTTGAAAAAAATGTTAAAAGGAAATGGACATGGAAGCATCCAACAGCAGAATTGGATTATATTTTGATTAACAGAAAATACATATTTCAAGATTATAATGTTCTTAATAAATTCAACACAGGTAGTGAGCATCGATTAATAAGATGTGTTAATGCAAAACTAGAAAGATGAATTATTAAGAAAAACAATATTTACAGTTGATATTCTTAATCTTCAGAAACATTCTAATGAATATAAATCAGAACTTGCAAATCTTTTTCAAATATTAGCAGATTTTGAATATGATTCAGATTTGAATAAAATTAATAGGAAAATAACTGAGACACTTTTAAAAACTGCAACAAAGATAGCTGATAAAAAAGATCAGCAACTGACCAATAAAATTTCTACTGAGATTAGAGAATTTATGAAAAAAAGAAATATGAAGATATATAAAAATGATGCATTAAGAAGGATTGAATATTTCAAATTTTATAAAATGGTTGAAGAAGAGTTGATAATGATAAAAGACAGTATAATTGTGAACTAATTAAGGAAAGCTATAAAAGGGAATAAAAGTCACAAGAGTGTAAAATAACATTTTGGTATTGGTTGGAAACTTACACCCACAATAAGAAATAAAGATGGAACTATTACTAAAAAGATGTATGACATTTATCAAGAATTATACAGCTATAAAGAATAAGTACCTTTTACAGCTATTATATCTTCTGAATTGCCCAGCATTTTAAATAAAAAAAGTGAGACATGCAATTAAATTTATAAAGAAGGGAAAATCTCCAGATAATAATGAAATTATAATCAATATGCTAAATTAAAAGAAGCTGCTACATTTTAAAATTTTTAGTGCAATTGTTTACAGTTATATAATCAAAAATCCATATACCAAAATTAATAATTTTAGGAAAACAGTAAAGAAAGCTCAGTGATGGTGGATGAAAAAACTAAGGAAGTTTACAAATATCTTCCTACATCATTACTTAATAATAATCATTACGATAATGAAAAATAGAAATTGGTTAGATAAGCAAATAATAGAGAAAAGTTTGCTGACAGTGCCACAAAGATGGAATTTAAACTCTGGCTTAATATTATTCTGTCCTTCAATTACACAAATTTGATTCACCATTATCTTAGAAATACTCCTCTCATCCATTTCTTATGCAAAATATCACATATAACATGACCATCATGCTTCCTGAATGGATCTGATAGCTTAGGAACAGGACAAGTCCTATCTAAATTAGACTTATATAAAAAAATGGAAGACCAAGATCAATTTGATAGCTTGAACATATTATTGAAAGGTCTCCAATTACAAATAGTCAATAAAGAGAAAAAAACCTTCAGGTAAAATGCAAATGGCAAAAAGGCTGTATTTATTACAGCAGAAAATTAGTTTATTTGTGAGGGATGACAGCTCAAACATTTGGCAAGTATAGTTTTAAAGATTATTAATGAAAAAAAATTCCTTTAATTTTCTTTTTTTTTGGAAGGAGGGACTCTTGAGATGTTTGGATGTGTCTCAAATTATGTATATATAAGATTGTAAATAATGATCAATCAATAAAGGGTTAAAATTTGTAATCAAGTTATATTTTAACTTATATATTTAAAAAAGTGTGGATGAATATATGTAACACACACACACATATATATATATATATATATATATTTGGTACTTATGAATTAGACCTGCAATGTATTAGATTTGCTATGCATTTTCACGTTCATATCAATCCACTGATAACTTTTAATCATGTGATCTTACCAAATAATGTGCACATTTGGATCTTGTACAAACTTAAAATGATAAATTTGTCAAAACAGACCAAGTGTACATGATATTTTTATAAGATTTGCAATGTTATCAGCAGACTGAATACTTGCATGAAAAGGCTTAGCAATTCTAATACATGGCAGTAATTGCACCTGACTAAATCTGAAAAAGTACATTTTTTACAATACCAAAAATATGAATTTTGCACAAAAATAAATCTGAAAAAAAAACAATACTAAAAATATTAATTTCACACAAAATATATTAAATATGACATGACATTGTATAATTCCCAAATAGTACTTTAAATATGAACAAAACAATCACTAAATTGCAAAATGCTTAAAATGAATACATGCAATACTTATCATGTAATATATAAGGAATTGTCATGATGATGAAACAATCAATTTGACTGTTTTACTTTATTTTAAGTGGATAAAATTTTGTTCCAAAATAGAGACTTAAAAATAAAATTATTATTTGTTCCAAAATGGTGACTTATTTAACACATGATTGTGCAATATAATGTCCGCACAGGATCTTCACCAGAAATGTTAATAATAAGTATTTTTTTCCAAAACCAAAAAAAAAAAAAAATTTTTAATTACTACACTTTTATTATTTCTTCAGTGTGGTAGACTAATTTTTTTGATGTCATCCAGTATGATTCACATGAAAATGTTCAGGAACTGGCAGCACGTAATTCAGCAGTTTTATAGACTTTTCAACAGTCCAAATAAATTGTCAATTTCTGTTTGACATTTTGTTTGGTGACTTCCACCAGAGTTGCTGCTGTTCTATCATGAATTCTCATGATGAAACTCTCGTCAGTCTCCTTGCACAAGCTGTCAAATATCCACAGTTTCAGAAAAATTTATCTGGCTTGTTTGTTTTTTTTTGTGCAAAAGCTCTCGTCAATTTCAACGACTTTGTTAGGGCCTCCAATTATACATTTTTTTCTGCTAAACCAAGCCTCTGTTTTCCACCTTTCTATGGGTGTTAATTTGTGAGACCAGCTGTAAATAAATTGGATCACCATCAAAAATGGAATTCTGGAACCTTCCAACTGTATTCCCTTTTATTATTACATTATTGAACATTAGAACACCATTGGTTGTCCGAAGTGTGGATGCACTCAATTGCATTAATCTCAGTAGTGGGTAAGGTCCAAATGTTCCTCATTTTGTAGCATTTAAAAAAAATGTACTATTAATCAAAAAATTTGGAAAAATAAATCAGGACTGAAGTAAAAGACACTTTGAGAAGAACTTTTCCGAACGAAATCTGGACAATAACTGAAAGTTAAAATTATCATGTTATTAGATAAGATCAGATGAGATCACAGGATTTATTTGATGGGATCCCTTCTCTCCTACCTCGCAGTTCTAATATGTAAATACTATTTTTTAAAAACAAAATTTGATGTAATTTTTAAAAACAATTTTATAGAAAAAATAAGATTATTTTTCAGACAATCAATGCTGAGTGTAAGATCATTTTGTTTTTAATTGCAATATATATATATATATATAATTGAAATAATAAATTTAACGATTTACAAATTATTATAAACAATCGCAGAAGTACTTTCGGATAATTTCTTAAACCTGCCTCAACTGCCATTAATTGAAATAATAAATTTAATGGTTTACAAATTATTATAAACAATCCTTAAATTTGCAGTAGTAGTTTTGGTTAATTTCTTAAACCTACCTCAACTGCCATTATGGCAGTTGAGGTAAGTTTAAGAAATTAATCGAAAGTACTTCTGCGGATTTAAGGCTGTTGAGGTAGGTTTAAGAAATTAACCGAAAGTACTTCTGCGGGTTTAAGGATTGTTTATAATAGTTTGTAAACTGTTAAATTTATTATTTCAATTATAATTACAATTTTTTTTTAATTAACGGACATTTTATTTATATTATATATATAAATTAATACCAACTTCTTTTTAAATCTTGTTTTTATATGACTATTGTAAGAAAATATAAATATACATCAATGTTTTAACTTTTATAAAATAGTTGAAAAGGTGTATATTTATATTTTTTATAATAGACATGTAAAAACAAGATTTAAAAAGAAGTTGGTGCATTGATTTTTATATATATTGTACCAGTCAGAATTGTATGTTCATCTAACAAGAATTAGCATTTAAGCAAAAATACCTAGAGTTCAATGATATACGAGATACACAGGTCAGGGATACTCATGAACTCCGCCCTATTGCCCACTTCCCAAGTCTATCCCATTACAAACAACATTTCTGATGATAGCAGCCTATCTTTCAATTATCTCTGGCCCAGAGAGTCAGCAAAGACACAAGAGACCTAATGCTTAACTAAATGATAACGTAACATAATAACAGATGTGCACGCATGAACCAATAAAATCTCCAAAAGATAGATTATTAAATATGAATTTATTTAGCATGATATTAATAATAAGAATTGATTAATAGGTGAATAGCTGGATATAGAGATTTACAATAAGTTAGAACCTTTACTATACAAAGAATACTCAATCTAGGTTTCACTTACGGTCCCTTGGGCATTCCATATCAACCTTAATAACATATCTTAAGGGTTGATGGATATGCATTACTAAACATACATGGTAAGAAATTAATTATTTGAACCGATGCGGCTTAATATGCTAATACAATTTAATGGGTTTCTATTATTCATGCTATGACATTTTTAAATCATTAAAACTATGACAGACTGCAATAGCCATACATGAGCTTTTAGAGTGAATATTTATAAGATTTCAAGTTACATAGAATATAACAAAATTCAATAATTTTAAGTGGGCTTTTATTATAACTATTACATTTTAAATAATAAATGAACTAGCGAGCTTGGATTACACCTGGATTTCATTCGAGTTACATTGACAATAGATTAATTATTTTGGGACCTTATGAGATGATTCACCACTTATGATTTACGAAAAGAATAAGGAAAAGCATAACTATTTTGACATTGTCACATAACTTGACCTTTATAGTTTTTATTAATAGTTAATTATTAATGTATTTAATAGCGATCAAACGAAGGGTGGACAGCGCTAATAAGTGTTAATATATAATAAGGAAAATTAAATTTATATTATAACGAGAACTTGGGATGGCTTAGGAAAATCATATCATCACGGCTTACAGGCATCTAAAATATATGAGGAAGGAGGAACGATAGCGTGTGGACTGAATGACAACATTTGAGAGGATGAGAAGCTTCATCAACTTGAGGATGAAGAATATAGGCTTATCTGCACTTGTGACAGATAGCATCTGAAGAGGTGGTCGGCAAGATACCATGGTTCCGATTTGTCGAATGTTAACCCATAGCAGCGCTTACACAACCAGCACAATCTGTGGGAATTGGGGCTTCCACACGCCGCCGAGAAATGTGCTTTATGGATTCCAATAACGAGAGAAAGTATGATAAAGAAACTTTTGATTTATGAATGCTATCATCAGGACACATTGCGAAGGCTTTCAGGTTTGTCTTAACCCTGATTTATCTGGACTAAAATAGTAACTAAGCCTAGCATAATGAAATAATTATGTGCAAGCAATCCCAAAAAGGGGGCATACAATTTACTTAAAGAACTTATTTGACACATTACTAATAGATTATAAGAATTAAGAATCCTTTCGTTAAATGCATATTAACATGCCCGAGAAGGTAATTACTGTGGCGGGCTACTTATATAATGAATTATCACTTAAAAATGAGGATCTGAATTTAATTTATTTAATACAGAACTTCTATAATATTGATCAATAGCGTGAAATAATAGTAAATAATTTAGTTTAAATAGCCTTGTATGGCATAATATTAATTAATAAAACATAGTTTAGGAGTACTTCTCAATCGGGCGAACTTTATAGTGTAGTAAGAAAACTTACGTTTACGGTTAAATATTCCCTAATGGCGGAATAGCAAAAATAAAATAAGAAGGATTCGCCAGATTGAGTTGTTAGCATATTAAAATTGGTATGATTTGCATAATATTAAATAAAAAAATTTGCCGCATTTAAAATAAAAATACAATAAGAGTGAACACCTAGCATTCGAGTTTAAAAAGTAAAATACAATTTAAATATAAAAGCAAAAAGAAATCGAAAAGAAAAAGCAAGTAATCGGTTTAGCATTACCGATGGAAAAATAAGCAATTACATTTTGAAATTATAAGGATTACAAAACTAGAGATATTTAAAAAGAGATACATTAGGTGATTGGAATTAACATTATCAAAGGTTGAAGTTTACTTTTTATGATTAAGAGGATTATTAAGATGAAAGCATTAGAGTTCATTTTGCAGCAGGGAATTACCTTTCTTTCAGATGACTTCACGGCCATCTACACACGTGTTGGTTCCATGTTTTACGAAATATAGTTAATTTAGCAGTATTTTGACAAAATTGGAGTTTCAGTCCATTCCTTATGTAATATACAGTTCATTTTGGCAGTATTTTGGACACGATGGCTTACGGGTACTTTGGCATTGGTTAGATCTTGGAAAGATCGGGGAAGCAAATCTAAATTCTACTCACTCACCATTTTACATTTCTGAGTGACGTAACTTCCCCCAGCAACAGCGTTAGAAAATAACATGTAGGGCTCTTTTAGTTAGGAAATGCGGTGGTATTTATACTCATTCATGACTGCCTTTGGGTAATCCCCGGATGTATGTTAATGGTTACAATGATACAGCAAATTTTGAAGGATGAGTGAGATCAAGTTCAAGAGAGCTGGTCTTAATCTATTTTAGGCTGAAAATAGACCTGTGGAATAAATGTTAAGTAATGTGAAATTTAAATAAACATGTATTAGAATAAAAACAGATTCTTCCTGAATTTAGAATATGGTAAGTCTTTTGTTTAATACATTTGCAGTACACTCTCGAACTTTCTCCCTATTAAAATAGATATGAATAAAAGTATACATAATACAACGCTCTTAATTATTAAGTTTTATCTGTTACACACACATACGCATGATTGTCTATGGTAATAGAAAGATATAATTTATATGTATATTAATTTTAGATGAATGTAAAGTTCACAAAGACATAAACAATCACGTGCATCGGTATACCTTCACTCCCTAGTGGTTTATGATTAAATGATTGGGTTTGAACCCATGTTTGGAGGGTTCAAACATCACCAGAAAGTGAAGCCAAATGTGTGCAACAGATTTGAGTGCTTCATATTCCCTCTGATATGAAAAAAACAATAAAGAAAAAGAATTCTACTTAGAATTAACGCATCATTTCAGGTGACAAGAAAACGCATAGCACGGTCTTTTTATTTTAACAACATTCACATGATTCAAACTCTATTATTACATTGACTTTAGTAAACTCAACCATACTTACCCTACCTAAACTTTACTGTCAACCTCTTTGTACAAAACTAACTAGCAACTATATTTATATATAACACAAACGAAAAAATATAACATTGGGCGCTACCTTTAAGTCTACCTTTTAATTACAGTACCTAAACCAGTATGGGATCTCTTAGAGCCTTTTGTCTTTTTTAAATGTCATCTCTGTCGGTCTTACAAAGTCAGTCCATCCGTTTTTGTCAAGCTTAGGTTATTGTCTCCCAGAGTCGGGCGGTACATACGGTTTCAATTGTCGTGCATTGTAGATGCCATTCCACCCATTTTCTCCCTCCAATAAAAAAGCATTTTCATGACATCTCCAAATGAGGTATGGTCCACTGTATAAGGAAAAAAAATTTTTAAATTTCCTTTTTACCGCATTGCTAGTTTTGGGGGAACTCAACCATTGGGCCAACCATCTTCTTGCAGCTTCTTGGTCATGAATAGGGTCAATAACTATTTCATTTAGTGGCTCCAGGTTCGGAAATAAGTTGCAGCATGGCCTCCCATAATGCAGGCATTTAGGCGTAAAACCAGTAGACTCATTTATTGTCTGGTTTATACAGTTAACGATTTCTAGGGTGTCTTGGACTTCTTCCATATATTCCTCTTGCGTCCTAATGTTAGCTTTCATCTCATCTAGTGTCTCTTCTGATTTTTTGACATGGTGGCATAGTTGGTCGCATTCTTCTTTTATTTCTATAGCAGATGTATTCATCTCTTTTACTTGCTGCATCTTGGTTGTTCTCATTTCTTGGAAATATCTCTGGGACTCTTCCCTGTCCTCTTGGAACATAATACGGAACTTCTCTCTGGTTTCCTTTCTACTTTCCTGGATCACAATACGGAACTCCTCTCTGGTTTCCTTCTTGCTTTCCTGGATCATATTACAGAACTCTTCCCTATCTTTTCTACTTTCCTGGATCATACTATGGATTAGGACTAGTAGGCTCTGCCTATCATTTTCTTCTATCCCTAGTTTTATCTGCTCATCATTCCTTTCTCCTTCTAGTTCTTTAAAGGTAATTTCGGAACCGAGCTCCTCACTGCTCAAACTATCATTTTGTTCCCAGATTCACTGCTTTCCCTCATGTTGATTAATTTTTCCATTTGATTCTATTATTATTACTTGCAATAACTAAATTCACTCCCCCTTCCCTTCCTCAACCATCACCTAGGCCAAAGCTCAACTCCCTCTTAACTATTCTGTTTCTGCCATCTACTCCTGTCCCCTATCACTGCCAAAATACTTACATTCAACTATCTTTGTCAAAACTAATACATATCAATCAATGAAATAACATATTAAAGATAAAAAAAATTTTTTTTTACCGTGACGTTCCCTTGTCATATAGTCCGCTGGCTTTCTCGCACCTGATAGGTACTTAAAAAAAAATATTTTAATTTCCCCTTCGTTCAAGACATATATAAAAAAAATGTGATACAATGACCCTCTTTTTGCTCATTCCCATACTTGATTATTGTTTTCGCGAGTGTTTACCGGTTGACAAAATTTATAGTGTGTATAATACACAGGCGCCATGTCAACACAGTAGGCTTATCACTCATCACTATCTTTGGTTTGCATGTACATCTATAAGTTTAATTGCTCAATTTAAAAAAATGAAACATTAATAAGTTTAAAGCAAAATACTTAGCAAAATTTAGTAATAATATACATTATTGTTTATCCGATTGATATTATCAATACAAAATGAATTTTGAAATCACATCTCTTATCGTGCATCTTTTAGGTTCGAAAAAAAAATATCTTCTACATATTTCATAATTTTTTAAAACTAGAGAATTTTACACCACCGACTTCCACAAGACTATATGATACACTTTGTTTCTTGGACTCTTTGGATTCTTTATCAACATGAGGGCATGTAGGCCATTGAAGCATTTTGCCAACTACTCCTGGCTGCTTGGCACTACACAAGATACAGTTTATAAGGGTCTTCACCTATTTACGGTTACTCTAAATACATGAGTCATTAAAGCATTACCAACTACATCTGGATACTTTACAACATATAATTCAGTTTATAAGGGTCTTCACCTATCTATGGTTACTCTAAATACATGAGTCATTAAAGCATTACCAACTACATCTGGCTATTTGACAACATATAATTCAGTTTATAAGGGTCTTCACCGATTTACGGTTACTCTAAGGGACATTAATGCATACATATACATTTTATTTCTTCATCAAATCATGAATCCAAGATATGAAATACGGTTAACCAGACTACTTTATAAACACAAGCGTAAGATAAATAGCACAACTTAAACGCACCAAAGTTTATATAGCTGCTTGGGAAGATAACCATTTCTCCACTATAAAAGATGCTTCATTTGTTTGATCTCACTATTTCAAAAGCACTAAAAAAATTTGTTATATATCTACAATTCGCATACTCTCCAGGGTATTGCGTGGTGTGTACATATTATTAAGGCAGTACAATTTTGGGTTCAAACCCGGAAAATTTTTTTTACATACATTTATTTATTAATATTTGAAACAGAGGGGAAAAAACATTATACATAATCT
Organism: Epiperipatus broadwayi; assembly: GCA_028023455.1. Lineage (NCBI taxonomy): Eukaryota > Metazoa > Onychophora > Udeonychophora > Euonychophora > Peripatidae > Epiperipatus > Epiperipatus broadwayi. Next base: position 337,903 of record JAQFVV010000127.1, on the reverse strand, counting down.
AAGATGCTCTGTAGGGTATTGCAAGGTGTGGTAATTTTGAAAGGCCCCATAGATGGGTGTCCAAATCCGGAGAAAAAAAAATCACTGTACCAGTCAGAATTGTATGTTCATCTAACAAGAATTAGCATTTAAGCAAAAGTACCTAGAGTTCAATCATATACGAGATACACAGGTCAGGGATACTCATGAACTCCGCCCTATTGCCCACTTCCCAAGTCTATCCCATTACAAACAACATTTCTGATGATAGCAGCCTACCTTTCAATTATCTCTGGCCCAGAGGGTCAACAGAGACACAAGAAACCTAATGCGTAACTAAATGATAACGTAACATAATAACAGATGTGCACGCATGAACCAATAAAATCTCCAAAAGATAGGTTATTAAATATGAATTTATTTAGCATGATATTAATAATAAGAATCGATTAATAGGTGAATAGCTGGATATAGAGATTTACAATAAGTTAGAACCTTTACTATACAAAGAATACTCGATCTAGGTTTCACTTACGGTCCCTTTGGCATTCCATATCAACCTTAATAACATATCTTAAGGGTTGATGGATATGCATTACTAAACATACATGGTAAGAAATTAATTATTTGAACCGATGCGGCTTAATATGCTAATACAATTTAACGGGTTTCTATTATTCACGCTATGACATTTTTAAATCATTAAAACTATGACAGACTGCAATAGCCATACATGGGCTTTTAGAGTGATAAGATTTCAAGTTACATAGAATATAACAAAATTCAATAATTGTAAGTGGGCTTTTATTATAACTATTACATTTTAAATAATAAATGAACTAGCGAGCTTGGATTACACCTGGATTTCATTTGAGTTACATTGACAATAGATTAATTATTTTGGGACCTTATGAGATGATTCACCACTTATGATTTATGAAAAGAATAAGGAAAAGCATAACTATTTCGACATTGTCACATGACTCGACCTTTATAGTTTTTATTAATAGTTAATTATTAACATATTTAATAGCGATCAAACGAAGGGTGGACAGCGATAATATATAATAAGACAAATTAAATTTATATTATAATGAGAACTTGGGATGGCTTAGGAAAATCATATCATCATGGCTTACAGGCATCTAAAGTATATGAGGAAGGAGGAACGATAGCGTGTGGACCAGATGACAATGTTTGAGAGGATGAGAAGCTTCATCAACTTGAGGATGAAGAATATAGGCTTATTTGCACTTGTGACAGATAGCATCCGAGGAGTGGTCGGCAAGATACCATGGTTCCGATTTGTCAAATGTTAACCCATAGCAGCGCTTACACAACCAGCACAATCTGTGGGAATTGGGGCCTCCACACTCTGCCGAGAAATGTGCTTTATGGATTCCAATAATGAGAGAAAGTATGATAAAGCAACTTTTGATTTATGAACGCTATCATTGGGACACGTTGCGAAGGCTTTCAGGTTTGTCTTAACCCTGATTTATCTGGCCTAAAATAGTAATTAAGCCTAGCATAATGAAATAATTATATGAAAGCAATCCCAAAAAGTGGGCATACAATTTACTTAAAGAACTTATCTGACACATTACTAATAGAATATAAGAATTAAGAATCCCTTCATTAAACGCATCTTAACCTTTTAACTGCTAATTATATTATTGGTTGTGTCAGCTAAAAATCAAAGCTTTTAATTGGCCAGCTCACAAACTGAAGACAAGTCAATTGTCAAAATATTTTCACCTTTAATATCATATTGACTTTATATTCGTTTATAAAAAGTATATTAATACATTGTCAGGTTATAAAAGTGAACGAAAGTTTTTTCAAAAATAAATTGCTATTTATTTATTATAAAATATTCAATTTCGGCAACATAAAAGCTATCATATAAACAAAGAGTTTGTGACGTAAATGTCTTTTGCGTTATAGAAAAGTAAATATTTCTTTTTGCTAAATCTTAAATATTTTTACTAATATCTTCAATATTTTTCGAAAATAATTTTGTTTTTTTAGTATTCTCTCTGAAAATGATTTGTAATTACTCAATATATACTTAATATTCTTTAAAATTATATTCGAAATGAAAACCTCAGCGTTTTTCTTTATTTTCTTTGATCAGGCAGTTTCTTTGTCCTTTCCAGCCAATCAGAATGCATTTTTTGGCTGAGAGCTGGCTGACAGCCAATCACCGACAAGGTTCTTTCTTTGTTTAGTTTTAAATGCGGTTTTTTTTATTTTTTACTTGTAAAATAATTCGGAAGAGAGCACCATCTTACAGAACTTTTAAAAACCTAATCAATAACTGTCAAACGAATATTCTACCATTAAAACTAACAAAATTAGAGTGACGTCAGCTGTCGACAAGCGACTTCACCCGAGAAATTAATTACCTAAATTATTGTTAGGTGGCGGGCTACTTATATAATGAATCATCACTTAAAAATGAGGATCTGAATTTAATTTATTTAATACAGAACTTCTATAATATTGATCAATAATGTGAAATAATAGTAAATAATTTAGTTTAAATAGCCTTGTATGGCATAATATTAATTAATAAAACATAGTTTAGGAGTACTTCTCAATCGGGCGAACTTTATAGTGTAGTAAGAAAACTTACGTTTACGGTTAAATATTCCCTAATGGTGGAATAGCAAAAATAAAATAAGAAGGATTCGCCAGATTGAGTTGTTAGCATATTAAAATTGGTATGATTTGCATAATATTAAATAAAAAAATTTGCCGCATTTAAAATAAAAATACAATAAGAGTGAACACCTAGCATTCGAGTTTGAAAAGTAAAATACAATTTAAATATAAAAGCAAAAAGAAATCAATAAGAAGGTCATGTTTAAGCAATTAATCAGTTTAGCATTACCGATGGAAAAATAAGCAATTACATTTTGAAATTATAAGGATTACAAAACTAGAGATAATTAAAAAGACATACATTAGGTGATTGGAATTAACATTATCGAAGGTTGAAGTTTACTTTTTATGATTAAGAGGATTATTAAGATGAAAGCATTAGAGTTCATTTTGCAGCGGGAATTACCTTTCTTTCAGATGACTTCATGGCCATCTGCACACGTGTTGGTTCCATGTTTTATGAATTATAGTTAATTTAGCAGTATTTTGACAAAATTGGAGTTTCAGTCCATTCCTTATGTAATATACAGTTCATTTTGGCAGTAGTTTGGGCATGATGGCTTATGGGTACTTTGGCATTGGTTAGATCTTGGAAAAATCGGGGAAGCAAATCTAAATTCTACTCACTCACCATTTTACGTTTCTGAGTGACATAACTTCCCCCAGCAACAGCATTAGAAAATAACATGTAGGGCTCTTTTAGTTAGGAAATGCAGTGGTATTTATACTCATTCATGACTGCCTTTGGGTAATCCCCGGATGTATGTTAACGGTTACAATGATACAGCAAATTTTGAAGGATGAGCGAGATCAAGTTCGAGAGAGCTGGTCTTAATCTATTTTAGGCTGAAAATAGACCTGCGGAATAAATGTTAAGTAACGTGAAATTTAAATAAACCTCTATTAGAATAAAAACAGAATTTTTCTGAATTTAGAATACGGTAAGTCTTTTGTTTAATACATTTGCAGTACACTCTCGAACTTTCTCCCTATTAAAATAGATATGAATAAAAGTATACATAATACAATGCTCTTAATTATTAAGTTTTATCTGTTACACACACATACGCATGATTGTCTACGGTAATAAAAATATATAATTTATATGTATATTAATTTTAGACGAATGTAAAGTTCACAAAGACAAACAATCACGTGCATCAGTATACCTTCACTCCCTAGTGGTTTATGGTTAAATAATTGGGTTTGAACCCATGTTTGGAGGTTTCAAACATCACCAGAAAGTGAAGCCAAATGTGTGCAACAGATTTGAGTGCTTCAATATATATATATTGAAAGTTATGAACTATTTTTGAAAAGAAAACTGTGTAGATAATATTTTAAATTTGTTGATTTACCATTAACTTGAATGTTGATAATTTTTAGGAAGAATATATATGTGTAAATATGGATATTCCAATTACATTTTGTAATAATAAAGATTTGGAAAAAATAAGAATAATAATGGATATAATATGAGAAAATTTATTAATAACTTAAAAGGATAATTTTATGGACGTTTTACAATTAAAAAAATGTATTGATGTGATAATTGAATGGATGAAATACAAATTGAAGATTATAAAAATAACATTGAATATAAAATTTTTAAAAGTGTTGGATTAATAATGTAATTCTTAAATTTATTTTTTTAAGAAAACTTACGTTTTTTTTTTTTTTGGTATTAAGTATATATAAAGAAAACGTTAAAAAAAATTATAAATTTGGCATATAAAAAAGTTTGAGTTATTAAATATTGTTTTATATATAATGGTATAATAAGGTTACTTACAATTAAGGAGAAATATGAGTTAAAATATATTTTTATTAATAAAGTATTTTTTTTAAAAAAAGCCTTTAGAAAGACATTATAAAAAATTTAATGATTTATTGAATAATAAAAATAATAATAAGACTAATATTGTATTAATTAATTCTACATTTCTGGTTACCTTAATCCCTTGCTCAGATTCATCAAAATGACCTCGATAAGATACTTTACAGTTTTTCCATCACTTTTTTTTCATTAATTCAACTATTGATTTTGATTTTGTTATTAATCAGAAATATTATAAACTAATTAATTACATTTTTGAAAGTTTTCTTTTACAAACAAAATTGTATTCTATATATATATGTCAAAGCGTCGACCGGAAAAGGAACCGGAAATAACTGCTTAGGAAAGCAGCTACACTAACCTCTAGGCCACCAACGCTTGACTGAATTTTATTCTAAACTTTACATATTTATTTAGATTTTACTTTATAAAAGCTCTTTTTTAATTCTATTATACATTTCTCCCCCATCCTGCTCTTTAATTTGTAACATTTTATAACATTAAAATGAGCTAATATTTTTTATTTTTTTTATTTTTGTTTAAAAAAAAAATCTTTAAGTCACTTATAATTTAATTTTTTCTTAAAAATTACGAAACATATAACACTGTTGAATACCGGTACACTATATATATATTATATGCACAAATGTTTCTAAGAATATATGTTTACTTTGGATATATTCATTTAAACAATTATTTTTATATGTATGCATATGATTATTATATTATGTATTTAATAATACCATGATTACTAGTTAATATAAATTATAAATTAAATTAAAAAGTTAAGATTTATTTCTTAAGAATATATATTAATTTAAAAAACTAAAATTAAAAATACAAATTATTTACATGATATAACTAGGTATTGATATTCATGTGTATACATTATTACTTAAACTTTAAAATTACTGCATAGTTGACATCATTTTTATATCAAACATTATAATTATAAAATTAATAAACTTTGAAAAATTAATAGTAGATAATCTTTCACCAATAAATTTGAAGAATACTTCTGTTATATTTAGATAATTAAAATTTTAACTAATTTAAAACCATTTTATCTATGGTAAAATAAATAATAGAAAGTAAGGTATTTTATGATATATTTTAATTTCATTTGTTTTTTTATTATTATTTAATTTTGATTTGTTAAATTTGCTCACAGTAATACAATTATTTATAATCTTTAAAGATTTAACCCACTAAAATGTTCAGAAAGTGTTAACATTAAAAGATCATAATAAACAAGAGTGTGAAAAGGCAATACTACATTCACATAACAATTCAACTTGCAACTACTGATTCATCAGTTCAGATCAAAATAAATGTTTGTATTGTCTTTGTAAAATAAATGTTATATAGTTACTCGAGTAAAAGATATTATATAAAAAATTCTACAAAAACACTTATCTTCACCAAATGAAGAATTATATTTGAAACACCAATGTTTTTCAAATTAAATAATATGAACATTCTTTTTTTTTTTTCATTTCTATAGACAACAAAGATTTGCTGTTCAGTATTCATGCTGTTATTTAGGTTTAAAACACTGTGTTAGAAGTATCAAGAACAAGATTAATGCATGGTTACAAAATCCAAATAAGAATAGGTAAATGTCTTGAATGAAATTTTTACATTTTATTATGTTACCTGTTATATGTATTTTTATATATAATTTAATAAAATGTGTTTATTTAAAAAATCTGTGTTTGAACCTGGACTGGGTAAAATTTGAAAATTATTTTATTTTCAATTCCAATCAGGCTTCAGTTTTTATTCAGATACCCATCCAAAGTTGCTCTATAGTGGGTATTTAACTATTCATAATTGAAAGGTAAAGAAATTATGAAAACATTTAAAAATTCTCACCACTCACCTATTGACCCCATATAACTTAATGAAGTGGTTGAGTGATAAACTGAGAACTAAAAATTTTTGAATTGAAGGTTAGCACTGTTACTTCTGATAAAAGAGATAAATGCCACATGATTTCTTGAAAAATGAACCATTCAATGACTGCATCATCCAGAAATTGGAAAGCTTGAGGACCCTTTTTTAAAGAAAAAAATAGGCTATTTGAAGAGTATTTTACATTATCTATGTATAATTAAATTATATTGTAGTTAATTTTACAAAATGTATCAATAATACAGAGAATTAATATAGAAAATATATTATAAGTACATTTAATTTATTATCATTACAAGTGAAAGTAAAACTGTTTTCAAATATTTCTCTGTAGAGCAAAGAAAACAGTAATGGATATAGCATTACATTACTCTTCAGGCTTTCTAATTAATAAAAATTTTTGGAACAAAATTCCGAACTTGATTAGAACCTGAAAAAAAAGTTTATTCTGCTCAAATTCATTTCTTGACAATATGCATATGAGATCAGAGCTCTTTGGAATAATAACCAAATTACTTACTGCTCCAGGAAATTGTACACTTTATACTGGTAAATAGATAAAATATCCAAAAAGCCATTGAAAAAATTATCACAAAAATGAGTGATTTATTTATTATATTTTTCTACCTATTATTAAAATCTATACAAAATCGGTATGAACTATTATTTTATTCAACTTAGACAATTGGAAAATACATTTTCAATGACAAAGTAATTTTTCCTAAACAATTACATGTATTATCATAGTTGTCAATAAGATTCTGAAAATTCATAATGAAATAAGAAAAGTCATATGCAACCCTTCCCAAATATTGTGATGTGGTTTGATAAGTTGAAAGATATGATAGCTGACTTATATTTTTTTTTCAAAATTGTAAGTAAGCAATGAAATATAACTTGTTAGAAAATTGTTTGTGCCTTGATTGCATGATATGGTAAGGAGTTTCAGCATGATTAGCTCTACCTCAATGGAGACATTTTGAGATAGCTCTTTATAAATTTATTTAAAAAAATATTTTTCAGAAAAACCAGTGATTCAACCAAGATATTCAGATCTGATGTTTTAGATTATTTCTTGTAAAAAAACCTTAAATCATTTTTTATATTAAATAATTGAAATAAATTGAGATACTGCCAAATCTCTAGCACTCATTAAATACTTAACTGACAGCCAATCAGATATCAGGGATAGCTGTCCAAATGACATTCAAACCCAAACACACAACAAAGATTTTACAAGAAAAGGATGGCCAAAGTTTGAAAGCTTGAAGCTTTAAATATCTTCACAATTAACTTACTAAGTCTAAATCATAAATGTACAATGCAAAATCCTATGATTTACTATGAAGTAGTTTTTAGAATACATAAATCTTTGTTGTGTGTTTGGATGTCATTTGGATAGCTATCCCTGATATCTGATTGGCTGTTGGTTAAGTATTTAACAAGCACTAGAGATTTGGCAGCATCTCGATTTATTTCAATTTTCAACTATCTGCGCTTCGCAAATTAAAATATTGTTTATATTAAATAATGTAATATCAGATTATGAAGCAATAATAATAAACTCTACTATGTTTAGAAATGTGCAAAAATCTTATATCAGTTGGGTTATAAAATATTTGGAATAAAATAGACAACATTGTCAATGCCTAATGTAATTTCTGGTACTTAAATAATATCTTTGATCCTCCCAGTATATTTTTTTAACACTTTCATTGACAGTAATAAAAAACTTTATTCATAAAGATATATTTTAACTAAATAATAGCTAATGAATAATATTGTGAAAAGATTTATTTTTAAATTATTCTTGCCTGTCAACTGAGAGTAGAACAATTTGGAATATTTGAAACCCATGTTCAATAAATACATTAAAAAATTCAGTAATAAAATTGCACAATGAGGAAAAAAATTATCAATTTTCTGAACAATTAGTTGCCTTATCAAATTGTGATTATTATTAGTAGTATAATATTAAGTTAGAACTGTTAAAATACAATTATTTACCAATAAATATTTTTAAATTTTAAATGCTGAAGTTAACCAACTTAATAATCAATCAGCATTTTAAAAGGCTGCACTTTTAAAGAACTTTTCCCAAAAACTTTTTTCAACTGCTCTAAAACAGGTTTAACTGTCTAGCAATCTCCTTCAGATTTCTCAATACCGTATTTGTTCAAATTACTTGCTAAATAAAGCATTGTGAAAAATGTTTTAAGAAGAAGGTAATTGTTTAAAAAATTTGTAAAATAAACAATGCAATAAAAATGAAAAAGATAACAAACATCTTAGAATAATAACACTTTATAAATTTCTATTCTGTCACCCTATAATACTATGATAAAATTACACTGGAAAATTTGCACTTAATGTGGTTTTTAATATTTTGGATTGTTGTCACCTTTTTAAATATGTCCACATTGAATCTATTATTATATGAGTACATCTTTTATGGATTAGATATGTAATAAATAAATCAAATGATGCAAGAGTTTTTAAGAAGTTTAAGCATTGAAAGTATCAAGGCTATGCCATAATCCATGAAATGTGAGCACCAAAATCTATCACACGTGAGTCAGATGAATGGGAACAGAATGGTGAAGTTGAATATGGTTTTTGTAGAAGATAATAACTCCATTTATATCATAAAGTTCATTTCAAACACTCTTTAGATATTTTCTTGATTATCTTTATAAGGATGTTATTTTAAGGATAGAATACAGTGAAGAGCTATTGGAGATTTATGAGAAAAAAGATTTTCTTCAGAAAAAAGTAAAAAAATTGAATTACAAGATATCATATGAATAAACTTTCAGACCAGCATATGATGGATATGTTTCTTGTATAGTCATCTGTGGAACTTGTATTAATTTTTGTGCAGTTAAAAATCTAGTGGGTAACTAATAATATTTTAATAGTTTATTGTCCTGAGGGCCATGTGACAATCAAGACCAAATGATAAAAATGTTTTGATTTTGGAATCTTTATTATTAAATCCATCATATTACTACATTATATCACAAAGGATAATTGACTTATTTCTCCATTACTACTATGAACTTATTATAAAAAGTAATTTTAAATTTTGTGTACATATATACAGCTGAATATATATATATATATCATTAAAATCCAGTCAACACACATATATCATAATTTTTTTTTTTTAGAATTCCAGACTCTATTATGAATTATGCTTTAAAAATTGCAGTCAAATTTGAAGATCAACAGTTATGGGAAGATTTCCTGAATGTCTTTCTAGCAAATCAACATTTAGGAAATGTTTTCCCTTCAACAATTCGGGACAGTTTAACTAATTCAAAAAATATATCTAATTTACAAAGGTAATTTTAATAAATTATATTTATGAAAAATAGATATGTATTTATAAACATATATATATATATATATTTTATTTGATGTCTATATTTCTTCGAAGTTATATAAGTTATCTTGTAATTAAATATTATTAAATACAGAAACATAAATATATATAAAGTGCAAGCGCTTTTGAATAGCTTAGTAATTTTTGTCAACTAACTCTGTCAAACACACTTTCAAAGTTTAACCTTCCCACAATTCATTGATTTTTATGTTTGTTGTCTATCTGTTTATTAAGACATGCTTGCATTTATATATTAACATAGATTCCTTTATTTTCCTTTTATTATTTAATGTTTCTTTCAATTTGTAATATTTTTACAATATTAAACTCCAAATTAAAACCATATATGCAATGATCATAAAAAACCAATGTTGAAACATTATCATTTTCATTCAAATTTTGTTTAGTTTTTTTTTAAATTCTTTTTAATAACTGCAAATGTTCTTTAGTTCTCTTTTTCAGTGTACATCTTGATTCCCATATATATATATATATATATAAATGGTAAATACAGTATTATAGTCTAAATTCTTTTGTAGCGCTTTCGATCATGTGGTAAGTATTATATATATATATATATATATACTGCCACATTTACATCTCCATTTATATATGATGCAATTTTGATTTAAGAATGAGGTTTTAGCTTTTGAATTACTTGTTACTTTGTTTAATCCAGGAAGTGCATAAAATGCAATATCATATATATCTTTATATATTTCCCTTATAAAATACGCTTGTTCATTTGAAATATTTGGCATTAATAGACATATTTTTTATTTATTATTAGTAGAATCCACCTTATTATTAATATTTTTATTTTTATATTTCCTATTAAAATTTTTAATAGTATTATACATAAGATAATAATCATATACAACATAATTAGAAAGGATTAAATAAAGAAAGTATGCAGAAAAAATATTTGGCCAAGATGATGATGTTTAAATGACAATAATCCAAAGACAAATTTACAGACAAAAGTTTATACATATAAAAAAAGCTCACCCATTAAAATTTTTATTATTAAGTATAAATAATAGAGATAAATAAATTTTTTATATTAAATGGTTTTATTAATGGTGCACTAAAAGAATAAAATAATTATTTCTTCAACCACAATTGGAGTTTTTAGATTTAACTTGAAATAAAAGCATTGAGGTACAGACATTAACTAAGTCAATTTTTTGTTATAAAAAACATGAATTGAGTTAATTAACTTCTGGATCCACCATGCTTTTATTTCAAATTAAATCTAAAAACTCCAACCATTGTTGAGGAAAAATATTTTTAGTACACAGTCAATAAACACATTTAATATTAAAAAATATCTCTATTATTTTTATGTTTTTAATATTAGCACAATAAATGAATATATATATATATATATCACTAGATATTTTGACTATTAGTTAAAATATATACCCTTTATATATAATATTTAGTATTTGTATTTAATAATACATGTGTATATATTGTAAATAAACTTCACTTAATATATTTAATTTTACTTTAAATAAATATCACTCATATAGCATATATAAGTCATTAGTTATTTTTTTCAGAAAATTAATATATATTCTCTTAATGTATATATTATATTTAGTATGTGTACATAATGTATGTATAAAAAATCAGTAACTAAGTTTTTTATTTAAAATTGTTTGATAGTTTTTATCTTTATTTTTAAACAGTTGTTTTTAAAGAAATGCAGAAGAAAAAAATCCATGATTACTGTTTTAAATATTTATTGCAAGTTTTCTTTTTTAACTTTTCACAATCATTTTAAATAATATGTATTTTCTAGTTTAGTTTTTTTTAAAAAACAGTTGTTTTAAAATTAAAATAAAAATTATCAATCAATATTAAATAGAAAACTTAGTTACTGATTTATTACACATATACAGTTATTTATGCATACTAAATATGATATATACATTAACAGTTTAAAATGTTTTAAAATATTATTTAAATGAAAGAAAAATATATTTATACTGCCCTCTTGTGATTTATTTAAAACAAATCAAAATTCTAAGATTATTTTCTACTTTTTAATTATTATACATGAAGTTATTAAATATTTTAAATATTTTCCTACTCTCTATTCTATATCTATGAAACTAGATGATATATGAAAAAGATAAGTATTTCAAATGCATTAGAACTAATATAATTTAGTTACATATTAATTTTCAAACCTCAATTTTAAAATTTTATTCTAACTTGAAGAAGATTAAAACTTAACAAACTAAAGTACTGATTTTCTAATTTCAATAAAAGCATTTAAAAAACAACTTTTGTAACACATAATAACCTAATGCTTAAAACAAATACACACAAATAGATATTATGTACCAGTCATATAATGAATTTAATTTATTTTTAATATATGTTGTAATGACTCTGTAAAAAAAATTATAATGATCAGAGCTGTGTTTTTGTAGGAGAGATGGATTTTGCTTACTTTATAAAGATTAGCTCAACATTTTTAAAAGTGTAAGATTTGGCCAGAAATATAATTTAATGGAGAAAAATTCAATCTGTCACAAGAATTCGTATGTGAAATGTGTGGACACAGTTTTGTTTTATATTTTCATTTGCAAAATTTAAATCTAGATTTATATTGTTTATCTTTTTATCATTTTATTTTCTTCCACAGTTAAAATGATTATGCTCATTAAGTAGTTGCTAATTTAAACGAATAAAGCACTTTTTTTGTTGGTGTCGCAAAATTTTGTTTTAAAAAATCATCAAAATGATTTTTAGCTAGACTTCTATCTCTTCATGTTGTTTTTGTATTTTTATCATTTGAACTTTTATGATTATTTATAAATATGTAAGTGAGCTTGTAAAAATATGTACAGATCTTGAATTAAATTGTCATTTAGATATTTATAATAGATAAATTAGAACATTATATATATATATATATATAATAGATAAATTAGAACATTATATATATATATATATATGTTTTATTATTTCAGACTTCTTGACCTCACTTTGACATCTTTTATTAGTCCATCTGACAAAGTCTCAATATTTGAAAATATTGCATGGCAAATTCATGGAACTGCATTTGCATGGTATTTTTTAAAAAGTAACTGGAATAACTTAGAACAACTGTAAGTATTTAAAAAAATATTACTTTAGATTATGCAATTAATTGTCTGGCATACATAAACAAGTTTCAGTTATAAAAATAAATATTGAATGTCTCAACTATCAGTAGAAATCGTAACAATTAACACTTTTCTTAACCTAAGGCAGATGCTCAGCATTCAGAACAATGTAGAATTCCAGAGAAAGCATAGTATAAGCATATATTAGTTTTTTAAAAGAAAAATACCTTATTTTATTTAATGATATTTAAAGATCTACGTACCTACATGAGAGAGATTTATTTTTTAAAACACAAAATAACATGTGTCACACTAATGTAAATTCATAATCATTGGGATTATTTTCTTCTCTGAAATTAATCCAAAAATTATTAAATTGATATTAGAAAACATTAAGTAATATTAAAAAATATTTGGAAATATTAAGAACTAATAGTTTACACATATTGTGCATCATCTTAAATTGATCTTAAGTCACTAATCACTTATGATGCCTGTTTAGGGTTTGAGCTGTGTAGTGATTTGAAGTTGTTTTATTAATGAACCTCTATCATAATGTTAATTATTTAAAAAAACATTATCCCAGTTAGACATCATGATTTATCTAAAACATACACTCTACTATTTATTTTAGTAAAATTAATATTAGTTTCAATATTTATTTAAACATAGAAATAATTTATCTGAATAAAACTCTTTTTTTTTCAAATTCTAATTGGATTTAAGACTTTTTTTCAGGTAGCTAGTTTATAGACAACCCAATAACAATTTAATATTGATTTAGAAGCTTAAAATAAAACAAAGATAAAAAAGTGCTTGCTCCTTCAATATTCCTCTATAAAATGCTATCAGAAAGGATTTTGCTCTGCAATGAGCTCTCTCTCTCTCTCTCTCTCTCTCTCTCTCTCTCTCTCTCATCTCTATATATATATATATGTATTTCCTATGGTTATATTTATATATATATATATATATATATATTGTACCAGACCAAAACTCCCCTGCAGATTTCCTAATCCTAATCTTGCACTGAGCATGAAGTGAACAAGATTTAACAGGAAAAGAAATGGATACCAATTTAACCGATTATCTGTACTCATGTATATTGGTACTTCCAGCTAAACTGATAAAAAGAGTGGATTGACAGGACTCTTCCAGTTAAAAACACCCTTTAGTTGATATCTTATTTAAATGCCTGAATATTTAGAACAATGGCAAGTACATACCTTTGAAAAATCTATTTACAAAATAGACTTTTGTGCACCACTTTTAGAAAAGAATAAAAATGAATTTTTCCCCCTCCCAGAAGGATGTGCAATACCATATGTCCAGCAAAGCATGAGAATAAGATTCAACACCCTGGTAGAGCGATATGCCTTTGTGGCTAGCTCAGTCACTCTACATCTAGGGTCTTCAAATGGGTAAGTTAAATGATTATTACAGGTACGTGGTTGATAAGGAAAGAATACATTTTTATCAATATAAATAATAATATGAAACCGAAACAAGTTTAATATTATAATTAAATATTTATTTAATCCCAAATACCCACCACTGTTTCATACTAATGATGATATAATAAAAAGAATACTAAATAATTAATGATTACAAACCCATATATATATATATTTGATGCTTTTAGATAGATAAATATATAAATACAATTTAAATGATTACGAAAATAGATAAAACCTAAAGCTATTTACAATAAGATACTTCATAAAGAATGGAAGTGGTCTGAGCCCCTTTTACCCGGTAGAAATAAATTTTCCTTTGTGTGATTTGATATACAGATATGAGATTTTCAGTCATACAGGCATACGCTTTTACTGATGACTTTAAAACCTTTTTTTTTATAGATAAATTCCTATACATGTATATACGTGTGGCACAATTATACACTTATTACTATTTTAAATATAAAGTTATTAGAGGACTTGCTTACAGGGAATCTATAATAGATCAATCCCTTCTTACACCATCATGAGGTGCCGCAGTGACAAAAAAATAACTTAAAAAGGATATACGGTTAAATACATTTTTTAGATATTCAACATGAGATATCGTATTTACCGAATATTATAAGCGTATGTACGCATATATACACATGTATATTTATATATGACGAATTTCAGGAATAACAACAAGAGCAAAACGTATAGCAACAACAAAAAAAAAAGAATCTCATTGCAATCTTTGTTGAAAATACTAGAATTTAAAATAGAAAAATTGACTCAAAAGATTTAAGTAAAAGCTTTATCATATATGCCCGTAATAACTGTAAATTCAATAAACATATGCGAGAGACTCTCTCTCTTTTTTAAATGATTAATAATAATAACAAAAAAAATAATATATTTAATTGGAAATATCAAAGTTAATTATTTCAATATTAATAAAATATCTTAAAATAAACCTATGTCTGCATCTTCATTCTTCTCCTCTGGGCTCTGAGTGGGCTTCAAGTCAACTGGCTGTGTAGTGAGGATTTCATTTATTTAGTAAGGCAGTGTTTGTCATCATCGTGGGTGGCTGGAACTGGCGTGGTCACATCTTGGCAGCTTGGGACAGAGAAAGGGTGGTGCACCGGCTGGTTGTCTACCCCATGGTCATTTCACTGGACACTCTGGTAGATTGCCCCATATTTTCCTCTGTTTGTATATGATAATAATTTTTTATTAAATGTTCATTTGCTATTTGACTGGTTCCTTAAATCTTTAAGAAATCATTAGTTCTTAAAAGAACTGTATTATGGATTTCTTAGAAAATGTCAGCAGTAGTCCTGTTCATAAATTAATCTCTAAGTAGTTGGTTGCCTGGAGAATTCTGGAGCCAAACAAGTGAATGACTTGCCTCTAATGACTGCCAAAGAAAGAATGAATCCAACAGCACTAACTAAAACCATCCCACTCATAAGAACAATTCAGATAGCCCTCTGAGAAGTATGAATCAGCCAATCCTTTCAATTTTGCTTATCATTTAGATTATAACATTTCTTACAATTTTTCCGATTAAATTTTACATTTTAGGATTTAATATAATGATGTCCATCTTGAATAACCTAGACCACTTGCTTACAAAATCAATTCAAAAGAATTTTTTAAAAAGATAACAGTTTAATTATAGCCTTATCAAACATTTTGCTTTTGATCAGATTTTTGCAAAAGCAATTAACATTATTTGCTTATGGAATAAAATTACAATCTTTAGAAAAGTAATTAAAAAATATATACAAGTATGTTGGAAAATAAAAAAAAAACAAATACATACAATGACATATCATAAAAAATATACAAAAAGGAAAACAAAAAAAAAACACATGAGTTTATTATACAATATTTTGTATGTCAATCTCATATTACTTTAAATTGGTGTGTGTGGGTATTTTAATACTCAGAACAACTTCCATTATTAATATAGCACATTTATATATTTGTTGTGCTTAATATGTACAAATCTATATATGTATCTGCTGTAATATTCTTTACAGCAGATTTTGTGCAAGGCTATTTGATAATGCCTGGCACAATATATATATATATATATATATATATATATATATATATATATATATTGAAACAGTCAGATCTGTCTATCCTACTGTTTCACCTACTATATACTATAATAGTATTTCTTTATGTATAACTATACCCAAATCCTCATATATTATGCTAATATTGTGCTAAAATCATGCTAATTTTAAACCTAAATATACCAGTGTGTGTATGTGTGTGTATATTTAGCATACAGTATAAGAAACATATGTATATGTGTAAAAATTAGTAAATATGCACGTATATATTTCTGGTAATTAAATAAATGGAAAATGCTTTGTATGTGTAACAAAAAACTACATATATGCAGGAAAGAATAATGTTAATAGAATTAAAACATTAGAAATTTCTTTATCTAAAATTTTTATTCTAAAATTAATATTTGAAATCATTTTATTTCTGCATATATCACTAAATTATATAATTGAGTTACATATATAATAAAATATTTTCCATTTTTAGATTTGTTTTTCTAAAAAGGATGACTTCATAAAATTTAATCCTTCTTGCTGTATTCTGACCTATTTACAAGTTTAAGAGTAAAAATAGATTTTAAAATTAAGTACGAATAAATTATCCTGGTCAACCGAGGGAAGATCCACCTGTAAAAGAAATCAATAACTGTGGGGATTCCACGATTTCAAAGAATAGAGGGAATTAATTAGAAAAGCAGATCTGAAATTATTAAGACAAAGGGTAGGGTGTAAGCTATTATATAAGTTGCTTCAACCATCTTTAACTTACTTAACTTCTTGAGCATTCATTCAGTTCAATTTGACTAAAGTATTTTATAAATTGGTAATGATGATGATCATGGGCTAGAAAAAGTGATTCCTTGCTTTCTAGATCCCGTGATAGTCTGCAAGATGTGGAAAAAAGTGAACTAGAAGCCAAGGCCAGCTAAAGAAACCATCAAGATGAAGCCAACTTGCCAGAGCAGAGAAAAGAAAGCGATAACAAATCTCCATCCATCTAAAGTTAACTTTAATCTAAACTTCATAAATCCTAAAAGCTAGCTAAATTTATTAATTATGACCAAAATAAATAAATAGATTATAAACTTACAAGTTGAATGTAATTTTTATTTCTTTTATTTAAATTCCAAATCTTGCCTGATTTACTGATTTAATTTTGATTGATTTATTCTAATTTATTTTGATTTATTAAAACTGATTTAGTTTTAATCTGCTTTAGTTGATTGATTCTAACTGATTTATCATAACTGATTTATTTTAACCAATGATGAATGATTTATTTTAAACAATAATTATATTTCTAAATTATTTCATGTAATTTAGCCTAGTGATAATATTTGCTTTTATTAATAATTCTCATAAATGAGTGAAAATTATAGTAAATGGAATCAATCAACCTTAAGCTAATTTTGTTTCAATTCCCTTTTTAAAAACTAAGCGAACAAAGCCAAATTTCAGATTTCACTTATGTTAAATCTTATCTTTAAATTTATGTTTCTTTTAGTTAAATCTATGCCAAATTATTTTATTTTCAATTACATATTTGTTTATGTTATATTTGTTCAGAATGGAGTTTTACTCTTAGTTAAATAATTAGTGAAAAGCGATTAGACATTCTCACACACATATATGCAATTTTGCATTTATTAATGCACAAACAAAACTCCCTGAAGAAATGGATAAAATGTCTTATTTAAGATATAATTAAAAGCTTACAGCTGCTTTAAGATAGGTTTGCTTTAAATGTAATATTGAATTAATATTTAGCTGAAGTGATAAAATACAGCATAAAGCTAAAACTTAATATCATAATTATCCAAAATATGCTGTAATCCTTCCTAGAATTATAAATGCCTCTATAGATAGCTTAATAAATTAGATTCATAAGCTTTCCTTAATAGCATAATTATAGATGCTATATAATGAAATGATCTATGATAGTTTCATGGAAGGAAACTATTGTTTAGCATCCTATTTTTATTATATAAATGATGTAGTCAGTAGGGTGAATGTGTCCTTAAGAAATGCTTCGGTGTACATACTTGTTGCTGTATCACTTCAATGGCAATATGTTTTAAGGGCTACCCCATTATTCTTAGTTTGGACAATGACCTCTTTTAGATGGGCATAGATTAAGGGCCATCCCATTCTGCATCTTTAGAACTGGAGCATGAGGACCCAGAATATGATAATTAGTTGTTCAATCATCTGGACTAAATGTCTTTATTTCACAGCAATGGATACAATGTTAAGGAAACTGGTACTAGGTACAAATCCTGTGAAACTCACACATTCAAGATGCAGGAACTCGGATTGTATATTTTTATACTCCTTGGTATCTGAAGTATGGCTGCCAATCATCAGTTCATTCCACCATAATAATTATATATTTCAGCCTTGATCTAAATCAGAATCTAATTTTATAGGCATACAAGCTATTTAGAGAATATGTTGATTAATTTGTGTTTAATAAAATATTCTTTATAAATGTTTGAGGGGCTGACATATGTTTCTATATTCTGTCACTCAATGGTCTGAAATAGTTTAAGAGCTCTTCCTCTCACTGTGTTAATCTGGTAGCATTTATATCATACTGTTCCTCATCACTTAAATTCAGTTCACCATAAATCAAATTTTCTAGGTCAATAGTAACCTAGTGATGCCCTGGGTGATCAAAAAGGTGGAGTATTATGTACAATATATATATATATATATATCAAAATTATATTATGTACAATATATATATATATATATATCAAAATTATAAGCAAAATTTTAAAAAGATAAAAATATAATTATTAATAATATAATTATTAATTATTATACAGACTGTGTGTTCACTTATGCACCTATTGATGCAATAAGAATTTTTAAAAACCTAATTCTTACTGTATTTTTATCTAAAATAAGTAGAAAAATATGCTTTAGATAATTTTTTTTTCAGTAGCCTTTTTCTCTTATGGAAGAATAGATTCATCTTTTTTTCAAGAAATCTTGTAAAATTTTTCCTTTTATAAAATATTTTATTAAGGAAAATATTTTACATCAAATTCAGAAAAGATACTAAAGGAAGGTTAAAATATATGTATTTTCAACATAAAGCAAAGATATTTTATTAATACATGTAATTTATAAGTGCTCTGCCCAAAGAAGATGAAAATGATTGCTGAATATTAAAATTTATGAATTGTAATATTTTTTGTTGATTTAATTACATTTTTGTATGTTTACATTTTGTTTTGGATATCATATAATTGACATCATGTAGTTAGATGTAGCATAGTTCATGGCTGCACTGTAATTTATGTGATACACTGAAGGTATTTTATAGTTATTGAATTGTGGATAGACTTTATCTAAGGTTTTTGTTTTTCATATATCAGCAATGATGCCTCCTGTTTGTAGAAATTTTCTAAATTAGTTTACATATCTGAAAGATCATTTTACAGTGAGAGTTTAATCTGTGCTAAATAATTTTTAGCATACTCTTATTTATATATGCTGAAGTAATTTTATAAGAAGAGTCATTTCTACTTACTAAAACTGAGAAGAACAATGTCAATAATTTATCATATTTTCTCAGCTTTATTAAATGAATTTTTCATAGAATATTTATATTTTTGTAATTTGTAGCACTAAAATTCTATTTTTAATATAGCTTATGTTTGAAATAAGAAAATTAAACTATTGTATTATGAAACAAAATGGGAATTTAATACAATTGTAATACAAAAAATTTACAAGAAAGAATTCTTACATATAAAAGATACCTATATCATAGCATCTTCAACTTTAAAGTAGATATCAACGTAGAATTATTTTATAATCAAATAAAATAATTGTAAAAATTATTTTAAAATTATTTTCATTTTATCACAAATCATTTTGGTACTGAAATGTTTCTTTCTAAGCTATTATAATTCCTCTGTTTTTTCTGCCCTTCTCTTTCCACCTCCCTTTCTTACCCACACACTCACAGCTCTACTGCTTGTTTTGAAAATTGTGTACTTAGAAGTGTGTTAAAAATATTACATACTTTCTTATTTACAATTGAATAAAATTAATTTGACCACCTTTTTTTAAATATAAAATGTCACCCAAATAATTTTCTGTTCAGTGAATGCAAAATAATGCAAATGCCAGAAGAATTCATTTATATCATAAATATACAATTTTTACCATAAGACAAAAGATTTCATTTGTCCAATTTCTTGGTTACTTTAGGCCTTTTTCAATGAAGTACTTAAAATAAATCTGAGTTTTTTTTATAATGGATTAATCTTTTAACTATAGGCTATATTATTTTCCCACAAATAAAAACTAATTTGTGATATTTTAACAACAAATGAGCAAATGACCAATGAAAAAATAGATTAGAGTAAGAATGTATATTTTTCATATAAAAAACTATTAACAGAATGAAGAATATATACTAAAATGCTATTGAATTGATTTTTATCATCAATTAAAAATTTAACATATTATCTAAATATAAAGATTGATCAATACAGTTAGAGAAACTTGAAATTCGTAAAATATCAGATTGTATCAACAAATATAATAATGTAACTAAAATTATTCCTATATGGTAGAACTTAGTAAGATGCATAATGAGAAAAAAAGTCTTTACTATTTACCATTATCACCATTTCTAATTTATTTGTAGATTTTGTATTGAACAAATACATTATTTTGATATCTTGTCTAATTACAAATTTACATTGGATTGCTTTTTTGTTTTAAATACATTTAAGCAACTGCTTGATTGACCTCTGATCCAGTTTATTAGAACTTTGATATTAATAATAAACAATCTTTAATTCATGTTTACATTTCCAACTATGAAAATGTTTGCTTTAATATATATTTATAATTAAATACAAAACTAATATAGAACTATTCTTAATTATCTAGATACTCTATAGACAAGAGCGCTCGAACAAGATTATTGGGAACAGTTATCAAAAGTTTTCAAAATGAAGAGGAACAAGATGATGTAAGTATTAGTTTTTTTCCTAAGAATATTTTTTAAAGCAAAAAGATTGGCAAAAGAAAAATTGGAAAAAATTATATCGAATTCCCCCATTATAAATATATATAATCTCATAATTATAAGATAGGTGAGTAGATAGTTGGGTGGGCATGCATATCGCAGATGGATAGGCAGGTATTTAGGTAGGTAACATTTTAGTTTTTTCATGTATATGATTATTTGTTACTACTGTTATATCACTGATACTTCACTTGGATTTTACCTATCATTATCCAAACAGTATAAGATGCTCATTAGCTAATAAACATCACATGATCACCATTTATTACACTTGCTTATATGTATGTAGAGTTTTGCCTGTTTTAATAATGCTCATTACCTGTTACTAGAAACAATGAAAACAAAGTAGACTATAAATCACTAGTATGTTTTCTATTACCAGAATCTTTATCAACAGTTGCTATATTAAACAAGGCAAAACTCTCTATAAAGTAGTGCTACCCTGTGCCAAACAGAGTAATCAATGGATGCCAGAAGGCTTGTGCATAAAATCCCTATCTAGTGCCTACTCATCCAATATCCCCAGACTAGTTTCTACCTTGTGGTCTTCCTCAGTGAGGAACCTTGAATCTGAGAGCCAAAAACTATCCAGAAACTAGTCTGGGGATATTGGATGAGTAGGCACTAGATAGGGATTTTATGCACAAGCCTTCTGGCATCCATTGATTACTCTGTTTGGCACAGGGTGGCATTACTGTATAGAGAGTTTTGCCTTGTTTAATAACAATTATGTGCTAGTATGAGATAGTGATCATGTGATGTTTAGCAGTTGCTATATTAGCATACTGCTCAAATGATTATGAGATCTAACTAAAGCATTGATATAAAAATAATAAAAACAAATAATTGCACATATGGAAGAAATATTCACATACTTTCCCTATGAAATTTTTTTACTTTTAACATATATTTACATATGATCACATAACTGATAAAATTTCTCCATGCGGTTTATATTAATGCACTACCCACTTGTGTCAGATTTCAACTTGCAAATGCAAAATTAAGCACTTTACATTTGAATTCTTGATCTTCTAAGAATAGCAAATCTAATAATTGTATTAATTAGAGTAAACTTCCAACTATACTTGAATGTTAACAAAGTTTTATTCACTATAATATACAATATAATTTTGCAGAATAGAGTTAATAGGTACTTATTTTAATGCTCTTGTGAGTACATAAACAAGTATCAAATATATATAAATATTAACATAGAACAAGTAATAATATGTAATCATGGTAATAATGTTTTCTCAAACTGTTTACATCAATACCTTATCCTATTATGTCAAATTTCAGTTTGAAAATATAAAATAAAACAGTTTGCATCTGCTTTCATGACATTAAAAGCATAATATGATGAGTGATGTTAATTAGAATAAACTTCCATCTGCATTTAGATGTTATTAAAACTATATTCAAAAGAAATATTTTAACAATGAGTGGAACAGTCAAGTAATTGCATATTATATATGCGATGTTAATTAATATTTACATATTTGACATTTGGCTGCTTAAATAAATAAATAATCAATCAAACAAGATTGAAATAAACAACTATTAATAATTATATTTAAATATTTATCAAACCGGCTTTCATCTCCATTGAGACCTTCTCAAGATATTATATTATATAATTCACATAAACAAATAATAATATTCACTCCATCTACTGGACATTATTTACATTATATTTCATTTTCTTTTTAAACATGTCCATATATTATAAATAAATAAATTTAACATATTATACATCTAAAAATTTTAACAATACCCCCCCCCCCAAATAATAATAATAATAATAATTAAATATATATTTTACATCTTTTAAAAAATAAATAAATAAATTGGTATTTACATATGTACAACCATTTCCTACACTTTCCAATTGTATAATAAAGACCATTTCCCACCTATTTAGCTGGACCTTTTACTATATTTACACAAATGTCTAAGTTTTCTTGAATATATAATGTTTCATAATATATTCTCTTATGGTAATTCTTCACATACTTAATAACACTAATATTTTCCTCACATTTAATTATTTTTTTTTTGGGGGGGGGGATATTGTTAAAATTTTTAGATGTATAATATGTTAAATTTATTTATTTATAATATATGGACATGTTTAAAAAGAAAATAAATTATAATGTAAATAATGTCCAGTAGATGGAGTGAATATTATTATTTGTTTATGTGAATTGTATAATATAATATCTTGAGAAGGTCTCAATGGAGATGAAAACCGGTTTGATAAATATTTAAATATAATTATTAATAGTTGTTTATTTCAATCTTGTTTGATTGATTATTTATTTATTTCTGTTTGTGACAACATTATGGACAAATAAATCATGTTGGATATTTGACCATCATAGTGATTGGCTGCTTAATTCAAGAGTATTAAAATGAATAACATTTTACTCTATCTTGTGAAATTAAATTATCTTCTATTTTAAATGAACATCTGATTATAGTTACAAGTTTGATTTAATTGATATATCTTGTCAGATTTACTATTCTTATAATATTAAGAATACAAATATAATTTTATTCATTTAACGTTTTCAAGTTAAAATCAGACAATAGGAAATGTCTTATGATTACATATCATTAAGTACTGTGTTAATATATATTAAACTTAATGTAATTATAAAGGATTTGAATTCAAACTTTTAAGTAATTACTACATCTATCCAATATATCTTATGCAACTGATACATGTTACATGTGACCATATACACATGAAAAAGACAAATAACCTCCAATATATATATTTTGTGCCGAACAAGCACTCATAAGTTGGTGCAGATCACCATCTCCCAGACATATATACAATCAGTGCTTAGTTATATTAAGATAGCAAATCTTTAAACATTAAAAAAAGCTTCAAGATTTTCCATTCTCCAAATCGTTAGCCATCCATGTCATTGAAAATCCAAGGATGGATTGCTCAAAGCCCTTGTTGATGCCAATATTATTGTCATACATATTTTGATCTTAAGCCAGTCTGATCACTCATACATAGGACTTTAATATATCCATTTAATTATGCAAAAGAGGGATGGTCAGAATACAGGATGAATATGTAATAAATATATATATTGTCTATATTAAATGTAATGTATTTATAAGGAACTTGAACTTTAAAGTTCCCTACATCTATCCAATCTATCTTATACAATTGATACACATAACTACATACATGTGAAAATGATAAATAATATCCAATATAATTATTTTGTGCTAAACCAGCACTCATCAGTTGGTCCACATCAGCCTCATCCCCACATATTTTTAGTCATTGCTCACTTATATTAAGATAGCAAATCTTTAAACTTTAACCTTTTAACCGCTAATTTTATCATTGGTTGTATCAGATAAAAATCAAATCTTTTAATTGGCCAACTCACAAATTGAAGACAAAGCCTATTGTTAAAACATATTCGCCTATAATATTAAATTCAACTCAGATACGTTTATAAAAAGTATATAATTAATTTTTCAGGTTATGAAAAGAAACGAAAGTTCTTTCAAAAATAAATTGCTGTTTATTTATTCTAAAATATTCGTTATCGGCAACATAAAAGTTATAATGTAAACAAAAAGATCGACTTTTACGTTATAGAAAAGTAAATATTTCTTTTTACTAAATCTTCAATATTTTTACTTAAATCTTCGATATTTTTCGAAAATAATTTTGTTTTTTTATTATTCTCTCTGAAAATAATTTTTAATTTCTCAAAATATTCTTTTATAATAATTAAAATCATATTCGAAATGAAAATCTCAGCGTTTTTCTTTATTTTCTTTGATCAGGCAGTTTCTTTGTTCTTTCCAGCCAATCAGAATGTCTTTTTCGGCTGAGAGCATGCTAAGAACCAATCACAAATAATGTTCCTTCTTTGTTTAGGTTTAAATGCGTTTTTTTTCTATTTTTTACTTGTAAAATAAATCGGAAGATGTCACCATCGTACAGAGCTTTTAAAAACGAATTCAATACGTCTTTAACGAAAATTTTCGTATGAAAACGAGCTGAGTTAGAGTGATTTCAGATGTCGACGAGGAGCCTCGTCGGACGCGGGAAATAATCATTAATGTTTTTCATTCTCCAACACTTCAGCAATCCATTTCATTGAAAATCCAATGATAGAATGTTCAAAGCCCTTATTAGTGCCAATATTATTGACACACTCTTATTGACTTTAAGTCTATCTGACACCTCATGCATAGGATCTTAATATGTCCATTTAATTATACAGAAGAGATCATTTAGCTTTTTCATATTTATGTGGTTATGTGTATCAGTTGTATAAGATAGATTGTATAGATGTAGGGAGCTTAAAAGCTTTGAGTTCAGTTCTTATAAATATATATATATTCACATATTAAATTATTGAAACATTATCTTAATTTTAATAAAACACACATTCTGACAAAAATAGAACAATATGCCCATAATCTATTAAGAGAAGTTATAGAGATTTGTAAAGACCTAAGAGCACAAATGAAAAGTATGAATTGAAGAAAATTAATTAATATTTGGAAAGAGCTATTGAGGAATAAAATATTTTTTAAAACTTTCCAACCAATAGAATTTGAGAATGAGAAGAAAATAATAAAGGAAAAAAAATAATATTATGATTTGAGAAAGAAGCTCTGAGGTAAGTATTTATTATTGCACTCAAACATCAACTATTTAGCTATTATATTTTTACTACACGGAAGTTCACGGAAATTATATTACGAATTCATTTATTTCTGAGAATATTAGAATTAATATTTATATCACACATTAATTTAAACTATTTATCTAAGTCTGTGTGGATATTATTACACATGTTTTAACTTGTGTGAGCCTATGCCAATATTGAAATTGCTTATATTTGATGAAAAAGAACGCACACAAAGATTAATTGTGATTAGTTATAATTATTTGTAAAATCTAAATATAAAATTAATACATTAAGTCAATATTAATAGGATTTTTTTGCAAGGTTTATTGCTTTCCAAAAAAATTACAAGCTTAATATTTAATGCCCAATTAGATCTTAATTAAACATAATTAAAAAGTTAATTTATAACTACTAATGTAATAATAATAATTAATTTCGTTACATCTTAGCGGTTATGAAATTAAACTAAATAGATAATAACTTTTATTCAACTTTCAGTCCCTGATTTTTTATTTGCACACATTATTATATAATTTTAACAATTTCATCTTCACATATAAATAAAAATAGAAAAAGTAATAATAAAATATTCACTGTAAAATCCACTACAAAAATGTGTCTGAACATTTTTATTACTAAATTAAGGTTTGTATACAATGAATATAAATCTTATAGTGATTGATAAAATAATAGACGTCTTTGTCATGTTTCATTTACGTAGTAATTTGTATCTTTAGCAATGAACCTGAAAAAGGGAGTTAGAAAACTGATTGCTATTGATGTAAAGAAAGAATCATTTTCAAACTAGAAAGCGATGAAATTGTCAAAAAATCTAAATGCTGATAATGTAATGGCTAAATTAATTGAAGACTATTGTACAATGCACTAACAAAAATATTTCATAGTTTGAGTATAGCATTCACTAGATTAAGACTGTTTATGCTTTTCAAATTTATCTACAAACTTAAAGTGTCATAACATAAATAATTGTTACCTGTAGTATGCCAATCAAGTAAATAAATATTTCTAATACTATGATTGAAAATTATATTACTTTAATTTGTAACAAATTAAATTGATATCACATTATCAAAGCGTTATCTATGCATTTTACTACCCCAAAAGTTTTCTCTATTTATTATATGATTAATTCATTTTTAATATCAGATATTATTTTATCTATTTTAATTTATGCTTAATTTATTTTTAGCGTTAGATATTTATTCATCAATTTTATTTCAAAGTGACATTTATCTATTACCTCCATTCCAGAGTTATCTCTCAAATTTTCAGAATCTTGCTTCTTCAACTAAAATAATAATGATCTGTTTGAAAATTGAAAAGAATAATAAATTTGCATGCAATAGTAGAAAATGAATTTTTTTTCTTTATTAAATTTACCCGTTTAGAAAAAAAAAACGTTTATGATGCTTTTGATAAAAATTGAATACACAGACATAACTGGCAGTCATTTGATTGTCATTTTCATATTTCAAAGGAAATTTTCAGATTGGATGTATATATAAAATAACATCTATAGTAACAATTTCGTTCTTTTGAGTTTTTACTGTTTATTGATAACTGATATCAATATAAATCAGATAGGTAGATACTTAAGCAAACTTTTTATTAAATATTATCTACTTTGACTAAACTCATTAAATAAAAAGTTATTATTTGAAAAAAAATTATTGTGTTAAAATTGCCATTATTTATTATAAGTATTGAATGTCTTTAGAAAAATTTAACTTTAGAATAAATATTCCAAAGGTATTCAACTGTTAGTAATAGCACACAGGTTAGTATGAGAACAATGTTTTGAGAGGTATTATCTTCCCCTCTTCTTCCGGTGTTGCTGGAAGCACGAAAATTGAACCTGGACTCCTGGATTGTTGAATACTGAATTTTAAGTTAACTCTTTAGCCAACTGAGCCAACCTAACAGTCAGTAGAAATTTCATTTACTTATATATGAGGTTCATTCTGATTTCTCTACTTTTTCCTAAGAGCAAATTAGTGGTTTCTATACATTATGTATACTCACACTAGGTTGGTTTAAGAGGTTATTTCCATTGCATGTGAGTAACTTTTTTGCTGCTAACATGCAATGGCAAACAACCTCATAAATCAACCTAGTGTGAGTATACATAATGTATGGAAACCACTAATCAATTTTGCTCTTAGGACAAAATGGAGTAATAAGGAGGAACCTCATAGATAAATATATAAAATTTCTACTGACAGTTTCCTTTGGCAGGATGGTTCAGTTGGTTAGAGCATTACCTTAAAATCCAATACTCAAGAATCTAAGAGTAAAGGTTCGATTCTCATGCTAGTACTGTCACTGGTCCATACAGCAACACCTGAAAAAAGGGGAGAATAATACCTCTCAAAATATTGTGCATATACTAACCTGTATACTATCAGTTGAATGTATTTGGAATATTTAAATAAAAGTTAATTTTTTCTAAAGCCATTCAATACTTATATTAGATAATAGAAATAATCCAATATATAAATACAACTAAAATACCATCATCACAAACCTTCCATAAAACACCATAATATCGATTCATCATTAAGATTCTGGTGAATTTTTATTTAAGAATGCTCTGTAAGATTTTAGAAGCTTGTAAATCCTGTTATCATAAGCTAACCTCTCTTGCTTTGTTCTTTAGTTTCCCGGATGTGGTGTATACATTACACTATTATAAAAACACATTTTCACTTGACTGAAACTATGTGAAGTGAATACAGCTGATTGCCTAAAGGGTATTTTATCTTCAACTCAAGAATGATTTTCATCTAAAGATCCAATTTATATTATAAAAATTATTCAGAAATCATTCCAAAAAGTAATAATAATGGGAGAATATGACTAAGAGTAGAATGCAGTAGGAGAAAGTAATTTTAAAAAATTTAAAGGTGTCCATATTTATATATACAACAAACTCACAAATGGATTAGTGTACATATATTTTAAAATTTATTTTTAATATTGTAGCTTTTATTTTCTTTATATGTTTTGTTTATCTAGAATATATTGACTATACTTCTTTATGAGTGGCTCCTATTAGTGATAATTTTTTATTCAAATCATAATTCCGATATTTTTTTATCTTGAAACATTTCAATTTTTTCCACTTTGATGTAAAAGATTATACTATTGCCATACTTAGTTTAATAATGCAACAGCTTTATTTTTTTTATTGAAGGTGCAAATTGGCATCATAATATCTAAACATATATTAATCTACTACAGAATAAACATCTTTCCAAATTAATCTAACTTTCTTGATCATTAATTTTTTTGTACATTTTAATCCAGCAACTTTCCTACTCTTTTCATTCATTCACCTCATTGTAATCTTTTAATAAAACTTTCATAACCTTTGCATTCTAGTTTAAGATTTCAGCTGTTGATCTGTTGTCATCTCTTTCAGTTTCAAGTCCAACCTAACTTCACATCAGTCTCTAATTTTTTTAATTGATAGCAGTCATCTAAAAGTTCTATCACCCATATATTTTGCCTTTAATCTTTCTTTTTAACCGTTGTTACTCTTTTATTTGAACTTTTATACAAATGCAGTTTCATCAGATTATTTGAAAACATATACAAAACTAAAGTTATAAGTTTATTCTAATAAATTATAGAGATAATTACATTTTTCTAGATTCTATTACTCTATGTTAGATAGAATGTTTTTTAAATTTGTATTGACATAAATAACTCTTTTTTCTACTTAAAATATTCTCCATTAAATTTAAATGTTATCTCTTTACAACATATTTCCATAATTTGTTTCAACTTCATTATCTGTATTTCTATTTCTTTTTCTTTATTTTCTTTATATTTACTAATTGTCATTTCTATTACTATTATTATTACTGTTAGAAAATTAAAATAATTATATTAAAAAATTTGCATTAGAGTGTATATGTAGAAATTTATAAAAGTAATATATATGCATGTATAAAGGAATGCAAAAAACAAAAAAAAACAAAGGAAAAGATATATGAATAATGCTTTTAAGATATGTGTATATAAATCTCGAAAATTATACACTTTTCAGAAAATATGTAATCATACAAAATTTATATTGTTTAAGTTAATATGAAAAGGTAAAGGGTATATGAAAAATGTAGGAATATATATACACACACACAAGTATAGTGTATATTCTTAATCTAGATGTAATTAAAGAGATTTGAACACAGTCTTTAATAATAAATTACATATATATGTTAAATTTGTTTTTTTTTAGTGACAGTAATTATAAAATAGATGTAAACAATAAAAATCATTCCATTTTTATTAAAATAATTTAATTTTTTTTTAAATATACTGTAGAGGAAGAAGATATACAAAAAGTTTAAATTGATTTTTAAAAAAAAAAAAAAAATGTTACTCTGTAAACACTAAATATATATATTACCGAGAAATATTTAAAATATAAAGTTTTTTATAATTATTTTTAAGCTTAAAATAATATTATGTAAATTGCAATGACATATATTAAAGTAATAAATGATTTAATATTAATAATATAATAAATTGTTGTGTTTATAGTAATCAATATATGTATATTTATACATATGTATGTGTCTAAATTCAGATTTTCAAGCTTCTTACAACTATCCTCTCCATCTTATACAACAAATACGCATGATCAAATAGATGTAAAAAAGATAACTGATCTTCAATACACATATTTTGTACTGAACCAGTACTCATCAGTTGATCCAGATCATCATCTTCTACATATATATTATAATGGTGGGGGTGAATGAGTCTTACCGTATCTGCCGTATAGGTCGCCACCAGACCATTTGAACCTGGAATATTTATATAGTAAACAGATACTTCCTGTTAAAATCTAATTTTAATTTGTTATTGACTAGCCCATACCACTAACTCAAGGAGAAGCAGAGATAAATTTCTAAACATTTTTTTTATACAGAAAAATTTATATTTAAGATTAGAAATAAAAAATTAAATAAGCCACTGCCAGTAATAACACACAAAAAAACATTTATTGAAGCAAGTATATAAGTTGAAAGCTGAGGAATAAATTGATCTTGTTTTAGATTTTAATATTAATTTATAAATTTAATTTATTTTAGTAAGTCTGCACAGATAAACAGTTTATAAAAATTTGTTTATAATGTTGAGTGTATTTAGGCTACATAGATTACTCAGTTAAAAAAACTTTTTAAAAACAATCATTCAACCTGACTAAAAGTTCGTAGCCAAAACAATGCTTGCTTCCTGATATATGGATGCAACCAATGCAATATGAAAATGCTAGCATAAAACCACGCTGACAGGAATGTGCATCTGCAATGTGGTATTATTTAAAAAGAAATGATTCTCTCTTAGAGCAGGAATGAGGTCTGTCTGGCAAAGGATATCATTTGAAAAATATATATTAAAAATTCGCTGGTGAATTACAGTCTTGGCCATCTTACGATTAACACCCAGAGTAAAAAGAAAAACAATGGTGTGGGAAATATATCCACATCCATTGTAATGCATCAACTACACCTTTGGCTCATGCATTCATATGGGCTTTGACCTGTATGCTAAACATGTTTTGCATTACATTGATATAAACATCCATATATCCCTCCACCAGCATCAACCCAACCATGAAACAATTGGCCTGAAATCAAACACCTTTAGAATAAACATAAATGAATTTAAATATATAGTTATTAATTGAACAATTGATAAGGGAAATTACAATAAAAGTAAATCCAATGACACTCATTATGAGGTGCTTAATTGACAACAACTTAAAGGATATACCAGTAAATACGTTTAGACACTCAGCATAAAGTGTCATATTTACTGATGTATATATATTTTTCACATATAAAAATCTTAAGAAATAATCAACATAATGAATCTATGCAGCAATCTACACTCAACTTAAAGTTTAATACATTTTAATGATTTATCTAATAAATATTAATAAAGAAAATGGAAATGATTAGCAGACATAATGTATAAAAAATATTAATAATTGATTTAAAATTTTCCTTTTTAGGTCAGATAAGAGTTCATACTTTATATAACTAATTGAAAATTTAGTTAAAGTTCATATTGAATAAACAAGAGTTTATACTTTCCATGAAGGGTCTGAAGTCTGTCTTGTCCTTGAGAGATCTGAAGTCCATTTAATATTTCTGGGAAAACCGGTCCATTGTTTGCTGCCATTCAGTACTCATTAGTTTGGAGGCTGCCTTAACTGGTATATCACAGGAAATTAAATCTATTGCAGACTCTTATATCATGGAGTCTGCAATACAGTTACAGTTCATATGTAGATTAATAGTCAGCTTTCTTCAACAACTTATTTTTTTCTTTTTATAGGGTTAGACCTTCCTTATCAGTAAATTTTTGGATCCATTGAACAAGATGTCACTGATACTAAGGTCTCTTTTTGCGTCCCTGCTGTGGCTTGGTGCTTCCATTAGTCAATCTTTAATTTCATTCTCTTATCTGACCTTTATTATTTAAGTGTCCCAAAAGATAGTTTGCTTTACATTTAATTAATAAAACAATCATTTCCATTTTCTAAGATTAAACATGAAAAAAATCAACATTTCTATTTTCAAAAATATCAATCTTTCTTTTTAGATCTTTACTTTTTTACAAAAAAATAATTTTAAATATTTTTTTTCTTAAAATAGTTTGAAAGTTTTCCATCTGTGCGATATATATATGTTAACATAACTCTTTTAATTTTGGCTTTTAGTTGTTAGTAAAATCATTTTTACTTAAGATTTATTTCCTCCTTTATTTTAATTTTAAACTAATGTAATGGCATATGTATACCATTACAATATATATAATCAGTGCTCATTTTATATTAAGACAGTCCAACTTCAATCTTTAATGAACAGACTTCAATCTGCTTTACCCTCCAACTCTTCAGTCATACATATCATTGAAAATCTGATAATCATTTATTATGAAAGTTAAGCTCAGTATAGACAATATACTTATATTTAAATATTATATATATATAATAATAAATAAAATGTCCATTAAATAAAAACAAAATTGTAACTATAATTGAAATAATAAATTTAACGGTTTACAAACAATCCTTAAATCTGCAGAAATACTTTCAGATAATTTCTTGAACCTGCCTCAACTGCCATTAAATTCAAACACAAAAGCGGAAGATAACGTCATCAATTCAAATTCCACGAATCTTGTATTTTAATGTTAGCAGCTTGTCGATTTATTAAATGCATTTTTTTCCTGTTTATAAAAATTGACTCTTTAATTTTTCTTTTACTATGGTTTCTCTCTTCATGAAGAATTTTCACATTTTCAAAATCAAATTTAAATTTATATTTACATGTATTTTCATGATCAAAGAAAACTGAAGGAGATATTAAATCACCATTATTTTTACTTTTTACACGCTTATATAACAATTCATGCTCCGTCAATCTCTTCTCAATACTGCACCTATATATGATAGCATACAATCACAAAAAATTTGATATATGACATTACTTTTCTGCTTGACAGGTATGACATTCTTAGAATTACTGACTAATTTATTAATATTGTTTGGAATGTAAACTAAAACATTAAACACATTCTTATATATAGCCTTAAAAAATTTTACTTGTGGATTGGAAATAAATGGAATAGATATCCATTGTTTACTATTAATCTTCATTTCCTTTAAATCATTACAATTTTTTTAAATTAACATAAAGTATTGTTTATTTGTTCCATTTTATAATCAACATCAAGCAATTCTTTGGCAAATATTTCAATATTTTTCAGTTTATCACTTTGGTAATGATATAATTTTTCATTCTGAAACAAAAAAGATCTAAAACTCGCCATCTTATGCATCATTGGTACTTTTGATTTATAATTTAATATACTGTCATCTCTTGTAATAATTAAATCTAAATATTTAATATTTTTGTCCTGTTCCTTTTCAATAGTCCATTTCAAGCCATTCAACTTATTTAATTCCACTACAAGCAAATTTATACTATTAGTATTTATACTATTAGTATTTTCAAAAGTACACATATTTAAAATACTACTCTCATATGTAAAAATAATTGAACATGCATTAAAAAGTAAAAGTATTTGTAAATATGTGATAAAGTTTATTGTTGCTTCTTTAAAATTTTTTAATGATAACATTGTTGCCTCTTTTGAAGGTCAATATTATAAAATGTCTAAAGGTTGGTCTATGGATCTACCTTTAGTTGCACAAGTTTGCAATTTCGTTTTATCTACATATAAGGGTAGTATTTTAAATATGTGTACTTTTGGAGATATTAATATTTACAAAAGATATGTAGATAATGTTTTTGTTTGTGGAAATACTAATAGTATAAATTTGCTTGTAGAGGAATTGAATAAGTTAAATGGCTTGAAATGGACTATTGAAAAGGAACAGGAAAAAAATATTAAATATTTAGATTTAATTTTTACAAGAGATAACAGTGTATTAAATTATAAATTAATAATTAAGCCACTGCAAAAAAGAGGATATATAAATTGTAAATCAAAAGTACCAATGATGCATAAGATGGCAAGTTTTAGATCTTTGTTGTTTTGGAATGAAAAATTATGTCATTACCAAAGTGATAAACTGAAAAATATTGAAATATTTGCCAAGGAATTGCTTGATGTTGGTTATAAAATGGAACAAATAAACAATACTTTAAGTTAATTTAAAAAAAGTTATAATGATTTAAAGGAAATGGAGATTAATAGTAAACAATGAATATCTATTCCATTTATTTCCAATCCACAAGTAAAATTTTTTAAGGATGTATATAAGAATGTGTTTAATGTTTCATTCTACATTCCAAATAATATTAATAAATTAGTCAATAATTCTAAGGATGTCATACTTGTCAAGCAGAAAAATAATGTCATATATCAAATTTTTGTGATTGTATGCTATCATATATAGGTGAATCTAGATGCAGTATTGAGAAGAGATTGACGGAGCATGAATTGTTATATAAGTATGTAAAAAGTAAAAATAATGGTGATTTAATATCTCCTTCAGTTTTCTTTGATCATGAAAAAACATGTAAATATAAATTTAAATTTGATTTTGAAAATGTGAAAATTCTTCATGAAGAGAGAAACCATAGTAAAAGAAAAATTAAAGAGTCAATTTTTATAAACAGGAATAAAATGCATTTAAAAATCGACAAGCTGCTAACATTAAAATACGAGATTCATGGAATTTGAATTGATGACATTTTCTTCTGCTTTTGTTTTTGAATTTAATGGCAGTTGAGGCAGGTTTAAGAAATTAACTGAAAGTACTTCTGTGGATTTATGGATTGTTTGTAATAGTTTGTAAACCGTTAAATTTATTATTTTAATTATAATATATATATATGTAATCATTAAAGTCAGTCAACACTTAGACAATCCCAATATCGATAACAATCAACAAATATATATATATATATAAAATGAAATCATTATATATTTGTATAAATAAAAAATAATTTATTTTTATTGCTTTTTAGGTCTGAAGAAACTGATAGACAGTCAAAACTATTTTAAAAAAAGCATTACAAAAAATAGATTATGAGGCATATAAATTTTCTTAATGATCTGATATAAGCAATGTAAGCCAAGTGAAAAATATTTTGAACATCATGGAATGCTGTTAGTAGCAATGTAATATTAATTAATTTTGGAATTCTAATCAACACCTCACTTTCTGTCTGAATTTGTGCAATTTTTCTTATACTAAATTATTTAATCTAATTTTTTTATTGTTCTGGATCCAAAATTTCTAATACTTATGGATTTATTGTTTTTAAGTTAAATGTAGATCAGAATCAGAGTTTTTTGCTTTTGACTTGAAACATGTTTTTGCTACTACTCTGATCTCTAGATTTCAGTGACAATAATCATTTAAAATACTAAGTTTTTATAATTCTTTGAGTTAGAATTTTTATTTTGCTTTTATCACTCATAGAATACAAATTTCTAATCCTTATTAGAAAATCTTATATACTTCATCTACTTTTTAAATTCAGTTCAATATAGATTTATACGTGTAGATTTAATACCATTACATCATATTTTCAACATTAGTAAGTTCATCACCAATTTCATTTTAAATCATGTTGTTTTTCACTACTGATAATAGTGCTTTTATATAACATCATTTAGAGATTATTTAATATAAATGATTGGTGATAGATTATAAGCTATTTTAAAGAAATGTCATAATGCTTTTTCATTATACAATATAGTGTGTTCTAGAACTGAATTACTGTTTATTGCATAGTTTTATATTTATATACATTATATATATATAATTTATTTAATATAAAAATGATTTTCTGCATGAGAAAAAACACATAATATTATCACTAAATTTATAGTTAATATAGTTTAAAGACAGTATATCTGTTCTAATTATCATATGTGAATATCAATTCTCAAATTGTCTTTCTATATGAAAATCTGAGAAATCTATCTGTAATATGCATATATTTTAGGAACCGCTTCAGCAATTAATTGCCTTGTAGTTTTTCTAACAATCAACATAAATTTAACACTCATTCTGTTAAAACATGTAATCCTGCAGTAAACACTTTTCTATAAATCAGTATATTTTGTTATAGCTAAATAATCATAAATTCATTTTGTTAATTTTTCTCAGAAAACCTTACATAAAATATGTAATTAATAGATTTACACACTTTAAAATATGTAAACAAATCGAGAGCTGACATTTTTTTCTGGAATTGATTACTAAATTTTGAAAAGTGTTGCCCTATTAATCTAAAGATAATATTCATAAATATTTCCATTGACTATCATTTTAATATATTTAGATCATATATTTACAAAAAATAAATAATGTAATTATTTAACATTAATCTCTTTTCATATACTAATGAAATTCCAAAAAAACTTGAGCTGAGTCAAGTCACTATGAAAAGGTACAACCATATATATATATATATATATATATATATATATATATATATATATATATATATATATTCTAACTTACTAGCACTGAATTAACTCTCAGTGAATTTTTCCCAGAATCATAGTGCAAAATTAATTAACTAACTATCCTGGGAGCATGATGAATATATAGTTTATCAACAGGAAAGAGTCTTGCATCCCTTTGTCAAAAAAATGGAACATTTGACATTTGTAATTTACATTTCTCACTGCAATAATTTACATATTTTATCAACTATATATTTATCCTACTCCTGGTGTAGTTAGTTAATTAATTTCACCGAAAGTTAACTCGGTGCTATTAAGTTAGAATATATATGGTTACAGATTTTCATAGTGGCTTGAACTCAACTCAAGTTTTTTTGAAGTATAAAAAATAAATAAGAAAATGATTTTTTTTTATGTGAGAATTTTTAAAAAGTTCA
Source organism: Epiperipatus broadwayi (assembly GCA_028023455.1). Lineage (NCBI taxonomy): Eukaryota > Metazoa > Onychophora > Udeonychophora > Euonychophora > Peripatidae > Epiperipatus > Epiperipatus broadwayi. The sequence continues at coordinate 300,303 of JAQFVV010000127.1, read as the reverse complement.
ATTGTTGAAATGATAGAGCTGAATGTAATTTATGGACATTCTCCTCCAGGGTCTGCCATTCTATCAGTGCATCAATGTTGTTGGGATTATTTATATATGCAGAAATGCATTTGTATAAGTACTTTGAATACTTTGCTAAAAGATAATTGTTAAGTGATACTAACATTACTTGATCATCATTAGTTTGTAGTTTAGCTTTATTTTACACTCTCTCTTAATAAAAAATGATTATAATTTGTTTATGATTTTGAGTTATTATAAAGCAATGCTTCTAATATCAATGTGCATATGTGTGTATGTAGATGCATGTGTCTATGAAAATAATGGCAATATATTAAGTATATTTAAAATTTCAATAATAATTATGCTGCTTACATTATTGATAAAAAAAAAGTTGTTGTTGTTTTTTTTTTACATATTTTTTTTTATGTTTTAGTTTCGGAAATTTCTTGCAGAACACGAAAAAGAAATAGATTGGGAAGACATCATTTTTCAAAGAGATTTAGAAGTATCCCGAAGTAATGTAAATTGGAATCAAAAATACAAAAAATTTGTAATCGAATGGATAAAAAACAATTTACCAGAGAGTGACATATGCCACTGAAAACCATATACAATCAACATTATGTACAATATATCATGATCCATCTGCCCTAAAGCAGTTTGTGTACATTATTTAAATTCATCTTCTTTATTATTATTTTTAGTTGTTTTTTTTTTTAAGATATCTTTTTATATTGTATCAATGTTTCTCCATATTTTTTGAGAGGGAAAGATATCATGTTGGTATTGTCATTTAATTTTTATAGTTATTTCTACTACCACATTATTTATACAAGTAATTTCCTTTTAGTTTTACTCTTAGAAGAATTACAATACATTATTTCTGTAATTCTTATTTGATTATTAATATTCATCTACTTTATAAAATATTTTTATAATTTTTTTTCTGTCTTGGTATTTTATTTTGAAAATTGCCAAAGGTCTTTGTTATTACAATTACAGTATCTTATTAAACTTTTTAAAAGTGTACAACCTAAACAAATATTGTACTTTTTTTTTTTTTAAGTGTCATAGCATCGGCTGGGATGCGAACCCGCAACCACTTGTTTTTACTTAATTTTATTGTTTTTATAACTTGTGTATGTGTTGATGTTACTTAAAATATATAGCAGCTTATGCTTTAATCAAAAACATATCATTGTTGATAAAAAAAAATATAAAATATACTTTTATTACTCAATCACGGATTTAAAATGCACTTTACTACTCAATAATAATAGACTTTTATTCATAAATATATCTTTGAAATAAGAACATCACTAACATTTTTACATTATATATTTGAAATATTGTTGGATTAAAATACTTTGCTTAACGCTTATCTTGCATATCACTAATATTTTTATTAATTTTTGTAATGTAAAAATTTTTCAATAGCCATAGTCTGTCCTAATTCATTAGTTAATGGAATTCATGTTTTTATAATTTTAATCAATCATTTAATTAATATTGTAAATGGATGAATTAAAGAATTCTATCTTATTATTTAACAATGATATAAGATGTTATATAATAACTAAATTTTGAATTGTGAACTATAACAATACAAGGTTTATAGAACCTGTTTTGGGAAAACATCCTTCATCAGCTGTATCAAACCTTACATAGAAAACAAATTTAGATAATACTAACTAAATAAATAAATTTTATTAATTATAAGCATAAATAAAGCCTTATTGCAAAAGCTAATATAATATTGTCAAAATAGAACTACCAACTAGTCATTTTAATAGACTTGTGACTGCTCAATAATTTTACAATTATATAAATATTAAATAAATCTTTGAAAAGTGGAGATTTCTCCAACTATCCATAAGCAACACTAATATATTTGAGTTTTTGCAACATTTTAACACTATTTGTATGGCAATTGGAAGAGTTTTTAAATACCAGATTTACATAAAATTTTATGCTCTATATCTCTTATATTACATATTTGTAAAGATTTTGGGCATTTAATGATTCTGTCATAGAAATATTAAATTGTGACAATGGTAATAAGGCTTTATTTAGACTTAGAATGGATAAAATTTACACCTATAATGAGTAAGATTTTATTCTTGTAAATAAACTTCTTTTCCATTTAATTTCTTATGACCAAATAAAGTGAATTCATGATGTTTGATTAGCAGGCACACAAATTTTTTTGAGATTTTAACATTGTTTGTGTAGCAGTTGGAGAGATCTTTGTCTTCAAAAAAAATTTACACAATATTTTGTCTCATATATATTTATATATAAGGGTGCCGTGTTATAATCACCCAAGATATAATAATTTAAAGTTACAGTCAGGGTTGTATACAACTCTCAGTTGTATTGACAAATGTAGTACAGTGGTTATATATATAAATTTCCTATCTGCCTTGTGTCAGGCTGTCTGCAGTATAAAGATTTGAAATACTGGCATTCTTATACCTGGAACGTAATTGTAAATATAGAGATTTGAACTCAGACTTTCAAGCAATCTTCAACTATCCACACTGTCATACTGCTGATACACATGACCACATACTGTAGAAAAGCTAAAGAATCACCCATATATCAGTTGGTCCAGATATCATCCTCCACACACACACACACACACACACACACACATATATATATATATATATATATATATATATATATATATATATATATATATATATATAATAAAATCAGTGTTCAATTTATATTAAGATAGCAAATCTTTATACATTAATGGACAGGTTTCAATCTACTCTAACTCCAACTCTTCAGCCATCCATACATTGAAAATCTGATGATAAAAATATCCAAATCCCATGCTGATGCCAACTGATGAGTGCTGGATCAGCACAAAATATGTATATTAGTGATTATTTATCTTTTCTACATATGTCTGGTCATGTGTGTCAGTAGTAGGAGATAGTGTGGATAGTTGAAGGTTGCTTAAAAGTCTGAGTTCAAATCCCCTATATCTATAGCATAAAGGTGAAATTTGTATTATACTGTTTACTTCTAGCATTATGAATAGTTTGTTTTAGTTTAGTATAAGGCTAAAACTATGTACTTGCACCTAAAACTACCTAAATGTATTTGATATTTATAATTATGATATATTTTATATGTCTATATGCTATTGTTTATAATCTCCTTACTGCAAAAAAAAAAAAATCACATACTGTGATATTTTTCTATCTATCTCATTTTATTTTAAATTAATACACTTTCTTTGTGTTTTTATCTTGATGTCTTTATGTATTGTTAATCATAATAAATTTTGTATATATTTTTTTATTATTCTATTCTATTTAAATTTTATCACAGTATTTTTTGATATTTTGGTATGTTATTTATGTAAAGAATTTTATTTACATATATCTGTTGAATTATATGGCAAATATTTGATATCTCATATTAAATAATCAAGATAAATTCAAATCATCTTATCCTGATTAAAACTAATACCATTTTCAGTTATTTTACACCTATCCTATATATGGAAATCTAAGAGTGCTGAAGTTTATATGGTTGAACATGGATTATATCTTTTATATTTGATTCCATGGAAAATCTTCATTTTAATGTAAATATATAATTGATGGATGGTTAAAATCTTATATTGAAAAAAGATGAATAATTGAAATTTTAACTCAATCTAGAGAGACTGTAAATGATCTACAAAATGACCACATGTGAGATGGTTGGATGAAATAAGGAAGTTTGTTAATATAATGTAGAGAAGATAACCTATGAATCTGAAAAACTTGATTAAACTTCAAGAAATCTTCATTCTGTAATGGATCAATAATGATTAAAAATGAAGATGTTAGAGAAAAGAAATTAAGAGAAAAAAGGAAACAGGGAAAAATATATGACCTTAAAGACTAATAAAGCATTAATTGTTCAGGAAGTACATATGAAAAAAAAATTATTCTTATAAAAAAGTTTATTGGATTGTAAGAGGTCACTTTGATATACCTTTAATATTCAATAACAGATTTCATTCATTAACTTTAGTTATTATTTTAAATTTAATTAGAGATTAAAAAAAACTCAACAAAAAAGTTCTTCCAGAACTAATTTTTGACTAGAGTAAAATAGTATTGTATCAGATAAAATAACATCTAGAAGAACTCATTATTTTGTATGCCTTACACCTTTATGACTTAGCTTTAGTGAAGTATACTTGTTGGGTTATATATCGTAATCATAGCCTATAAATGATTGTGAGTTATATATAAATGGCAGATTCTTGTAATAGTTATACTTTAAAATTTCATTGCACATGCAAGCCTGTTATTTTTTTTTTTTTAGCAACCCAATTTTGTCAAACAGTATTGACATTTGAACTACCAATGTTATTCTGCTGACCTTTATTAATAATAAATTTTAAACTATAATTTATGTATATTTTTGATTCTATATAGTTATATATATGATTCAACATTTTAAAAATATTTATCCGACATTCAGCAAAATAAATTGATTGAAATAGAAATTTAAGCATCTTATAATGTAAAACTATTTTTGCTTCTTCATCATCTGTAATTTTGGCACTTTAAAGCTAACCTTGATTTATGCTATAGAGATCCACAGTATATAAGCAATATTGTTCAATATATATATATATATATATATATATATATATATATATATATATATATATATATATATATATATATATATATATATATATATATTTTATTTATAGAGAGAGAGAGAGAGAGAGAGAGAGAGAGAGAGAGATACAGCATTGTAAAATGAATAAGATGCAAAATGACAACTAAGCCTCTGAATGAAGACACTATATGCACACTATATGAAAAATTCTGGCTTCACTCAACTATGAAACTTACGGATTTTTCACTTTGGAAATTTGACCTAGACAAGAAAATGAACATTAATAATTATATCAGAGCTTTTGTGTGTGTGTATATATATATATATATATATATATATATATGGTACTTTATGGCTATACTTTAATCTATAGCAGTACACTATTCGATGAGTGCTTATCATGAACTTCACACACAATAAATGAGAATTGTCCTTATTACACAATACGGTTTTATTTCAAGTTCATTTACATTAGACACAGTAAAATTTCTAATCTAACAACATAGGAGACCAAGCTAATAATAATTAGTTATATTTCCTGGGCTGTGCAAGAGATTGGCAAAGTCTTTATTTTCTCTCTTTTTTTTTTACTACAGCATATTTATAAAGTCTGATTGATACCAGCCTTAAGCGCCAATTTCCTGAAAAATTATGCTCCAAATAAATATTGACAACAATAGAAAAACACTTATTGATCAGATATTGTACTTTTATACGCTAGCTCAGCCTTTTTATTTTACTTCTCAGGGCTAGTGGTGTAACAAAGAATATATGATGAGTATGCAAGACCACGTCAATCTTTGTAAATATTTAATTATACAATAAGAACAAGTAAAATCGAATAGGGAAATGACTGAATGCCAAAACTAGATGTTTTAATGTATTGACATATTTTATTTATTGAAAATATCTATAATTCCTTTTCTAATAATAATAATAATAATAATATATATATATATATAATCATATGGATAAAGAAAAAACATTCCTACACCATAAACAACAAAAAAAGTATAATCACACTATAAAAGAACTAGACCTTTTCCCTTTCTGAGCTATTATTCATTTACATATGTGTTTGTAAATCTGTATATACAACATAAGAAAGATTTAATTTATATGGTAATTACTAAACTAAAATCATTATCAGTATACAGTTATATATATATATATATATATATATATATATATAAACCCTGAAACATGAGACTTCAAAGATGCACGTCCCTTTCATGATATCACAAAAGTACAGATATAATATATTGGTTTAATATGTGTAGCTGGAATTTCAATAATTTAAAGCATATATATATATATATATATATATTAACATTCTTTACATACTTTATCCCCTAGCAGAAATAGCACTTTTTAATAAATTATTATTGGAATAATACCTCCACAAAAACATCTGTTGTTTTATCTGCAGTTTTTTCCTAATTTTTATTCTGTTTAAGATCTTGCCTTAAACTAATGTTATCACTGTTGTGAAAGATGTTTGAACACATCCCTATCACAATACATCCCCCCCCCCATTAAAAATTCGTTAAAATGGGGATTTACATTTTTATGGCTTATATACTTTTAAATTTTGTATACTCTCCCCTTGTAATTTTATTAAACTTCATCACTGATTTGTTTACATAACATTATGTAATTATACTACCAATTTTAGGAACTATGCATTATAAGTACCTTTGATTTCCTGACCACTACCTACCCAGAAAGCATTATTACCTTGGCATTTTACTATTGAAAAAAGAACCTTCTTATACATTGCAAGATTTTTTGCAAATAAACTTACCTGTGTTGCTCAGATGAGGATTTCTTATCATAACTTTATCACTTATCGTGAAACAATGACTTGAGACTGTTGCTCTTTTCTTCCTCTTTTTACTCATCTTATTTAATGTGGCATATGCATCCAAGCCATCTGTCTATTGGCTTATGAATTTCTTTTCAATCATGGGAAAACTATCTTGAACAGTTTTAGACTATCCTAAATTCCTCATCATGCTCCATCCTTCTTGATAAAGCTCTGGTTATCATGTAGCACTTCATTTTATTTTGCTTTGGTATTTGTTATTCCTGTACTCTTAAGGTATGTTTACCTCTCTAGATATCCTATACTACTCTATTTTATTATTAATTTACTACTTATTTACCTACTATATTTTTTTAAGTCAGTATATAAGATTCTTACCTTTCACCATGCAACTAATCCCACTACTATCTGCTATGTCTGTTTTATTTGATTTGGCTTTTTTTCTATCTACTAATATATACCCTATACCTACCTTACACTCTATCTAGTTTATTTTTTCTCCATAATATAAAATATATTTATACATGCAAACAAAAAACATCTCAACAAATATATTACAAAGAAAAAAATCCAAATTATAACTAAATATATATTATTCCATATTCCACACCAATGAACACAAACCAAAAACTACCTGTTGGTTATACACTTCCTTTTTCCTCTCTTTCAGAATCTATCCATTGTATGACAATATTTACTATTTTATTCATGCTCTATCACATGCACTAGTTATTTTTATGTCATACATTTCCATATTATTCAGGCTTTACCACATTGTGCATTGTTTTATGCTATGCCAGATAGTTATACATTAACCTATAGCACTGCATGATTTGGTATGTGCTGATCATAAACCTCACATATGGTGAACAATGATTAGTGTTTCTATTACATGCATGCAGTTTGATTTCAAGTTCATTTATGTTAGATATAATAAAATTTTAATCAAACAACATAGGAGACCAAACTAATAATAATTAGTTATATTTCATGGTCCCCTAATCTGTAATTAATTATTGCAAGGGATTTGCAAAGCCTATACTTTTTTTCTCTATAACATATTTATAAGGTCTGACTGATACCAGCCTTAAGGGTCAATTTCCTGAGAAATTATGCTGCAAGTAAAGACTGACAACAATAGAAAAATGTTTATTCGCCAGATACTGTATTTTTTTTACACTAGATCAGTTTTTTTTTTATTTTACTTCTTAGGGAAAGTGAGTAAGCAATATAATGTCAGTCTTTGGAAATATTTAATGATACTATAAGAATGAGAAAATTCAAGTAGTGGAATGACTGAACACCAAAATTAGATGTATTAACACATTGACATATTGTATTTATTGAAAATATCTACAATCCCTTTCCGAATAATATATATATATAATCACACAAATAAATAAAAAAACATTCCCTACCCCATATCATAAAAAGGTGTATGCAGATCTACATATACAACACTAAAAAATCTAATTTATATAATAATTACTAAACTAAAATCGTTATCCATATACCGTTTTTCCTTTTTATATATGTATAATAAAAACTGAAACATGAGACTTCGAAGGTAGGAGTCTCTTTTATGACATCACAAAACTATTGATATAACATATTGGTTTATAATGCGCAATAGGAATTTCAAAAATTTAAAACATATATATATATATAGGAAAGAGACATATAAACATAACGAGAAAAAAATATATATAAAATTTAAAAAAAATGTTTTTTTATTCCTGGGATTACAGTGAATAAAAATAGTAAGCTTAACACACTTGAATAACTTTCTCTTCACTTTATTTTATCTATAGACAGTTCAAAGCTCTCTCTCTCACACACACACACACATATATATATATATATATATATATCATTAAAAAATCAGTCAACACATAAACAATATCAATAACAACAATATCAAACTGTTATCAAGGTAATCTCTGTTTAACAACAAAGGTATAATCTCATGTTTATTAATGGTCTAATTTACTTATATTGACACTAAAGATTGTAACTTGACCACAAACATTGAAATTATTGATACAAAGATGTTAAATAACCCTCTTTAAATAGGTCAAATCTATTCTGAATATAGACTGTAAATTTAAATAATCACTAAATATTAAATGGGGTTCTATTCATAGTCCCAGACTACCTTCTGCCTTATGGCTTTCTTTAATGACGAATCTATTAATAAAAGACATTATAATAATAAATAAATAAATATTTTAAAATTATGGAAAGGCACATATTTTCCTACAAGGATCTGGAAAATCATGGTACTTGAATTATAATTTTATATATATTATTTTCATTTAAATATTGTAAATTTGTGATTCAGTCTTTACTTTGTTATTTATAATAATAAAACATTTTGATATGTGTTATATTTATATCCAATTCTTTTTTTGTTAATGTTTTTATATTTTAATAAAATATTTATAAAACAATAAGTAATTGTCTACTACTACTACTACTACTACTACTACTACTACTACTACTACTACTACTACTACTATTATTATTATTATTACTACTACTACTACTACTATTATTATTATTATTATTATTATAATAAACAAGAATATATAAATAAAATTTTTTTAATGTAGTTCAATTACTAATAATCTTTACTTAAGATTTTTCTTTTGCTGCTAAAATCAGTATCTTGTATTTACAAACTAACTGAAAGCCAGCAACATTTTAAATTTTCAAATGATTACGAACTGCTGAAATCTTTACTAAATTAAATTTAAAATGAATTACAGAACAAAAAAGACAAGTCATTATTGCCTGTACTTCTATAAAAGTAATAATCAATAAAGCAAGTCATATATCGTGTGACGTTGCTGATATAAGCTTGTATTTACAAATATGTAATACAGGGAGTGTATCAATAGTTCAAACAAGCTCTTATTGATAAGTGAGGTAAGAGAAAGATATTTAAAATCTCTATCTAGAATATTTGTATTCCCTTACCAATTGTTTTTGAGTTTTTGGCTCACCTCTCTTTCAAATTTTCTACTTAAAAGTTTCATATTAAATAAGTGTTGGGTTTTGAGTTCACATACTAGATCTAGTGTCTAAATGTTCTAGCTCATCACTGATGTGAACCAAAATCTTGAAAACAATTAGTGTGGTAATAGGAATATTCTAGATAGAGATTTTAAATATCTTTCTCTTACCTCACTTATCAATAAAAGAGCTTGTTTGAGCTATTGGTACATTCCCTATATTACATATTTGTAAATAAAAGTTTATAAAAGCAATATCATGTGATATATGACTTGCTTTATTGATTATTATAATTTTGTCTTTGAGGCTTTGGCAATGCTAAGGCTATTAATATATTGTAGATCTGAATTTGGTTCAGTCCCATATAGTTATTTAAGTTAGATAGCAGGAGTTAAAGTCATTTTCATGTCTGAAAATTTTAGATTTTCTTCTTAAAAGTTATGTATGAAATAAGTACTGGGTTTTGAGTTGATATTTTAGATCTAGTGTCTGAATGGTCTAGCTCCTCACTGAAGTGTGCCAAAAGCTTGAAACCAATTCATCAGGGGATAGGAATATTCTAGATAGAAATTTTAAATATCTTTCTCTTACCACACTTATCAATAAAAGCTTGTTTGAGCTATTGGTATGCTCCCTATATTCAATAAAAGTGATAATTTATTAAAAAAAAAATTGTTTCCACGTATAATTTTGGAAGTAATTGCTCCCACGTGAAATTAATTTCCAATGGAATAAATAACCATAAAATCTTGTAAAAATATAAAAATCTAATTTTAAACCATTATATTTTGAAAAAAAAAAAAATTATCAGTTTACCCCAATATTATAAAAATTTTATTTTTCTAAGAAAATGGTAACAAAATATTAAAATTTTTTGCTTCAAATAACTTTGAACGTATATTTTTTTCTAGTTTATAATATTCAAACATAAGTATATTGTCTATAAATACTAAACTTAATGTAATTAGGAGGGGGCTTGAACTCAGACTTTCAAGCTGAATCATTTATCTTTTTCACATTGTGTGGTCATGTGTATCGATTGTATAAAATGGAATGCATAGCTATAGGGAGCTTGAAAGTCTAAAGTAGAGTCCCTTCTAATTATATATATATAAATTTTTAAAATTAGTCCCTTCTAATTATATATATATAAATTTTTAAAATTAAAAAAAAAGTAAACAATAGAAATGGCAAGCATACTACAGATATTTTAGTTCTATAAAAATATAAATTTAAAAAATGCTTCCATACAAATATGCAGAAAACTTGAGAAGCAATTTTGAATTTTAAGAATCTCTGCATCAATCTACATTCAATAATCGGTGTTCCTAAATAAATAGAATGAGTTAAATATTTGCTCTTCCTAAATAAATTTTAACTTCTACTAAATAAAAAAAATAGTGGAGGGTAGAATAAAGATTAATATAAATGTTTTACCAAAATTTTATACGCTTAAATATAATGATTTTGAATTTCTGTTATTGTTGTTATTATTATAATTATTCTTATGAGTATTAGGTAATGCAATTTATTGGATAGTATATAAAATAAGCATAAATATGGTCTTATAAAAGATTTTTAAAATGTCATTTATGTTAAATCTCATGAATTTTATGTAAAACCCATAGAAACATATCTATTGAAAAGTAGTTAATGAATATATTATAAATATGTAGTTATTTCACAAGCAGTTAAAACATAGGGATAAAAATAATTCACGCCCTTTTAAATGTTCCAGAAGTTTATGCTATCGGAGGAATGTGTCATATATCTTTTATAAACTAATTAGTTTACTTTCATACCCCATGAGACATTTGTTTATTAATAAAATGCTATCTTCACTTAACAACTTCCACTATTTTATTTTACTAATATACACAGTTGGTAGTCTGTGTGATAATAAAACGTCAATATCAAAACTAGTTGTCACATACACAAAGACTAAACATAAAATCAGTATATTTATATCTCATAAATTAATAATCGGTTCGTATCAGAATCAATTAATTTAGAATCTGTCAGTTATTTTATTTAAAAAAAACAAAACAATATAAGTTGTAATCTTAGAGATCATTTTCATATTGACTTATTAATATGTAAAATTTATTTTCTTACGTAATAATAGATAAATTCTTAATTAAAAAATTATTAATTATAATAGAATAGTACAAGATAAGCAATCAGTTATGTATAAGAAATAAGAGAAATAGGAAAAAAGGAAGTGAAAAATTATAAATATTTATAGTTTATTTATTAATTTAAGGTTATAAAGTTATTTGTTAGTGAATAATTGAATTGTCATACAGTTATTTTTATAAACAAAAGATTAATGGCATATTTAAGCACAATCTTTGTCTCAAAAATGACATGATTTGATATGGTTAGACATTGAGAAGTAGAATTAGTCTTACAGAAATAGCTACACATAAATATCCATCCATGAAGATTATAGAATATATATATACACATGAATAAAGAATGATAGAAAAGATAATTTATTCTATCTCCAGTGCATTGTAAATTTTGTAGTATTCAATATAATGAAAATTTGTTGACCTTATAAGTTTTAAATATTTCTATTTATATTGAATACTTGAATTCAAAATAAAGGAACAAGACATGATCTAAATGCAGTAGAATTTGGCAATAAATATATAGATATTCTATCAACTGGATTGTTACAATCATTCAATCCCATGCTGCTTTTATGTTCTATCAGTATTTCATTTAAAATATACAGAGTAAAACAATATTAAAGTATATTTACCTAAATTGTATGGATAATTAAAGAATAATATTCAAGTGATAAACTTCAAAATATTGCTAATCCAGGCTTTTGATACAGAGCAACTTTATTAAGGCAAGAATACAATTTATTTTAGCAAACTATAACATATAGCCATGAGAAATACACCAGTCATTTGTTTACAACTATTGATGCCTAATCACTTGTCAGGAGAAAAATAATTAAAAAATTAAAATAAAGGAAGCTAGGCAGTATGTATGCCATTTAAGAGTGACTATAGGCATGGTTTTTATTGCTAGACAAAAACAGATTAGAATCATTAGACTGACTTATATATTTATTTTATTGATTTGGTCAATGCATTTGACTTAATTAATTGAACATGCCTATGGTAATGTTTTATATTAGTTGGTTGCCCATCACAATTTATTCATTAAAACAGATGAAACTCACTATATGTATTGCCACTCACTGCAAGATAGAGTAATCAATGGATGCCAAAAGGCTTGTGCATAAAATCCCCATCTAGTGTCTACTCATCTAATATCCCCAGACTAGTTTCTGGCTTGTGGCCTTCATCAGTGAAGAGCCTTGGATCTGAGAAATGGTGATCATGTTTTGTTTATTGCTTAAAATTCATTCATATTATACAATTTTATTTGTTGGAATGAGGTGAAGTGTTATCAATATAGGTAAAACATCTGTAACATTTGAAATAGCAATTAGTAATAAACAAAGATATGTACTTACTCCTGAATTGTTTTTAATTTATATAACAGTAATCCTTGGATTGTTTGTAGGTCAGGAATATAGATGCAATACAAATTTGATAGTGAAATTTTTAATTTGAATTGATTAAAATTAAAAACAATTCTGTATTTACAGTAGGCTAATGATTGTGCTCTTTTTTCCTGTTCAAAAGACAGTCTACAGAAAATACTTAATATTTTGAATGCATCATATAAAAATATTCAAAAATATTCAACATTTTTATTGCTAGTGATGGAAGAAAAATCTTTAGCCACTTTTAGAATAGATAGGTATTGACTTGAAATCATAAGCATATTAATAGTTTTTTAAGTAAAAAGATGGGTTAAAATGCTGAGGTGTAATATTTGTTCCAACATGCTACTATCACTATTAATGACTTAAAACATATGGTATTTCAGCAGTAAAAAATAACTAGTACCATCAACTTATTTGCATATAGAACTGTTACTTTATTTAATTTATTGTATAGAAGTGAGACTTGGATATTTGTTGATATAACATAAAGTCCATAAAAAAAATTAATTTGACAATGTTCCATAACATTTTTTTATAATTTAATAAAATGATCATAATACCAATCAATATATTATTCAAATTGTTGAATGTGATATCAAAGAGTTTATTATTGTAAAATTACATCTTTAAAAATGGATTGAAACATAAAATTAATGAATAATATAATACATCTTAAATAATATTTAGAGAACTTGAGCATAATTTACATCAGAATGATAAATCTCATTTGCTTTATAAAAGTGATTTCAAAGACATTCAAAAAATGCAATATTGTTAGTTTACATGGAGAAGATGTGATGAAAAATAGAATACATTGGAAAGCTGCAATTACCCATGATGTAGAAATATATTTAAAAGTTGTCTTCAGAAGTCAGAATTGCAAAATATCAAGCAGAATAATGGACTGGCTGTCAAGCATCGATGGTCAAGTGGTTAGTATAGCTGCTTTTCAAACAACTGGCCTGGATTCACTTCCCAGTCAACACATTTGACACATAAAAAAAATAATGGACAGGTTGTTTTAGTGTGGACATATTAATGATTTATATTGTGGATTGCAAAGCTAGGTCTAGTATATTATTATTAGATTCCTAATTCTAAATAAAATTATAATATATTAAAGTTCGCATTCAGAACATTCTCTAAGTATGTTTTCCTGAAAAATAAAGATGTCTTTATTTTATTTCTAGATGATATTGTAAAGATGTTTTTTTCTTTAAATTATGAATCAACTAATTATTTTATTAAAAAGAGGGACTTATAATTAGGATTTTCAATCCATATTTATCCTCCAGTCCATCTCAAACAACTGATACACTTGACCATATACATGTAAAAAGGATAAATTATCCCCAATATTGTAACAGTCAAAACACGTGTATCTCGTTAACATAGTGCAGAATTCGACCACCACACAGAACAGCAGCCCCATCGAGTAGCGAAGCCACCCGTGGTACCGAGTTCGAACATAGTTTATCGGTTCCACAATACAATCTACGGAATAACGCCTCTGATGCGACATAAGTAAACACTTCTTTAGGCACGGTGGTCAGGGAGATGCACGAGATTCATGGTTTTGTTTCCAAGTTGGCCAACAATCAAACGAATATTAATTAACATATATAATCGAGGAAATATATATAATGGGCATCGAACAAATGAAAACTTAATTACAGACGTATAGTTAAAATTATTTATTTACGTATTTAATAAAAAAAAACATTATTAATGTTATTAATCATATTTTATATTCAGAGTTTCAATAGCTAATTGGCAATTTTATTATATATAAAAATACATTTATTTATAAAGAGCATTCATTTATATGAAGGCGTAATCTAGCTACCTAAGGTTCTCGAGTGAGTATTTCTAATGCGTGCTGTAGGGAATTTATACTTTGCAATGCAAGAGTCATCAGTAGTGGCGGACATACATTTATTTAATAAAAATATTTATTTTACAACTAAGGGCAAACATTTATTTGAGAGTAGATGATGAAGATAATGCCGAGGCGGAGTGATATAGAGAATGATAAACTAAATAAAGGAACACGTGGTACGCTTTAGAAGGGCGATATAAAATGGCAGCACTGAAACTGCAATGCCGTGAATAAGTTTATAAGGGTTTCGGGTTGGTCTCTGCCTCGACCCGAAGAGGTAAGGTGTCACATGAGCATAACCAGGGACAAGCGGTCCATGTCGCAATTTGCCAGCTGGCTGCGTGACGGTCGTCAAGCCCTACGGGAACATTATCATGTCCACTTGTGTAGGACGACTGGGGTTAATTCAACCCTATAGAATCCGGAGTATTCACGGTGTGGAATAAGTCATCATGGCTTCAAAACGTAACACATGTATAAGATCTAAAAGATTATGGTAATATTTAACTAGATTTCAAACTCGGCCCCCCATTATCAATGTTGTCTAAAAGAAAATTGGTGACTCTCAAAGAAATGAAATTTCTGTAATTATTCATTTAAAATTAATAATAAAAAAATATCTAAAAGGGGAATTATTACAGCGAGTATGCCTGCTCTTACAAAGTAGTAGACCCTGCATTACAATAACTGATTCTTTGAATGTGTGTCGACTTATATGAAATTTAAGTTATTTATAAAGCAAATATTAATGACAATTTGACACGCATTCACTGTTCAAGCGATTATAGATTTAGCTTTAAAACTAAAACAATTATGAGAAGGTAATATTTCAATGATAATTATAAATAAAGTGTAGATTTAAGAAATACACACCTAAAAAGGATAGAGGGAGGTAAGCTAGATTATGCGAGAAATTTACAGATTACATTAATTCTCAAATTTTAGTTTCACAAAATTACAATTTTAACATTTTAGAAGTTAGACAAATAGTAGGAGATGAGCTATAGCTTATTATTACTAGAGTACTCTATAATTTGGAATACACACACAGGTACCTGTTTTATAAGATGTTTTCTTCCATTTGTTTAATAGTAGATTGTTTGTGATTAGCTGTTTTCTTTCTTGTCTTTGGCATTTTATTGATTTTAACAGCAGCGGCTTTCTTGTTTATTTCAGGCAGTAGATCATTATGGTGTTTTTACGATGGGCAATGTGAAGTTCGGCATACGGTGGACCATCTCCCGATGGAGAATAATCTCGGTGCTTACTCAGTCATACCTTGGCAATATCAATTTATTTTAAGATATTTTAGACTCTCCACTTGAGAGCAAAGCTAAAGTTCAAGTGAAAGTCTCCAGCAAGTCTAAGATGGCCTCCTTTTTTTATCTTGATCTTTTAATTTTTCTGTTGAGATATTTTTAGGTTTTATTTATCTTGCCCTCAGGATAATCAATGCTTTTGCTGGTTTTAATTAGAAAGAAATCTGCTGTGCTATTGTTTGTTTTGTTTTTTTTTTTTTACATTCGTTAATTACATTTTTTTGGAATTTTTCTATAATTAATTTATTATCTATCACTGACCGATGCTTTTAAATTTTCAAAGACAAAAGGGAATAAAATTATTTTAACTTTAATTAATTATTGCATCAGATTTTGTTAGAATTATTATTTAACGAAATTTAAACTAAGCAATAAATACGAACTTTATAAATTCAAAATAAATGATTAATATTACACAAAATTTATTTAACTAAAAGAAATCTAAATTATATTATTTTATCCGTATTTATTGCCTTTAATTTGAGATCGAAATGTGTGCATGTTTATGTTGAATTCTACATATATTTATACATTTTTAATATTGTTACACACACAACTCGATACCAAAAAGTTTAAATTTGGGTGGGATAGACCGGTCAGTGAGAGACGACAGAAAAAGGTGAAACTTAAGATTCGAATACGAATCTTACTGTTTCAATATATGTATTTCATGATGAACCAGCACTTATCAGTTGGGCCAGGTCACAATCTAACACACAAATATACAATCAGTACTCAATTTATATTAAGATATCAATTCCTTAAACTTTAATGGATAGACCTCAATGTTCTCACCCTTCCAACAATTAAATTATCTGGTATAATTTCAATTATTGAAATTAAGTCCACATGTATGGTATTCATACTGTTGTTTTAATTATATTCAATATTATTATTCCAGTGTGCTTAAGTTTTCTCCTTTATTTAGGCTACTCTTTTTATACAATCATGATTTTACTAATATTAATCATTTTAATAGTCTTCTATTGTAAAATTATATCATTAGTGGATTGGAATATGAATTTAATGAATAGTATAAGACTTTCTAAATAATATTTTATTGTACACTTGAACATAGTTTACTTCAGTGAGAAAAACCATTTACTTTATAAAAAATTACTTCAAAAACATTCTAAAGAAGTGCAATGTTGATTGCTTTCATTGAAAAGATATTAATTTAAGTATACTTTACTTATATGATATTTTTTAGAATTATTACATAGATTATGTAAATTATATAATTAAATATCTTGAAAAGGTCTCAATAGTGATGAAATCTGGTTCAATAAATATTAAAATTTAATTATCAATAGTTATTTATTTGAATCTTATTTAGATTTATTATTTAGTTTATTTTTTCCTATTTTTATGTGTAATCTGTAATTATCTATAAGCTGTTGTCATGCACAGAGATTATTGAATTATTATTATTATTGTTGCTATTTTTAATCTCTATCTTGATGTTGAAATGGTCAATATTCATTAGTGACTGGCCATTTCAGATGTATTTGTATATGTAATTAAATAGAACTATATGGTCTATTCTGAACTTGATGATTATGGATAATTCTAACAATGATCCATTTACTGATCAATGTTGCACTAGGAAAATATATTCTTTTAGTTTTATGATAATTAAATAGGAACATATTAGCATGGATAATGCATTAATGGACAACTTAACATCATTCATTTATCAATTTGGTAGATAATGGTGTATTAATTTTAGACAAGCCAAGTAGGATTATTTTTTATGCTTTTATTCTGGTACCTGTGTGTGTGTTTAAAATGCCAACAGTATTTTAAGATGATAAAGAAAAATTCATCAAAATTATTGTAGGTTGAAAAAAACTTTAAAATAAAAAATAATAGGATATTGTAAATATTTTAAATTGAGTAGAAATCATTTATTACTAATTATAGGCTTCTCAATGCAAAGAAGTGATAGATGGTATTTTCTAAAAATCTATCTAGTTTTATATATATTTTAAATATTTATATATATATTTAAGAATGATTATTAATGAATAAACTTAAAAACATCGCAAAAATTGAAGAACCATTCTATCTTGATCACTTTGTCAACAAAATGTTATTTATTTATAGCATGAGATAAGAGTGGTTTACAATAAATTGTATATATATATATATATATATATATATATATATATATATATATATATATATATATATATATATATATATATATATATATATATATATATATATATTTATATATATATATATATAATGTAATTTGTCAAAGTGATAATTTATATTGAAGGGAAAATGTATCCCAGATAAAATTAGCATTATTCACACACAAATATTGAAAACTTTTTCAAGAAGTATAATAACTATTCTTTCCTATTGCATTGCCAAATATATACCATATAATACTCAATTGTCCAAACACTTTACTACTTCTACAATGCATTATTTTCCATTCTTTTTTTAGAACTTACAGTTTCAATTGCCCCAGCAATCTTCTTCAGAACATTATATCTCCTAATCTCAAGTAATCAGTTGAATTAGTTGAGATCAGAAGATATAATGTTCTCAAGAAGATTGCTGGGGCAATCGAAACAATAAACTGTAGAAAAGGGTGAAAAATAAAGCATTGGAAAAATAGTAAAGTGTTTGGACAATTGAGTGTTATATGATAAATATTGAAATCATATTTACATTAATATTTGATGTTAACCAGCTAGTAATTGATTAATCACAATTCTTTTTTTTACTTTCTCAGTCTATAGAAAATTTATTAATTTTTGTCCATTAATAATGTCTTTGAACTTTTTTTATGTAAAGAATATAATGAACTGTGTAAGCATATACATATGATATTGAGTTAATTATTTTATAAGTTTTAAATTTTAAAAAAATCTGTAGAATGAAATACAATTTTATATTATAGCAAGAATATTAATTTTGTTATTTACTGATTTTAATAGATTTATAATAACAATTTATTACAAGAAAAGTTTCCTTATTTTTCTTTTTATTGTAACTAATACTTTCTTTATTCTGTTAATATATAGCAAATTATTCTGTTAAAATACAGCAAAAAATCAACATTTAACCTTTGCATATCTAATTTGCTGAAAAATAAAAAATTGTTATTGGTCATCATGATTATTTCAAAGGAAAAAGACCACTGATCATTTTTTGGATTAAGTGGGTTCATAAAAATTAATTTATTTTAAAAGTGTATATCTTCAAGTTGCCAAATTATAGCATGTTGTTAATGGCTAACTAAAATAGGATTCTAAAAGACTAATTTCTAGTAAAAAGAAAATTTATTATGATTGTTCAAAATTACAACATATGCTAGAATAAGTATTTTTTTAAATCCATTGAGAAAAAAGATTACATACACAACAAGATAGGATAATAATATATGAAATCGCATGAATAATGAACCCAATTACAATATTTTAAAAGAAAAGAATGTCAACAAAATATCTGCAATCTAGTACTAAATTCGTGTAAACAACAAAAATATGCAAGCATCAACTATTTTGATAAAATAATAAATTAGCTATACATCAGTCTGCAATAACAAAGAAATAATATGAATCAAGAGAATTTTGTTTCTATTGATTTACTAAAAGTGAAAGGATTATTTAAAAAAGTACAATTCACATTTCCAATGAAATAGTCAAATATTGCTTCATCTTTAATATAGAAATGAAGTATAAAAATAAACTTATTGAAGTAAATAGTTCAATCATAGCTGTTTGAATTAGAATTCTAGGATTCCATTTGATATTTCAAGGACATATATATCAATCAAGAAATTGTATCAAAAATAATAGCATTACATTTTAGTAGTAAAGAAAAATTGATTTTTTTTTAGCTATTGTCTTGTATAAAATAAATCTATAATGTAATATGATTATATTTACATAATTACAATATTAAAAATCAAATATATTATTGTGTTTTATATTTCTCAGATAAAAATCAAAGAATATGTATGTAAGAGTTAGATATTATATCATATGGGTTTTTGTATGAATTGAATAGTAACTAAAATAATATCTCTGAACCATTACCTGATCTATGTGCATAAGTTATAATTTTTATTTAAATTATTATCACTATTATTAGTGTAGCATTTGTTATTTGTTAAATAAATAACATCATTATGTAATCTCTAATCCTTTAAATTGGAATTATAGAATTACTTTCATGATTTTTTTGTTTTATTTAAAATATTAATTAAATTTATTGTTTTAAAATTTCTGTTAATAAAGGAACTTGGGTTTAGTCTCTTACTTTGTTTGCTTATACTATGAGTGCTTTCTGACCTCTTCTATTTCAAATAGTAATATAGTATTTTCTTTTAGATACAGTATCTTGTTTATAAGATTATATTTTATATTGCTTGCCAATTGAGAGTATCATGGATAGATCATTAAATGTATGATGTTTGACATCATCATCTGGTCAGAAATAATATAATAATCACAGTTTATGTGTAATATAGTTTGCAATTGGAACTTAATAGCAGCAAATCACTAAAACATATGTTAAAAACTCATAACACTAAATGTGTTTTGGATTCAACTTATAATTTGAAAAAATAGCATTAATAATTCATAATTATGTGTGGTGATTTTAAATCTTATATAATAAGGATGTATGTAATTTGACTTTGGAGTAATTATATCCTAATGAACACTCACGATGTGACACTTTCTCCTTCTTTCCTTTTTTATTTGAATTTATTATAACCATACCTACTAATGGTTGTGCTTTTATTATTTATTTGTTCTACAAATCTTATTAACTTAATATGCTATCATAAATGGCTTGGATACTTATTCAATTATAAATTTAGATTAGCATTATGGATAAGGTCATTGATTTTGATATTTCGATCAAGAGTTTAAATTATGAGGGATACTTCCTTGCCTAGAATCTTATGTTTAGTGTGTGGGAATGGAGTATATAGTTTTAGATTATAATTATTACATAAAACATTTATTTGAAATACCAATAGAATTGGCAAACTATCAATTTAAACTAGTAAAATACATGCATTATAATGTTTTAATCTTTTGAAATTGTATTCTAATATATACAGGTAGATACACACACTTCTATTTTAATAATAATTCTCATTTGATAAAAATTATATCAGTGTACCATACTTACATCGCTTGTAATTGACCGTAAAAACCTTAAATACAAAATTACTTCCTATTTGCTGAAATATATATTTCTCATTACATAATATGAAACTTATGCTTATTTTCTTTCCAAAAGATTCTAACTCAATTAGAAGTAATTTTTTAACAATAGATATATAGCACGTATTCATTTACCATTTCAATAATTGCCTCAACTATTCTTTTATAAAATGTAAATCAAATAAAATCAAAGTTATTTTTATATATAAATAAATAATAATAAAAGAAAAATGTTTTAAATGTTAAGATTTTTTCTTCTCTTTCCTAATATTATTTATAGTTATACATTTTGTGTTTGTCAAGGCGTATATGCATTAAACATCATATGACCATCACCTCTTATGCTTGTGTATAACTGTCGTTAAAAACAGGCAAAACTCACTATACGTATGCCACACACAGCAAGCTAGAGTAATAAATGGATGCCAGAAGGCTTGTGCATAAAATCCCCATCTAGTGACTACTCATCCAATATCCCCAGACTAGTTTCTGGCTTGTGGCCTTCGTCAGTGAGGAACCTTGGATCTGAGAGCACTGCACCTACATTTTATGCACAACCCTTTTGGCATCCATTTATTACTTTAGCTTGCTATGTGTGACATACGTATAGTGAGTTTTGCCTGTTTTAACGTATATGCATTCTGAAAAATTGAGTGAAAAAGATTAAAAAAGACATCTATTTTTTATATTATCATTATAACCTATACATGCAAAGGGCCCCATAAATCCAGAAACATTTCTAACAAATCTTACTCAATATGACTATCATTATTTTCAATACACAAATTTTAAATATTTTACTCGCTCAACCAACACATAGTTAAAGTTATTAGGCGAAATGGTATATTACATGTTTTACTGATTTTTTCTAATAATAACTGAAGCAGATTTTATACTTAAAAAAGTAGGCAATACTTTCTCCCAAAGTTGTTATAAACAACGGATAAAGTCAGATATCATTGAAATAATATACTTTTTTTTTTCCATTTATCACTAATCAAACTGACCTTTAAATTCATAATAAATCGATAGAGTTTTATTTTGCATATAAACTAACTTTAGGCACTTTTATGACTTTCTTTTTATGTTCAACATCTATATTAAGAATAGCAATTTACTGTAAATATTCTATTTCAAAACCATCCATTGTAAGCTTGAATAATCACTGGATATTAATGTAATATGAAAAATACGGCCATTGGCTTTAATTAATGTATATCAATCTTTCCAAAAGATCAAAAGAACCTATAATAAATGTATATTTGAAGTTAAGAAAAAGGCAGTTATTGTTGTGATGTCATACTTGTATAATTATTCCATAAAGTTAAGTTATAATTTAAAATTTAATACGTTTAAAATTGCAGATTATTACTTTGTATAATATAGAAGAAGTTAGTCACTGGAAATATGGATGCAAACACAATGCTTTTTTAAAAAAAATTAGATATATATTAATGGAAAAGGGACATAATATTTTTTCAGTTATATTTCTTTTTTGTATTTTTCTTTTATGAATGCTGTTAATACTTTACAACGTATCAAATCGTAACTAGGGTAGCATATTTCATCCCAATCCTATATATCTTGTTTTGTTAAAATTTGGCTAAAGTTTACTAAAATTCGACAAATACTTAGTTGTTTTTTTTTTGTGTGTTTTTTATGTTTTTACTTTTAAAAACAACTATTCTTTTTTTTTACTTTTTTCTCCCCGTTTATATTACCAAGTAAATACATATTTAGTATCATTAATTTTGTTCTTAGAAATATAATTTATTTTTTTAATTATTCTATTTATTTAAAAAGGCATACATGTATTATAGATCATGGCTAGAAATCAATCTGATGATGTGAATATAATTATACCATATAGTATTTAATATATAGGGTATATGAGCACAAACTTTCACACAATCTACTATTCCCCACACTATCTCATAACACTGATACACTTGAACACATATATGTTGATAAGATAAATTATCACCAATATACGTATTTCATGCTAAACCAGAAAACATCAGTTGGTCCAGATTACCATCTCTACACATATATGCTGTAAGTGCTCAGATATATATTAAGATAGACAATCCTCATACTTTAATGGACAGGCTTCAATCTACTCCACATTCCAACTCTTCAACCATCTATCCAATTGAAAATCTGATGATGGAATGCTCCAAGGTCACTTTGGGGTCGAGATTCTTGACACACCCATGTTAACCTAAAATCATTATGACCCCTCATGTACAGGACATAATCCATTTAATAAAATATACAAGGAATATAGTATTTAGTGATCAAACAAGCTTAAAAAAGCATGGTTCAAAAGTAAAGATAAAAAATGAATTCCTGTTACTAGCATTGTAATAAATATCATAAAGGCAAATCAAGATTTGTAATACATGATCTTATTATTATTTTGCGTTAATTTAAAATTACATTGCTTTTAGTAGTAATGTTATTTGTATTTATTGCTGATACTCGCACCCAAAGTAAACCTAGATATGGATTAAAAACAATAAAATACCCATTGTTATTTAGCCATATCAATAATGAAAATTTATTATTAAAGATTAAAATTTTAAATCTTATTTATTTTTATAGGTAAATATTTTAAATCCTAGGATAACTTTAGATTTGGTTTACGTAATGTGTAAACTTAGATTGAATACGCTAGCCAAATATAAGTAGACTTAATGATTTATTTACAAATACACAGCTATTCTTAAGTTTATCATAATGATTATCAATTTAGTAAAAGTTAAGTTAATGTTTAGTTGGACACTATCAGGTTAAAGTCGTTATTTTATCCGTTACAATATATATAGATGTAATTATTATAAAGATTCCTAAATTTTATTGATGATGTAATAAAATATTTGTGTAATATTTTATACGCACATTAACAATTTCAAAACCTTTTTTATTTATTTGCAATCAACTGCTAACTTTAAAATGTAGAATAAAATATATGAATAATATATGTGTTTTGTATTTAATACTTGCTATACTGTACATATGTTTATTATGCACATATATTCTTTCTTTAATTTTGGTAAGTCCCAAGATCAAATCCAGGCATTTCTAAAACTTAAAAATGTTTTAAGTTCTAATTAGGCTTAGAATATTTTTTTCAGAAAACAGCAACAATCAGCTAAGTTAATTATCCAATATTGATTAGGAAATGAAAGCCAGCTTTCTTTTTATTTAAAGAACAAAAAACTTCTCAAACATTCACCAGAATTCTGCAAAATCTGATAAATAACGTCATTTTTGTGTCATTTTTTTCGATGTTTCTATATAAAACCTGTCAGAGAAATCTTTGCCCATAGAAGACTATTTAAACAGTGTTTCTACTATTACCTTTATATTTTAAAGTAATGCAATGTAGTTGTATATATATTCAGGATATCATTTATTTCCTTGAATGTTACTTACATTTTTTTTTAAATAAATAAATAAATAAGCATAATTATTTGGGTGAATCTTAAAACCTCAAGAAGATATGAGAGATTACAAAATATTTTAACTTTTCAGGCAACAATCTCTTCTAATGCTTGCTCAATTGTAGTCAAAACGTTAAATTAAGATGATTATGATTTTTTTTGAATAATCATTTTCTGTTAGAAAGTGAAATTATGATTCCACTCTACTTGATTAATATATATTTTAAAGTTTACTTTAAAATATTCTATTGCACTTTTCCTTGTTTATGTATTTTAATTGTATAAGAGCTTATTGACTTTTTCTTCCTCATTATTTTTTAATATATTATAACTAATTACATTAACCACCATAATTTGCAGTAGAATATTAAGTAGATTATTTTAATAAAAATCAATGCCTTGAGTCTAAATGTGGTGTCAATTTCTTTATTTCATGTCTAGTTATGCCATAATTTTGTATTTTTGTATCTAAAGCCATGAGATGTAACAGTGAGAGATGTTTCCACACAAATTTCTTTATAATACAATTACATAACTTTTGCCCAGAAGCAAAACTCTCCATACAGTAGCACCATTCAGTGCAAGCCAGAGTAATCAATGGATGCAAGAAGGTTTGTGCGTAAAATCCCTATTTAGTGCCTACTCATACAATATCTCCAGACTAGTTTCTATCTGTGGCTTTCAGAAATGAGAAAGAGATCTGATACAATTGCACCTAGATCTTAAAGATATAATACAACTTCCCACAGCCATTTTTTACTTTATTAGCTGACTATAAAGGTTTGTCCAAAATAAAAACCCAATGATGTTTTCAATTCAAGCTCATTAACTTGTATAGTTATATAGATCTGAACGCAGTTCAGCTTCCCTATTTTTTGGTGTCTGGTTCTTTAATAACCACAGTCCCATAATCCTATTGGGCAAGATTGGTATTAAATCACTAAATGTCTCATGATTAACATTATTTATGCTTACACAAGTTGTTTACACAGGGATAAACCTCTCCTTACAGCAGCACCACTCAGTGCAAGACAGAGTAATCAATGGAAGCAGGAAATTTTTCATATAAAATCCTTATCTATAATTAGATAATAAGATAAAAGGTGTTTGCTGGAAAGTTGCATTAGATCCAAAGATCTAGGTGCAGTCATCTCAGATCCAAGGCTCATGACTGATGAAAGCTACAAGCTAGAAACTAGCCAGGAGATATTGGATGAATAGGCACTAGATAGGGATTTTATGCACAAACCTTTCTACATTCATTGATTATTCTGGCTTGCACTGAATGGTGCTTCTGTATGGGGAGTTTTGTTTCTATGTAAACAGCTTGTGTAAGCATAAAAATGATGATCATGTGATGTTTAGTGGTTTTGTATATAACTTTTGTTGTGATTGTTGATATGAATTTGATTATTTAGAGTTTATTGCAGCTATATACTATAGTTGACTTGTACCTGGTATATTCATAATAAACTCCTTCCAGATATGCATAAAACTTTAGTCATGTCTTATTCAGTTTAAAATGTTGAACTGACCTTTATTTTCAATATTTTCTAACAGTAGTGTTTAAAATACAATACAACAAGTTCACAGTTTATGCATCTTTTACTTTCATTGTACTACTATATGCATTATTATGAATGTAAAAAATGTATTAATGGCTAGGGTATCAGGGGTTATTGGTATCATAAAAAATGGAAGTCAATGCTTGTGCAATGGCATGAAAAAGTGAATAAATATGTTGACTTCTATTTTTGTATGGTCAATGTTACCAGTTACAATAATAAAAGCAAAAAAAGAATTAAATATATGAATTTCTTATCAGCTTTAAGATCTGTTCACATGACTCATGACCCTAGCGTACCAATACATAATCCATCTGAAAACTTGAAAGCATGCATAATTTTGTACTTAAAGAGTTAAACCTAAAAATCAAATTGGGTAAATATCTGAAAAAAAAATTGTTTCACATATCCATATATATCTTAGGCACTTACATTCCCTTAACATATTTGAAGCATATTTAACCATAGGTTTTGATAAGGTCATGGCAATTTCAATATTTACTTGGTTTATTCATATTTTGCTTTATTAAAAAGTATTTCCCCCAAATGTATATTTATGTATATGCTATAGGCTTCATCTTTCTCTTAAATATATTTATGAATAACTCTGTAAATTTTATTTCTAGTAGGCCTATAATTTCAATGTATTATTGGCGACTACCGGTTTAAAATAGCATTTGCCGCTTGATTTTGCCCCGTTCAAATATTCATGTTGCCTACTACATGATATATCCAATTCAATCAATACGAAGTTATTAACAATTTTACTTAATGACAAAATAATATTTTCCATTATTGTTAATTAATCAGACATCATATGCAAAAACAAAATGCGTTTTTGAACCCAGCACAATAAATTAGTAAAACCTATCATTTTGGTTTTTACTGCAGAAACATGTTTTTATTTGGAGGCTAATGCTACTAATGATTTGTGATTTGTAATGAAATTTTCTGTTAAAATATTTTTTTTTTTTAGTTTGGATATATGTTTAATACACACACACACACGTATCTATGGTTATAAATATATTTGCATATGGATGTGCAACTCTCCTATATGTATATATTGTTTCCGTCGGTTTAAGTTAATAATGTTGAAATCTTTTTTACCATTGTTATGAAGTATTGGATAAAATTTTAGTATATATAAAATCATAAAAGTTAAGCTGAATTTGAATAATTAATTAATGTCGTTGTTATTAATACTCTGCGCAATCAAATTATTTTTAGATTGAAAATGCACACATTACTAAATATTTTAGAATAAATAACAAATATTGCTATTTAAAATTAATACACGTCAATGATTTTAAAAGATATCTTATATATCGTTTAATAATCCCTAACACAAAGAACATTTTAAGAGGAAATGTCTGGAAATGACATTAATTAATTAATCAACAAGCTTTAATTGTGTTTGTAATGAACGATAAAGTTGAATGATCTTTTCACTTAAAAAGAACATATTTAGGTTAGCAAAGCAATGAGTAATATATTAAGTTACATTAACACATTTAAAAAAAGAAGACGATATATATATATACACATTTGGGCCATAACTCATCCAGTTAATCATTCAACATTGTTATATATATATAATAACAATTTGATATATAAATGTCAAATTTTTGCCACTCATGGATTAATGGAGTGAAGATTGTAATATATGTAATAAATTAAAAGATATAAAACACATTAAAACAAACACATTATCTTCATTGTACAAAATAACCTACTCATTTTTAGTACTTTTGCATTATTATATTTTAGTTTTGAATACTGATAGTAGTATGTTTATTATATGTATATTATAAAATATGGAGCTAAAGGATGTATATAAAAGTATAGAAATAATCAACATCAACAATTTTCTTTTAATTGAAAAAAAGCAGAGTGCCTACAGATCAACAAAAGAGTAACTATAATAAATATACGCAATACTGATAATATCAGCAGTAAATAATCGCCAATAGTAGTTCTTTGTGACTAAATTTGAAAAATTCATACTATAAGACCTTAGACAAATCATCATCAAACCAATGCCAAGGTTGGATCATAGTACTACAAAAGAACAATCATCAATAATTTTGTTACATGTACATGCCTAAGTACTAAAATAACTATAAAAGTAAGCTCATATAAAAAATGCTGGGATTATCGTCAATGCTTAGGTCATCCACCATGCATATATGGGTCATAAATAAATTAATGAGCAACAGTTTGACATATTAATGGAGTGAAATGTGTGGGTCTATAAAAGAGGCATTAGTTATATCATTGCTGTCTACATATTTCTAAGGAGAATTATATAAAAATCCAGATGCCAATAGGTCATATACATTTAGTGTGGAGCTAACTTGAGATCACAAGGTTCCTGGTGATTGTATGTATAAACAAGAGAAAATACACTTAATTTATTTTAGTATTAAATAACTTTAGGGTAATAACTTATAATAATCATTAATCCTAATACTTTTCATTATATTCTATAAAGTGTAATATTAATAAGCCAATAAGTGAGTATTCATTTATATAGTTTATGGATTCATTTTATAAAGTGAAGAAATTGAATTTGCATTTTTCATCCTCTACTGAGATATTTTGTGAACCTTTTTTTCAAACTTTACAATTCACATTTTTTTTCTAATATTTTAATTTTAAAAAAGTGCTTAAGATGTCAGGTCAATCAAAAAAGTGGTAATTTTAAAGTATGGTAAGATCAGCAATGAAGAACACTTACTGTATTCTTGGAGATCTTGAAGTTTGCAAGATGATTTTAAGAATATATTATGATTGCCTATAAATTTGATTTTTTAACAAGTTTATGATTCTTTTTTGTATAGTAATTATGTGATAATTATTAGAAATTAAAAATATATATTATTACATATTTATTTTCTACAGAAATGTTTTATGTTTGAATATAAAACCTTATATTCTTCGGAATAATGCTATTATGGAGATGATGACCATGAGAAATATAACTAAATGTTGTCACTAACAGATTGTTATAACATTTAGTGATATCATAAAAATTACAAAAAAATTAAAAAAAATTAAAGCATCAATTGATTGATTTACTAGATATTATAAGTAATTCATTCAGATTTTTAAAACAAACATCAAACAAAGATTTTGTTCATTTTGCACATTGAATCTGCTTTTCCTGAAATTTGCTGATGAAATTACACTTTGTTTTGATAAAAATCTAATTTTTAAAATAATTCTAAAAATTAAATGTGTTTTTTTTAAGTTTATTTAATTTCTAAACAAAAATATCTATCAAATAGCATCAAATTTATTATATTCAGATAAATAATAATGATTTAATATTAAAATGGAAATTTAAAGCTTAAATTAAAGCAAGTGAAATAAAAAATATCTGTCACAAGACAGGAGAGTTAATATATTTATTAATTAATTAAAATTGATAATTTTAAAAAAATTGAAAGATTTGATTCAAATAAATCACTCTGATTTTGACTTACAGATATCAGATATTATTTTTATACATTCAAAAAAATCTATACATGACACATTATTTAAATTGTAATTTACAAATATATAAATTAAGTTCTAATAAAAATCACAGATATAAACATATACATCCATTTGATAATACATTATTAATTATTAATTTTGTTAATTCTACAGATCAATTATTATATTTTAACAATATATGAATTATTCAATGTTATATATATATATATATATATATATATATTTATAACATTATATATATATATATATATATAACATTATAAATAATAAATACAATGGTAATTAACTATTATACACAGACTTTCAATCTGCAGAAGTATTTTTGGTTAATTCCTTAACCCTTTTCAACTACTGTTAAATGAGGTGGCATTGAGGAAGATTAAGGAATTAACCAAAAGTACTGCAGATTGAAGGACTGGGTATAATAAGTAGTTATCATTATGCTTATTATTTTTATTGTTATTACAATAGTTTTTAATTAAAAGACATTTTATTTATATTATATAGATATTGTAACTTCATGGTTGGATTTGTTAAGTTATCTTTTATCAATCCATGAACTAAAATTTTAAATTTTAATCAACTCTAAATTTAATTATTTAAATATATTGTTTAAATCAGTGGTGGGATCTAATGGCTATTAATTTTATTGGATGAGAATAGGGAAACTCAGTAAATAAATCTCTCTTAAGATAGTAAATAATCAAAATGTTCAACATAAATGTCAGCTCTCTGCCAGGTTGTGTGGGCATGCTCACATATGATTTGACAGATAAATCAATCTCAATATTTATGGTATAATACTTTAAATAAAACCATGCAATTACTTTAATGTTTTCACTGTTAAATAATAGTTTATAAACAAACTTAAGATTGAAATTATTTTTAAACTAAATAATATAATTATTGAGTATTTTTTATAGTATTCTAAAAGAGTTCAAATGATTATAATCAAGATTTAAAGGAGGAGATTTGCTAATTTTAGGCAAATATCTCTACTGGTGATAGAGAAACTGATTGAATGGTCCATTTATGAATAGCCCCTTGGCTAAAAGTTTATAAATTTGCTAGTAAAATCTTGGAGAGGGGGATTATTTTTAAATGAACATGGAGAGCTTTTCTGACTGTCAAAGAAAGCTATCTATTATTTAAAGTATATCAATTATTTAAAATGTATTATTTTCTATAGTGAAAAGTATGAATTTTTCTATTGTCATTAATTAATAAAGCATGGAGTAAATTTTAAAGCACCCTTCATCCACAATAATGCATTATGATCACCAACTGACAATTTGAAAACTGGAGTTCATGAACAACACTAAAATTACAGCAAGAAAATGGCTACCTAAGTTAAGTTAAGCAGCAAGCAATTCAACAAGCTCATAAGCATTAATTTTCATAAATTATCTTACAATTGTTTTATATATAACAGCCACAAATATGTAACAAATGTTACTAAAATGAATTTGAAATTGTAAAAGAAAGTAGTTTTGGAAGTTTCCCTAATAACAGAAAATTACAAGCAAACTATATTAAAAATTATACCTGATTTTAATTGCTAAATAATTCTCCTGGTTCACTTATGAAATACTTTATTAAAATGGATTGCTATTTTAACCTAAAAGTATATGCCATTAATTTCTACTTAACATTATAGAATTTATAGAATATGCAGAAAATAATTAAATTATTTTATTATGTTTAAAATTACTAATAATAATAACTCATACCAATCTAAGTTTCATTAATTATGAATGAATAGATTATTAACATTAGAATTCTCAGAAGTACTTTTTCTGAAATTCTTAATATTAAATGTCATAAATTACCTCAAGTTTATAGAAAAAAACACTACATGATTTACTTAACTGTAGTGGAATTGTTATGGTTATTAAATGAAACAGTATTATCTGACAATATTATCTCACAGTCCACACTAATTTCAAATTGGTAATTCGTTATATTAAAAATTTTGTGAATTTTAAAAGTCCAATAGCATATTTATTAGATAGCTGGATTATACCTTAAAATTAAATAATTATAAATAGTAATAATCTTTTTAAAATCAATGTTATTTTCTGCATTGCATTTTCTTCCAATTTAAAAGCTGTTAAAAGTTAAAAGAAGAAAAAAAAAGAGAAATTGTAATTAGTTAATGATTTCGATAATTCCTCTATGGTCAGTAATAGTTGATTAATAAATGTTTATTTAAATCTCCAGAATATTATGATTCTAATAAAGTATTAGAGATGGATATTAAGGATATTTGTAATAAATAATAAAATTTATAATGATGATATTACTGGAAGATAATCTTCTACACTTATTGTGTATTCGAAATTAAAAGCAGAAGTTGATGTCTTTCTATAATTCAATTGGTGTATTCACAGGAAGAAATAGTTTAATCGCCATATTTATGGAGAAAAAAAATGCAGTGAGAAATGTAAAGTAATTATGATATTATTAATTAAGAAACAAACAATATTACAAGACCTTCAAAATAATTCTGCAGTTTAAATTGTTACATCCAAGTTTTCCTTTCTTCATAAAAGAAATACGAAATCTTATTTAATAATATTATTTATTTATTGTGTGTTTTATTACAATCTTATGTGTATTTAATATTCATAGGTGTTCAGCAGTCAACTTGCTCTTAAAACAAAAGGGATCCGAAGTAACATTTATATTTGAGTGTATATTTTTATTAAAACTGATCACAAAGAAGATAAAATAATTAAAATAAAATTTTAAACTTTATTATGTCTTTTTTTTGTTATTGTCTGCTTGGTAAAGCTGCAATTATCAAATTATCACAGAAGATAAAATTCACTTTTGATTGAATCTAGACATATTTAATAGTCATAAAGGCAAAACTCTCCATACAGTAGTGGCACCCTATGCCAAACAGAGTAATCAATGGATGCCAGAAGGCTTGTGCATAAAATCCCTATCTAGTGCCTACTCATCCAATATCCCCAGATTAGTTTCTGGCTTGTGGCCATCATAAGTGAGGAGCCTTGGATCTGAGAGCACTGCGCCTAGATCTTAGCATCTAATGCAACCCTCCAGCAGCCACCTTTTAACTCTACTTTACTACAAAACTATGAGAATGAAATTAAAAACATTGTTAATATCTTCAATCTAAGCTCAATAGCTTATATAGTCATATGGGTCTGAACTCAATTCAGCACCCATACATTTTGGTGTCTTTGGCTCTTAAACAACCATAGCCACCACTATCCTATTAGGCAGGATTGGTGTTAAACCACTAAACATCACATGATCACCATCTTACTAGCACATAATTGTTGTAAACAAAGGCTCCTCACTGATGATGGCCACAAGCCAGAAACTAGTCTGGGGATATTGGATGAGTAGGCACTAGATAGGGATTTTATGCACAAGCCTTCTGGCATCCATTGATTACTCTGTTTGGCACAGAGTAACACTACTGTATGGAGAGTTTTGCCTTTGTTTACAACAATTATGTGCTAGTATAGAGATGGTGATCATGTGATGTCATACTTATAAATATATTACCTATGGTATTAAATTCCACCCCATTAATTCTTGATGGTTTAATATTTAGTGACAATAAAACCATCCTTGAGAAGGTATGAAATAGATCTTTGAACTGTGTGAGCATTACACAAATAATGATACCATATAATAATGCTTCTGTTAAGAATTAATTTATAAAACTATATTATTGTACCAGTTTATTATTGGTTCAAAATGGTATCAAAGGTACATAATGTATTTATTGTTTGCTACCCTTAGTTAAGTATTAACTAAACTAAAATTTTCAGTCATGTTATAGAATAGTATTATAATAGAATATTAGGGAACCAAATGTAGATTTACAATGGTACTGATTCATTTTAGGCAGATCTGAATTATATTACTTAGTTCAACATACTAGATAAATAGAATTAGGAAGTTACACGAATCTTTTTACAATAATGAAGTAAGCATAATTATCGATGCTTTACTTTAAAATGCCTAGTATTAAATAGCATTAGCCTACCATTCACTAAATAATATCCTTGTGATTATCATACTTATATTTTAATTTAGTAATTTAATAACCCTATGCATGGTAAATAAAATTTAATAAACAGGCAAAACTCACTATACACAAGCATAAGAGTGGTAGTCAGGTAATGTTTATTGGCTTAAAATTTAATAAATTTGTAATAAACTAGAAAGATATGAATTAAAAGAATAAGTGTAAATAATAATATTATGAAACTTAATGATGTATTATAATTTTGATTTTTGATTTAAGAAGATATTCTTATGTTAGTATAGGAGTCACTTTCCTTTTGATAAATTTGATAATATATATATATATGGCAGAGACTATAAATAGTCAAATTAAGAGTCATAGATCAATTAATAGATCACATGACCCTATCTCTTAAGCTTGTAAGTTATAAACAGTGAGGATTGCCAATTCCTCTACAAGCTTTATGATAAATGCTTAGCCAGAGCCAGCACTTAAAATATCTCTGTCAGGAACCCCTCCCCAAACCCCTGACCATGGTTTCGTGCTTTGGCACTCCTCAGAGAGGTGTCAGGGTAGGTTCAGACACTAGATCTAAAAATACAAACCCAAAGCTAAGCACTTAGCTAAAAGTTATCTATTGAGTGGAAAATCTGAAATTTTCAGACATCTACATGTCTTCAAACCCAGCTATCCAACTCAAATAGCTATATGGGGCTGATAGATCTTCAGCCATACCATATATTAGTAGTCATAGCAATATAAAATTGCATAAGACTTTTGGCAGAGACTATAAATAATCAAAATAAGAGTCATAGATCAATTAATAGATCACATGACCCTATCTCTTAAGCTTATAAGTTATAAACAGTGAGGATTGCCAATTCCTCTACAAGCTTTATGATAAATGCTTAGCCAGAGCCAGAGACTATTTATAGTCTCTGCCAAAAGTCTTATGAAATTTTATATTGCTATGACTACTAATATATGGTATGGCTGAAGATCTATCAGCCCCATATAGCTATTTGAGTTGGATAGCTGGGTTTGAAGACATGTAGATGTCTGAAAATTTCAGATTTTCCACTCAATAGATAACTTTTAGCTAAGTGCTTAGCTTTGGGTTGATATTTTTAGATCTAGTGTCTGAACCTACCCTGACACCTCTCTGAGGAGTTCCAAAGCACGAAACCATGGTCAGGGGTTTGGGGAGAGGTTCCTGACAGAGATATTTTAAGTGCTGGCTCTGGCTAAGCATTTGTCATAAAGCTTGTAGAGGAATTGGCAATCCTCACTGTTTATAACTTACAAGCTTAAGAGGTAGGGTCATGTGATCTATTAATTGATCTATGACTCTTATTTTGACTATTTATAGTCTCTGCCAAAAGTCTTATGCAATTTTATATTGCTATGACTACTAATATATGGTATGGCTGAAGATCTATCAGCCCCATATAGCTATTTGAGTTGGATAGCTGGGTTTGAAGACATGTAGATGTCTGAAAATTTCAGATTTTCCACTCAATAGATAACTTTTAGCTAAGTGCTTAGCTTTGGGTTGGTATTTTTAGATCTAGTGTCTGAACCTACCCTGACACCTCTCCGAGGAGTGCCAAAGCACGAAACCATGGTCAGGGGTTTGGGGAGGGGTTCATGGCAGAGATATTTTAAGTGCTGGCTCTGGATAAGCATTTATCATAAAGCTTGTAGAGGAATTGGCAATCCTCACTGTTTAAAATATATATATATGTTTTGAATGTATAAATATTAATATAAATAAAATTTGTTTTGAAATTTAGTAAGTTGTCAGTAACCTTATTGCTAAACACTATCCATATTATTATTATTATTGTTATCACCATTGTCATCACTCAATATTATTAATTTTATTATATGTTCAGCATATCATTAATACATTTTACTAAACTCTTATATTTAGAGCTTGTTGGAATTATGCAGAGATGCTACTTTAAAGTAATATTCTAAAAAGTAAATATTTGATCCTAAAGAATAATATTCCAATAAATTATAAGATATAATTATTCACTGAGCTTAGTAATACTGATCAAAGAAATCAAATTTAAATTATTCTTAGATGATATTATTGTTCTGTTATTATTATTGTAATTGTGATCAAAATATTTTAAGATTATCTAATGGTTAACATGATTGCTATGTTTATTTTATTATTATGGATTTGTTGAGTTATTAGAAAGTTTAGAGTTTGTCTAAAGGAGTTAGACATCCTTTAGTAATTCCCCTTATGTAATATTATTTATTTTAATCCTCTATATTTGGATAGCCATAAAATCCCTCTCACTGATCCAGATATACACTATGAAATTGTTAAATTCTAAAATCATATAAACCATGAGAAATTACTGATTAATAATTTTAAAATTTGTTTTGCTTGTCAGACTCATTTCTTAAGTCATTTTGTATACATTACCTTGGCCTTTTATCTTTATTCTTATTTTTCCCATTGATTAATTAAAATCCCAAAGATTTAAACTCTTTTCTTTAATTATTTAAACTTAGAACCCCTTGCTTTTGTTTTAGTAGCATCAGATTAGTATCTCAGGATCCCATTTACAATCACCAACATTGTTGTAACAATTAATCCATTTCTTTATTTTCCATTAGGTCCATCATCATCATCTTATTTTATTAGACTAGCATAATTTATTCATTCTTCATTGATCCCTATTTCATTGCAAAATTAACTATTCATTAAATTAACACATTCCCTTTCTCTTCTTCTCATTCTTGGGTCTATTCATTATTCATGTACATTTGTTAACTATTATTTGCTCTTCATTACCCTTTTTAATCTTCTATATCTTAATTCATTTATCATTCATTTCATTCTGCTAATTCCATCATCATTTCCTAGACAGATATTTTCCTGATTATTAATAATCCCCTATAATTGCAAATTAAACACATATCTCTTAATATTATTATCTTTCATGTATTGAAAGTTAACTTAATTCATATGCTTTATGTAATGATAGAATGTAAGAGATTTAGGGACAATATACTGTAATGTCTTTAGTATTGTAACTTCTCCTATTGTGCTCTACTCATATGCTCACACTCATCAAAGCCAGCCTGTTCAGTTCTTATATTCATGTTTACTCTGTTTTATCTTATTCATACTTTCTTATATGTCCTGTTATCATGCTAATATGATTGAACTACGGGTATTATGAGTCATGGGGTTTACAATATATAATATGCACCACTGTGCTAGTTCTAATATAAAAATAATATATTTCAATATTTAATATTAACTTACTTTTAAAATTATTTTTAATAGTATATTATATATATTTGATTTACAAACTGAATTTTTATTTATCTTTATCATAAAAACCATGTTTATCTATTTCATTATATATTTATATATGACAACTGATGAGTGCTGGTTTAGCATGAAATACATATACTGATGATTATTTATCTTTTCTACATGTGTGTGGTCATGTGTATCAGCTGTATGAGATAGTGTGGATAGTTGAAGGGTGTTTAAAAATCTGAGTTCAAATCCCTATAATTACAATTAAAGCTCCCAGGTTTGTGAAGAGTGCCTGGTTTTCAAATATTTATATGACATAAGAGAAAATATACAAGAATTTTTATCACCTAGTGAAATATATATTAAAGTGATTATAGTTTTGTTAAAATGTTATCTTAGAAGTAAATATCATTACATGAAATAAATATTGAAATGATTGTACTTTATTTAAAATGTAATAAAAATCATTACCAAATAAAAAATATCCATTGACAAAAGAAATTTAATTAATGTGAATTATAATTAAACTTACAAAGTTGAAATGGAACTAATTGGACTGAGAATAAACTTGCCACCTGGAATGTGCCCACTGGCTGAAATACTCCAGAAATAACAAAAGAAGTAAAAAGAAAAAAGCTGAGGCAAAACAAGAAATTTCTTTTTCTTCATTGGAAAACCAGCAAAAGCTTTGGAAAAAATGAGCAGTAAACCTATTTTCCTAGGATCCCAACACCTGTAGATCACCAAGCCAACTAGGGACTTTGAAACAGATTACCCTAATTTTTTTATGTTTTAGGATACTTCAAGGGCAGTAGTAAAAATCTACTTGCTATTATCTATGTATCTAGTATGTTATATAATACTAGACAGTAAATCGATAATTACTGATCAATTTATTAATTCTGATTGTGTATATATAATGCTAGTCCATAATTAAATGAATACTGTTCATTATTAACTGGATGATGTAAATATTCTATAATTAAATAGTGTAATTGTAAGCATTTTGAGATACTGGTTTATTATGTCCTCCATTATCCTATTGACAATTAGTTGTATTCTTACTCCTAAATAAAATAGAGTTTTCTTATAAAGGAATTAGGAGCTAAGAACATTGGACCTAAAGATCTTTAAATTTATGTCTAAATTTCAATGATCAGTTTATTTTTATTTTTTCCTAAACATTTTTTTTCATTAGCTGACTAATTTTTCAATTCATTCAAAACTTGTTTACTTTTAAAAGAAATTAACACTATATATATTAAATACCCTTCCTTTTGGGTAATAAACAGAAATAAATTTTTGTTAAAAATAGAATTATTGTTTAAAATAAGATATCAATATTAGTAAATATTTTACTCACTAGTGAATTTTTTCCTTCTATGCCTTATTTAAATATAAAAAGATCAGTAATATCATAAGAAGGGATATATAATTAGCTTAAAAATCATATAACATTAGCTTTTCAAATAGATTATCTGATTTACTCATTCTGGTTAACAAATATATAAATTCTAGAAATTCCTAACCCAGTTTAGCTTCAATAATTCCAAACTTCAGATACACCAAATGGTATCTGTTACACACATAATAGGCTATAAGATATCCCAGAGAAACCAACCCATTATGTTTTTGTGGGATCTTAAAATTAATTAATATAGAGACCAGTAACAATTACTTCTTTCTAATAGGTATTATGAAATTTATAAATAGAATATTAAATAAGTCTTTTTTCTTTTTAATTAATCAGATAAGTCTTTTTTTTTCTTTTTAATTAATCAGAAAAAAAAACAATATTTACAATTGGTTTGTTTTTTAATTTTCATTAATTAAAATCAAAAAGTTCTTGAATTAAAAAAAAATCATTTCTAATCTCTAAGTGAAAACATATTAGAATTGTCTATATAATTATTTGTGCATCAAAAATATATCCTTGTTTTAGACAAAAATAGTATTCCTTTATTACCTTATATCAAAATCAGAAATAAGGCAAATAAATTATAATAAATAATAAAAATCATAAACAACATCTATATAAATATATATAAATAGCTGGGTTTTTTTTGTTTTTTTATTAAGGAAAATACACATACAATTACAATATAAATTTTGTTGGTATACATTTGTTTGGATTTGTTACACTTATTATAACAATCATTAGCAAATAATTTTCCAATTAGAAAATATACCCGTTTGATATTAGTTATTATTATGACAAATTAATTTCATGATCAGACCAAGAAGCTCATCATTCAAACTTAGTCTATAATTATTGTGTGCTAGTTTTATATCAGAACAACTGGCTCTTCATTTAGTGACTTAGCCAGTGATCATTGTGCAGTCCATATTTTGATTGGCATTGATCCTTTGTCATTCTCTATCTAACTGGACCATTTTTTATTCTTGAATTAATTTTTAATTAGTATGCCTGAGGATAGGTTCTTCATCCAGTGACCTAAGTTGCCCCCAAGTGTACCCAAAGAGCTTTTCCAGTGTTAATAAGTGATCCCTGAGCATAGTCCTTCGAATAAAATTTTTTATACGTGCCATGGTTTTTTACATCCTTGCTTAAAAACAAAATAATTTCTAGTTAACCACATGGCATAAAGCAGGAACATTACCATTCTAATTGCAGCAAAGACACCACTCTTTATAGCATCCTGGTTTCTTAAAATTTTCATGTTATCTGGCAGTACTCTGGTTATGATATTTTATCTAGCAGGACTCAAAAATGGAAAAGCAATAAAAATATGTCCAATAGTTTTATCCGCCACTTTACATAAGCTACGTAATGGTTCTACTTTTGAGAAATTTTTATGATTTACCTAAAAATGACTCATTAGCATGGCTTTCAAATTAAATTTTATAATAAAATCAATATGTTTGGCTTTCAAGTAGCAAAATTTTAGTTTCCTGATTAGTAATTTGGTAGATAAATCAAGCTCAGTAGTTAATTCAGTAATGTTTGCATGCATGTATTGTAAACTTCCTAGTAACTGCTAGTGTTGTCAATAATTGATGATGTAACTTTGAAGAATTTGTTGGCATATGCTAGCAGCTCCATGGCCCACTTATTTTGTATGGTTGGCAGCATGCCAGCAGGTTCAATCTCATCCTGTAATGAGTTCAATGGCAATCTTGCATTCATTGCCTTAAACATTGATAGGGATTTCTGAATAAAAAAGTTGTTGAGATCATGCAACCAGAGCCCATTCAGGTCTTTTGGTCTCTGAATCTTGGCTAAACTGATGGTTACTGTTTTCCTCTCCACAAAATGCCAGTGCAGACTGAGTTTATTGCATTATGAAAGGACTTGGTTGGTTTAAAAAGTGGCATGAAATAATTAATTCATGGAAACACCAACATGTTAATCAGTGCTGCCTTACCTGGAAGTGATAAGTAGATCTCTGAGAGAGCATTTGCAATCTTTTTGGTTTTTTCTAGAATGCTGTTTTGCAGTGTGACCTGGAGAGCACCATGGAAAATCCAAGAAAGTTTTGAGGTTGCCCCGAAAATCTTGAAGAAATTGCTGTTGCCCGATGGATCTTCCAGGTAGCAGATTTCTCAGAGTTTATTCTTAACCCATATCTTTCAGTCTATTCACCCAGCAGTGTATGTAGTTTGGGCAAGTATTTATGTGGGGGGAGGAAGACTATAAATAGCTGTTGTGTGTGATTTTTATTACTTATAAAAGAACAGAATAATGGATTTCATTAATTTTTGAAGTTAAAAAAAATAATAGTATTAAATAGAGCATTTTTAATATTTAATTTTAAATAATGAATAATGTTTCAAAAATATTATTATTTAATTAATTAAAATTATTTTAAATAATTATATATGTAAATTTTGTCTGTGTTAATTACTATTTTTAAATTTTTTTAAATATTTATGTACATACACTATCAAGATTATACATTAACCAATGTTATTACAATGAGACTAATCTACTTTAGAAATTATTTCGTTACACATACATATGCAAATACCAAATGCAAATATTTCAGATTTATGCCCCAACAAGTTCTCATAATGATGAAGTCGTAGAAGAATTTTATAGGGATGTACAAAAGGCTTTTGATCAGAGTAAACAACATTTAAAATTGTTATGGAAGCCTTAAATCTGGAATTAGTAAACGAATGAAAGATGAAAGTACTGTGGGTAATTTTGGTTATGGTAATAGAAATGAAAGAGAGCATAGACTTGTGGAGTTTGTAGAAAAAGAAAAACTTTATATTATGAAATCTTTTTTGAGAAAAATGTTAAAAGGAAATGGACCTGGAAGCATCCTAATGAAGGTACAGCAGAATTGGATTATATTTTGACTAACAGAAAATACATATTTCAAGATTGTAATGTTGTTAATAAATTTATCACAGGAAGTGATCATTGATTAATAAAATGTGAGATATGTGTTAATGCAAAACTAGAGAGACAAAAATTATTAAGAAAAACAATATGTACAGTAGATATTCCTAATCTTCAAAAACATTCTAATGAATTTAAATTAAAACTTACAAATTGGTTTCAAGTATTAATAAATTTTGAACATGATTCAGATTTGAATCAAATTAACATGAAAAATAACTGATATACTTTTAAAAATTGAAACAAAGATAGCTGGTAGAAAAAAGCAGCAATTGAACAATAAAATTTTTTACTGAGACTAGAGAATTTATGAAGCAAAGAATGAATATGAAGATATACAAAAATGATGCATTAAGAAGGATTGAATATCTCCAATTTTGAATAATGGTGTGGAAAAGAGTTGAAAATGATATAAGGTAGTATAACTGTGAATTAACAATGAAAGCTGTAGAAGAGAATAAAAGTCTCAAGAGTGTAAAACAGCATTTTGGTTTTGGTAGAAAATTTATATCTACAGTAAGAAAAAAAGATGGAATTATTATTAAAAAGAGAGATGACATCATGAAAAAGGTAGAAGACTTTTATCAAGAATTATAGTAATAAAGAACAAGTACCTCCTATGTTTATTATATTTTTCAAATTGCCCAGAATTTTAAATGAAAAAGTGAGACATGCAATTAAATTTATTAAGAAAGGAAAGGCTCCAGGTAATGATCAAATTATAATTGGTATATTAAAAGAAGCACATAAAGAAACAGAATTTTTTTTGCAAAGTTATATACCAAATGACTAAATGGTCAAGATGTACCAGATGATTGGAAAAATGCAGTATTAATATTAACAATTAAAAAAGATGATAAAGAAGATATT
Source organism: Epiperipatus broadwayi (assembly GCA_028023455.1). Classification (NCBI taxonomy): domain Eukaryota; kingdom Metazoa; phylum Onychophora; class Udeonychophora; order Euonychophora; family Peripatidae; genus Epiperipatus; species Epiperipatus broadwayi. The sequence continues at coordinate 257,836 of JAQFVV010000127.1, read as the reverse complement.
AGGAATTACAGACCTATTACTCTTTTATCAGTTTTACACAAAAATTTTACCAAGACAATTACAATTCATCTACAGAGGACATTGAATTTCCACCAACCAAGAGAATAAGCTGAATTTAAAAGTGGTTTTAATACAGTAGATCATATCTAGATATTGAGAGAAGTTATAGAAATAACAAATGAATATGAGTTGCCATTGGATCATTAAGGTATAAATCCAGGACTTTGTCATATTTTAAAGAATATTTATAAAAATATAACAGCAAAAATTAGTTTACTTAATGATACTAGGAAAATCAACATAGAGAAGGGTGTAAAACAGGGTGACTCCATATTTCCAAAACTTTTTACAGCAGTGCTGCAAGAAGTATTTGCAAATTAAAATGGGAAGCTAAAGGAGTGAAAGTAAATGGAGATTATTTAAATCATGTAGATTTTGAAGATCATATAGTTGTTTTTGCAAATAATGCTTTAGAGCTGCAGGAAATGTTGCAGTAGTTATCAGATGAAAGTAGGAAAGGAGGACTAAAGATAAATGCTAAAAAGACTAAAATAATGTTTAATGGATTTTCTCAAAATATGAAAATAAAGATCGATTAAGATGAGTTAGAAGAAGTTAACAGCTATAAATACCTTGGTCAAAGTATTAATACAGATGGAAACATAATGGATGAAATTAATTATAGAATTAAACTTGGTTGAAATGCTTTTGGTAGAAATAACTTGATACTAAAAGGAAATATGCCTATGTATTTGAAAAGAAATGCTTTTAATAAATGTGTTTTACCAGTTCTTACTTATGGATCTGAGACTTGGACACTTAATAAAAAAGCAATACAGAGACTTCACACCACTCAAAGAAGTATGGAGAGATGCATATTGGGAGTAACAAGAAGAGATTAAAAATGCAATATATGGGTAAAAGAAGAAAAACAGGTCTTACTGACCTCAATGAAAAAATTAAAAAATTGAAGTGGAGTTGGGTTGGACATGTTGCTAGAATTAGATGATAATTGATGGACAATTGAAATATTAAACTGGATTTCAAGAGATTTAAAAGACAAAAAAAGACCACATGTGAGATGGATAGATGAAATAAGAAAGTGTGCAGGGATGATGTGGAGAAGAGAAGCTAAAGATCAGAAAAAAATGGATTGAACTTGGAGAGACCTTCATCTTGCAGTGGATTGATAATAAAATCTTATTAAACTCACACAACACTAACATTCCCACATGAATGACCTATTTTCCATAATTTATGTTTATTCACACAATTATATTACTTATTTAATACATTGTATTTTATATTATTAAATATGACATTAATTTTTCTTTTTTTCAAATGGTTTTACTTTATTTTTGCTATCATCAGAAAAGTATCATAGTCTTATAGGTGCTGATCTCCTAATTAGTTTTACAATATGATGGTTAAACAGAAGCTAAATGTTATTTATGTTTTAAAGAATTCCAGTTTAACAATTGCATCTAAAATTGTTTTATCAAGAAATAAATAAACAATGCAAATAATTTTTTAAGTTATAATGATGAAAAACTTCTAGAATAAATGAAATATCAAATAGATAATTTAAAAACTCATATTTATTTTGCCACAGATGATACAAATTAAATTTGCTAAAAACTTTTGTATTTTTAAGAACAAGCAATTTTTAATTTCCAAATTACTATATAAATTTCAATAATCTAACATATTCTTATCTTAAAGATTTTCATCTTTATAATGTGTCTGTACAACACACTTACAACCTTAGTGTGAATTGACCCTGATTAAAATTCAAAAAGTTCTAGGTTGGGTTAGGATTATTCTTTGATAAGACTGGATAATAATAAATCCAGAAACCATCTAATATTGGTCCTAAAAGGAGATGAAAAAATGCACAAATTCTTATCATTCTGCAATTAGTAACTTATTTCAACTTTTTCTTTTATGAAGGGTTGTTTGAAAATCTTTTGCTTTACAGTTAGTAAATATTTAAAAACTAAGTGTTTCTCTTTTCTTATTTTAATCTTTCATTTAGAAAGTCATGTATACACCTTATACTCAATCATCTTCATAAACATTGTATCTCATGTCTGCTATTTCTTAAGCCAGATTATTAGGTTTATTTGTAATTTATTGTAACAATATAAAGTTCTCCAAGCACTATATCACAATAATTGATTTTACTTACTATTAGTTAGATACTGCCACAGTTTTTCTATTTTATATTTTTACTACATCTTCTATTAGAATTAAACATTTTATTCCTACTAAAATACTCTACAGCAGTTAGTACTTTAATATACCATGATTAATTATATAATGCACAATTATATTAAACAATCTTGTGTCCATTGCTGAACCAATTCATTTTGATAATGTTAGGAGTAAAAAGTTTTATTTAATAGTCTTTTTGTTTATCTGCTATCAGTAATAGAACTAGATGTTAACATATATGAAAATTACATTAATATATATGTTAATACATTGTACAGGCTTAAACCTGCATTTATATATATAATATATCTGGGATTCGAACTCAGACTTTTACATGACCCACCACTCTCAGTGCCATCTCATATTGCTGACCCACCTGATCACATACATGTTAAAAAGATAAATAATCACCAATATACATATTTCATGCTAAACCAGCAATCATCAGTTAGTCTAGATTACTATCCTCACACATATATACAATCAGTGCTCAGCTTTATATTAAGATAGCCAATCTTTATACTTTAGTGGACAGGCTTCAAACTACTCCAACTCACAACTCTTCAGCCCCCCCCCCATTTCATTGAAAATCTGATGATGTTATGTTCAAAGCCTGTATTAGTACCAAGGTTGTCATCCTACCCATGTTGACATATTAGTCATTCTGACCCCCCATGTCAACCTTGGCACTAATATGGGCTTTAAACATTCCATCATCAGATTTTCAATGAAATGGAAGGCTGAAGAGTTGTGAGTTGGAGTAGTTTGAAGTCTGTCCATTAAAGTATGAAGATTGGCTATCTTAATATAAAGCTGAGCACTGATTGTATATATGTGTGAGGATAGTAATCTAGACTAACTGATTATTGCTGGTTTAGCATGAAATACTATTATTGGTGATTATTTATTTTTTCACCATATATGTGATCAGGTGGGTCAGCAATATGAGATGGCACTGAGAGTGGTGGGTCATTGAAAGTCTGAGTTCGAATCCCATAAATGTATATGATAATTGATAATAATGATTAAAAATTGATATTTAAGATGATTAATTAGGCAAAGGACAATTAAGGTCAAAAGAAATAACAATTTACCACCATCTGAAATAACTGCTGTTTGCCATCTTTTTACAACAATTTATTCAGCATCTTAATTTTAGAACTACATCATATATTTTAATAAGGTCTTATATTACTTAAATAATAGTAATTAAAATTACTGCTTTTAGCTTATTTAAAAAAAAAAAAAACACGTTCTTCCTTCTTTTAAAATAGATAAACGTTGTGTGAAACGTTTATGATTATTTTTATTCCGGCCAAGAATCTATAAAATTTAGTCTTATATGTCAATATAAAGTAAATAAAAAAAATTCTGAATGTCTTCACTCAAGTATATATTTTTTAAATATATTCCCAGTGATCCATATTATTTAGATTATCTTTGATTATCGTCAGTAAATTTCTTTTCTTTTCAATCTCTCGCTCTTTCTTCATAATTCTGTTTTGAAAAATAATTTTGAAAAATTTCGTTCAAGCATATTATAAAAAATAATTTACATATTTTATTTTTAAAAATTAGATACTTATTATAATTATCATAGATATATCGTTATTATGATTGCTCGTAAATTTTTTAAAACTAAATGGGTAATTTGGGTATATTTTATGTTAAATTTTCTGTCGGTGCTTAAACAATAAGACTCTTTAATTAAATGTTTTACACTATTTATTTTTGCATTTCCTATTTAATAACATACCATAAAAGAATAAAGCTTTTATAATATCATTAATATGCTCTTATTATTATAATGATTTGGATTTAAAGCCAGATTATGCAAAATATAAACATTCATCAACCCCTAATCAGGCATATCATTTTTCTTTCAGTTACCAGATCCATAATTAATCTAGTTTTCTTACCATTATTTGTCAATATAATGGTATAAGGATGCTTGAAAGTCTGAGTTCAAATTCCTTATACTTATTAACTAAAGAATAAAATAAAACTGAAACTGATTGCAATCTGTATCAGTCAACAATTGACAGATCTGATAACGATCTTTAAAAAAAATCTGATGACTATTACCTTTTCTTTTTACTGTTTCCTTAAGATAAGTTAATTGAAAATCTTTTGTTTTGAAGTGAGCTATTTACATGTTATTACGTCTAACTTATACACATTAAAATGAATGCAGCTTAAAAATGACACCTATTGGAAAAGAGTAAACTGAACAATGTGTAATATCAGATACTCAACATAAAAACTATTTATATATATAAATTTTGTCTGGCATTATTAATACTGAAATTACACATAGTATAATTAATTATATATTTTTTCATAAGTCTTATTATCTTATAAAAAGAGACAGAAAACTTAACTAGTTAATATTCAATCTATTAGAATAAATAATCTAAGCACTGTGTACCAGTTATTTACGTACATCACTGTTATTTTCTGATTTTACTAAAAGTTATTTCACTGCTAATTTTTATTAGGAAAAAAAGATTTGGAATGTGTCAAGTTAATTCATAAAGTTATGTTTCATTTCAATTTTTAAAAAGTCCCATATTTTGAAGATATTTAGGTATGAAATAGATACATATGAGTATATGCCTACATATCATAATACTGAAATTTATTCAGTATCACATAATGATGTCCTAGTTCTGGGGAGAAATAATATTTGATGATGAGGTAATTGTTAGTTTTTATACATATACATGTGCAACTAGCAATTAATTACTCAAAACTAGTCATTAAACTTGAATGAAGTTTGAGCAATCAAATTTTAAACATATAAACATTAAAATATTATGAGAATTTTCTATGTAATAATATACATAAAATATTCAACATAAGCTGAGTTTCAGTTCTGGGCTATGAGTTCTAAAATCTCATACTTCACTTACTATACTAAATTTATTTTAATTATCATGCAGAAAATTCACATTATATGTTTAGTTTGGGTAATTATAATATAAAAATATTTAATAAAATCTTAAAAGTAATAATATAGAACTCTTATTATTAAATCTTTATATTTAATAAATGTAGTGGGTGGAGCTAATCAGTAAATGTTTATTCTTTTGATTACTAATCTATAAAGAATCTATCTGTACTAATATAAAAGTGAGCATATATTTTAAACAATTTATATTATTATTAAAAATAAATTTAAAATAAGAGTGTAAATGTATTCAAAACTATACTTATTCAAATTAACATTATTAAATATTTCTAGTTTTAGGTTGAGAGACATCATTTCTAAAGTACATTAGGCAATTGAAAAGTCTAAACAATATTTTTAAAAATCTATATCTGTTTTATTGATTGATATAATATAAGTGATTATAATACATTATGGAATATATTTAATATACCAAAACATTTCACAGTCATTATAAATATATATAGTTTTAAACAATTGAATTGTAAAATCAATGGTATTTTATTATCAATGTAAATAAAGACAAAGAAAGCTTTAAATAGCCCATTATAAGACAATGCCCCTTCTCCCAGTTATTAAAAAATAGGCTTGCTAATTACTAAGGAAAGGAATGCAAGCTTTTTATCATTGTTTTACTTTAACTTAAAAATAGCTAAGTACGCATTTGTCAACCAGTATTGAATGGCCTTCTTAGGTTACTTATGTGTTAGCTACCAAATAAAACAATCCTAAGTTTGTTTGAAACCTGAAAAAACTTCATTGTTGTTATAACAATAATAATATGTTTAACACAATTCTATTACCAATACACCAATAATAAATCCAACAATCCTGAACATAGAATTTGATAAGACAAAAAATGGATGTTTGCAAACTATTAGTTTTTGATTATTTAAGTAAATTTTAGTTTAGTTAAATTTTTTCACAATTAATTTAATGATCCCTGAACTAGTTATTTGATATCACTTTGTATTTTGTATTGAAATAAATTGTTTATTTTTGTTTATTTAAAGTCTTATCAAGAGATATATGTAATAGATATTAATATGTAATCAATAGGACCTTTAATGTGCAAAGCAACTAATTTAGCTTAATATATATATATATATATATATATAATAATTTAGCTTAATATATATATATATATATATATAAAATACAGTACTATATTTATATATTGTCACTGAATTAGATATGTAAACATAATCAATTTATTAGACAACTATACATTTTCATCATACATTTATTTTCATCTAATCGATTTTGTTCAAAATTGAACCTTGTCAAGATGTTACATTAGATGAAAATAAATGTATGATTAAAATATATAGTTGTCTATTAAGTTGATTATGTTTGCATATTCAATTCAGTGAGAAAGTATATAAGAAAGTCAACATAATAGTTTTAAAAGAAATAACTATCAAGTGATATATATATATGAAAAGAAAGTTACTGTTAACACTAACTGAAATAATTATAGAAAATATATATATATAATGTTTTTGAGATGAGTTTGTAAAATGGTGTTTATCTTACAGTCACAATTTTTGTAAAAATGAAAGCAAAAATTTGAAATTAGGTTGTATATATATATAAAAGCATTTTCTAACTCGTATTTTCTCATTACGGAAAGACAATAATGACCTATATTATTGGAAAACTTCCTAACTAAATTTATTAAAATTCATGTGTGCTTTTGAAACATTAGTTTTATATAGTTTTTCAGACTAGAGACTACATTTAGTTTTTATTTCTGTAGTTTTATTTTAATTAATAAGTCTTTTCATTGTCCTTCTAGTTTGTTTTTCTGCTTTATGAGAGCTTTCAAAATATTTTTTTGCAGGCATAGTATTTTTAAAAATATGACCAATTGTTATTTCTTTTATATTGTTTTTAGAGTTAACTTTTTCTGTATAATAGTCACATTTATTATTGATCTTGTTTTTATTTATATTTTAAATAACGCCAAAATCGAGTTTGAATCCTGGTTCATCCCATGGATGTCATTTCTCTTGAATAGTTTTCAGGCTCTTTAATGGATTATTCATTCTTGTTATAATGGATTTTAACATTCTTATTGCTGATCTTCCATTTTTTAATTATCAAAATAAAACAATTTCAATTATGTTTGGGCTTCACTGTTTATCCAAGTAATTAATTCAACACGTGCGTGATCTGCATAGTCAAGGAGGCATCTGAGTGAATATCAATATATTCAGTGGTAAAATATCAGATCAGTGGTGATTTGAACACTTGTGCATAAACGTAAAAGTGGGTATTGATTTCTGTATTTTATAATTGTAATGATGGTTTATTTTTAATGCGGTTCTATCAGTCATAGCTTAAGTAAATATAAAGTTAAAAGAACTTATAAAGAAAAGGGAATGAAATGTGCTACGTGCTACTAATGCTCTAACAACGTCATATAAGTACTACTTAATCTGACCCACTGAAACAGAATGTGTGATTGTATTTTTATTAGGTGTGCGGTATTATAATATTGGTCGAATACTTAAATTCAAAATAAAACAAGAGTTAAAAAATTAGAATTATAACTGAATTAAGATTTTCTATTTTAGCGTGATATATATCATTAAATAGATTTTATTTTTAAAAAATAAGAAAACTTTCTTTCCTTGAAAACTACTAATTTCAAGATTCATTTTATTTTATGCATTTATTAGAAAGTTAAATCTATCCTAACCGGTTATGTTATTATCTAATATTCTAAAGTATTTTAATACCCATTATTCCAAAACAAATGCAACTTGCCGCTTGGGTACAATTTCACGCTAAGAATTTAATAAGAGATCTATTTCAATATAGATTTAATCAAGAAGATATTTTCTTATAGCAATGAAATTTAAAACATTAAATATATTTTTATTAATATTTATTTTCGGCGTAAAATTTAAATATATTTTATCTCAAGCGGATGATGCAGCGACTAATGCTACAGCGGCGGGTAGTGTACCAAGTGTTCCGGCCTCAGTCCCAACGACCAGGCCAACAAGACCTACATCACAAACAAGACCAACGAGTAGGCCTTCAGGATCAAGTGGAAGCAATAGTGGTAGTAGTAATAGTAACAATAACAACAACAATAATAATAATCAAGAACCAGGAGAGACTGACGTTGCAGAGGAACTAGTCCAAAATGTTCGATTACCAAGACAAGTTGTACCGGTTCATTACCGCCTTGAAATTGAACCTACATTTGAACCTGATTTTAAATTTAAAGGACGAGTTGAGATCGAAATTGCTTGTAATGATTCAACTACTGCGATTATACTTCATGCAAAAGGATTAGATATAGAAGAAACCAATTTTACGGTAACACTTAAAAAAGATCCCAAAACAATAGTGCCCATGGCAAAGTGGGGTCTAACAGAGCTAAATGATTTTATTGCCATTACTTTAACTGAGTCTTTAATAAGAGGAGAGAATTATGTATTGGGAATAACTTTTTCCGGCGTGCTTGGAGACGATCTTACGGGATTTTTTCGAAATACATACCGCGATGGCAATAATCAAAGCACGTAAGTAATTGTATTTATTTGATATTGTTTGTTTCTTGTAATTGACTTTATATTTATTATTAACTATGAAAGGAGAGTATATATATATATGCGTGTTTGTGTGCGTGCGAGATTCTTAGCTAATTGTTAGACTGACTTTTATAAATCCTTCTAATCGTAACTATATACATTATAGAATACAGAATTAGACGTTACGACTTGCACGCTTCATTAATATCTTCTGCACATCCGCTTTTTTATGCTAAGTAATAATTTCGTGGAAAAATCAATGATTATTGCAAAACTCTATATTTTTAACCTTTGCTTAATATTACAGAATATTGACCTGCACTTTTGTTATTTCTAAAATGATTAAAAAAGTAGGGGTTTGTTTTTGTTTATTCAAATATAAATATAGACAAAAGGTAGAACATCATATAAATATTCCACTGCTGAACGCAGTCTCTCATCAATAGCTCCTGCCCCCAATATATGAACAATTTTTATTCCTATTAGAGTTTGTGGCTATAAATGAATAAGTGCTGGCTACAGAATTGACTTCAAACTGGGTCTTTGAAAAAAAATCTTAATCTTAAAAAATGTCCACTTATATATATTAAGTACAATGATGTAAGGCTTCATTATTACCAATCGTTATCAATTCACTACAGAATAAAAGTCTCAAGTATAAAACCACCCATTTTTTTTGTCTTTCAACTAATCACATGTGTTTGTTTTTATATCTTACAATCAATTATAATTAAGATTAAAATTTTAGGGCTTAATATATTGTCATTGTCTATTTAATCCTTATTTAGCATCATAATTTTTTCAGTGATATCAGTGATATATTGTTGTTTTTACATATATACTCTGTTTCACTCCTTTATTATTAATCCCAACATTAGGAATTCTAATATCATAAATACATGCTTACAGGGCAAAAATACATTAATTAAAATTTTTCATAATCAAAACTATTAAATCCAAATTTAATTCTATAAATTATGTTTTTATATGAAAAGTGTTAAAAATTTATCCAAAGTATTTATATTTCTTATTTATATTTTTAAATCTATTATTACCAGTCTTATTTTATCTTTGTTTGAAATACCAATTAACATTTATTTCATATTTCAGTATTCATCAAAAACAAACCCTATTTTTATATTCAAGTTCTGATCATCTTGAAAGCTTTAGTAATCAATAGATGTTAGATGGAATTGCTTATTAAATTCTTATCCAGTACTGTGGTTTTATCGGTCAGAAGTTCTGGACCTATATTTAGTGAAACAGAATCTTACAATTTTAATGCATCTTTTATCTAGAACAATCTTTTACTCTTTTTGTTTTGACTATCAAGCTTCCAGATAAAAAAAATCTTGGATTCAAAATATTAAGATTTATTTGAATAGTTATACATAGATCTGACATTAGTTTTGTATATATATATATTTTAATATGTTCAGTTTTATTATAATTGTATGTAAAACATTAGGATTTTTTTTAGGCTGGTAGTATGTATAGTTAATAAGGAAAGAGTGAATGGTAATTTAGATTTAAAAAAATCAGGTATAAAATACTTTTTTGATAAAGATGATAAACCAAAAACTAGCATAGGAATAAAAATAAAAAAAAGATTTGATAAGGATATAATAAGCATAATCATCTAGCCTTGGTTGAATCTCAAACTATAATAGATGATAGAACTGAAATACTATAAAGTTTTCTTCTAAGAAGCACTGTTTAAACTGATGATAATATTTTTTTTAATCAGTGTTTATAAATAATCTTAATTTCTGCCTTTTATCTGCTAGTTACTGCAATATACACTTTTGAAGCCCTTTTTGCAAAATAATATCATCTGCAAAATTCAGATGTTTCAATTAATCTCCATTTCCATTTTATTTTAATCTGTAAAATATTTTGAGAAAGTAAATATTTTGTAATCCAATAAATATCAATCTTACTATTGTTTTCTGGTATATCCTTATTATTTAAAATCTTTGTGCTTAATTTTATAATTTTTTCCACTTGCTTTTATATTACATATCCAAAATAATTCCACTATTTTTTTAAGTTTTTTCATTCTTTATAGATTTACTGTGTGTTCCATTTCTTTATTTAAAGATGCTACATTTTAAATAATGTTGTCTGTTACTACTTGATAATTCTGTACAATAGTAATTTTTACTTTTTAGTGCTGAAACAATTTTTATTTTGATACCATGATGTTATTTTATAATTTAGAGACTTTATTCATTTCTATAACTGTGTTATACATTATACTGTTATACATTCCTATGTTATCATAATTCCTCTTCCTACTAATTTTATAAAATTCAACTTATTTAAATATTTTCTTATTTGTAATTTTTTCAGTGAATTGCTTTGTTTGCAAAAAATATGATGAATTGTTGTCTTTTTAGATTTGCATAGTAATTTCTAGAGGGAAATCTATTATTTTTTATTTAATAATATATAAGTAATTAGATTATTTATAAATAATAAAACTATTGATTACATCAAATTATATATCTCTACACATTATTTGTATATTGTTCTAAATGTTATAAAACAGTGGTATAATGTTAGACTCTAAAGCTCACAATCCTTGGATAGTAATTCAAGTTTGCCATTTCCGGTGCTCGAATTTTATATGAAATTTCATGTGAACTCCTGAACCATAAGCTATTCAACTGTTTTTATTTATATATTTTAAATTATTGACTTTATTTGTTTATTTTTCTAGAATATTGCATGATTTTTAATCCATTAAGTTAATTGAAAAAGGGTTAAGGAATATAGTCATTGCTCATTCTATTTCCAAATTTATTTTAAGATTTTGCAACCATGTTATAAACCAGTATTTCTAAGATCCTTCTCTAGAATGAAAATTTTTTAGATTTAAATTCAAAACATTTGCATTTAGTGTTTTTTATTATATTGAATATCTAATCTGGATGTTTTATATGATATATTATCATTGTCTCAATCTTTTTTTTCATCTTTTATTTATAACAAACCCTAGTTCATTTTTTTTTCATATGTCAAAGCATCGGCCAGGAAGCAAACCTGAAACAACTGTCGGCAAGCAACTGCTTGCAAGGTGGCTGTGCTGATCTCTCGGCTATCAATGCTTGACAAATCCTACTTCATTTGTATTTACTTTCTATATTTCAAATCAATTGTTTCTTTATCTTGTTTTCTGAATTCCAGTATTGTCCCATTTAATATTTTTTATTCTTACACTTCTACAAAAATCTACATTTGTAACAGCAAAATATGATTAATTTTTATTTGCAGCCTAAGTTATAACTCAACAATTCTTTTTGACTTTTGATTTCACTGTCAGTAACAACTTTACAACTTTTAAGATGTGAGAGACATAATTTGTGTTCGTCTATCATAACTTTAAATATAAAAAAAAAAATATCATTTACATACATAAACATATACATATTCTGTTCATAAACATATCTAGTTATTAATCATTTCATAAAAAAAGCTATGCTGTTTTCTTGGCTTTAAACTCAGACAAAATAGCCAGAAAACTCACAAGTTCATGATCACTAGTGAGCAGTGGACCCATGTTCATTTACATTATAAGAAGTAGCATGATAATAGCAGCCACAACAAGACTGTATGATATAAAATGGCATCAGAGGAACATCTTTCATTTTATGTTTTCTGTTTAGAAATCTTTAACAAGAAGATAAAAAAAAATAAAAAGTTTGGAGAAGGTAGTTTAATTTGGTATATAAGTTCTGTTGTTTTACCAAATAACTAATGATAATGATGATGAATTTATAATCTATACAAAAAAATTGTAATTAAAATCTTGTTAGATAGTGTTTTAAATAAGAAATGAACTATTTTATACTTCTACTTAACATAAATACACATTTTTCAAAAGTCTTATTTTCCAACTATCCCCCCCCCTCCAGTGTTTAATAAAATATATTTCAATCATTTTGTCCAAATATTTTTAACAGCAGTAATGTCTCATAAGTTCAACAACATCTATTCCAATCTGATATGGTTTGAATAAAAGCATATGTACATTATATGACATAATGGATCTGAATAACGATAAACAGAAAAAATATTATGGCTCAAAAAAATTTAAAAACCAATTTCTATCTGATTTTAAGTGTAATGCAAAAAAATAAGTTGAAAGTATACAAAAACTCCATTACCTTTGCAGTTGGCAATAATGATGAGAAATTCCTTTTTTACTGCCTCACTATAAGTAATTGTTATTGAAGAGCTTTTTTCCAGAATATATATATATCTAACAAATTTTTCCAGAATATATATATATCTTATATATATATATATATATAATATATATATATATAACAAATTAGTAGAAATAAATAATTATAAACAAAAAATATAATACAAGACATAAAATCATTTGTAAGATTATTCCATTGATCCATTAATCTTTGATGAGATCAGCTTATCAAAACTCAGGACAAACATAAAAATACAATAATTAAAAATATAAAGGCATATCATTAGCTTAAACAGCAAAACTCAGAATTTTTGTGTGTATAATAGTGAGTCAATGCAAGCATATATGCACCAGCAATTTTATACATTAATTTATAATAAAAAGTGTAATAAAAATATGCTATTATAATCAAAGAAGTCATTGTGGAATAATAATAATAATAATAATAATAATAATAATAATAATGATAATAATAATAATAATAATAATAATAATAATAATAATAATAACATCAATAATAATAATAATAATAATAATAATAATAACTGAAACACAGGCTTGTTATATACCTGTGTCTATATATGTAATATAGGGAGATGACCCATCACTCTCCACTCTATCTAATAACACTGATACACTCAAGTACATATATGCTGAAAAGATAAATAATCACCAATATACATATTTCATGCTAAACCAGCAATCATCAGTTGGTCCAGATTATCATCTCCCACACATATATACTACAAGTGCACAGATATATATTAAGATAGACAATCTTCATACTTTAGTGGACAGGCTTCAATCTACTACACACTCCAATTCTTCAACCATCCATCCAATTGAAAATCTGATGATGGAATGCTCGAAGGCCACCCTGAGGCCGAGATTATTGTCACACCCATGTTGACCTAAGATCAATATGAACTCCACATGTACAGGACATAATCAATTTAATACATATGCAAGGATGGGCAGACATCTCTACAATGTAATAACTGAAACACAGGCTTGTTATATACCTGTGTCTATATATGTAATATAGGGTATATGAGCACAGACTTTCAGATGACTTATCACTCTCCACTCTATCTAATAACACTAATACACTCAATCACATTATGCTGAAAAGATAAATAATCACCAATATACGTATTTCATGCTAAATCAGCAATCATCAGTTGGTCCAGATTATCATCTCCCACACATATATACTACATAATAATAATAATAATAATAATAATAATAATAATAATAATAATAATAATAATAATAATAATAATAATAATAATAATAATAATAATAATAATAATAATAATAATAATAATAATAATAATAATAATAATAATAATAATAATAATAATAATAATAATAATAATAATAATAATAATAATAATTCAATTCATTTATTTAAGTGCTAAACAACAGCATAAAACCAATTACAGTTTGCACATACAATAAAAGTGAAAATAAAACATATAACATAAAATGAAAATATAAATGTATACATAATAAAGTAAAATTTAAAAGACAAAATCAAACATAACATTTCAGTTTAACAAGATTACAAAATTTTTTATAATCAATATCACACATATTAAGGTTACTCCCAATTTGATTATATAAAGAGGGTAACCTAAATAAAGGAGAAAATTTAAGAATATTAGAATGACATGTTTGAATCCGATATACACAAGTAGACCTAGTATCATAACTCAAAGACCTAATAATAATAATAATAATAATAATAATAATAACAATAATAACAACAATAACAACAACAACAACAACAATAATAATAATAATAATAATAATAATAATAATAATAATAATAATAATAATAATAATAATAATAATAATAATAATAATAATAATAATAATAATAATAATAATAATAATAATAATAATAATAATAATAATAATAATAATAATAATAAAACTTCACACTAATTCTTAACATTCCAAACATTATTTTTTCATCACCTCAAGATAAATTTAAATATTGTGATGTATACCAGATAATTTGCTCTCCCCTAAATGATAAAAGACAAATTTTAAACATTAACAATAGACAACTAACCAGAAAATTTAAATTCTGGTCATTAGAACCCAAATATTATGATTTTCTACTCAAATTAAATCTTGAAGCATTGCCAACATTACACTTTTGTAGATATAGAAGGCATTACATAAATACAGAAGACATATGCTGGTTATGTCAACATTTTCTTTTTACCTGCCCTGTATTTGATAATATTCGTTCAACCATACCATCATTGTGCAAACAAAGAAATTGTGACATTCAAACCCTTTTACAATCATTTGTTAATTACGATAGAATGACAGCCTGTTAAGCTAATTGCGCAGACGCTGTGAGAATGTTATTAATAAATGAATACCTTCGAACAACCACATGATATAGTATTTATATAAGAGTAAAAAGGAATCCTCTTACTCTTACGACTCAAATGTTTATATATGAGCAAATCTAAAGTAGTTGTAACGAAAGCGTGACTACATAATAGTCACTTTATAAACATTTGTCATATATAAACATTTGAGTCGTAAGAGTAAGAGGATTCCTTTTTACTCTTATATAAATACTATATCATGTGGTTGTTTGAAGGTATTCATTTATTAATAACCTTCTCACAGCGTCTGTGCAATTAGCTTAACAGGCTGTCATTCTATCGTAATTATAATCGCACGCAAGACGTTATAAAATGCTTATTTATGTATATGATTTAGTTTCGCTTAGAGTGGCGTTTAGTAAATTCTAGAAAATTTCATTGGCGTCATTCATACAGACATTATACATAGTAATTTAAAGTGACTATTATGTAGTCATGCCTTCGTTACAACTACTTTAGATTTGCTCATATATAAACATTTGAGTCGTAAGAGTAAGAGGATTCCTTTTTACTCTTATATAAATACTATATCATGTGGTTGTTCGAAGGTATTCATTTATTAATAACATTCTCACAGCGTCTGCGCAATTAGCTTAACAGGCTGTCATTCTATCGTAATTATAATCACACGCAAGACGTTATAAAATAAATGCTTAATCATTTGTTAAGAGTAGCTACCCACATATTTGAGCAAGTACTTTTATATTATTTTCACTATGGTGCACAAGATGCTCCTTCATGTACAACAATAATCCAAGAAGACATCCAAACACATTCTGGAACAAAATGCAACAGCTCCGTTTAAGGGATGAAAAAATTGTATCCCAAAAGATGTACACAGCCACTTGGTCTATATTACAACAGCACTCAAAACTATATAGATGAAAAAAAAAAGACTAACAAAAAACAGAACTAAGAGCCTTACAAGTGCACAAAACTAATTGGATATATATATATATATTAAAGAAAAAATGTAAACTCAAATTTTTAAACCACATGCATATCCTTTGTCCTTGTCCCCCCCCCCAATTACAATTTTCAATTTATTTATACTAACTTCAATTCATCTGCAAGTGGTAAAATAGTTATAAATGTAACCTTTTTCTTGTTATATTCAATAAAGTCCTTTTGAAAGATGATGATGATGATAATAATAATAATAATAATAATAATAATAATAATAATAATAATAATAATAATAATAATAATAATAATAATAATAATAATAATAATAATAATAATAATAATTTGTTTTTCATTAATATACATCTTAATTTTATTGAAGAATGACTGAACATTAACTCTACCCCTAAATTAAATGAAATATATATATATGTCATTAGAAGTGGACAGAGATATTTCTGTTATCAAAATTTAAAAAGGTTAGCATTGAATTAAATCTGATATCATAAGACAGAGAGACGCTATCAATTAGTAAACAATTAATTATTTTATAAAACGTATTATACCTAGAATAATCATTTGTATATTTGGTATTTATAATGTTTTTGCATTTAACTTATAAAAACACAGATATCCACCAGAATATTTTACTTTTAAATGCAAATATTTAAAAGAAACTAATATTTGAGAAATGAACATTTTAAAATCATTAATTAATATCTGTGCTCAATGTCATAAATAAAAATGTCCACAAGTAATATATACAAGATACAGTCTGATTGATGAAAGATTGAAGAGTATAAACTAATATGTATGTCCTCCTTTAAATTAAGTCAATGCATGTAAGTTTAGGATTGTGATACATTTCTCATCTATATTAATTTAAAATTATTAACTTTGCTTTTTTTTTAAATTAGTAAAAAAAAACATATACATTAGACAAGTTGTGAACTGTGCACATATCAGGTTAATGTTTCTTTATTAACTATAGTTATGTAAATAACTCATATTGTTTTCTTCTTTACCAGTTCTCATTACATTTTATCTATTTATCTACTTACATGTCTTAATTTATAGTTATAAGTTATATGTGGTAATCATTAATGTAACAATTAAGATCTAACCTTAGGATGTATGTTCCTGAGCATCGAATTATGTGTAGCAGGTAGAACTAGTATGTTGCATATTAGTTAGATATCCTGGATTAGATATTAATTTCAATAATATTCTGGTTTGTTCTTTTATATTTACAATTCACTTCATTTCTATATTCATTTTCATGATATCAGTTAACAAGATAAAAATGGCATATGCCAACAATAACTGTTATATAAAAATTTGCATTTCTATGAGATATCAATATAAAAATTGCTTTCTCAATGTGTGACATTTATTTTACAAGATGAGCATTGATTCATGAATGAATAATCTACTCTGCTCATTCATTTGCTTCTACTATATATATGTGGGTGTGAGTGTGCACGTGCATGTAATTGTATACATGTTGGATTCTCCATTTAGGCTACTGATGGAGTCTATAAGTACTATAATTATGAGGATTAATTGAGAATAACAAATATATTACATGCCCAGTGGCATCTCCTACTGCTTTATATAATAAGATATTGTTTCATCAAAGACTTTGGATTTTAAGCAATCAAAAAATATAAGTTGGTTTAAAAATAGATATTCAAATATTATAGAAATTACAGAAAAGACTACCAAAATAAGAGTTGTCATTATGTTTTCCATTATCATACTAAAAATTGCATTTGCATCATAAATATATCTACAGTAATTAAAGCTTTTGAGCACCATATTGTCATATTCTGAAGAATATTTATCAAAATGCAACAGCAGTTCATAGAATATATGCTGGCACTAAGGAAATAATGACATACAATATGATGATTCTATATCTCCAAGACATTTTATAATAGTTTAAAAAAATTATTATGATGATTACAATTGAAAATTACGAAATAAAAATCCATAGAAATTGTTTAAGTCATCTAAATTTTGATATTGAGAAATTGTTTTTGCATATAATGCTTCAAAATTTACCAGAAAATATTGCAAGGATTATCAAGTGAGAATAAGCATATAAGACTATTGATAAATCCCAAAAGACTAAAACAATGTTCAATGGATTTTTTCAGAAGATAATAAACATTGATAATTATGAATTAGAAGTTAACAACTTTAAATATGTTAGTTAGATTACTAACACAAATGGAAACATAATAGATAAAGTTAATTTATAGAATTAAACTTGGTTGGGGTATTAGTTCTTACTTATGGATCTGAAACCTTCATGCTCAATGGAAAAATATTTAAAGACTTGAGAAAACTAAAAAAAAAAAAAGATTTTACCTTTAGGAGTCAAATGAAAAGATTGAAAGCAAGATATTTGGAGAGAGCAAAAAATAAAGAATTCATATACTGAAATACAACTGGATAAAACATATTTTTAAAGAAAATAATAATATATGGACAATTTAAGTGCTAAAATAGATTCCAAATAATTGCAAATGTCCTATAAAAACACATGTGAGAAGGATGCATGAAATAAGAGAGTTTGTTTACTAAGATATAAAAAAAAAGGCTGTGAATCCAAGAAAGTTAATTAAACTTGGTTAATCATCCTAAAATGAGGTGACACTGATTGAAAATAATATATATTATATATATATATATATATATATATATATATATATATATATATATATATATATATATATATATATAATATTTAAATACAATTATATTGTCTATACTGAATTTAATGTAATTTAGAAGGGATTTGAAGTCAGACTTTCAATCTTCCTACAGTTATCCACTGAGACAGAGGAGAAGATTGAAGCCTGTTTATCAAAATATGAAGATTTACTACCTTAATATAAACTGAGCACTGTTGGGAGAATATGATGTAGACCATCTGATAAATACTGGTTCAGCACAAAATACATATATTGAAGATCATTTATCTTTTTCAAATTATGTGGTCATGTGTGTTGATTGTATAAGATAGAGTGAATAGTTGTAGTAAGCTTGAAAGTCTGAGTTCAAATCTCTTCTAATATATATGACACTAAATACTTAATGTCCACTCCATACATTCTTGTCATTGTTGCTATTATTACTATGTGAATATTCATATAGTATATAAACATGGTTGGGCTGCACACCAACACTCATTAGTCATTGAGGTGAGTTTATTGGCTATTTATCTCTGAGTTTAAAATCAAGAAATATCATGGTTTTTTCCTCAGTTGCCTGATAGCACTTAACTAAATGCAATTGAGTTTTCTTGCAGGCAGAATCAATATGTGTGTAAATGAATTTTTTTCCTAATAAATATTTACAATCATGTCAGACAAAAATAATTCATGAGCCTTATTGCTAGAAAGCTGTAAAGTTATCAGCTAAAGCAGCAGCAGTTGGCAGTCGAAGGTTGAAGGTGCTAAGAATTTCCTTGTTGCATACTAAGGCTGCCATTTGATGATAACATTTTATTTACATATTTATAAATGCATATCACTTTCAAGTGAAGGAAGATTGCAAGAATTGGAAGAACTGTCTCATATTATGTGGGACATTATTAAACTTTGTAAAGTTACAAAAAAAGGTAAAGAAACAATTGCTTTAAAAAGGAGGCATGTACTGTACTAAAAATCCCCAAACATTGAAAGTGCAAGTGGAATATGATTCATTAAAATAAAACATGGAAGAACAACATGGTTGATATTGATGATGTATAATAGTAGATATCAAATGCAGATAATTCAAGTTTATGCCTTAACAAGTTCTCATTGTGATGATAAAGTAGAATATTTTATATAAATGACAAAAAACTTTTGATCAGACAAAATAACATTTTAAAATTGTCATGGGAGACTTTTGTGCTACAATTTGAAAGCAATTGAAAGAGAAAAGTGCTGTAGGTAAATTTGGTTATGGTGATAGAAAAGAGAGAGGTCATAGACTTGTGGAGTTTGCAGAAAAAGAAAAACTTTGTGTTATGAATTCTTTTGTAAGAAAAATGTTAAGTAGATATGGACATGGAATATCCAAGTAAAAATACCACCAAATTGTATTACATTTTGACAAACAGAAAATATGTATTTCAAGACTGTTATATTCTTAATAAGTTCAATCTGGCAAGTGATACATGATAATGCACAACTAGATAGACAAAAGTTAATAAGAAAAACTATATTCATTGTTGATATTCCTAGTCTTCAGAAGCATTCAAATGAACTTAAATTAGAATTTGAAAATCATTTCAAATATTAAGATTTTGAACATGATTAAAATTTGAACAAAATCAGTAGGAAGATAACTGATACCTTTTAAAAACTGCAACATAAATAGTTGGTGCAAAAAAGTAACAATTGATCAGTAATATTTCTATTGAGAGAAGATAATTTATTAAGAAAAGAAGAAATATGTAAATATATAAAAAGAATGCATTAAGAACAATTGAATAACTTGAATTTTGTAAAAGTGAGCAAAAAAAGTTGATAATGACATAAAAAGTATAATTGTGAACTAGAAAGAAAATCTACAGAAGACAATAAAAGTCTCAAGAATGTAAAACATCTTGGTATTGGTAGGAAATTTATTTCTGCAATAAAAAAAGATGAAACTATTAACAAAAAGAGAGGCATTATGATATATGTAGAAAGTTCTATCAAGAATTATATAGCAATAAAGAACAAAAAAAGTTTCTTCTACAATTACTTTATCTTTTGAATTACCTAGGATTTTGAATAAAAAAGTGAGACATGTAGTTAAATTTATGAAGAAGGGAAAATCTCCAGATAATGATGGAATTATAATTGATATCTTAAAAGAAGCAGGTGAAGAAATAAAGTTTTTTTTGGCAAAATTATATACAATACGTTTAAATGATAAAGATGTACCAGATGATTGAAAGAAGGCAGTATTATAATATTAATATTTTAAAAAGATGATAAAGAAGATAATAAAAATTTCAGACATAACAATCTTTTATCAGTTCTATGCAAAATTTTTACCAGAATAATTATAATTTATCTAGAACAAACTTTCAATTTTAACCAACCAAAAGAACAAGCTGGATTTAACAATGATTTTAGTCAAGTTGATCATATCCATGTACTGAGAGAAATTATAAAAAGGACAAATAAATATGAGTTAGCATTATACTTTGGATTTATAGATTATGAAAAAAAACATTTGATTCTATAAGCATTTCTTCAGTAATTAAAGAATTGGATTATCACAATATAGGGATAGAATATTTTCATATTCTGAAGAATATTTATAAATATGCAACAGCAACAACTATATTATATAATGATACTAAAAGATTGACATTGAGATGGATTTTCAACATTTGTTCCCATATCTCCAAAACTTTTTACAGCAGTTTCACAAGAACTATCTTGTGAATTAAAATAGAGAGCTAGGAGGGGGGGGAGTAAATGGAGATTATTTAAGTCAACTAGATATTGATCATGATATGATTGTTTTTGCAAATAATGCTTTAGAGTTTCAAGAAATGTTGCAAGAGATATCACATGAAAGTAAGAAAGTAGGATTAAAGTTAAATGTTAAAAAGGATAAAGTAACGTTCAATGCATTTTTTCAAAACAAGAAAATAAAGATTGATAATGATTAGTCAAAAGAAGTTAACAACAACTAATATATTGGTCAGATTATTACTGTGGATGGAAACATAATGGATAAAATTAATCATAGAATTAGACTTGGTTAAAGTGATTTTGGTGGAAATAACTTAATATTTAAAAAAATATGTCTATGTGTTTGAAAAAAAAAAAAGTTTTTTTTATATAAATGTATGTTACTGGTTCTTACTTAGAGAACTGAGATTTGGACACTTAACAGAATAGCAGTACTGAGACTTTCGATCAGTCAACAAAATATGGAAAAATAGGAGGAACTAGAAGAGATTGAAAATGGAATACATGGATGAGAGAACAAACAGGTGTTAATGACATCAATGAAAAAGGTAAAAGACTGGAGTTAGACTGGATATAATTCTAAAAGAGATGATAATGGATGGGCAGTTGAAATTTTAAACTGGATTTCAAGAGATTGTAAAAGAACTAGAAAGAGATCACATATGATAAGGATGGACAAAATAAGAAAGTTTTCTGAGTTCATGTGAAAAAAGACACTAGAGATTAGAGAAGATGCATTAAACATGACAAACTTTCAACCTGCAGGGGATTAATAGGGGTTGAAAATGATGACGATGATAAACATTACAAATTTTAACCAAAAATTGGATTAATGTAATCCTGAAATTAAATATTGTAACAGTCAAAACACGTGTATCTCGTTAACATATTGCAGAATTCTACCACCACACAGAACAGCAGCACCATCGAGTAGCGAAGCCACCGGTAATACTGAGTTCGAACATAGTTTATCGGTTCCACAATACAATCTACAGAATAACGCCTCTGATGCGACATAAGTAAACACTTCTTTAGGCACGGTGGTCAGGGAGATGCACGAGATTCATGGGTTTTGTTTCCGAGTTGGCCGACAATCAAACGAATATTAATTAACATATATAATCGAGGAAATGTCTATAATGGGCATCAAATAAATGAAAACTTAACTACAGACGTATAGTTAGAATTATTTATTTACGTATTTAATAAAAGAAAACATTATTAATGTTATTAATCATATTTTAAATTCAAAGTCTCAACAGCTAATTGGTAATATAATATATATAAAAATACATTTATTTATAAGGAGCATTTATTTATATGAAGGTGTAATCTAGCTACCTAGGGTTCTCGAGTGAGTATTTCTAATGCGTGCTGTAAGGAATTTATACTTTGCACTGCACGAGTCATCAGTAACGGCGGACATACATTTATTTAATAAAATATTTATTTTACGACAAAGGGCAAACATTTATTTGAGAGTATATGATGAAGATAATGCCGAGGCGGAGTGATAGAGAGAATAATAAACTAAATAAAAGAACACGTGGTACGCTTTAGAAGGGCGATGTAAAATGGCAGCGCTGAAACTGCAATGCCGTGAATAAGTTATAAGGGTTTCGGGTTGGTCTCTGCCGCGACCCGAAGAGGTAAGGTGTCACATGAGCATAACCAGGGACAAGCGGTCCGTGTCGCAATTTGCCAGCTGGCTGCGTGACGGTCGTCAAGCCCTACGGGAACATTATCATGTCCGCTTGTGTAGGACGACTGGGGTTAATTCAACCCTAGAGAATCCGGAGTATTCACGGCGTGGAATGAGCCATCGGGGCTTCAAAACGTAACACATGTATAATATCTAAAAGATTGTGGTAATATTTAACTAGATTTCAAACTCGGCCCGACATTATCAACGTTGACTGAAAGAAAATTGGTGACTCTCAAAGAAATGAAATTTACATAATTATTCATTAACATTTAATAATAAAAAAAATATCTAAAAAGGGAATTATTACAGCGAGTATGCCAGCTATTACGGAGTAGTAGACCCTGCATTACAATAACTGATTCTTTGAATGCGTGTCGATTTATATGAAATTTAAGTTATTTATAAAAGCAATATTAATGACAATTCGACACGCATTCACTGTTCAAGCGATTATGGATTTAGCTGGAAAACTAAGACGATTATGAGAAGGTATTATTTCAATGATAATTATAAATAAAATGTAGATTTGAGAAATACACACCTAAGAAGGGTAGAGGGGGGAGGTAAGCTAGATTATGCGAGAAATTTACATATTACATTAATTCTCAAATTTTAGTTTCACAAATTTACAATTTTAACATTTAGAAGTTATACAAATAATAGGAGATGAGCTATAGCTTATTATTACTAGAGTACTCTATAATTTGGAATACACACACAGGTACCTGTTTTATAAGATGTTTTCGTCCATTGGTTTAATAGCAGATTGTTCGTAATTAGAAGTTTTCTTTCTTGTCCTGGGCATGTTGTTTTATTGATTTTTAACAGCAGCGGCTTTCTTGTTTATTTCAGGCAGCAGATCATTTTGGTGTTTTTACGATGGGCAAGGTGAAGCTCAGCATATGGTGGGCCATCTCCCGATGGAGAATAATTTCGGTGCTTACTCGGTCATACCTTGCAGTATTAATTTATTTAAGATATTTTAGACGCTCCACTCGAGAGCAAAGCTAAAATTCAAGTGAAAGTCTCCAGCAAGTCCAAGATGGCCTCCCTTTTTTATCTTGATCTTTTAAATTTTCTGTTGAGATATTTTTAGGTTTTATTTATCTTGCCCTCAGGATAATCAATGCTCTGCTGGTTTTAATTAGAAAGAAATTTGCTGTGCTATTGTTTGTTTTTCTTTACATTCGTTAATTACATTCTTTTGGAATTTTGCTATAATTAATTTATTATCTATCACTGACCGATGCTTTTAAATTTTCAAAGACAAAAGGGAATAAAATTATTTTAACTTTAATTAATTATTGCATCAGATTTTGTTAGAATTATTATTTAACGAAATTTAAACTAAGCAACAAATACGAACTTTATAAAAATCAAAATAAATGATTAATATTACACAAAATTTATTTAACTAAAAGGAATCTAAATGATATTATTTTATCCGTATTTATTGCGCTTAATTTGAGATCGAAATGTGTGCGTGTTTATGCTGAATTCTACATATATTTATACATTTTTAATATTGTTACACACACAATTCGATACCAAAAAGTTTAAATTTGGGTGGGATAGACCGGTCAGTGAGAGACGACAGAAAAAGGTGAAACTTGAGATTCGAATACGAATCTCACTGTTTCAATATGTCACATACTAATGCAAAAATGAATATGACAAATACAGTATTTGCATTTAGTATGAGGAGGAATCCATTAATAATTCAATTATTTTGGCTAAGTTTGTAATATTAATAAGGATAACTAATATATTGTAGTCTTCTAGTTTTAGCTTTGTGTATTTAACTAATTTACATATACAAACACATTTCTTTATCAAACTGATTTAACTATAGAGGACATTACATTCATATCAGCCTTTCAAGCCAATTGTGCAATGTAATTACAATTATATACAGACACTATAAAAATAAATGCTTATTTATATATAGAGGACATTGTATTCATATACACAATACATAGAATTAATTAATAATTTGAGTAAGATTAAAGGAAAAGTATATATAGTTGGAATATTACCAAGATTTGACAATATGTATATATTAGATAGGGCATGTTCTATAAATGAGAGATTGACAAACTTATGTGAAAAAAATAATATTACTTGTGGAGGTGTGGAATTTTTTTATTAGTAAGAAAAAGTTGTAGTAAAGATGGATTGCAATTAGCAAACAAGAAAGTGAAATATTAGAGAGTTTGATTTATAAAGAATATTATAGTTTAGGAAATTTATAAAGGGGGATAGGGCATTAAATTGCAGTATTATCAAAAAAAGGATATAAAGTAAGAAATAAACAAAAGATAGCTGATTTGGATATAAATGTAGAAGTGGAGAAGGAATTGTCTGTAAAATTAATAGTAAGCAAGCTATTTACAAATGCAATGGAGAAAAAAAGAGTCAAAAAGATTTATAAAAGATTAGTTAGAAAGATGGAATTATTAAAATTGGATATTTGTATATGCAAGGTGATAGGAAACCAGAAAAATAGCTGGAATTAAACAAAGTAATTAAAAATGATGAGCTGAGGTATTAGCTGTGGTGGAAACACATCTAAGAGAATGGAAAGAACATATACTGAAAGAATTGAAATGGCAGGTATAAATAGTAAAAGAAAAAAAATGTGGTGGTATAGGAATTATGTCCAAAAATTTTTTTAAATACTGTTAAGTATAAAGAACATTTGCGGTTTCAGATAAAGTTAGAAAGACAAGAATGAATGGTGGCTATAGGGTATGTAGCCACTGGAGATAGTCAAACTATAATGGAGTGGGACACTAGCATATACAAATGCCTAGTTAAGGATATACAGAGTTTTAAAAAAAAAGGTAAACAAAATAATGGTTATAGGAGAAATGAATGGGCATATTGAAGAAATTGATGATGTAGGTAACAAGAATGGACAGCTTTTGAAGAATTTTTTTCAGTGAATTTGAGCAGTGGAAATTTATCATATATTTATAAGGGACAATATGCATAATCTAGGAATAATATATTTCACATAATAGATTATGTATTAGTAGAGAAAGAGGAAATTAATTAAGTACAAAAAATTAAATTGTTTGATAATAACGAGAGAGTATGTAATAGTGATTATAATGTTTTTATAATAGAAATGGTTAGTAATGTGATAGAAAATAGTAATAAAGTAGAAAGAATAGAGAAAGATGTCAATGGAGAATGAATGATAGGAATAAGTTAGAAAAATATAAAATAAACGTAGAAGAAATCAGGGAAGAGTTTTTTGGGGGTAAATATAAAGACTGGTGTGGTGAAGTAAAAAAAGTGACAAATAGGGTTTTATGTGAGAATATTCAGAAGAATAAAAGTAAAAAAAAAGTGACAGTTAGTAAAAGTGTAAAAGAGAGGAAAAAAGCTTGCAGAGATTATTTGCTATTAAAAACAAAGAAAGTGAAAAAGATGTTAATGTTAAATGGGAAAAGCATTTTTAAAAAAAGAAGTTGTCTAAAATAAATAATTATATAGAGAAAATAAAATTAAATAATAAATTGTTGGAGGATATTAAAAAAAAGTAGAAAAGATGGGGACATTTATTCTTTTAATATATTTCAAATTTTTTACCCTCATCTCTTCTACTAGATGATGAAAGAATAGAATGTAACTCTAAAGAAAAATTAGAGACAATCTTAAATAAGTATGTAGTGAATATAGAAAAGATATTAGATGTGAAGGATAGAGGAATAACAAACATAAAAGCATATAGTAATGAAAATACTGGGTTTACAAAAAATAAATTGAACGAGGTGGGAAAAAATTGAAAAGTGGAATGGAAAGAGATTTAGATGTAATAAGCAGCAGAGATGGTTTTGAATTTAGGAAATGGGGCTAAATCTATTATTATGTTTTAATAAAATGGCACAAATGAGAAAATTTCCAAATAGGTGCAATATTATTTAAAGGAAAGGATAAGGATCATAAAAAAATTAAACAATTATAGACTGATAGTGGTAATGTCAGCATTATATAAAATTTTTGCATATATGGTAGCTGGAAGAGGGGCAAAATGGATGGAAGAAAATAATATAATGGAAGAAATGCAAGGAGGTTTGATCAGATAGAAGTATAGGAGACATTTTATTTGTAGTCACATAACTTATAGGTATGAGTAGGAATACAGGTAGACAGTTAAATATGTTTTTATAGATATAGAGAAGGTATATGATAGAGCAAATAAAAATAGATTATGGGCAAGATTAATAAATTTGGGAATGAATGGAGCTCTAGTGGATCTTATTAAGAGGTTGTATTATACATATCAATTAGGAAATACAAAATTAACTTAAAGTTAAAATGGGATGAGACTAAGGCAAGGATACCCTATGTCACCTATTTATTTTTGTTATATTTGAGAGAAATGGAGAGAGCAATAGAAAGACTAAGAAGAGGGTAGACTACCATTAATAAAGGGCAAGGGAGGATATACAGTATTGGGTCTTTTATTTGCAGATGTAAATCTTCTTGTGTACAGAAAGTAGGGAAGATATGAAAATTATTCTGAAGACATGTGCAAGAGAGTTTAAAAAGATGAGGATTAAAATTTAGTAAAGAAAAGTCAAAAATAATGATGATAAATGCCTGGGAAAGTGAAGAGAAAGAATTTTTATTGGGGATATAAAATTAAATGTGGTCAATATGTATAAGAAATTGGAAATAATCTTCAGTAATTAGAAAATTGCTCGAATGGAGGGGGGGGGATTGATAAATAAAGCAAAGAAAAGAAAGGGACTGATAAAAAAATTAACAGTGTTTTCAAATAATAAATGTGATGCAGCAACAATTGCATGGAAGGGAATGGCAATAGCAGGGTTAATTTATGGTAATGATGCATTATGTGTTAGTAAATGCATATTAGATTACTTAGAAAAAGTATAAATAGAAGTAGGAAGACATGCATTAGATGGAGATATGTGAACAACAAAGGAGGCAATTCAAGGAGAAATGGGATAATAAAGTTTTTATATGAGATACAAAAAGCAAAATGAAAATATTTGATAGATTGCAATTTATAGATAATAAGAGAATAATCAAAATAGTATTTAATTGTGTTATGAATAAAGGACAGACAACATGATGGATAAGAAATGTAACATGGTATGCAGAAGATTTGGATAAAAACTTTGTGACAATATACTTATATAAAAGATGGGAAGATTTTGTTAGGATAATTAGTGAGTATTATAGTGGCAAGGAATGGGATAGAAGAATGAATTCATTAATAAAAAATAAGGAGTTAGAGAGATGAAAAACTAGCATAGTATATAAAAACAGTTTAAATACATATAGAAGTAAACAAAATATTGGGTGCAAGTCAATTTATGATAGTAGCAAAGAAAGTAGTTTACTCTTTAAGGTTTGAGCAGGATCGTTAGCAATAAGGAAATATACATATAAACATATGGGTGATTTAGTCTGCAATTTATGTAGGAAAAGCATAGAAAATATTAGGTATCAGTTAATTGAATGTAAATGCCTACAATCAGAAAGGGTACAAATAATGTAGTGGAAGAATAAATGTAAACAAAGTGATTATACAAAAAGTGGGTTTCTGGTTTTTATGCTGGGTTTGGGAAACTGATGAGGGATTTAGATGTAAAGGCCATAGATATAATAAAGATTATGATGTGGAAATGAGATGGAGCAGGGATAGAAAAGAATGTGGAAAAAACTTGGTGTGGTGAATGGAAAGAGAAGGTAAAGTGGTTAACAAGTTTCTCTGGGCATAGTGTCTGAGAGATTCCTGACTCCAATAAAGAAAAGGCCACAGTGCATCACATCACAACACTGGTTTACACACACATTCACATCCATATATATATATATATATATATATATAATAACTGAGATACAGGCTTATATAGGGTATATGATCACAGACTTTCACATGACCCACCGCTCACTACTCTATCTCATATCATTGATACACTTGAACACATGTTAAAAAGATAAATAATCACCAGTATTCATATTTCATGCTAAACCAGCAATCATCAGTTGGACCAGATTATCATCTCTACACATATATGCAACAAATCCTCAGATATATATTAAGATAGCCAATCTTCATACTTTAATGGACAGGCTTCAATCCACTCCACACTCCAACTCTTCAACCATCTATCCAATTGAAAATCTGATGATGGAATGCTCAAATATGTATATTGGTGATTACTATATTTATCTTTTCGACATATATGTGTTCAAGTGTATCAGTGATATGAGATAGAGTGATGAGTGGTGGATCATTTGAAAGTCTGTGCTCATATACTTTATATATTATATAAATTATAGATGTAAACATTGAATATATATTGAGAATATCCATGTAATTGTCCAGATAAGTTTCAGCGATGTTCCAATTAAGCAAATAATTAATTGAAACAGATAAGTTCAAACTAAAATCATATCCTTTAGCAAATAGTATTTTTATCTGACTTATTTTTTAAGACTAAAAAAAGCGACCATTTACTCTAGTTAGTATAAGTACAGATATACAATTTATATGTAAGAAAAGAAAATAATATATTCCTACATATTCTTCTCAATTAAAACAAAATTTCTCTTATAAAAAATTATATATTAATAACATTTTTACTAACTTTATAAAGTATTATCGATAATTTTATTAATGACTATTTTGTACTAAGAATTGATATGGCTACTCGTAAGTTCCAGCAAAGACTTCAGTTCCTATGTAATACCTAATTGTTGTATAATTAAAATTAATATATCGATTTATGACGGCAACAGAATCAGGCAAGCTTTATAGGTAAAATTGCTTTTTATGATCATCGGAAATTGTAAGAACGCCCTTAAGAAAGAAAAAGAAGCGACTCTTAAATATAACAGCCAATGTTAGTGAACCTTTGTGGATTATTAATAAATGTGATAGATTTGAAAGAAGATTGGCAGTGAAGTTTGAGAAGAAATTAAATTTTCTTGAGCGTAAACTGGATATTAATATAATTAATGCAAAAAAAAAAAAGAGAAGCGTTTGTCAACTTGTCTAGAGTTGACCCGCCTCCGGAGATCAAGTCCACTTTAGCATTTTGACCAAAATTTGTAGGAAGGTCTTGGACGTAGCCTAAAATAGAGCTCATAGCGGACATCGAAGCAGGATTAATTAATAACCCACACGGAAAACACGTCATCACTGCTGTAACTAAATCTATCAGAAATAAACGGTTAAAGAGCGATGAAATCAACTGGGGAAAATATATATATAATACAAAAAAGTTTCTCAGTGACAACAACATTAAATGTATGAAAGAAGACAAAGGCAGCAAGTTTGTGTTAATGAGTGCTGTGGATTATAAAAGATAAAATAGACACTCAAATTCAAAGATTGAAATATGAGGTAGTTACATTGTTTAACAACAAATTTAACAAAAATAAATTCATCACTTCTGTCTTGCACACACACAAGAACAAAGGCCTCAACAGAGTCGATTATTACAGGATTTATCCTTCCTCAACCATACAACCAAGAATATTTGCAAATGCAAAGCTGCATAAACAAGGAGTGCTGTTAATACTAATGTTGGACTTTGGTGGAGTCCACTACTTCAATGCATCTAAACTAGTTAATGAATGGCTCAGTGACTATCTAGGTTTTAGTTCGTTTACAATTTGTAAACAGACTGACAAATGCAGCAATTCTTCAAGAATTCAGGATCATAGCAGTAGATACCGTAGAACTATATCATTCCATTGACAGGCAGCTATCAATCAAAATAATTGAACATGAGCTGATTAAGAAAGACTGTCTAGCTCCTAAGACATGGTTTATTGTAGACTTTATGAAATGGCTAGATGGAAACATTTTGGCATCATATTAAAATAACGGGTATAGAATGAACAACGGTTGGCCAATGGGTCTCCCTCTGAGTGGGATTGTTTCCAGCATTGTTCTAAATCATTTCGAACAACAAGTGCTTTTAAAATTCCAAATAGCAGTACCAGGTACAATTTATATCAGATATGTGGATGACATATTTATAACAGCACTGGAAAACCCAACCAAAAACATTTTACATGAACTCCACACTCTTTCCAGCATGACTTTTAATTGTACACATGAGAATGAGCCAAATATAGTCAAGTATCTTGATTTAAAAATCAATAGAGAGAATGCTGCACTCAACTATTCCATGAGGATCAAGCCCTTGGGCATTAGAAGTTACTTCCATCCACTCTCAAAATGCCCCAACTCACATAAATATCTGCTTTCTTATTTCGTGATCACAATCTATGCAAATTAGAGTCAGACAAGAAAAACAACATCACCAGCTACATCAAGGATTTAATAAGTCTGGGCTTTAATCACAGAACAATATCCAACAGGATTGAAGGCTTTTATAAAAGACATCAGCAAAATAAAAAGAAGACAGACAACATCTGACTGTACCATATATACCTGCAGTGGCAAAAAACTTCTGTAAAACTTTACAGAAAGAATTTAAACTAGGATTTAGAACTCCTCCAAACACCAATAAGCTTATTAATAATACCAAAGATAAAAGAAATATTGAAGCAACCCCCCAGATAGTATATAGAATTGTGTGCACTCAAATGGGGTGTGTTGCTGTTTATTATGGTAAAACTTGTGCCACAATTAGCAATAGATTGGCTCAACACAAATACCCATATACAAGAGCAATAACCAAAAAAGAAGGCAGTTCTGTATTTGCTGACCACCAGTAAGAGCTCAACCACAGATTTGAACCCTCCAAGGCTGATATATTATGCACAGAAAGGAATGACATAAGAGAAAAATCAAGAAAGCTTGTTTTATTACCAATGATATCAACTCAATAAATAGAAAAGACACTTGTTTTGCCATTTCCAGAAAATGGATAATATAGAAGATAATTTTGCATACATTTGTATATAATGACGTTAATAATCTAAAAGACTATGATTATGGAGTAACAAACTCTGAAAGCACTTAGTCTGCAGAAATTATGATATTGAAAGCCTACAGAAATTATGATATTGAAAGCCTCCAGAAACTATTATATAAAAAAGTTTCACCACGACCAACGCATCTGCATCAGCATGTTATTAATTACTTTATAAATTTAAATATTAAAAGCATAATGGGATTTCCAGTATTCACTAACGCAATCTTCCCTTAGGCAAACAACAATTAAATCTGAAAACTGCAAACTAAATCATGCCATCTAAAAATAAAAAAATGACTTATTTTTAAATTAAAAGTGGAATTGATTTTCACTTTGTACTCTATATATTTTAAGTCAAAAATCTGAAATACCTATTTTCCTGTATATAAACTAAAAAAATAAACTGGAAAATTACATCTTTTTACAAATAAAAAAAAATCTTTTTTAATGAGTTATACATAACAATTAAAAAATTGTATGGACTTTATAGAAATAATGCTTAAAAATTTGATGGTAATTTTTATATTTATTTAAAATAAACCTCTAAATTAATAGTGGAATTATAAACTAGACTATATATTTTTCTAATTCTCTTCTTTTGTGTTCCATGTATGTAATCTATAATGTCTCATTTTGTTGATAAACAATGATGAGAATAGTATATGTAATGTTTACTGAACTACAAGTATGCAATATTTTTCAACAAGCATATATATATATATATATATATATATGCTTATTGAAAAATATATATGTTATATATATATATATATATATATATATATATATAACACAGACAATTTTATATGTACAATAGTAATATAAATTAAGATTGTAGGGTTGCATTAGATCCTAAAATCTAGGTGCAATGCTCTCAGATCCAATTCTCCTCACTGATGAAGGCCACAAGCCAGAAACTAGACTGGGAATATTGGATGAGTAGGCAGTAAGTGGGGATTATATGCACAAGCCTTCTGGCATCTAGTTTGCACTGAATGGCAATACATATAGATAGTTTTGCCCGTTTTAATAACAGTTATAAGCAAGCATAAGAAATGGTAATTGTATGATGTTTATTGGCTTAAAACCAATCCAGCCTAATGGGATAGTGGTGACTATCATTATTACAGAACCAAAGTCACCAAAATATATGGGTATTGAACTGAGTTCAGACCTATATGATTATATAAGCTAATGAGCTTGGATTGAAAATATTATAGTGTTTTTACTTTAAGACTCATAGTTTTGTAGTTAAATAGAGATAAAAAGTGGTAGATGGAGGGTTGCATTTATCCTAAAATCTAGGCACAGTGCCCTCAGATTCAAGTCTCCTTACTGATGAAGGGAACAATCCAGAAACTAGTCTGGGGATATTGGATGAGTAGGCACTAGATTGGGATTTTATGCAGAAGCCTTTTGGCATCCATTGCACTGAGTGGCAATACATATAGAGAGTTTTGCCTGTTTTAATTTTTACAGCCTGTGCAAGAAGATAATCAATGACATAAGAAGGTCATGATAATTGATTTTATACTAACTAAATGTATAAAAACATTAAAATAAAAGAACACAATGATTTCTCTCAAAAACGATAACTAATCTATTATGAACCAATATCTTGTACTATAGCACAGTAAAAGATAGCATTGATTATATCCTGTTTATTATTATTTTCTGTTAATCCTCATAACTATAGTATTTACAGATTTCATAACTTGAAAACAGAGCCCAACATACATATGTAGAAAGAAAAAAAGTTCTCAAATAACTATTACTATTAGAAAAACTATGGTTTTATACCCTTATAAAATGTTGAACACCTGTTTTAAGCATGATCCTATGATTGCACTCAGAATAACATCTGCGGTTTTGTAATAGAAATAAAAATAATAATGATTATAACAATAATAAAACAAAACATGAATAACAAAATAAAATTATGATATAGCAATCCTTATTGTTAGAAATTTATTACAGTTGAAACAAGTTAATTATATATATATATATACATACATACATAAAAACACGCTTTATACAACTTTATATATATATATATTATTTTATATAATTTTCAATTTGGTGCAAATGGCCATTAACTAGATATTATAAATCATACGTGGATGAATCCATATAACATATCATTTATAGATGTAGCCAATAAAAATCTTCATTTTAACATATATACCTATTGTCAATTGCCAGACAGACAAATTTATTACAATAAATAGCAACTCAACATTAATTTAATAAGTACAAATAAATGGATATATTATAATAATTGTGTGTCTGGACTACATCAAATCTACAGATTGAAAAACCAGTTTTGTATAATGTCAATATATGGCATATACCAGCTGGTTGATATGTTCTAATATAATAGAGCTGTGCTAAATTTTATAATTATCATCAGCATTACTTTTTATAATATAAAAAGAATAAGTATGTTTTAATAGAGTATCACAATAATATAAAACTGACTGATGACATTCCAAAACAAATAAACAACCATTACACATATACACACTATAATATCATAGCCTAATTCAACATAAAAATTTGATTTGACATTAGTTATCATACATTTAAGAATTTGGAATGCTGATAACAAAAAAATATTTTAAGTTAAACAATTAATACTTAATTAATTATCCAGCAAAGTCAGAAAATTAATATATAATTTGCTATATATAATTTAATATAAACATCATGTGATCACTCTTTCTTATGCTTGCTTTTAACTGTTATTAAAACAGGCAAAACTCTCTATACATATTGCCATTCAGTGCATAGTTTTGTAGTTAAGTGGAGATAAAAGGTGGCTGCTGGAGGGTTGCATTAGATCCTAAGATCTAGGTGCAGTGCTCTCAAATCCAAGGCTCTTCATTGACAAAGGCCACAAGCCAGAAACTAGTCTGGGGATATTGGATGAGTAAGCACTAGATGGGGATTTTATGCACAAGCCTTCTGGCATCCATTGATTACTCTGGCTTGATCTTAGTGGCAATATGTATAAAGAGTTTTGCCTGTTTTATTTACAATTTAACTCATAAATAAGATAAAAAAAATTTATACATAACTTTTTATTTAAGTATGAGAATTATCAAACATTTATACAAAAACAAGAATGTGATCTCTAAAGATAGACCATGATAAGATGAACGTAATCTGAAAATTAAATGAGCCAAAAATTGTAATAATATTTTATGTACAATATTTATAAACATATTAAATAAAGATTTACATCAAAGAAAGCAAAACAAAGATTATATATCTATTGCTACTGTAATATTGTTATAAATCATGAATTTTACTGTGCATACCATTAAAATTTACTTTAAAAATAAAAAAAGATTGTACATCTTACATCAATATTTTAAAAAAATAACTGATTATATAACATTTATTTATTCATCACTTAAATTTGCTGATCTATTTGTCTTTAATTTATAAATGTGAAAATTCTAAAAAATAACTGATGCAGAAAAAGTAGATAATTTTTTTTTTAAACAAAATGTTTAACTATCTTTTTAAAGTTAGTGAATGAAATGAGGAAACTAATTTTTAATTTAAAACTTTTATTATTTTTTTTTCAAATAAAGTTTGAAGTTTTGTGTTTGTTTATTTCTTATTTCATATTTATATATAATCATTACACTCTCTGTAGTTAAGTTGCAATCTTTAGGGTCTATATAAACTTATTAGATGGTAGATAAAGATTGGATTTCCACCTTGATTGGCAAAAGAAAGCTTTGACACATTAAAAAAAAGTTTTCTTGACAAAGACTTAGATTGTTGAAAAAAAAAAAGAGT
Source organism: Epiperipatus broadwayi (assembly GCA_028023455.1). Taxonomy (NCBI): domain Eukaryota; kingdom Metazoa; phylum Onychophora; class Udeonychophora; order Euonychophora; family Peripatidae; genus Epiperipatus; species Epiperipatus broadwayi. The sequence goes on along the minus strand of JAQFVV010000127.1, from coordinate 221,681 downwards.
TTTCTTGATTGTTGATTGTTATTGATATTAGTATTGTTTAAGTCTTGACAGCTTTTATATATTTACATATATGTGTGTACATTATAGTATAATATTAATAATCATGCATTGAATAAATATCTATATTTATATACAAAAATAAATATTGTAGTGTCACTATGTTATAATATTGAATAAATGTTATTAACATTATTCCTATGGGATTATATCTTCCATTGACCAACTTCACCTTCACATGATTTTTTTGGTATCATGTGACTATAAGAAATAAAAATTTCTGTATTGCAAAGTAAAATAAAGTTCATAACAGTAATTATAAATAGTAGCTAAGCCATCAATTATATCACATTTAGAAGTGCAAAGTATATATCTCCATTACATAAATTTAGTAATGAAAACTTTTATGTACTCCACTTTTGTTTTTTCTTTTTTTATATAATTATATCTAAAAATATATATTTTCTCACTCCTTTTGTTTTACATAGATTTTCTCAGTCTTTAATCTCAGATCTCATATTTTATTTATGATTTCAATTATGAATTTTTTTATGGTTAATTTATTTGACTAAATAAAATTATTTTTAGAGCTGTTTCTTTTGTTTTAAGAAGTAATTTTATCTAACTTGATATCGTAATAAATATTTCAATAATTTTCTTTTTCTAGTTTTATATATATATTAAATGTAAAATACAATACCCGTTATAAAATATATGGGAAAAAAATTAATGGTAAATACAATATTATAGTTTAAATTCTTTTGTAGCGCTTTCAATTACGTGGTAATCCTTGTCAGAATAGAAAGTGCTACAAAAGAATTTAAACTATAATATTGTATTTACCATTAAATTATATATATATATATATTAAAATCATAAAGCTAAACTAGTCAATAAATAATTAAAATTACCCCAATTTCACAACTCAACCAGACTAGCCAAGAATATAAACTTTAAAATCCTACCAATGGTTTGAGCCTAAATGAAAGGATAAAGGTACAAAAAAGTAGGGTTAGAAATAAATATCTTAGTTCTGCTTTATATATCCATTAAAAAGATACAGGTTACATTATTAATTTTGATGAAGCTAATGATTGTCTTCTTTGAGATTAATGAAATAAAAAGAAGAATTAAAGAATCTTTATTATTAAAAATTTATGATTCTGAAGCAATTATCTTTTTTAAAAGTTCTTTTAATATTAAGGATGTATGGGACGTAAGTGGAATTGTGGGTAATGTTTAGTTTAAGTATGTTATTTGTAGTTTTTTACACTTGAGAAGTCTGCTTGTAGCATTGAAACCATTGGTAGTTTTTTAAAGTTTATTTTCTTGGCTGGTCTGGTTGAGTTGTGAATATGGGGTAATTATGATTATATACATATATATATATATACTGACTTATTTTTTTAGGTGGATAGCGGCAACTCATTTTAAAGCAATCAATGCTCGAAAAGCATTTCCTTGTTTTGATGAGCCTGGATTAAAGGCTACTTTTGAAATTATAGTTGTAAGGCCGAATGTTATGATTTCAATTTCCAATAATGATATTTCATATAGAGAATCTAGGTAAGTTTTTATTACATAATATTATTAATATAGCATTATTATTTTTGGTATACACATTTTGATGTCAATATTTTTAGCTATTGCTGCTTGAAATGAAATATTTAAGACATTAGTGAAGATAGTTATTTCTTAAAATGAAAAAACTAGATAAGATTTAGGTTAGCCTTCTCCAAAGTAACCATGTACCAATTAAAGTAGCAAGTATTGTAAGAGTATTCTAAATAAATATTTTGCTAATCTGTGTAACATAGAGGTAAAAACATTTTTACAATAAATAATATATTTTCTACACTTATATTTAAAAAAAATTATTGTTTATTCATGTGTTTTAAATAATTCAGAGTTTACTATAAAATATTTACTTTTACTTAATGAACTAAATTAATATTAATCAAATTTTATACCATAAATATAATATTATCATTGGCTTAGTTGATAAAGTGTTTTCTAAGGAAAGGTAATGTTGTGAGTTTGATTCCAAATGATACAAGAATTTTTTTAATTATTAAATATTCAAAAAATTTAATTTTCTGACAGAAACACTGACAGAACATATATATAGCTCTATAGTTATAAAAATTCTATGCCCAGACTTGTAATCTGGTATTATTATAGATGTTTTTAATAATGTAAGAAATTCACTAGTGTATATTATATTATTGACCATAAAAATTATAATATCGGTTTATATATCAATATTATTTTTGATGTCTGTTATTTTTATTTGATCTATATATGGAACTATATTAAATAATATTCTATTATTATTTCATATAATTCCTCTTCAATTAAATTTGGCATAAATATTGAATGTGCTTGATTATTATATGTTTTTGAAATATTAAAAACATAAATATAATTGAAAAACGAAGTATAAAACAACTATATATTAATACAGATTAAAAATAAATTAAATTTGGAAAAAAGTTAGTATTGAGAGAAGTTATAGAAAGGACCAATGAATATGAGTTGCCATTATACTTTGGACTTTTAGATTATGAAAAGGCATTTGATTCTAAAAGCATTTCTTCAGTGATTAAAGCATTGGATCATCATAGTATAGAATCATGATATTGCCATATTCTGAAGAATATTTATAAAAATGCAACAGTAACAATTAGATTAAATAATGATACTTGAAAGATTAAAATTGAGATGGATATAAGACAAGGTGACTCCATATCTCCAAAACATTTTACAGTAGTGCTGAAAGAAATATTTTGTGGATTAAAATGGAAAGCTAAAGGAGTAAAAGTAAATGGAGATTATTTAAAGCACTTAGATTTTACAGATGATATGGTCGTTTTTTTTTTTTGCAAATAATGCTTCAGAGCTTCAGGAAATGTTGCAAGAGTTATCAGATGAAAGAAAGGAAGAGACTAAAAGTAAATGTTAAAAAGACTAAAATATAGTTCAATGAATTTTTTCAAAAGATGAAAATAAAGATTGATTAGAATGAATTAAAAGAAGTTAACAACTACAAATACCTTGATCAGATTATTATTGCAGATGAAAACATAATAGATGAAATTAATCATAGAATTAAATTTGGTTAGATTGCTTTTGATAGAAATAACTTAATATTAAAAGGAAATATGTCTGTGTGTTTGAAAAGGAAGGTTTTTAATAAATGTGTTTCACCAGTTCTTACTTATGAATCTGAGACATGGACACTGAAAAGAAAAGTTATACAGAGACTTTGAACCACTCAAGGAAGTATGGAAAGATGCATGTTAGAAATAACAAGAATAAATCAAAAAAGCAATATAGGGTAAGATAACAAACAGGTGTGACTAACATCATTGAAAAAATTAAAAGATTGAAGTGGAATTGGGTTAGACATATTGCTAGAAGAGATGATAATAGATGACAATTAAAATCTTAAGCTGAATTCCAAGAGATTATAAAAGACCTAGAAAGAGACAACATGTGAGATGGATGAATGAAATAAAAATGTGTGCAGATGTGAGGTGAAAAAGAGAGGCTAGAGATCAGAGAAGATAAACTGAACTTGGAGAGACCTTCATTCTGCAGTAAATTGATAATGGTTGATGATGATGATGATAATGTTTTTGGAATTGGTAGAATTTTTCAGACAAAAGCTTAATATTAAAGCATTAAATATCAATGACTTCTTACATATTTTCTTCATTATCTTTCATTGCAATTTTTTCCTTAATCTTAATCTACTTTCTTTTTCTTTTCTAACCAAGTCTTTCCTAAACATCACAAAATAATCTACTTATAATGAATCCTACTTAATCAATATAATTTGTTCTACTTTTATTGCTACTTATCCTTCATCAGAAACCTAATTTACTAAATGTGTAAAAGTATTTTTTCTTCATAACATTGCAATAAATTATCATTTTCATTCATTTAATCACTATAAAAATCTTCATTGCTTTCAAGTTTATTTGCTTTTATTTTGATTTCAAACATAAAAATTTTAGCAACTCCATTATTATTTTGATAACTTTTTTGCTATCCACCAGCACTGCTATAGTATTATCAATTATCTTATTTCACTCAATGCTGCTAATTAATTGTATATCAGTCCATCAATTTTCCTTCTCCCATGTTAACTAATTTTATCAAACAGCATTCATTTAACAATTCTAAATAAATATTAAACTAAATTAAAGATATACAACATCTCTATTTTTTATCTTTTTTTTAGATTTCTCTTTTCTATCAAATGGCCATTTGACAACATTTCTTTAATTAAATTATCTTTATTCTCTAAGAGACAAGTCATTAATTTCATTCTAATAAATAAGCCTTCTCAAAATTGGTAAAACAAAAAGTAACTTTTAATTTTGTTGCATTTAGTAGTATATAGTGATAATATAGTTAAATTATAAATCTTTAGTAATAATAAATACAAAAGTATTACATACACAATTATATATGATCAATTTGTTAAAAGTGAGAGTTAGTGCCATAACTATAATTTAATTATATTTGACTAGATGAAATCAAATTATGCTTATACATTACTATTATTTGTACTAATTTACTGGCAGTTTTTGTAATGTGTTTATCAGAAAGTAGGTTGCTATGATTGTAATTATATAAGTACTTTTAGTCATTAATATTTTAATCCAAATATAATGTCATTAAATGACTGCATTCAAGAAATGTGCTTATAAATTGAAATCTAATAATTTGTTACGTATAAAAACTCAACTATGATGGCAAAAATATATGAAGGATAAAGATTTGGGTTCAGTGATACTGATAGTGGCCGCCTTAATCAGAAATACATACTGGGAATCATTAGTATTTTTATATGTTTATTTTCATATATTTAAGTATGTATGGAGCTTGAAAATTTTATAGTACTATATATCTAAGAATATAAAACAAAATTATAATGGCTTTAATTATTATATTTGTAATGAATTCAGTTGTTTTTTGATTATCCATGTTGATAATATTGATTGATGACAATAATTATTCTGAAGTTTTCACTATTGTTTAAGTATAGAGCAAAGACCATGTAATCATAAATGTATTCTATTATTTATTATTATTTACATCATCATTTTTTTAGAAAACTTAACTGTTAACAAAGTATCACAAAAAATCTATTAGAGTTTTCAATCAGAAGATAAAACATGTAATGTCATTATTAAGGCCTTTAATTATGCCTATATTGCCATAGATTTGATCCATTAGTTATGGGGTTTAAGGATATGTATTTATCCACATTAACATAGGACAGTAACTGCTTAATTTCATTTTTAAAATGAATGAACACAATAATAAAAGGTTATTCTGAATCAGTTGATGAGACTCTAATAACATCTAGGAAAATCACATCCAATTAGCTTTATTGGTGAATCTGGGAAAAAATGAATTTTGATTTGAGACAAGTCTCAGGTTGTAAAAGTACATTATGAGTTATTGAAAAATCCAATCCATGGGGATAAGTCAAAAATTAACCACCCTCATTATATTAAAACCTCTGATAATTGCACTGTCTTGTGAATACTTTCTGTATGAGATTAGTCTTTTTATTACTATTATGCAATTTTAAACATGCTACATCAATTTAAATATGAATGGGATGTTACAAATGGCTGCCCCACTTGGAATTTGATTGAAAGAAAAGCAGCATGCAGTGAATCATTTTTTGTAGACTCAGAATATATCTAATAAAAATATTTATTAAAGACTTTGAGCACAGTATAAAAAGTGTTTTGTCACAAAGAAATGTGCATAAATAAATAGAAAAATAATTGTGGGTTATGTTGCAAATCATTCATTAATCAACTACAGCCCTGCCTATGCAATAAATGTATATATTGCTTACAACACTTATTTCATCTACACTTTAATGCAACAAATTTTTTAAAAACTTATTTATTTTCCTTACAGTTTTGACTGTCCAGAGTCTTCATCAGAGTTCTATCTTCTTCTGAGATTTTTTTGTAAAGCAGAGAAGATGATAGAGCTCTGATGAAGACTGCTAAAACTGTAAGGAAAATAAAGAAGTTTTTAAGAAAATTTGTTGCATTAAAGTGTATATGAAAGAAGTGTTATAAGCAATATATATGATTATATGAAGATATGCAAAGAAAGTGAAAGAGAAGAATAAGAAAATATGCAATAAACTGTGACTGACTTGCATTTTTTGAGTATGGATAATTTTTGACATCCTCATATTTCATAATTGTTTATATGATTTCTATGAAGCAATTTCTCTTCTGTATTTATAGAGAAATATGTGAAAAAAATAAATGCTACTACAAAGGACTACATTGGAGTGTATCATTAATATTTTTCATGGTAATATTTAATAGAATATCCAAAGCTTATTATGGCACTTTTTCTCCAAATATGAAATAATGATTGAAAATACTATTGGTAATTAAAATTTTAACTGATAAAATGATAGTTTAAAAGAATGATTGGTAAGGCTAGTTTCACAATCTTTAGATTAAAAATATTACACCTAACTATGGTGCTTTAATTTGCTGAACCTCTATTCACTGATTCAATCTTTAAAAAGATTAAATATGATATTAATATAACTTTGATTTTACATTCTTACAAAAATGCATATTAATGAATAATTAATTACATTATTAATGAAAGCACTAGGTAAATAATTAGATGGCTTATTACATGGGAATTAATAAAAAGTTTAATCAACAGAATTGATAATATTATGTCATGAATTATGGACAACAAGTCCCAGAATCTGCCAATGTATTGTACCAAATCATGCAGACAATAAGAGCAATAATAAAAAAAAAAATGGTCTGCTTAAAATACAACTATAGATCACAAAAATTATATATATAAATATATATATATATCTTTGGTCACAATATATGAAACATTAATATGAATATAAAAAATAGTTTGGAGTTACATAAATATAAAAATTATATAAAATATAAAATGATGGATGTTAATATTAATGATAACTCATTGATAGAAAAAGTATTCAAATATCAAGTAAACAAGGCAAACATAGAATAAAGATTTAAATTGTTAGTTATAGTTTATATAAGGTAGAAGAAAAGAGTCTTGAACATTTATTTTGAAAATATAGAATGTTGAAATGAGAAAAATTATATAGAAAGTTATTTAAAAGTAAAAGAACTGAAAGAAATCAGAATTTTGTTTTTCTGTTTAGGTCTTTACAATGACATTGGTAAATACTAGTATAGAATACTGGAACTAATATTACAGCTTTTATTGAATGATATAGAAAAGGAAAACGAAAAGAATTGAAAAATAATTGATTAATAAAAAGTAAAAAGTATATAGGTTTAGTATGATATATAACGCTTTGAAGAGAGGAAACATTTAACTGTTAATAGGGTTTTTGGCTATATAACTTCTTTAAAGAAACATTTGATTTTGGTTATGAAGAAACTATTTAACATCACTTTGTATCAATCAAATATGTGTGTGTTTGGTAATAGTTTCAATAGTTAATAAAGAACATCCTTCTATGCATGATTAGATGACAAAATAACTATCTATATAATATATTCCCACAACAATTTGTTATTGAGATGCCAAACCAACAGTTGTGTCAAGAGGTGAAGAAATTGAAAATCAGGCCCTCTAGTGTTACAGCAATAAAACGGTGGTTCAAACCAAATGAAGATTGTGTTAAAAAAATAAAGATATTTTATTTACTTATAAGTGTTTGTTTACTATTTATAATCATTCATACAACATATTTATTGACTTTCTGTTGCGTAATATACAATTAATATATTAATTTATTGTGTGGTCAATTGTCCAATGATCATATGTCACAACAGTTTTATTTATTTAATTAAAATAAATATTTTGCCTTTAGTAAAATTGATCCAGGAAATCTCAGCTGTCACGCTCATCAGTGACATAAGTTAAAATGCACAAAGATGAGAATTTTTATGCAGAATCAGATCAGATTGTTGCAAATATACCAAAAAAGACAAACAATTTATATACGTAAATGAGGATGCGATATTTATATGAAGTATATTTATCTTTCTTAAAGTTTATAAGGCTGATAAATAACTTGTCAAAATATCCGCTGTCCGCTTCTATTTTAATTCACATATTTAACAGTATATATTACTTTTATTGGGTAATTTTCTAAATATGCGTCTTGATTATGTAGCTTTGAATTTAAGATGCCAATATAAATTAAGGCGATAGCAAGCAATGTCCAACTATAACAACTATCTTAGATCAGAAAATTTGAACCGAGATATATTTTTAAATAATAGCAAATATATATAGTATAAATGCTTAATCATTACACATAAGTTAATGGTTAGATTTTTTCTCTTCAGTCTAATAGCAAAAATTATAAAATAAAAAACATTTTAAACTTTCAAGATAATTAAATTTTATGTTAAAAAACAACAAAGAAGCATACTTGATATCTTTATTTATTGTTTTCTAATTAGACCAGGAGGACTGATAGCTGATTATTATATCCCAACTCCTAGGATGTCGACGTTCTTAGTAGCCTTTATAATCTGTGATTACCGGTTTAAGGAAACAAGAACCGCTCGCGGAGTCAAGGTGGGTAGGATTAATAAAGACGAAATATGTAATTTTAATTTTTTATTTTGACATTTTAGTTCCGTTAAGAAATGCACTACATAATTACTACGCAAACAATAGAAATGTGGAGGAGAAAATTTATATCTTATAGTACTGAACATTAATTATTTTTTTTTAAAATGCGGAAATATTTATTTTATTTTAAATTATTTACTTAAAATAGTTTTAAAATGAATGGTTATTGTTTTTAAAACACGCCATATAAAATATACTGCGATAAAATGTTTATAGGGTTCCTATATATTACAGTATATCAACCAATTTTGATATAGTAGTTGATGGTATTTTTGTGATGTACTGTTTAGGGTTACACTCGCCCCCCCGCGTTGTTTAAACTAGGTAAAGCTTTTTAGAATGCAAAAGATTTCAAGATCTTTCCCAAACAGCTGGCCTAAGCCAAGCTAGAGAGCCATCCGGTATTGTTCAAATATTGAAATCATAGAATAATCTGAGAGAAAATGTCATACTCCTATAGTTACTGAAAAAACATAGATAGCTATTATCTTGTGATTGATGCTTTAGCCTGTGTAGGATTCAAATATGGGTAGAGTCTACATTTTCTCTAGTTTAGGATTTTCTGAGCAAAGTAGTGACTTTTTATGAAATCAGTCTACACATATAGCAGTAGCCTTTAAATAATTCCCCATGAAAAATGAGAAGAGAAAAATCATTACTCATCAGGAATTATAATTCATGAGCAAGAATTTTAAGCATTTACTATTCTTGTAATTGCTTTTGGCTAAGTTCTTGGAATCTGAAAAAAAATTGGAAGTGCCAACTATTTCCAGATTTTTGACCACCCAGTACAAAATATTACTAAAATTTTTAAGTACTGAATTCTAGATATCACAAAGCAAATTACCTATTTTAATTTTATTGATTTTATTTTTTTGTTGTTGTTTTTTTCTTTTGGAATATTTCTAAAAATTGGATAACTTAAATTAGAAAAAAAATTAATGTAAAACAAAAATCATTTTAAATGTATTTAAGAAATAAAACAATAACCAAAAAAAAAACAAAAACAATGATATTGAAATTTTTGTTTAGTTCTTTTGGTTTGTTGTATATTATTTTTTGATAAGTCTCTTATCAAAAGGTCAGAGTGTGGAGAAATGTGATAACAATCACTGATGAAAATGATTATGATAATATAATTATTTTAGAAGAATAAATAATAACAGAATACTAAGAATGGTGATTGTTTCAGAAGCAGATATTAGGAAAAAGTAAAGAAGATCAGAAAGTGATGAAAAAAAGATCTAACAAACAGCATATGAAGGAAGAGTGTATTAGAGGCAAAAGTTGGAAATAGGAACATGAAAAAGAAAAATACTGAATTTTTTGACCTAGGACACCATCATCAATGAAAACATTTGAAAAAGTAAAAAAAGATATTTCTGATAGTAGTTAAAATTCTTCAAAGATAAGTTGCCATCTTCACTTCTATCACAATTTATCATTTGAAATTTGTCAGAATCTTACTGTTATATGCTATTGTGAGATACATAATTGTATATTTAATGTTATTCACTTAGAAAGCATGTATGTTCAACATCTAACAAATTAAAATAAAAGTGATTTTTCAAAAGTAGCAAATAATAATGATGATGATGATGATGTCACTAAAAATCACCCTACAGCACAGATAAAAAATATTTTATGATAATGGAATCCCTCCAATAAATTTTTTAAATATATTATTTGCAAAAAGTTGATACTATGAAATAAAAAAAAAACTGCCAAATTTGATAATAATAACCCCAAATTGCTTTTGATTATTAACATATTGGTATAAGCCTTCTGTATAATGTTAATAAATTCATAGCTAAATGCTTCAGTATCATTATAGACACTTTATTATGAATATTCTGATATTTATATCAAACAATGTTAATCTAGTTTACATAAAAAAGAAAGTTAATAAAGCATTTAAGTGTGTAGTGATATAACAATTTTTAATAATGCTTTTTGAACTTTTATTTGAGTGTAATGTTGGATTTCATCAACAATTAATATCTGATTTGATAGCAATGTAAATTACATGTATATTCTAAATTTAAACCTCAATTTATATTTGTTCAAACTTTCTATAAACTTACAATTATGTCATAGATGTAAAATTATATTTCTACTTATCAACTTCTAAAAAATAAAGTTGTACAGAATCAAAAAAAAGTATGTTAGTAGGGCAACTTTGATATAAATAATAAGTTTCCATTATGTAATGTTCATTTTAAAAAGAGGAAATGTGTTAATCCAACAATGATATTTTGGTATTTACATTAAGTTAAAAAAAATCAAACAATTGAATAGTTAAATTGTTTGTAGTAGACTCATAATATCAGCAATTATAAATAATCTGCGAAATAATATATCAAATATATTGTGATTTAAAATGACACTGTATCTATCAAAGAATAAGTAATCTGTGCATGTTCATAATTTGTTAAACATGAGGAGCAGTTTGTATACAACTATGCAAATATATCATATTTCTAATCATATCAATAAATAAAACAAATGATCAAAATCCAGGTCTACAAATAACTATGGTTGGCCATTACATTTCAGAAGAAAAAATATAAAATAATAATGATGATGATGATAAAACTATTATTTACATAAATGCACTAAAAAGTAAAAAAAATTATAAATACAAAAAACAAATTGTCTTCAGCTTTTACAGTAATTATGGTATTATACAGAGGCTAAACACTCCATTTAGTAGCATCCCTCAGTGCAAGCTGGATTAATCAATGGATGCAATAAGGTTTGTGCACAAAACTCTATCTAGTGCCTACTCATCCAATATTATCAGACTAGTTTCTAGCTCATTATTTTCATCAGTGAGGAGCCTTGGATCTTAGAGGACTGCATCTAGATCTTAGGATCTAATGCAATCCTCTAGCAGCCACCTTTTATCTTATTTGCTAAATATAAAACTTTGAGTCCAACATGAAAGCACAATAATGTTTTCAATTCAAGATGTCTCTGTGTAAATAGCTTGTGTAAGCATAAAGAATTATGATCATGTGATGTTTAGTGGTTTAAATATATTATTTGGCCAAAAATAAAAATATTAGGTACCCATGTTTAGAAATAGATTTAATTATATTTTGTATAAATTTTTATGAGTTTTTATTAAGAAAAAATCACAATTTAACATTTTAAACTTAATATTCTTTACCCATACCTTTATTTTTGCTTTTACAATACCAAAAATATTGCAAAAATATTTTTTTTTTTACTTTTTGACACAATTTTGGTACATGTATATGAATGAAAGTATCTTCAATTTTTTTTATTTTCTTGATATTAGTTTTATATAGTTGCAGAAATTAGATATGAAGAAAATTTAGAAACTATTTAATATTGCTAGATGGCAATCCTTTAAAAAGTACTGAATCCTATATAAAACTAAAAATTGAAATTTGTATCTAATTTTTTGTAATATCATTTGCAATCTCTACAAAAGGGTACTCTGGGAATAAATATGAAAACAAAATTTTAATTAGATTGAAAATTAACCAAAAATAAAAATTAAGCTAAAATATTTTATCTAGATACCCAGTAACAAATGAACAGAGTAAATAACATAAAAGTACATAAAAAAAATTAAAAAGAAAAATAACAAAAAAATTAAATTCTATTGATTATATAGAGATTCAATGTAGATTTCAAGAATTAAAAATTATGTAGATAAGACCTATATATATATATATATATATATATATATATATATATATATATATATATATATATATATATATATATATATATATATATATATATATATATATATATATATATATATATAAATGCAAAGAAAATGTTACAATGAATTGCTTTTATTGATTTTGTCAAGATAACTTAGTTTCTGGAAAATAGCTATTATTCAAGATATGGATACTTCATTACTGATATATGAAATAGCATTATTAACAAAATATGAGGCATTTAAATAAAAATTATTGTTAAACAAGAATGTCTATTAGCTTCAATTTATTTTCCACTTTATAATGGGGTATTCAGAACAAAAATAATAAGTTCTGCTTGTTTTCCAATTTGTTCTATTCTTGTAATAAAATAAAAATATATTTTTAATGTTTTGGATAAAATCTATAAAAATTTTGATTACTAATGGTCATAAAAATTTGCTATTCTATCAAATTAGTGATGGAAAAAAAATTCTGCAATACATTGTTATGAAAGAACTTGGATGTGCTTAAATTCTGCATTATAGCAATTCCCTAATAATCTTTTTATTCAAAAACTTAAAGATGGAGATTGTGGACAGATTAGTATGCTCCAAGTTTAAAATAATTTTGTAAAAATCAACTCCTACCTCAAATAATTTCAAACACAGATATATTTCTTTAAAACAACTGTTAGCCAATGATTATTAACTGTAAAATTGCTATTTTGAATTTTAAACTTTGTCTTACTATTGAGCCATTAAAATCTTTTAAAAAATGTGAGATTAGTAAATGAAAGAGTTTTGTCTAGATTTCTAACATGGATTTCATTATTAATTATGGATTTAACAAGTATATGCCTTTATTGTTTGAAAGTATAAAAAAGTGGAGGTGAATATTTATAAAGCAATATGGAATTTTAGGAGCAGAAAACTGATGAAAAGTCTTAAGAATGTTTGGCGGAAAATAGCAGGTGGAAATGGTGTCATTTTGATCATACTTACATCTATTTTTGATACATTGAAAGTAATACAATAGATCTTGTTCATTAAGATAAATATTTCATCTAGATCTAAATTAATTGATAAAACAAAAATATAATTAAAAATTGTCACCTGAATTCTTGTATCTTTATTCAAAAATGATAAAAATACATTACCAGTTATTTATATATAAATATTATCTTATAAAAGTATATCACCTATTGATTTAATAAGACAGATATCCATTTTGATGAATATGAAACAATTTTTCTGTAATTTTAAATAGGTTGCAGTCCTGATGAAATATGTGAAAAGTTTTAAAATATGTTTCTAATATGTTTCAAAAGTTTTGAATTTTTGAAGAATATATACATCCATGAAATTATATCACATGATCATGAGGATAATTGCAATGATGATCATAAAATATTATTGATATAAACTGCAATTAAATTACTTTCAATGATTGACATTAAATAAGTTGTTTTCAATCATAGACGATTTGCTACAAGAAATTCTGTAGGCAGCATAGTTTTTCATCATCTCTATGCTATTCATTGTGAAGACTAATAAGTAATAATAGATGTCATATAAAACCACAGTAGTTATGGTTTTTGTTGCTAGGCAAATCAAAACAATGTTTTGCAGGAAAAGTAAAATCTCATTCTAGTTAAGCATCATGTCAATTAAGGGGATTTTTGCATGTATGATGTTTTTAGACTTTAAATATAAATCTTATATTCTTTCATTATAAAATCTAAGATCTGCTAAAATAAAATCAAAAACAGGTAGATCACTCATCTTATTAATTTATAAATATTTACTGAATGTTTTTTTTTTTACATTTTGTTTGTAAGTATTTGTACAAACCAGTTTATTTTTTAAAAAAATTAAAGATCAGAATTTGTTTGATTAATAAAAGTTTGTAACTAATGGATATCTGGATTGAAGGGTATTTAAATAAATTTCAGCCAAGGTTTGGGATAGATTAATTTAAAATTATTGTAAGTTTGAAATTATCTGGTTGTTTGCAAAACTTTATTTATATTATATAGCTTCCATATAATAAAATAAAAATATAGTACTATTGAAGTAAAATGGAAGAGTTTGAAATGAAAACTAATGTTAAATGAAGACAAATATTTTCTATTTTTATAACAAAACTCAATTTATAGGCAGATTCACTTGATGGTACAGTTTTTTATTTGAAATAATTAAGAAAAACAAGAACATTACCTTCTTGCTTTCTGAATTTTACATTTTACTGGGGATTATGCTAATGATCCCCTAAATGTTCTTAATACTTTAAATGTCAGTCATAAATAATTTTGTTTAGAATGCTTAAAAAGATTCAATCATTCCTTGACAAAAAAATTCTGTGTAGCTTTAATGCAGCCATATATTGATATCCACAAGAATTTGTCATAGTTTTACAACATAAATAAATACATTTAAAATTTTAAATAATCATCAAATATATAAGAAATTATAAGTTTAATAAAAAATATGATGTAATAAATGATAAATATAAGATTTTTTTTCACTGTATTAATAAACTCCATTTTCATATGGTTAATAATTTAATTTCACAAGATAGAATTAATTGCTATTTATTTTAACACTCCTGCAAATTAACAATCAAATCACTAATACATATTTAATAGTAAATAAACATTGAAATGGTAATTCCAAATAATGACTAAATTAATACTCTAATAACTATTAGCTAATATTTAGAAATACTTAAGTTCAATTATTTATTTACAAGATTATTAAAGTGAGTAATATTTGATATTACCTTGAAATTTAAATTATTAGCCATATTCAAATAGGCTTTGTTTACACCTGAATCTGATTGGATATCCATCCTTATTAATATTACTAAAACTGGCATTACAAAGAGAAGTGGATTCATTTTTCAATTGCATAATGATTCTTACAATAGGTGAAAGTACATTGATTTTGTTAAATCTTGGAAAATTTATCATCTTGGGAATTATATATTATTAACACTATATTAGACCCAGAAAGAGACATGTGTAATGGATGAATGAAATAAGAAAGTGTGCAGGGGTGATATGGAGTAGAGAATCTAAAGATTGGAGAAGATGGATTGAACTTGGAGAGACCTTCATCCTGCAGTGGATTGATAATGGTTGTTGATGATGATGATATTAGCTGATATGTATAAATTAAATTTACTATCATTATTTAGTCATAGAGGTTACCATTGGATCCATTCATTATGAATCTTTCTTGTAACTAGTCATCTCTCCACATTTCCATTTTTTAATTACAAGCACAGCAATCCTACCTTGAGTCCTTTCTGTTTCTTTTTTATTTATTTTCTAATTTTTTATTTTTGTATTTCTCTATTTTTTGGAATCAGAAATTATATTTATATATGATGAAGATGACAAGGCAAATGTTTTCAGGAATGTTTCGTGTGATTATATTAACACTTTCAGCATGTATATCAAATTAAATATTTTTATATTTTATTTAGAAAGAAACACATACTTGAATATTAGACACAACACAGACACCAAAGAGATGCTGTGACAATTAATTAAATTCAGAAATGCATCATTTCATTATAAAGATACAATTATTTTAATTTAATTAATTAAAGTATATTGCATGCTTTAACTCCAGATATATGATATAGCAACAAAATGTGGATTTTTGGTCACTGCAACATAAAGATATTGAGAAATTATTTTAAAAAGTTTCCATAATGTTTTGAAATTAAATTAATTAACAGACTAATCAGTAAAGTTTTACCTTGCTAGTTATTACAATATTTATTCTTCATTTAATTCCAATAGTTTTAAACATTTCTCAAAAAAAAATGTACTTCAATAAAAATAATACATACAAAATGTATACTAAAAAAACCTTCTTTAATGCTGTTAAACACATCAATTTAGTATGCTAAGCATGATTTCGACTACCTGGTAGTCATACTCATAGCTTATAGCTATAAGTATGACTATTAGTAAGTCAAAAGCAGTATTAAACAAGCTTTTCGTATAAATATTTTATTATTTAAATTGAATATTTCTTTATTTGTAATATATTTTTTTATTTAATTGGATATGTTATTGATAAATTGAGAATGTTTCTGTTGGCTAAGCAATCCCACTTACATTATAGAGATTGCTTAAAAAACATTTTAAAGCTATTGATTGTTTTTATTAGAACTGTAATATTAAAAACAGAACATAATTAGCAAAGTTCTTAATGATCTTTCAAAAACCATTTGGAAAGAATTCTAAACCGTACCATAACATTGGAAAATATCATATATGCAGACAAAATACCCAGTGTGTAATGTGCAAAATCATATGTATGGTTCAATGATTAGTGTCTATAGTGTAATCAATTTAAAAGTCACCTTACATTTTTAGTTGTCTATTATTTCTGTAAAGTACTTCTTTATGAGTTGTTGTTAATAATGATAATATATATTACAAAAAAACTCAAGTATAATTGTATTTTTATATTGGACTATTTCCATTATCTAATTTATGTATTGAATGTTTTTAAAAAAATTTAACTTTATTTAAATATTCCAAATACATTCAACTGTTAATAATAGCACATCAAACAGGTTAGTATATTGCACAATATTTTGAGAGATATTAGTCTCTCCTCTTCTTCAGGTGTTTCTGGCCTGACCAGTGATAATACCAGCATGGGATTTGAACCTGGGTCCTTAGATTCCTGATTTTTGAATTTTTAAGGTAACACTGTAATCAACTGAGGCATCCTATCAAAGGCAACAGTCTGCAGTAATTACATATACTTATCTATGAGGTTCCTCCTGATTTCTCCACTTCTTCCTAAGAGCAAAGTTGATTAGTAGTTTCCATACATTATGTATAGTCATACTGGGTTGGCTTACAGGATTTTTGCCATAGTCATGTGAGCAGCTTCTTTAAATTTTCTTCTTTGTACCTTTTCTTCTCTATCCAATATTTTTGTGTTTTCCCAATTGAACATATATTCATTGGCACATACATGTTCTGCTATTTTAGACACATCTGTTTTCTGTCTTCTAGTCATCACTTTGTGTTCTTGAAAATGCTTTTCAATGGAATGACTGGTTTCACCAATGTATGTTCTTCCATATTCACATGGTATTTCATAGATGCAGTTTTTTTTCTTTTTATCATTTCAGGTTAGGCTTTGTAGATGTTAGAATTCCTCAGAGAGTGGTATGGCTCTGGAAAGCTGTTCTGATGTTATACTGATTGCAGATTTTTCTTAACTTGTCTGCTATTTTTGGAATGTTATGGGTACACTACAGTAACAATAATTGTCTTTTCTCTTGTTGATTCTTTCTGTCTATTTAAAGTTTTCTTAATAACAGCTGATGGATAACCATTTTTTATAAGTTTGTTTTATATAGATCTTTTCTTTTTCCAAATCACTGGTTCTCTGTTCCATAGTGTTAGTATACCTCCATGTTCTGTGTTTCTGGTGCAATTGGATGTATAGGCTAGGTATTTTTCTGTATGTGTAGGTTTTCAATAAACTGTAGTTTTGATTTTGTCATAAGGGAGTCTTGACACAAGAACATCTAAGAATGCCAATTTTTGTTCTTGTTCTGATTCTATTGTGAATTTAATTGAAGGGAATATATTGTTGATGTGTTTCCAGAAAGTTTGTAGCAGTGCTTCACCATGTGGCCATACAAAAAATATAGTATCCACATAGTGAAGCCAAACTTTAGGTGGATATGAATTGAAAATAAGTTGTCTTTATGCAGAATGTTAATAGGTTCATTATACTATCAACAGGAAGAGCTATTCTGGTTTGTAAACTATTATTACCATTTAATTTTTTTTTACAATAGACAATGCTTTTTCACATGGTACATTCATAAATAAACTTTCCTCATCAAAGCTTACCAGTAGGTGAGTTCTTTCAATTTTCATGTTCTTGATTAATAGCAGAAAAATTAAGGAAAATCTGTAATCAGTATAACATCAGAACAGCTTTACAGAACCATACCACTCTGCAAGGAATTCTAACATTTACAAAGCCTAAACTTGAAATGATGAAAATAAAAAACTGCATCTAAGTAATACTATGTGAATGTGGAAGAACATACATTGGTGAGACCAGTTGTCCCATTGAAAAATGCTTTCAAAAACACAAACTGATAATTAGAAGAGAGAAACAGATGTATTAAAGATAGCAGAACATGTATGTGCCAATGAACATATGTTCAATTGGGAAAACACAAAAATATTGGATAGAGAAGAAACAGTACAAAAAATAAAATTTAAGCTGCTCACATGACAATGGTAAAAAATCCCATACAACAACCCAGTATGACTATACATAATGTATGGAAAACACTAAACAACTTTGCTCTTAGGAAGAAATGGAGAAATTAAGAGGAATCTCATAGATAAGTATCTGAAATTACTACAGACTGTTGCCTTTGACAGGATGACTCAGTTGGTTAGAGCATTACCTTAAAAATTCAAAAATCAAGAATCTAAGGATCCAGGTTCGAATCCCATGCTAATACTGTAACTGGTCAGACTAGAAACACCTGAAAAAGAGGAGAGACTAATATCTCTTGAAACATTGTGCAATATGCTAACCTGTTTGATGTGCTATTACTAACAGTTGAATGTATTTGGAATATTTAAATAAAGTTTAATTTCTAAAAAAAATATTCAATACATATATTAAATGATGGAAGTCATCAAATATAAAAATACAACTAGAACATTATCATCACAAACCTTCAGAAAAAAACTAATGTATAAATATGTAAAATAAATATTTAAAAAGTAAAATAAAATATTAGAAGTTGATTCAAACATGTTGCATTGTTTCAGTATATACTAAAGACAGCAAAATTTATAAAATATAGAAAAAGTTAAAAATTGAAGTAGTTATACGATTTTAAGCCAATAAACATCACATGATCACCATTTTTAATGCTTGATTATAACTGTTATTAAAACAGTCAAAACTCTCCATACAGTATCACCACTCAGTGCAAGCCAGAGTAATCAATGGATACCAAAAGGCTTGTGCATAAAATATCCATGTACTGCCTATTCATCTAATATCCCCAGACTAGTTTCTGGCTTGTGTCCTTGAAAATTTTATGCACAAGCCTTCTGGCTTGCACTGAGTGGCAATACTGTTTGGAGAGTTTTGCTTGTTTAGTTATAAGATTTGTCATATTGCAAAAGAAATAATTATAGTTGCTGGAAACTTTTTTCTAAAAGTAAAATCCTATCTAAATTAATTAAATAATGGGATGGTCTTATTGCTTAGGAGTTTATTAGAATCTTGAGTGCCAGAAATGTCAGAACTGGAATTAGTTGAAGGATCTTATGCTCTAGAGTCTAACACTGAACCATCATACTAAACAAAATAGGCTTTCTTATAAATATTTTAGTAATTTTTTTAGTACTTTTTTTAAAAAATGAAATAGGTAACTATAAATAAAAGTTATGTATGATTAATAATACTTGGAAAAATTTTTATGATATGTTTATCTACATATTGAGATTTCTTGAAAATTATCCTAGGGTTGCATGAAGAATATTTCTAGTGAATCAAAGGATTTAATAGCTATAAAACGATCACTTTTCATTCATGTTTTTCAAATCGTTCTTTTCACAGGAACGTCAGTCATCGACCTGAGAAAGAAGATTTCAAGAAGACGAATTAAAAAACCAAATAACAGAAATACTTCCTGTCTATATTTACTCTATTATTTTTTTGACAAAAAACTTTATTTATTTATTTTTTTTTTGGACCAAGCATCATTTTTCATTTTTACCAGTAACTAGTGTATAAATTACTTGTGGTTCTTTTTCTCTTTTTTGATACCTTTCTTTCCTAACTTGCATCCGACTTAGTAAATAATTTAATAAGGATAATGTGAATAAGAAGAGAGACTACAGGAAATGCTTTGTAAAAATACATATATAGATGATGGCCATTCAAAAAAATGTCTTTCTTATTCTCAGTATCATTAAAAATAATTAAAAACAAAGTAAATTAACATATCCAAAATAATATTCAATACTTGAATTTACTCGCCTTATATATAAATGCCAATTAATACAGTATTAATGATAAACTTTTGGAGATGGTAGTGCATGATATAATCATTACTCAAAAAAGTTTATCATTCCAATGATTGCATTTAAAGTAAAATAGGTTTTATAAAATCTAGGACAAAGATCTTACACAAACAACTTTACAACAACAAAAATATCATGCTAATAAAACTTTGAATATATAATTATAATTTTTTTTCGAGAGAGAGTAAAATAAGAATGAAAAATCTTTCAAACGTTTCGCCATCTGGCGATTAGCAAGCTCATAAAGCCTTTGCCTTTAATGTTTCTCTGTTGGACTGTTGTATAAATATTAGTCTTAAATATAATTTTAAGGGTTGTTTTACTTATATATGCGTTTATATATGTGGGTATGGGTGTGTTCGTATATTTGCGTGCTTCAGGTGTGTTTGAAGAAGGAATGTTTGTGTGTAAATATGTAGATAGACAGATTGATAATAAACTGATAGATATGTAGACAGACAAATAGGTAGATAAATGGTTTTATAGATATAATAATGGTTAAATCAATGCCAAAGCAGTTGCTTCTAATTTCCTTTCGCAGAAGAATAGTGAAGCAGAATACATTTTTTACCATGCTTGTCAATTATCAAGTGGTGAAGGCATGAGAATCTTTTCATTTTTATTTCATAACCTGATAAAAATAATTAGATATCCGTTTTGTAGAAACTAATTGAGTCAACTGTGAATTGGCTATCTAAAAGAATTCCTAAACTAAATTGGGACTTTAAAAAATTGTTCATTTGGATTAAACTCAATTCTTGGGATTGACAAACTGATGTCATTATATCATCAGGTTTATATATGCACCCATATGTATATACAGGGCCAATCATAGAGGGAGACAGGAGGAACAGCTGCTCTGGGTTTAAGGAGATGCTACAGTACATCACATCATATCTCACAATATTAGGGGCATCAACTTGGCAACTCAATACATTAAACAAAAATGTAGGAGAAGAGAAATGGCTTATAGAACATCCTTAATTTGCCAGTTAAATTTTCCAAAAAAATATTTGAAAAAAACATTTTCAAGCTGGCATACCACAAATCAAAAATGTAAGCCAGTTTAGGAATAAGGTTCCAAACTGATGACTGTGACAAAAGTGACTACAGGGCTCAGCAACAAACAGAACTAATAGTTTTAGTCCTCTGTCAGTTAGTTCTGTGCTGTATTTTACAATACTAATAATGCTAGAGTGAATCTACCTTATCCAAGTGCTATCTGGATCTGATCTGCTTGCTTGTTTCTGTGACTCATACCTTACTGTTCCTGGAGTCCTGTTTTTTGGCCCTGTAAATAAAAACTCTTGTTTCTTCTATCTCTTCCCACATTTTAAATTTTGAAGGACCTGTAAAATATTAGTTGCCCTGGACCTTGTATTTTTTCTGAAAGGCCCTGATTATATATATATATTGTAACCAGTTGGGTTACATGGTACACCCATAATAATATAGTGTGTGTGCATATATATATATATGGAAAATAAAGGAAAAGTAGAAATAAACACAGAGTAAATTTTTGTAGATATTTTTTTATATTTCCTAAAATAAAATAATAAGTAAAGGATTAAATAATAACTCTGATTTAAAATAAAAATTGTTTTATAAATTAAACTTTTAAAAGGTCTGAATAAATATAAGTATTGTATTATTATTATTATTATTATTAATATTATTATTATTATTATTATTATTATTATTATTATTATTATTATTATTATTATTATTATTATTATTATTATTATTATTATTATTAATATTATTATTATTATTATTATTATTATTATTATTATTATTATTATTATTATTATTATTATTATTATTATTATTATTATTATTATTATTATTATTATTATTCTGATTGTGAAATGTAAAAACACAATATTGTTTTCAAAATTTTTTAATTAATTAAAACTAGTATATGTTTTCAAAGGAATTAGAGAGCTAAAAATAAAATTCTGTTTTTAATCAAGGTGTTGTTATAACACCTCAGATGATTTTATAAAAAGAGCTGATAAAAAATATCAGCCAGTCTGGATAGTGATTTTGAAAAGAACAGTTCTGCTTGCAGTTTTGTAAGAGTTGGTCAGAAGAGTTTTTAATATTTTAAGCAGTGACCAACTAGGCCAACTGCAAAGTCTGGGTAATGATTTTTGAAGAGAGCAGTTTGGATTGTAGTTTTTTGTAAGAGCTGAACAGAACAGTTTGGCTACTAAAATTTTTTGAGTAAGTGGCAGCAATATGCTAACCAAAATGAATAGCTGTGGTTTGTTATTGGCTGTAGCAGAGAGTTGGCAGTCCAGTTACTATAAACTGATGTAACTGAAGGAAAATAGTAGACTGTTTTCCTTAGCAGGAGTTTGAAATTTACATGGAGAAAATGACCCACTTCTTTGTGTTGAAATTCATAGCCTTAAATGTGGGGGATGGTTGCTTGCCTGGAATAATCCTAGATAGAAAGTGACCAACTACAGATCAAGAGTGTACATGGATTGTATACTTTACCTGATGATGACAATTACCTGGAATGACAAAAACAAACAACTTGCCCAAGAGAAAACACCAGCTAAATAAAGAAGTAGTTATATGTATACTGAGGTGCCTACATATGTGAAGAGAAGCACAGATATACTTGTATACAAAAGTGAGTTGTTTTTCAATAATTCATTTGATAGACACTTTAAATCTATATTTTTAAATTTAAAGACATTTATAATTAGTTAAGAGGTAACCTAATAAAAAGCTTTCTAACCTCTCAAAAATTGACTATACTTTTTTTTAAAAGAATAAAAGAAATCTGTAATAGAATTTGATAAACTGAGTTTTAAAAATATATAAATTTTATGTATATTCAAAATGGAATTATTAATTATTAATTATAAAAAGTATTGTTATTTATTGTTTGACAAAATTAAATTTATAAATAATCTGCGCGCACATATATGTCAATGCTTGTCAAATTGGACATATATGCAAATTTTAATCATTTTGTTATTCAATATTAATTGTATATTATAAATTGCGCATCTGTGCGCATATATATATATGTAAACCATAGTAATAACTTGAATTGTAACGTGAAATTTTGTAAAGTAATGTAACAATTTAAATTTTGAATAGTAATTATGTAAATTGCAAATGTAATAATTATTTTATGGTTAATTGAAAAGTCTTCATCATATGTTATAAATGCACGTCTGTGTATGGATATATATATATATGCGTTTGTAGAAACTTATTAAAAAATATTGTAAATCAATATAATAACTTTAATTGTGTATATAATATTGTATATCATTCAAAATCAGAAAATTCACGCACATTTGTGTGAGTATATGTCAATTGTATTGGATATAACAATGCGTGTCAGATAGACACTTATGTGTAAAATTCTGATCATTTTTCTAAATTAAATGTTAATTCAAACATGTTTATTTTGTATCAAGCCACATGCCTGTGTGCTGAATGGGTTTTAAGTAAACCTAATTTATTAATCATGTAACTCAATGTATACTTTCCAAAATCAGAACCCTTAACCTGTAAGACCTTAAATATCATTTTTTATTGTTATTAATAAACTTATTTAATTGTTAAAAATGGTTTCCCTCATCTCTTGGTCACATACAGTAATAGATCTCGTGTTCTCTGGGCTTGATTTGGACATGGATAAATGGGGATGTGTATTGAGTGCTTTGAGTATCCAGAGACGATCAATCATCATCCTTGTTGGCACAAAAGAGGATACTCTTTAAAGTCCATGCACTATTATTTTTTATTTTACTTTAGTCTTATTTAAAATTTAAGTTTATAGTTGGCCAGTACAAGTGGCCTGAGCATTGATGATGATCAGCATGTTTTAAATGTCCCAGCATTATTGTTTTGAATTTTGATTCTTATGTATTTTAATGGATGGGCACTAAGCTGGTGCATCCAAGTTATGTGTATATAATTGCCCAAGCTAGCAAAGGCTCGATAGTTAGTCTGGATCACAGAAGACCCATTTCTAATCCAGTCACAAAGTTGACTGTTGATTTATATTTTTTATTGTTCAAATCCAGCCACAAGATGGACTGTTGATTTACTTGTACTTATTTTTTTTAAATGATGATGCTGGTGGTTAATTAAGCTTGTAGTTGCTCTTATGAGTTAGCTTCTGATCTCTCAGAGATTCTCTAATCTCATTTTATCTTTAAATATTTTATATTTAAATATACTTTTGTAAATGATTAATATTTCAAATATTTAATTTTCAATGGACTGAAAGTGATGATGTTTTCCATCACCCCAGGTTCACTCCAGTTTCTCTTTTATATTCCCCCATCCCGTTACAATATATATATATATATATATATATATATATATATATATATATATATGGAATAGTTGTATATTACTTAATGTGATTGGCAATGGTTGAATGGTAAACATTAGAAATTTTTCAACTTTATCAATGAATAATATTTCTATAATGTAATTTTTACTACTCCATTCTAGTGTTAAGTAGGGACTGATTTATATCCACTTTTAAAATCTTATGGAAAATGAAATCATAAAAATATGATGAAAGACTGGTTAAAAGTGGATAAAAACCATTCCCTATTTTCTTGAGAATGATAGAGTGAAAATTATGCTACAGAAATATTATTCATTACTGGATAATCTCTAGTGTAATGAATGACTAATATTCTCAACTTTATTTTTGTTTTTTAATTACAAAGCAAACACCAAAAGGTATCTGGATTGGTATTTATACAATGCATATAACTTGAAATAAATATAAAATAATGCTGTTTGATTATTGTTAAAGAAGTTATAAAATTATGTAGTAAACAGCATGATTTATTTAACAATTTTTAGAAAATGGGTTTTTGGAAAAAATGGATATTTTATGTTATATTTGTTAGTACTAATTTAATAATAAATAGTATAATCTATAGTTTTATTGCTTGGAAGTTTATAAGTATCTTGAGAATTGCTATGTTATGTTCAATGCCTTGAACTAAAATGAAAACTTTATTTTATTTTATATGTTTTTTAGATTAGAACATGGGCACCTGTTGATTTGATCAATGAAGTAGAATTTGTCCTTGATTTGGCACCACAACTGATGACATATTTTGAAAGTTATTTTGGGCTTCCCTATGCTTTAACTAAACTTGGTAAAAAATAAAAATAAAACTGTTGTTATACTATTGATAGCTAAGATTTACATTTGTAATTTTAAACAATGTCTGCAAGTTAAAAATGTAATGAGAATTTGTGATATTTATTTAAATAAACTTTAAATATTATGTAATTAATCAAACAACCAATTAAAATAGCAATTACAAATTCAAATTACACTATTTAATAAAAATATTTAATTGTTCCGTTTTATCTTTAAATAAAAATAAAATCACTTTAACTTAGTAATGTAGATAGTATAAGAATTGTGAAAACTGGAAAATCACAACTTTGTAAGTATTTTTCAAAAGTAAACAAATTTTCTGTAAAGGATTATATATATTAATTAAAAGAGTGTCAGTAACTTTATAAATAAGCATTAAAAGTCTGATGAAAATTATTTACCTGATTAAACTTCAGCTACAATGTAATTAAACAAACAACCAATTTAAGCAGATAATTTGCAAAATGAAATCATATCATCTAGTAATAGTATTTTTGTCTCACTTCCTTTAAACTAAAAATGTAACCGTGTTTAACTTATTAATATAAGAATCATATATCAGGCATACATAGTTAATATATACAAAAATTGAAAAATCACAACTTTTTAAATATTTATAAGCAAACAAATCTCTCTATGAAGAGTAGTTTGAATATTTCATACATTTTATGGATGTAAACAAGTCTGATTTATGACGTTTATGTGGTTTCACTTTTAATTTAAAAGTTGGTCAGACAAAAATACTATAACTAGATGGAATGATTTCAGTTTGCAAATGTCAGTTTGAAATGATTGGTTAACTAACTGCATCATAGCTGAAGTTTATCTAGATAAATACAGGTAAATAAAAATTTTCATTATACTTTCAATATTTACATGTATAAAATCCATATACATATAGCTTTATAAGAGAGACTTGTTTACTTCTGAAAAATATTTCGAAAGTTGTAATTTTGTAGACATAAAATAGGAATATGGAATTATGACTCATAATATTTATACTATTAAACTAAAAGCAACTCCACTTTTAGTTTAAAAATAAATAAAACAATTATGGTCTTAATTAATTGTTTAACTAAATTTTATCTAGGTATATCAATATAAATTCATATTGCAATTTCAGTATTTGCAATTATAAAATTTGTGAAAATCTTTTAAATAATTTATGCGATTTTTTACAAGAGATATTTGTTTACTTGTGAAAAATGTTAGAAGGTTATGATTTTGCAGCTTTTAGATTTATAAACTATGAATGTTTGACTAAAAACAATTTTAGTTTTAGTTTAATGATAATTCAAACAAAAATAGTTTTCTTAATTGTGTGATTTCAAATTGTTGTTACTAGTTTTAATTGGTTGTTTGCTTAATTACATTATTGTAGAAATTTTTCATGAAAATACTTCGAAATTTCCAGTTTAGTTTCAATATTTTCATTTATCAACTTTGTGAAAATCTTCTAATTAAAGAATCTAATCTTGTTTTCTTAAATAATTGTAATAAATTTAAGATTATCCATTATAATCTTTACAATGTATCATCGATAAATCTCATAAGTGTTAGTACCCAGATCATTATTATTTGCCAAAAAAAGACTATCCTCTTCTATTAGCTATTAGATCTTATATATAATTACAAATTTTGACTACAACATTTTGTGAGAATGGAATTAATATATGTTGCACATGTATTAACTATAACATAAATTTGGCATTATTTTATTTTTCTAGGGCAAAATCATTAAGTATTCCAGTAATATTGGGACAGACCAAATTACTATTAAATGTAAAGAAATGTAAACACACATTCTTAAATAATGATTGCAATATAATATAAAATTATTATAAATGTTCAAAAATGTAAGACTTTATTTTTATTTAAACAGTGAAGTGATTTTTTAAAGCTATTAAAAATTAATATCTAATGACTCTGTTTATATTGTAGTTGTGTATAACTTCATTATTGCTAACTGTTTCTGATTTCATTCTTATATATAAGATTTACTTAACTAACAGAAGAGTAGACTTTTTGTTGATAAAAATAACAATTTGAGCACTAACAAATGAGAGATTTTTTCATGTCATCTTACGAAATTATATAAATCAAGCACTGACTATATATATATATATATATATATATATATATATATATGTCATATATATATATATATATATATATATATATATATATGACATATGATGATCTGAATCAACTGATGCATGCTAGTTCAGCACAAAATGCATGTATTGGAGATTACTTATTCTTTCTTGCATGTATGTTGTCATGTGTATTAGTTGTATGAGATGGAATGGATGACAAAATGTAGTTTGAAAGTTTGGATTCAAATCCTCTATAATCATTTGATTTTATAAATATATACATATGTTTGTATATATGTAATATTGTGGAAGAAAATTAATCTTTCATGTGAGCTATAATTGACACACATTTCAACATAAATAAATGTTTTAAAAGCATAAGTAGTCTACTTAACTTACAGCTTATTTTTTAAATGATCCAAATTTTATTGATTCATTCATTGTGCAATAGTATTCTCAACATCTCGTAATCATATCAAAACCAGTTAAAAAGAATTACATAATTTATAGAAGTGGAAATATTTTTGCTATGATTATGACTATAATCTGATTGAAAGCATTCTAAGCATAGTAAGTTAAATGAATTAAGCATACTATGTTAAAATGAATAAATGTCTTTTTAGTACACCAATGAATGTGTTTATTTTTGAATTATGTGGCAAGAAAAAAAAGGTTAAAAAGGACTCTGGAATAAGCATTAAATTTAGAAATTATCCCATTTTTTAAAAATAAAAAAGTCACATGAAGAATTAATTAATAAGAGTATTAAACAAATAAGCTTTGTGAATATTAAGTTTGTATGTTTGTTTAATTGATGATGATAATTACATAGATTGGCTTTTTCTTACACAAAGTCAGGAGCAGGCAGAAGATCAAATACTTGAAAATGTTGTTAGCTAAGTAAACATTCTTGACTTCTGATAGCCATTTTTCCCTGTCCACTAATCTCTTTAATATAGTATAAATGATGTAACGTGATTTGAAATAGTTTTTCCTTAAATGAAGTCAGATATTTCTATGCATAGATTTTATATGTAAAACCTTTTTAGACAAATTAAGCATTTCTTCCCTCATAACTTTTTCTATATTCTAATAAACTCATTTTCTTCTTACTCTTTATTATCAAATTATTTCTCTAGCCCTGATTCATTTCTTTATTTCCTTCTATCCTATTTTAGCAAAAACTGTTTCAGTAATTCCATTATTCTGACGTCATTTTTTCCTAATTTGTTATAAAGACAAACAAAAAATGTAAAAAAAAAATTTTTCACTTTCTTTATCTTTAAATATTTTCCATTCTCCATATAATTTATCTTGATTCACTTTCAACATTATATATTTTAAATATAAATATTCCATATTCTTTTGTTTTTAATAATCCTAAACCTATTCTTTACAATACATTTTTATACTACTATTTAAAAACAATAAGTAAATTGACATGCATTCTTCTCTCCAAATCCATTCTTAATCATTCCCGAAATTTCATTTTTTGAAAATAATTTATAAACTATAAAAGTTATTGTTATTGATCTATGGCTAATTACTAATCTTTTTTTCATTTCTATATATAGTAAGCTAATTGTGATACTCTTCCATATCATATATCTGAAATATTTTTATCGACAACAATTTATTAAGAGTTTTTTTAAGAAAAGCTGTGTCTATTTTTCCATATCTACTATCATTTCAGTTGCACTACCATCTAATCCTTTTGTTTTTCAATCGATTTAGTCTTTAATAAATCATATATACTTATCAACTTTACATCAGTCAAATCATTAAATACATTTTCAAATCTTTCTTCGTTTAATAATATAATGTTTTTTCTAATTTCTCAATCTCAGAAATGTTTTCACAATCTCCCTATTCAGTTAATTTTCTTCACAATCAGTTAATTTCCTTCATTAACTTCTTATTAAGTTTACTTCATTTCCATCTCAATTTTATTTTAATCATATATTTTTTATTTAAGTAGTATTTCATCTGATTTTTAATAGCAAGTTTATAATCCCTAGTGTTTTCCTGAAGGTTTGTGATGATGGTGTTTTCATTGTATTTTTATATTAGACTATTTCCATCATCTAATATGAGTATTGAATGTCTTTAAAAAAATTTAACTTTATTTAAATATTCCAACTTTCCCAAACTATTTTGTTGCATTTTTTTTAATATTTTATTGGATCCAAATAAATATTTATTTCACTACATTTATCTACTCTTAAATACCTTTTTAAATGATCATTATTCATATTACTACCAGGATATTATTAAACCTATTCAATTAATCTCATTGCTTATTTTCGATCTATCCCTGTTAGCTGTCCTAAAATTTCATTGCTTAGACTTTTATACTTTTGATTCTATCTACATAAAATTATCATCACTACTATATTATTTTTCCTCTTCATTAAAATCTTTAATTCTTTCTATATTTTCTAATTTCTCTTTATCATCATCACACAATCAATGGTATAAATCAGATTCTGCCTTTTCCATGTAAATTTTTTATTAAATACTTTATTTAAATTGCTAATTTTCAATCCATCTTTCTCACACTTCCTTTTTAATATTGAAATGCTTCATTCATAATATTTACTTTATTAATGTGATCATCCATACCCCCCCTTAAAGTCAATATTTTATAATTATTCTTTTTAAACTCATTTATATCCTATGGAAATATTCCCACTTTCATTTTACTTCCACAATTCTCCTTATTTTCAATACCTAAATATACTATACCACATATGCATATCTGTTTATTCAATTTCCTTCTAATCTACATATATTTTTTAAAGTTTATATGTAAAATATTCTCCCTCTACATCTTTTATTTTTTATTCTTATACTATCCATTTAATCTGCTTCCTTCATATTTCTTGAAGATGCAATTCTTCTTCATCCCTCAAATGTGTCTTCACCACTGCAAACAAATCTATTTTTTTCCCTATAAAAATCTCCTTCAGTTTTTTCCACTTATTCATATCTCTGACTTCTTTTATATTTATCCAACCAAGACTTATTTTAATACTTTTTTAAATATTATTTTATTATAACAATTTACATATATCCTCAGCAATTTTTTTTATTTCTGCCTATATGTTTAACCCTCTCTCTTTATTCACATTATTTTTTATATTATTCACATCCCTAAATATAAATATAATCATTTTTACAATTTATCTAAATCACTTTAAACACTTTTTAGCAAATCTCTTTATTTGTACATATACATACACTGATGTTTTGACTGACCTGCAGTCTTCTTCAGAGCTATAATATAATGAACAAAATAAAATAAAAAACATAACTATATAATAACACCATAAAAAATTTAAACAATAAAAAATTAAAAACAACATAATATATATTTATTAAAAAAACTGAAATAAATAATCAAACCCATATAAAACAATATAAAATAATAAAATGTACAACATAAATAGAAAATAAATATAAATTATACATATATATTCCTAACTTTATACATATAAGGACAACTATTAATCTAAATATATTATCTATTTTATTAACAATCTAATTATTATTTATATTCTTCATAAACTTAAACTTTATGTTTAGAAACTAATATTCTTTTAATTTTAAATCATATAATATTTATTATTTCCTTATTCATTCTTCTTTTAAAAAATAATATTTTATACTTATTATTATTTCTGAATATTTAAAACCTATAAACATAATCTTTGAACTTACACAGTTTATTTTGATTTTTAAAAAAAAACGTTTTGTTTTTCAATGTGATGTGATGTGACGTATTGTGGCTTCTCCTTAAACGAAGTCAAGAATATCTCAGCAATTATGCCCAGATAAACCGGTTAGCCACTTTATTTTCCATTTCCCTTTCTAAATTTTCCCATAATTTGCTCTATACCATTGCCACAACATAAACTTTGTCAACTCTATAATCTTTATATCTAAATTCACCTTATCTTTTCCCAAACCCAGCATAAAAACCATTAATTCACTTTCTGTATAATCACTTTTTTCATATTTATTCTTCCATAACTTCATTATATGTACCTTTCTATTTTCAAGCATTTACATTCAATTAACAAATGCCTAATATTTTCTATTCCTTCCTTACATAATTTACAAAATAAATCACCCATATTTTCCATTTACATGTATATTCTCTTGTAGCTAAAGATCCTGTTTGAGCCTTAAACAATAAACTACTTTTCTTACTATTATCATATATTAACTCACACCTAATATTCTGTTTCTTTCTATATATATTTAAACTCTTTTTACTCTCCTTACATTTTTCCATCTAACTCCCCATTCTTTATTAATAAATCTATTATTTTATCCCATTCTTTACTACTATAACACTCAACAATCCTCTTAACACAATCCTCCCATCTTTTGTACAGATATACTGATATAAATTCTTTGTCCAAATCTTTTGCATACCACATTACCTTTCTCACCCATCTTGTTACCTGCCCTTTACTCATAACCAAATTAAATCTTATACCCTAGCTCCTTATATTACATATTATTTAAACTATATATATATATATCCCCTACAACTCTTTATTTATATATATTTTATTTTATATACTTTAACTTTTATTATTATATAATTCTCATAAATTTATATTATACTGCTTTATATGTTTTTATATATATATATTCTCTACAACTTTATTTACATATATATTTTATTTTATACACTTTAACTTATATTATTATTCTTATATAATTAATTCTCATAAATTTTTATTATACTGTTTTATATGTAAATATTATGCTAAATTTATTGATTTATTTATTTATAATTTTTCTATTCTATAATATCTATAAATATACCCACATTTATACTCCTATTTAGCTTAACTATTTTTATCATCCACAACCCATTTATAAACAATTATATCTTTACATATTTACCTCTATATAGCTTATCTAATAACTATATCTATACCAATCTCTTCCTAATCCCAGAATCTCTATTAAATTTTGGTTTTATCTTTTTTATTAATATAGCTTCTTTTATTTTCCTTTCTTAAATATTTTCTCTATGTAGCCTCAATTTTATTGAACTTTGTGTAAATTTGTGTCCTGTTTCTTTTGTATGTATATAGGAGTATAAATGTGGGTATATTTATAGGTAATACATATTAGAAAAATAATAAATAAATAAATTAATAAATTTAGCATAATCTTTACATATAAAACAGTATAATAAAAAATTATGAAAATTATATAAGAATAATAATAAAAGTTAAAGTGTATAAAATAAAATATAAATGTAAATAAAGTTGTAGAGAATATATATATATATATATAAACATATAAAGCAGTATAATATAAATTTATGAGAATTATATAATAATAATTTAAAAGTTAAAGTGTATAAAATAAAATATATATAAATAAAAAGTTGTAGGGGATATATATATATATATATGATCACAGATGAAGCTTTACCAATAGCTGATCAAGCTTGTTTACAAAAAACGCCCAGAGAGAATCAAAATTTCAATGTCCCAATTTGAAAGAGATATTGAAATTTCGAGTCTCTCTGGGTATTTTTTGTAAACAAGCTTGATCAGCTATTGGTAAAGCTCCATCTGTGATCATAAAATGCAAGCTATAGGCGGGTTAAAAAATTTTTAACTTGTTTTTGTTTATCATAAATGCACCTTTGAAGGTTTTAGCAATGATATAGATTGCAGAACCTTTCTACTATGTGGAGAAACTGAACTGATTTCAGACCCATATAGCTATCTAGTTTGTTTATCTGGATTTTAAGATATTTACGTATCTAAAAAATTTGTGCTTTCAAGCTGATAGGAACAATTTACATATATGCTGTTCAGTAGAGTTGGGGTTTTAGATCTAGTTTCTAGTCCCCCTACCCTTTACTGATGAAAGGCAATTAGCTTGAAAACATGGTTTAAAGGTTGGGGACAATTTGAAAGAGATATTGAAATTTCGATTCTCTCTCGGCATTTTTTGTAAACAAACTTGATGAGCTATTGGTAAAGCTTCATCTGTGATCATAAAATGCAAGCTATAGGCAGGTTAAAAATTTTTTTATCTTGTTTTTGTTTATCATATGTATATATATAGTTTAAATAATATGTAATAGAGGGAGCTAGGGTATAAAATGATTTTTTGAAAAAAACGTTTTTTAAAAGATCAAAATAAACTGTGTAAGTTCAAAAATTATAATGTTTGTAGGTTTTAAGTATTCAGAAATAATAATAAGTATAAAATATTATTTTTTAAAAGAAGAATGAGTAAGGAAATAATAAATATTATATGATTTAAAATTAAAAGAATATTAGTTACTAAACATAAAGTTTAAGTTTATGAAGAATATAAATAATAAGTAGATTGTTAATAATAATAAAATAGATAATATATTTAGATTAATAATTGTCCTTGAATATGTATAAAGTTAGGAAGATACATGTATAATTTATATTTATTTTTTATTTATGTTGTACATTTTATTATTTTATATTAATTGTTTTATATGGGTTTGATTATTTATTTCAGTTTTTTAATATATATATTTTATGTTGTCTTTACTTTTTTATTGTTTAAAATTTTATGGTGTTATTATATAGTTATGTTTTTTATTTTATTTTGTTCATTATATTACAAATTTGTTTATGTACAAATAAAGAGTTTTTCTAAAAAGTGTTTGAAGTGTTTTGGATAAATTGTATTTATAGGATATTACAGCAAAAATAAAGAAAAGGGTGATTTTGATATTTATAATCATTTTTATATATACCTCTAACATTGCACTTTTAATATATGTATTATTAAAACATTGCAACAGAAAATAAAAATAAAATATAACTAAATAATCCAAATATACCTTTGATGCTAAGTTTCATAATCATGGTTATCAAACAACAAAAAATTAACCAAAGTCATAAGCTTGAAATTAGTCTATGGATATTGGATAGGACAGAATAGGAATTTAATAAGCTTTATCATCTGGTATTTATTATTACTTAGTAAAGCTTACAGAAAGGGTATGGACATAGTGAAAATTATGCTACTATAACAGAAACATGTAAGCTAAAATCATATGATAGAATCAGGTGATATTTTAATGTTTTTTAAAAAAATACTAGATTGGCTTTATGGCTTAGGATGTCATAAGAAGTTCAACTACCAGAAATAATAGGATTGAGCATGATGTAAAGACCTTAAGCTCTAGAATTTGCCTGAAGGTTTGTGGTGATGGTATATTATATATGATAATATGTTGGACTATAAAAAAAATTGAACGACTCAGGAGGATTTGAACCAACCCTCATAGATAAATATATAAAATATCTATTTTTTACCATTGATAGAATAGTTCAGTTTGGTTAGAGTGCTGCCTTAAAATTTGATATTCAAGTATTTAAAAATATTAAGTTTGATTGCTATACTAATATTGTCACTGGTCAGGCCAGTAAAACCTCAAGAAGAGTGGAGAATAATACCATTCAAAATAATGTGTAGTTACTAACCTGTGTTGTCTATTTGTGTGTTATTAATAACAAGTTGTCTGCATTTGAGAAGTTTAAAAATTTTCTATACATTCAACATTTACTCATAGATGATGGAAATAGTCCAACATAATATTACATCTTTAACTCTAGACTCTCTCATTTTACTACTGCACTAAATTTATGTAGAATAATTTAAATATATAAAGCTAGTCCAAATCATATCAACATTTTAAAACAATATTGACTTATACATAATCAATAATTTCTTCAGCCCAATGAAATCCAATAAAAAATGTTTGATCAATTGAATGAAAATATTATGTTATGATTTGGGATGTGAATGACATCCGACTTTTTAAAAACAAAGTGCAAACTTTACAATCCTTTTTTCAAAAAAAATCATTCATTTTATTTTATTGATAGTCCTTTTTAGGAATTATTGTTTTTACATAATGCTTTGTTAATTAAACACATTGATGAGTAATAGAATATTTTACAAATATGAAACCTTGCAGAGATAGTAATGGGATAACTGGATAATTTAAGTTGTCTTCTTCTATTTATTTTTGCTAGTTACAGTTAAAAACATGATGATTTGGCATTGGCTTCTGACTGTTCAAATCCCATCACTTTTAATGGTATGAATAAGAGTTTACCATCATTTGAAAAATTAGAAAAAGTTCCGTAAGATGCTGCCCTCTCTTGAATTATTTTACAAGTAAAAAATCAATAAAACAGTCATTGTAGTTTTAACAAAATAAATGGGTGGTCTCTTCTTGGATCTTATTGACTGTTACATTTCCTCAACAAAGAAAATGGTTATCAATAACTGAAAACTTACGATCTCTTTGTTTTATTTGGAAAATAATAAATGAATATTTTAGACCATTTTAAATGTATTTTTTGACAAATTACAAATTATTTTGATAAAATATGCTAAAAATAAAATTATTTTAGAAAAATAGTTAAGACTTTAACAAAATTATTTCCTTTTTTTCCAGCATAAAATTAGAAAAGAAAATCGCTGATGTCATAAAACGTTTTCATTGGGGAAAAATTTTCTTTTTACAATTGTGCTCGCAAATATTTTGATAATTATAAAGAGAAATTCATTTTTGGAAAAACTTTCATCCACTTTCATAATCTGACAAATTATTAATATACTTTTTACAAACTAAACTAAAGTGAATATAATATTAAAAGATGAATATATTTTGATGATTGAATCTGTATTTTGCCACTTCACTTTGTGAATTGACCAATTAAAACTTTAGGCTTTTACCTCACTCAGCCAATAAAATAACCAGCAATAAAGAGGTTAAGTCAAATATTACAACTTTTGAAGCATTTTAAATCAGCACAAAAATTATTTATACTTTTAAAATTTACCTATTAATTTTTTTTAACAGACCACCCACAGCTAGCCCAAATAATCATTCAAAATTGGTCAATAAATACATATCAGATAATCTTAGAATACAAAATGTAAGAAAAGTGACTTCATTGTTGAGAAATCTAGCAAGTAATAATGTCTTTGTCTTCATATTTTTTTCTATGAAAGTTCACTGCAGGAATTTTCAATCTAAGTGAACTATTCAGAGGCTGTATTATTTTTACCCCGGCCAGGATAAAAATTTTCAACATAAGCAGTGAGCTTAGAACCACTGAATCCATAGTTTAGTATTAAAATTTTATTAATTTTGATTTTTAAAAACCTCTTCCTTGAAAAGTGATTTTAAAAGCCACCTTTTAACAAAAAAAGTTTATTTTAATAAATACTTGATGAAATGTTCTTCAATTGGTTAAATATTTTATTTCTCATTCCACATGATAGTATGAACATTCTAGACAATTTTTTTAATAATTGTCAAACCTTTTTTTTTAAATTATACTATGCACATTTTAATAAATAAATGTTGGTAGAGGAGAAGTTTTGAAATAACATCATCTTCAAAATCTAGATCACTTTCTTTTAAAGTTTTGAATATGGGTCACCCTGTTATACACTCTTCTCAGTACTAATCTTCTTAGTATAACATAATAATTTAACAATGACTGTTGCATTTTGATAAATATTCTTCAGAATATGATAATGTAATGTCCTACATTTATCTCTTGGAGATTCATTGCTTTAATCACCGAAGATCTTTATAAATATCAAACTTTTGGTTTTTTTTTTAAATATCATTCATAAAAATTTTAAACAGTATAAAGAAATTTGAATTTATGTATCACAATGTTTTATTTATTGAAGATATTGGAGTCTCTTCTGTTCTAATTTTATATTTTAATTTAATCAGGAAAAATCTTTTGTGGCATTGAGTTTAGTGGATCTGATTTTCATGCCTGTAATCATAAAAAAATTTAAATCACAAAACAGACTTACAATAATCTTTTTGATGGTGAATTACAACCAATTTAGCTACCAATAAATAGTAGTCAGTAAATAAATATTTCAGTATTTTTTTAATAACAAGTAGTGTTATGAGATTATGCAAGCTAATTTGATATTATAGACTAATTGTAATATATAAATTATGTTTCATTTCAATATCAGCCTTTCAAGCTAATTGAGCACACATCTTTTGAGAGTGTTAAATAAATGAATACTCTCCTCTTCAATCCAAGATATAGTATTTATGCAGGAATAAAAAGAATTCCTGCATAAATACTATATCTTGGATTGAAGAGGAGAGTATTCATTTATTTAACACTCTCAAAAGGCACGTGCTCAATTAGCTTGAAAGGCTGATATTGGAATGAAATATAATTGCAAGCATGGTGCTAGATAAAATATTTGCTTATAAATTATGTTTGTAATATGTAGTTGTACTTTGTATTGATGGAGATTGTCTCTTATTGTTATGAATACTGTCTCATAGTTATCATAAACTTTATAAATAAAAGAGTTTAATACAATAATATATAAAAGATCAAAAATGGCTATATCTAGCATATGATTATAGTCTCAGAAATATATAGTTGTCAACCTAGAGATAAGATCATGTAAGCATATTGATTCTACATTTAAAACATTAAAATTCTAAAACTTTCATGTCAGAACTTGAATAATATAAAAAAGGTAAAAATGGATTGATGGATGGATATACACAATTTTTTGCTTATTATTGGTAAAGCCTAATAGCTAAAATGTGGTCTGGTAATTCATGGTGCCACTATCTGTTGTTTATTTACTATTCATTTTTATGTATGAACTTGAAAGTATAGCATTAGAGTGGATTGTTTATTAATGAAAGGAGATAAATGTAAATTAAAAAATTCATGTAATGTTTTATTTGAAATAAAGTATAAATCAATAATTTTAAGACAAAAGTATATATTAGTAACTTAATATACAAATATGTAATTGACATAAATAGTTCAAAGAGTTATCATAAATTTATCATTTTCAAAATGAACTAAATCATTGAATCAAAAACCAAAATTTTGAAGAAAAAAACTTCAGTGAAAGCAATCATTTATCCTCATCATATTGAAGAAGTACTGTCTTCTTTCTTAAGGGAGGGGGATGCTTTTGGTATTAAGGATATACAGAATCCTGTCTCTGTAGGGTATTATATAGCTTTCTTGCTGTATGGTGATAAGGATACTTACTATTGATCAAAAATGAATGTGTAATAAAAATATGTAGTAATCTTTTTGAATATAGTTAAATGTTAATGAATCTTTTAGCTTACATTCTATATAAATATAAATATTTTTTTTTATATCTCTGCTAGTAGATAAGTTATGTATGTGTGAACACAAAGAAGATACATAAAATTAATATTAATATTTGATGGTGGAATCTGAAACTGACAAAGAAAAAACTTGCAAAGTGCTAGTATAAATATTAAAAGATA
This sequence comes from Epiperipatus broadwayi, assembly GCA_028023455.1. NCBI lineage: Eukaryota > Metazoa > Onychophora > Udeonychophora > Euonychophora > Peripatidae > Epiperipatus > Epiperipatus broadwayi. Next base: position 182,608 of record JAQFVV010000127.1, on the reverse strand, counting down.
AGATTAAAAACTAATCTTAAATAAATCATGTAGTGACATTATTTACCAACATATATAACTTATCATCCATGTACTTATTATCATTTTCTTTTTAAATCTTGTTTATTTTATGAACCAAATCTTTTTGTATCTATATATAATATATGTTATTCTATAAATTTTACTTATATTTTAACTACATTCTAATATCATTCATTTTCAAGACTTAATTCGAATTAATTCTACAAATATATATATATAGATATGTTATTAAATAATAATAATAATAATAATAATTATTATTATTATTATTATTATTATTATTATTATTATTATTAATATTTACAAATCCCTATATATTTCTAACCAATATTTACAAAAATGAACTTCATAATAAATTAAATTAATTAAATAATTATTGTTGTTGTTGTTGTTGTTGTTATTACTATTATTCCTAACAAAATGAAAAAAGAAATAAAAACAAGTGTTTTTTTAATATAGTTACATGTTAATTTAACTTTTGTCTTATTTTTTGTATAGATGAATTTACATCTTTGCTAATAGATAAGTTGATTATGTGTGAAAACGAAAAATAAATATTAAAAACAGATTAACATTGACATTTTCTAGTAGTATCTGGCAATGTCAAAAAAAATGCAGTATAAACACTAGAAGATAAGATTCAAAACCAAACTACGCAAGTCAGATCGATGATTTTTAACAATACTGTACAGTATATTTAACTTTTCACCCACGTGTTCTTAAGTTTATATTAAAAATCATTTAAACAAAGATCTTGAATAACCACACTGACTCTTGATACTCCTTGTCAAAAATATTAGTTATTGAACAAATATTTCTTATAAATATTATGGGGAATGATTTTAAATTATTTCATTCTACTGAAACATTTTCAAAAAATAGAAAAAATTAAAAAATAAACGGGAAATCCAAATTACGGTTGCTTTGATCAACCAGCTTATCAATAGGAACATTTTGATCCGATGTATTTCATTATTTTGGTATAATGTTTCCAGAAATTGCATCTTCTATTTTATTGGTCAAGTTTAAAGCAAAATATTGTCGTCATAATTATTTAGAAAAATATAAAATTCTATGACAAGTGTTTTAGTTATTGTTATTTCTATGTATGAATTTTATTCACATCAGACTTCTGTATGTCTTTTTTCACTTGGAATTTATTGTAATTAATCAATAATTAAATTAATTTATTATTATTAATATTTATGATTTTAGTAAATTAATATAATTTTATCATTTAAATAAGTTGAAAATGTGGAAAATCTAAAAAAAAAAAATGACAGTGAATATTGATAAGCAAAAGCAATAAATATGAGTATAGTAAAAGGATATAATAATAATAATAATAATAATAATAACGATAATAATAATAATAATAATAATAATAATAATAATAATAATAATAATAATAATTATCATCATCAAAATAAAGATGAAACCATGGATTGCAGTAAAGAAGCTGAGATTAAATAATAAAATTATTAATAAAGTAGTACATATATATATAAAATAAGAATTTTTTTATTGTATTTAAAAATCTAATTAATATTCAATTGTTGAGTAATATGCCTTGAGTAATATGCCTAATCCTCGCAACTATGAAATATATACATTATCTTAGTTTTAGATTTTGAGTGTTCAATTAACAAAATCTTAGAAAATTTATTTGTAATATTTTATATTTTTATCATAAATAGAATTGTATGATATCTTGAGTGTTAATAATATAAATTTTTATAGACAGTATAAAAAACAAAGATTGATGAATGTGTGTGAATATAATTTAATGTGACATAATTTAAACCTAATAAGAACAGTTCATTGATGAAATATATAAAAAAACATTATAAATGGCATAGATGGATGGATGGATGGATAGATAGATAGATAGATAGATAGATAGATAGATAGATAGATAGATAGATAGATAGATAGATAGATAGATAGATAGATAGATAGATAGATAGATAGATAGATAGATAGATAGATAGATAGATAGATAGATAGATAGATAGATAGATAGATAGATAGACATATAGACGGATAGACAGACAGACAGACAGACAGACAGACAGATAGATAGATAGATAGATAGATAGATAGATAGATAGATAGATAGTCAGGATTAAATTTATTGTCATTTTTAAATTTTTTTATAGATATTGTTCCAATTCCTGATTTTGGGATTGGAGGAATGGAAAACTGGGGTCTCATAACACTTCAGAGTAATTTAATGTTAATTGAAGAAAGAATAACTCCACCTAGTGTACAAATTGTTGCTGCCATTTTATTAGCTCATGAAATATGTCATCAAGTAAGTTATGCATTAAATTAATATTTATTAACAGAATTAATAATCATAAATATATATGTTTAACAAAATAAATTAAACACACTGATGACTAAAGTTATTTAAAAAGTCAAATATAGAACATTTGCTCTTAAAACGCTACCTTATTACTCACTTCAAAGGTATTAAGATTTTGACAATTCATTTACATAGAGAGGCTATATGAATATACAAGCATTCTCACAATTTTAACCACCAAAAAAAGCTTAAATTTTGAATTTTGGTTTTTATGCCATATCATATTTTACTTGCAAGCAATAGAATGACCAGCCAGATAGTATTTATAATTTATAATTTAATCATATAAGTTGGATTAAATTGATTCACTAAATGCTTCCCATCTAGATAACAACATATATTAGACATAGATTATTTATAAATTAAAAAATTCATGGATAAAATTTTCTTCCAAAGACCAATCATAAATTTAAATTGTTTTTTGGCAAATCTTTGTTCTTATTTTGAGTAAGTGTAATTATTTTGAATTTTATAATTAATTCATTATTTGACTTCCATATTTTTTTCTAAGCCTTTCCATTGAAACTGAAGGTGTGAATAATAGTTGTTGATGAAATGTCAAAAATAATGAAAAATAAAGTTCACATGAGTACCATCTTTTATGCTAGCATATAACTGTTATTAAACAGGCAAAACTCTCCATACCGTAGTGCCATCCTGTGCTACCCAGAGTATTCAATGGATGCCAGAAGGCTTTTGCATAAAATCCCCTTCTAGTGTCTACTCCACACTGATGGAGGTCACAAGCCAGAAACTAGTCTGGAGATATTAGATGAGCAGGCACTAGATGGGGATTTTATGCACAAGCCTTCTGGCATCCATTGATTACTCTGGTTAGCACAGGGTGGCACTACTGTATGGAGAGTTTTTCTTGCTTAAAAATAAAGTTACTATGGCTGAAACTATATAATACCATGCAGACTATAACAACATTGATTCATGTTACATTGATTTGATATTCTAATTTGTAAAAACAAAGATAAAACTTAATTTTGTAATGCTATTAGTAATCAATGTATATATCAGAAAAGAATCATGACTTCATATTCTTATTTTCAGCATCTGTATTAAATAAAATATGAAACTTGGTCTAATTTCAGATGTATATAATAATAAAAATCAGTATAAGTGTTTCACTTTTATGGTATTTGTTTAGATAAATGTGTGTGTGGGGGGGATCCAATGCTTCTTATTGGAAAGCCAATACTTAGGAATTTGTCTGATAATTTAAATATGACACTATCATCCAGTAGCCATTGAATACTTTAAGCTTATAATAGATTGTTATGTGGTAGAATATAATAAAATTCTTTTACAAATACAAAACCAAAGAAGATGCATGTGTATTAGATGTAGACAATATGTCTTTTATCTTTTTATACACCAATTTAATAATATATTTCATTACCCATAATCTTTTCATCTGCTTTTATTTAATATTTCCCTCTTACTAATATTTTCTATTTGTTCTTTCTATAATTTTTGCATTAAAATTTTGTTAAACTTCTAAAAAAATTACTCTCTTTATTTTAAAATTCTTTGTTGTTGATTTATAATTCTGTATATACTGACACTTAATAATTTTCTTTTAATCTAAAGTTAATCTCTTTTTCAAGATATTTTCATAATTTCTGAAAATTCTATATATATTATTAAACTAATAAGATTTTATTTCAGCTAATCATTGAAAAGAATAATTTTCAAATTGAGATTCTGAACCAGTGTTTCAAAAGTATCATCTTTTTATCAGTTGTGAAAAAAACTTTCAATCTCATCTATCACAATATAATATTAAATACATGTATAAGCTTTCATTTTATTTTAATGTGTGAAAGTTATTTATAAGAACACAACAATTTAGAATATTATTTATGGTAACAGTAAGTCTACATAGTTTAGAGTGAATAAAAATTACAATTAATTTTATTATCACTTTATTACACAATATTATATATATATATGTCCATTAATTAAAAACTATTGTAATAACAATAAAAATAATAAATATAATTGTAATTAACTATTAAAATTTAATGGCAGTTGAGAAGAGTTAAAAAATGAACTAAAAGCACTTCCGTGGATTGAGAGACTGTATACAATAGTTAATTACCATTATATTTATTATTTTTATTGGTTTATATATATATAAACTGAATACATTAACTGTAAACAAGAAGAGACTTGTGCCGTGAATTACTCTTAAAGATCATTGTATTCTTTACAAAAAAAAAAGAATATATTTATATATTAAATATATACAAAACATACAGTGAATAACTTTACAACGATTAATTATAAGCAATATATTAAAATGTAGATAATAGCTATCAAAATTAATTTCATAAAAAAAAATATATGATTATATGTCAAACTAATTCCATCATCAAACCTTAAATATTATATTATATAATAAGCTTGTTAATAGCTCTGAACAAGCTTTTCTGAATATCCTTATCCTCAGTCCAGTTTTTAGCTCTGGCTATTGTCAGTGAGGCACTAAAACATTTAGGTATTAGATTTAGAAATACCAGATCAAGCCCCAGAATTTATCCAATAGTTGCCTATTAAGTAGAAAATCTGAAATTTTCAGACATCCATATATCTTCAACTCATATGGATATCTGAAATTTTCAGATTTTTTACTTAATAGCCAACTAATAGATAAATGCTGGAGCTTGACTTAGTATTTTAAAATATAATACCTAAATGTCCTAGTGCCTCACTGATGACAGCCAGAGCTAGAAACTGGTCTGATGATAGGAATATTTAGAAAAGCTTGTTAAGAGCTATTAGCATGCTCATTATATAATATTTGTAGTACATGCTTATTAAATTAAATGATGTGATATATGACTTTGTTTAGTTGCAATCATATTGTCTTTAGAAAAATTGTAAACTTAATTTAAATTTTCCAAATATAGTCTGTCTGTGACAGTACTAACATGAAAATTGAACCTGAACCTTTAGTTTATTGAATACTGAGTTTTAAGATAATGCATGGATTAACTGAGTGATTCTGAAAAAGAGAACAGCCTGAAAAAATTTCATATAATTATCTCTAAGGTTTATTCTGGTTTCACTACTTTTTTTTAAGTGTAAAGTTAATTAGTACCTTTTTTAAATATTATGTAATTGTTAAATTAAGTTGACTTATGGGATTATTTACCTTTGTTATGTGTGCAGTTTTTTTGAATTTTTTACTTTGCAGTTTTTCCACTCTTTCCAATATTTTTCTGATTTTCCAATCAAACAAATGTTCATTGGAATATACCTGGTTTGCTATTTAAGCACATCTATTTTCTCTTTTCTAATCATTAAGTTTCAATGAAACAAATAATCCCACCATATTCACATAAAATTTCATAGACACAATTTTTCTTTTTCAGCATTTTACATTTAGGATTTGAAAATGCTAGAATTCTTTATAGTGTGATATAGCTCTGGAAATGTGTTCTGATGTTATTATATTCATTACAGATTTTTTTTTAGTTTGTCTGCATTCTTGGTATGTATCAATATTTTTTAATGTTTTTTTTTGTCTACTTAAGAATTTTTTAATGACAGCTGATGGATAACCATTCTTTATGAGAGATTGTTCGATGTAGATCTTTTTCCAATTCATTGATTTTTGAACAAAATTATTTTACTGTCTTTCATAGTGATAATAAAATTTGATGATCTGCATTTCTGTTTGTGTGTGTGTACATTTTCTGTGAACAATAATTCTGATTTTTCCATGAAGGAGTTTTGTCATAAGAACAAATAAGAATGCCAATTTTAATTTATTCTGATTTTATTATGACTTTAATCAAAGTACTTAGATATGTTGTTGATGTGTATCCAGAATATTTACACAACAAATGTATCATTAATATAGCTAAACCAAACTTTAGATGGATATATAATAGTATTTATGGCTGGGGTTTCAAATTTTTCTATGTAAATACTATTAATAAGGAGTGACACTGATATGGTCATAACTATCTCTTGATTTTGATAGAAGAATTCTGTGTTGTATTGAAAGTATGTTGTTATTATGCAAACATATTTATAGTTCAATTATTGTTTTGGTTTATAAGATATTATTGCTATTTAAACTTTCCTTTACAATAGACATGGTATGTTTGTAGATAAATTTTTCACATCAAACTTAACAATATGTCACTTCTTTAACTTTTCATATTCTTGATTAATTCTATAACATGTTAGTATCCCTGACAAAGGATTGTGTCTTGCATACCAAAGATCTAAGCATTTTGAGAAAAAAATCTTGACACAGTTTGCCAAGATGAATTTCTAGAACTAATGATAGGTTTTAATAGAACATGCTCTTTAGGAATTTTAGGGATACCATAAAAATAAGAAATTTAGGTGAAATATGATGTTTATTTACTTTTTTCACAATCATGAAAGTATCTGCAATGTTATCTAAGAAATGCTTGTAATTTTTTTTTTTTTTCAGTAATGGATTTTTTGTCATTTTTTTATATTTGAACTGCTGTGAGGAGTTCTTGTATTTTGTTATCATAATCAATTTTATAATATTTAATTTGTGAGGCACAGATAGATGAGTGTTATAAAGAGTGAAATGAGATTTTCTAGTATCTCAATTTAATTTCAATTTTATCTATCTGTGCTTCGCAAATTAAATATTATTTACATAATTTACTGCTAGTTATATTATCTAAAAACTGCCGCATAGTAAATTGTAAATTTTCGCACTGTACGTTTATAATTTATACTCATTGAGTTAATTGTGAAGATATTTAAAGCTTCACACTTTCAAATCTGAATACTTACAACTGGCTTAGATATATAAAAGGAAAAGTAGAAAAAAGGGTGGCCGCTGTTTTCTCGTATATTCTTTATCATGTTTATGGTTTGGTTGTCATTTGGACAGCTATCATAACATCTGATTGGCTGTCAGATAAGTGTTATAATGAGTGCAATGAGATTTTCCAATATCTCAATTTAATTTCATAATCAGTTTTATTTATTACAACTGTAACTTTGCCTTTATGAGCAGATGGAATGATTACAGATTTGTCTACTTTGAAAATTTTAATCGCTTTCTTCTCATTATAGGAAAAGTTTGATTTCAGCTTTTGTTGTCTTAAGTGTTATTTTTATTCATCAGTGTGATTCTGATGAAATAAATTTTTTGAATCATTTTTACAATAGGTGCCAAATGCAAATTAAAAGAATTGACATCTTGGTAAGCATTGATGTGGAAAATGTATTTATGAATATGCCATCTTTGCTTTCACAGAAGATTTCAATAAATTCTTATTTGAATTTCAGCAAATATATACATTTATGCCTGAACTGAAGTTCTAATATCTATGGATAAAAGCAATGATATTGCTAAAGAAATTGCAATATAGTACCAATGCTTAAAATACTGGAAAGCTATGTATTGAAGAATGTAAAATTTTGTCTTCTCACATTCCTATTATTTTATATTTATTAGAGCCATTTTATCTTGTGTACACTGACAAAACCTTTATTAAACTCAAGTAGTGCTTGCATGCATATTCCATGTGTCTGAGGATTATATTGCATAATAGATGGAGTAATCATTATTTCCAAGAAGAAATTATGACAATGAAATTGGATAAATTCTTTGGAATTTATTGTTTAGTGATATTTGAGATTTTATATACATGTTGCTAATGAGACCTATATATATACTGTTCTGTAACAATTATCTAAAGATAGATTAACATAACAAATACTTTAAGGATTAATTAGAGTGATAATCTAGTGGAAATAACATTCTAAGTAATATTTTGGCAATCACTGTTGCTGCAGAGATTATGAAGTCTAAAGTGTAACTAGATTATGGATATTGAATACATCAACACTCTTGACAAGCATTAAATTTAACATTAAAATAGTATTTATGTATTTAAAAAGGTTGCTTAATGTATCTATGTTTGTTAAGGATAAATGATTAGACATATACATAATTAAGAAAAAAATCATGATAATTACTCAAAATCATAAACAGCTTTTAGTTAAATGTTGTCTAAATAATATTTCATATTTTTTTCAATTCTGGAATGAAGACTCTGGGTAGTAGAGAATATATGTTCCTGAAAAGTGGATTTATATATAGACACTGAGAGGCGAGCCTTGTGAAATAGATGATGTGAGGGTGAATCCCTCAGTGATTATGCCATTTAGTGAGATATGTATCTCTCTATTGATTAGTAAATTTTCTATGATTTGTACCATCTCAGATGGAATATCTATATCTGAGAGATTGTAGCAGTACTCTTATGTTTACTGTATCAAATGTTCTGATATATCTAGCTGAACTGCTAAGGGTCTTGACTGCCTATGAGACCTAATATGGTCAAGTAGTATCTTAGTCTCACCCATGGCTGTCAGAGCAGATGATCCTTTTTTTGCGTATTGTGATGGAGTGAGCTGGTTAAGAATAATGGGTTGGATCTTGTCCTTAATGACTCCTATTATTTTGATAAGTAGAGGGGACATAGAGATGGGTCTGATATCTGATATTTGGGTGAGGTCCTTGTTCTTTTTCATGAATGGAACCAGTGCTTGTCATCCTTCCATCCAAGAAATACCTACCACATCTATATCACATCATCAACTCCTTCTCTAATGTTTCCAGCCTCAAAATCAACACCAGAAAATCATCTACCTGGTGCATCCTAACAGGAAAAAAAATAGCATCAAACTATCATGCTGATCCTCAAAAATTTTTGGGATTTCCAATATACAAATCCCAAACAGCTATGTTGAAAGAACTCCAAGATAACATAATTCAAGCAACCAAAAAAATAACAAATACCCTGTCAGGAGTCTATCTCTCTCTACAGGGAAAAGTGGCTTTATTGAACAAAAAGGTAATGAGCAGAATTGTCTACTATTTGCCTGTTATGTCCACACCTAACTCCTTCATCAAAAAAATCAACAGACTATGTGCAAGGCTTTTCTGGAGGAATAAAACAGTGGCCATCAGCATAGACAAAATGCAGTACCATCGCAAATATAATGGTATGTCACTACATGCCATTCCAGCCATACTTATACAAAAAACACACACCCTTCTACACAATCTAGGAATCAAATATGGCTACATACAAATACTAGCAGCAGTACAGCCAACAGATACACCACCTCCAAAAAGAAATAGCTGGCTTTATACAAAAGCTCATAATATACAGCATTATGATGAAATCACAATAGAATGGCTTAAAAAAAATAAACATCTGGGAAGCGCATCAGTTAATAAACCCAGATCCACACATCCAAAACCCAAAACTGGGCTTAACCAACCACAGGATAACCTCGTTATTTAAATACTGGGCTCTGGAGCTCAAGTATCTTGATTTCATAATCAAAATAAATCTTGAAGCTATGCCAACTCTATCCTTCCTTTGTCATAGACGGCATATCACAAAAGTAGATCCAATGTTCCCAGATGTCATAGAGAGGAGGAGTCCTACAACCACATCATTACAACATGTAATGCACTGGGAACAGTGAGACAAATAATATATAACAACATCAAGACAGACTACTATACTATAATCTCGCTGCAAAAAAGCATCAAAACTAAACAATTCCCAGTCATCAGATTATCAATTTTTATAACATATTCAATACCGGTTTGTGAGGTATAAAATGACATATACACAGCCTCACCCAGATCAAAATGCCTGCTTTATGAAAACAATGGAAAAAATTAAGAAGAGAGATCAACTATTATCATAAAAATTTATTTTTGAAGAGACTTGGAAGCTATACACACTTCCCAACCACTCAAATATACATAAATAATCACATCAACTGTCAACATTGGTCAATACTATATAATTTGAGTCTTTCAAATTTCAATTGTTTAACAATAGTCTCAATCATTTCAATTGTTTAACAATAGTCTCAATCATTTCAAATGTGTGTTGTTGGTTTTATTCCTTTAATTATTTTTTTATACAAAAATGTAACCTTTATTAGACCTAATAAAATTTGTTTTAAAGTAAATAACATTTCAATTTACTAATATTTGCCATAGTATCAACTCCTAATAAATTAAAGATTCTTTTATTGTATCTTTATTTATATGAAATTATTTATGAAATAAAAAAGAATGGAGAAATATGCAAGTTATCAATCTATAAAAATATTAAAGATTCTTTATTAATTTTATGTTTCTTTGATAAAATTAACACACATATATATTTTCCCTAGGTATGAAAAGTGAGTCTATTGTTTAACATCATCATAAGTATAAACACTTATACAATTAGTACACATCAAGTCTTATTTCTTTAGCATTTCATTAATCTCACTTGTTATTTTATTACTTGGTGTAAATAAACTGTGTCATTATTTTACTAAGTTAAAAGTTCTGAATTTTACTTAGTTTAATTAACTATGGAATAATAACTATAAATTGTGTCCAAAGGGATATAGACAGATAAATGATATACTTTTTATGTAATTAATATTCAAATCATTATCTTTAAATTTGCATTACATTCACAAGAGCTGAAATTTGTTACTATTTGATCTATTTTGAGGCTGTATTGGTATAGGTTAGGGACTTAGAACAAAAGTACAGCTTTCTCATTTAATTGGCTTTAACTTTATGGATTTGAACTTAATTTAGTTTCAGAAAAGTGTGTGTCTCTTAAGCATTACACTCTTATCTGTCCCATTACAATACATAACAAATAATATGGAGTACAAAAGATTTGCCACTATTAAAAGTTGTTATTTTGATTGGATAAAATGTGATTATGATCGCCATATAATTTGTTAGATTATATAATGGAAGAATTGGAAAAGTGTAACTGGAACCAATAATGTCAGTAAATCTAAGAAGAGAAATTGATTTAGCATGGAATTATGAATTGTTAATAGATTTGATTTTTCAACAGCTTTGATTTTTGTCCCACTTATTGGACTATTTAAAAAACACATCACTAATTAGTTTATCTTTGGTAATCTGACAAAGGTTTGATTTAAACAAGCAAAACTCACTATACATATTGCCACAAACTGCAAGCTAGAGTAATCAATGGATGCCAGAAGGCTTGTGCATAAAATTTCCATCTAGTGCCTACTCATCATCCAAGCCTCCTCACTGATGAAAACCACAAGCCATGACTAGGCACTAGATGGGGATTTTATGCACAAGCCTTCTAGCATTTATTGATTACTCTAGCTTGCAGTGTGTGGCAATAGCATAGTGAGTTTTGCCTGTTTTAATAACAATTATAAGCAAGCATAAGAAATAGTGATCATGTGATGTTTAGAGGTTTGATTTAACAATTGGATAGATGAATATGTTGTCAGTTAAAACTGGTTAAGCATACATGTGTTCATTTTTGTTAATCATTTTTGTTAAAATGAACAAACAATTTAAAGTTAGTAATATGTCAACTGTATTTATGTTATATTTCTGAGACCTTAATCATTATTCTTATTTCTAGTGGTTTGGAGACTTGGTGACATTTTCTTGGTGGGATACAATGTGGTTAAGTGAGGGATTTTGTACCTTTATGGCATACAAAGCTATTGGACTTCTTCATCCTGAATGGCAACTGGTAAGTCTTGGTTAATTTCTTGAATATTTTATTTGTGGTAAATGTAATTATTTATATTTTTGTAAAGTTGCAAATAAGAAATTATTTTGCTTAGTTTTTTTTTTTTTTTTTTACTTTTCCAAAGTAACATACGTCATTTCTTTTTTTTCTTATTGTTTAATAAATAATTAAAATTTAATTGTTCATTTTAACTTTTCTTTTTTTATTTTTACAACTTTTCAAATTTCTTAAGTAAGCATCTTAATGTTCAATGATCATTTATTATTAATTTTTACATCTAACATAATTTACTCTAGATATCAATATTTAGAGTTAAATTTATAAACTTAATGAGTCTTTTGTATTATGATATGTAATATATCCATCACTGTATAACTTTGAACAGAATATTTATAACAATAAACTTTGTCCATCATCTTTTATGTGATTTATAGAGTAAAACTAGTCAATAAATTTAATTATTTTTGGACATTAGTGGCATCATAATCTTCGAGTAATTTTATTTAAATGTCTGATTTATCAGTATATATATATATATAGATGGATAAATGGATAGACAGATAGATAGATGGATAGATAGATAGGCAAATAGATAGATAAGTAAGCAGGTATATAGAGATAGAAGGTAGATAGACAGGTAGGGAGATAAGCATGTAGGAAAATATGAAGATAGATAGATAGGCAGCCAGGCAGGTAAATAGTTAGATAGTAGATGGATATGCAAATAAATAGATAGATAGAAAATTAGAAAAAATAAAAAAGACTTTGCACAAGGCAGGTATGCATATAGATAAATAAATTGGAAGTAGTTGTAGATGAATTTGTGATAAGGCTGGTAAGCAAGAGGAAAGACAGGCATATCTAGAGATAGATGTAAACACACCTGTTAGAGAAATAGATGGATGTATAGATAAATTGTTAACTAACTAAAGGCAATGAAAAATGGGGTGGATAGTTAATGAATGAGTGGGTAGATTGACAGATATATGGATAAAGCAATTGATCAATAGATAATAAACAAAAAAATATTTATTTTAATAATATAAAAGGATAATTAGAGTTTATGCTGAAATTCTAAATATTGTGACATTAGAAATAAATTTATATAGAATGCAAGCAGTAATGATAACTTATTATATTGCTTGACCATTGTATTTAAGGCCTAGTTACTTCTGTGCAGTTCAACTGTTTGTTTTTAAAATGTTACCTACATCTTGATATATCATATTAACAATTATATTTCTAGCAGCATTTAGAAATAATGATTATATTGAAACAATCAGGACCATATATATATATATATCAAAAGGGCACTCAATATTTAAAAGCTTTTAACAATTTTTAACTATATGGTTTTCATTTATACAGAAAAAAATGTAATATGTTGTGATGTAGTTAGCTTTATCTTATCCAAAGTTACTCATAAAATGTTTTAGCTATTATTACTTCATATATAGAATAATGTTTTTGTCTTTAAAATCTAACCTTACTTTTATCTCATTTTTTAAGAATTCTTTTCATTTTCTTCAACATTTTATTTCTAATTTGTCTTCTATTTTTTACCACACTAAAAAAAAAAAAACTATCAATTTTTAATCCTATCTTTTTCTCCATATATATATATATTTAGATTTTTATGATGTTTTAAATATAAATATTAATAATTTTAATGAAAATTCTATATGTATTTTATAAATATATTTTAAATAATTAGAAACTAAGCAAAGTACCAATTAAAAACTGGCTTTATAAACTAAAATCATGCATCTAGTAATAGTATTTGTTTAATCTCTAGTTAATATAAGAATTATAGATCAAGCATTATTTCATTTTGTTTAACCTATAGTTCTTATAGAGATTCGAAGATAAATTAAATACACTTTCCCTTTTGATTTAAATGGATTAGATAAATATTATTCCTTATGATTTCAGTTGACAAATCACTATTTCTAATTACTACTTTACTTAATTACATCATAGCTGAAATTTATCTATAAAACATATGGAAAATATCTATTAAAATTATTAATACACACACTCACACATATATATAGTATAATTTTCACCTGCTAATGGAAATTTTGATAATGATATATTTCAAAATTGTTAATTAAATGAATAAAAACAGAGTTGTTATTCATTTTATAACTATAGGCATATTCCATCATTTGCCTTAATTAGAATTATTGCATTTGAATTATTAAATGATATTTTCTAACTATTACCAAAATCACACTTTTCTTTATTTTTGCTGTAATATCCTATAAATACAATTTATTCAAACTACTTCAAAAACTTTTTAGTAAAACTCTTTATTTGTACATATATATACACCTACATTTCGACTGACCTGCAGTCTTTTTCAGAGCAAGTTCATTTGCTCTGAAGATGACTGCAGGTCAGTCAAAACATAGGTGTATATATATGTACAAATAAAGAGTTTTGCTAAAAAGTGTTTGAAGCAGTTTGGATAAATTGTATTTATATTTTCTATCTTATGCCTACATAAATCATATGCCAAATTAAAATCTTTTTTTCTATTTTTAGTATGTGTCTTTGTCTCCAAAGATTTTTATCACTTCTTAAATAATAATTCACCTTTTTTTATTGCTATAAATAACTTGAGTTTTAATATTTCTTTTATTTTGTTATGTATAGTATTATTATTTACACCCTTTATGTCTAATTTTAATAAAACTTCATATTTATTTCCATTCAATTTCTGATCATACTAAAAATCTTATATTATATTGGTATGCTTATCTTACTTTATTGAAATATATTCAATATCTATTTTCTTGCTTATTTTAATTCCTACCTCAACCACTTTACTAAAATGTCTTTCAGTTAATTCAACTAAAAGTCATTTTAGCAATTCTGTTTTCATCTGGAAAGGATAACATTTTTAGTTTCTCTCGGCATTTTATATAAAACAATAACCAGTTCATTTCATCATTACTAATGTCATCAAACTATTCTCATACTTCCATTAAATAAAGATGCTTTGATGTCTTTATAAAATTTATATCAGTCCTGCAAATATTAATTAATATTAAAATATGTGGGCTGATTTAACATTGTTCTCTGTCAGTTGTGATGGTCTGTGAATCACTGGTAATTTGCAAGAAAATTTTGGTGATTCACAAAATAATCTGGACATTATTTGCATTTTTGTGTGTTGTTAATAATAAAATAAAAATAATATTCTAAGAAATTCTTATATTCTGAATAACAATTTTAACTTTTATATTACACTAAATTCGCAAAATGTACTACAGAGGGGAAAACAAACATAATTGTGTATAAAGAAATTTTCATCTGTTACAGCAATTAAAACTTAGTACCAGTTTTGGCTTGATTTAAATAAATATGGCTCTCCATCTTGCAGTAGCATCATTGGAGCTAAAAAATCCATTAACTTATTTTAAACATACAGGAATAAATACTACACTAAAAATATATAATACTTAAATAAGCTTCAATTAATTTGTAATAATTAAACTAACTTTAATAATTTTGTTGCAATTAAACAGTGTTTAAAGATTTTGTTATGATTAAATAAGCATTTATAATTTTGTTATATTAAATAGGTGCATTTCATATTAATAAAATGGAAGTTCTCTGATCGTTAGTGCTCAGTGGGGTTTTAAAATTATAAATTTAGTGATTCATGGGGTTCAAAAGGTTGGTAGAATGCTGTTCTGGATAACTTCATATAAAAAAAGACCTGAAATATATTAGAAAATACAATCATTTTATTATTAAAATAAGTTATCAAACATAACAGCCATAGTGCAATTCAAGTACTAAATTTTCATGGATAAGATGTAAATATTGAAATATAACAAGAATTTCTATATATTTTCTTAGTTAAATTAGATGAACAATTAATTAAAACTGGCAATTGTAACCTAAAATCAAATTGTCTGACATCTTTAAACTAAAAGTGGAAACATAAAATATATGTTATATGTGAAAAACTGGAAAATCACAAAAGTTTTTAAATATTTTTCACAAGTAAACAAGTATTTTTTGTAAAGAATTATATATATATTGTAACATGTCTGCCCCCACTCTCCACATATCCACTATATAATTTGAACCTTTCTTTAGCCTAACTCAAACTTCAAACAATAAATTATATAAAACATTAATTCATGAGAGTCAATACTTAACTATGAATATATATTACATAATATCTAAGGTAGATTTTAAAAGGACAGTTACAATAGAGTGGTTTTAACATTAATAAAATACATAAACTATATCTCCCAATTGCATATCGAATCAATTACAAAAAAAAAAATTGATAAAATCCAATATATTCTAACATCCTTCACAATAAATATTACTACCTTATGTATATCTCAAGGTCCTTAATTATTCCCATACAATAAAATAATAATTCCTCCATTTAAGATAATTGAATAATAAGAGGGATTTTAAACAGGCAAAACTCTCTTTTATGTATTACCACTCATAAGAAATGGTGACCATGTGATGCTTATTGGCTTAAGAAGGATTTTACTAAAATCCAACTATCTTAATATTAACCACACCTGATATTACAATACAATTTAGATCATTTTCTTATAACTAGCATGTCTTTTTAACAACTAGAAGAAATTCCCAATTACTGCTTATTACCATGTTTTCCAACAATTAATATAATTATGAATTAAGAATACTAATTATAAAATGAACTACTTTATGATTGCCATAAACTATATTCATTAATCAAAATAACTTTTCTCTTTTAATAACTTCAGTAAATTAATTAATCACCTGACACTGTTTTATATTTTCTCTTACCTTAAAATGTAAGCTGTCTGAGGTATTCCTATACCAATCTATGATAAACTCATATACTATCCTAAATTTATTTTACAAATGAATTCAAATTAATTTTACAACAAATTCAGTGTGACTTTAAAGATATAAGTATTTCAGGTTAATACTATGATGCTTTTAAATGTTATCATTTAAGTAATTATAATTTAATTTAATAAACAATTAATTTATCAAGTTTTGTTCTTTATAATATTCCCCATAATTTATGTATTTAGATATGACAGTGTTGTGAAAATAATTTGAGTAGAAACAAAGCCATTAGTCTACATTTGTATTAAAATATTTGTTTATTTAAACAGACAACAACAATCCATAACAAAATTTTAATTATTATATATTATAAAAAATATATAAACACATATAATATTACTAACATCTTTATACAACTATTTACATCAATGAGAACAATGCTGATTTCCATCTGCTTAGCAATTAAACTTTTAAATTATATCAATATATTCTATTATATAAATTTCCAATTAGTTATTACTAATATACATTATATTTCTTTCTTGCTCCAGTTTTATAGTAATTTATTAGTTTTGAGTTCAATTTTCAATTATTTTTATTAAGTACACAATATATTATTCTTTTACTTCATTCCATATAATATGACTCTTTTATAAATTTTGATATTTTTGTATGCATGTAAATCTTATTAACAACTATACTAAAACTTTATCATTATGTTGTTAGTTTTATAACATAAAACTATAAGATTAACACAAATAATAGAACCAAGATTAAACCACATTTTGATAATAATTCATTCCATTCATCTTTTTTTTCATCATTGATCTCATTTTATTTCCATCTGGTATCAATTCAAAAATTACTTAAATATTACAACATTTGTTTTGCATTTACTTCCATTTTATATTACACAATTTTCTATACTTTAGATAAGATATTGTAATACAACCAACTATATTTGATGTTTACCTTACTTTCCTGATTATTTAAAAAAAAAATTTCGTAGATAGGAAATTGATTTTTAGTGCAGTAAAATACTACAAATATGAAATGGAGGTCTTCTTTTACTTTTAAATAAGATGTGCTCTCATGGCAAGTAGTCATTTTCTCTTCATAATGCTACCTTAATATCCAGGCTTTTACATTAAGCACTTATGGATCTTAACATCTCTGTTTTATGAAAATTCCTTACATTACAATATCTAAACTACATATATGGGTGTCATTTAGATTAACTTCATTACGTTTTCCTAAAAAAAGCAATTTTTTTTTTATATTTCAAAAGGAAAACATTTTCCTATCAGTTCTTCAGGAAAGTATAACTTAACATAACTCCCAAAAGGCATTACTATAAATCAGCATAACAGTATTACAATATTATCTTTCTATTAATTGTTCTCTTACTACTCTAATGATGACGTGTTACAAAACAAAATATATATAACTTGACAATAGTCAATATTTACTTCTTATATTAAAACTGAGATCAAAACTTTTTTTTTATCATTCACACATTTAATTCTTTCATATATATTTTTTTTCATAGATTTTTTTATTGGTATTATTAACTACCATCTCTTGGTTCTTTATCATGATAGTACATTGTTTATTAATTACTTCATACACTAGAGCATACAATAAATTAATTTAAAATTTTGTTACCTTATAATAAAACTTTAAAGTATTATTTTACCCCATTTTCAATCTTCACTTTTCCTCACGCTTTTTACATTCTCATCTTAAGTATATCTTTTGAAATTATTAACCTGAAAACAAACATTAAAATATAATACATAATAATACATATAATCATTTAACTTAATTAACTTAAGATTAAATTAACAATTAAGATACTGTTGGCAATTGTAGAACTAATATCCAAAGAAAAAAAAATGGTTTACAGTATTTTAATTTTTTTTCATCTTTGTAAATCTTTCTCACACCCTTTAATGTGATAATAAATACTTCTTTGTACCTTAGGACTTGAAACTGTTAGGTTTGTTAGCTATTCCAAATATCGTCTCTCCAACATTTTTAAAATGATGCAGTAATAATAATAATAAACTGAGATCTCTTATAGTTCCTTGAGACAATTTTCATTATTTATAGATTAGAATTTTTTATACACAACTATTATAAAAAAAAGGATAAAACTGGCAAATCAAACAATCAAGTCAAACATATATATTTACATGTTAATTTTTTGAAGTATTGATTAAGAATCATTTTTACTTAAATCCTTCATTTTATTCTTATGTTTTATATACGAATTTATTTTCTTTAGGATAAATATACTGTAAGTTTCTTGAGTCTCGTAATATAATTTTCAATCTATCTGACAGACTTACGTTTATCTTCTCTTCATGAATTCTCCTGCGTTACGCTGTTTACTTTTATATAACTTGTAATGAATAAATAAGAGACTCCTCTTGACTATATACTTTTATCTGTTTCTCATAAACATTTATTATTTTTTTCACTTGATTAAAATTAATGCTGTTTTAAAATATTATACATATCCATGCTTCAATAATACTATTATATTTTTAATTTGAACAGTATCAGTTACTTCAACTCACAGCACTAATTATTTTCTTCAACTTTTCCTTTCTATTAACCACTATATTAAAATTCTCTACCTTTTCATGTTTAACTCATAAAAGTCAGCTATTCTGATCTTGGGTTTGGGGTTTTTTCTTTTGAAATTAAACTATCACTTGAGGTTTTTTTTTTTTTTTTTAAATAAGCAAATAAAGCAGAGATAAACTGGAAATGTTTAGCTTACGTGCATGATTGTCCACTTTTAAAATTACTTGTACCAAATTACTTTTATCCTTCTCCATTTTTCTGTTTATAATAATAATAACTACTGGAAACTTTTTATGTACTAGTATTTGAAATTGTAAATCGATTTCCCCAAATTATGACTTATGTAACCTTGATGAAGAAATTGGTTTGGATTATTCCATCATCTTATTGAACTTCTTTTAAACACTTTATTTTTATTCTATTAAGATTAATTGACTTATTACTGTTGTATAAAATAGAATATTTTATAATTTAGATAAATTTTAGCAATATTTCATACAACCATTTAATTTATTTACTCGTTTCCACTTTTCACCATCGTCTGCTACTTCTCTCAAAATACCCCCCCCCCCCAACATGACGTGACAACCTTATCCTTAACACTGATTGGTCGATAACTTGATAGTTGTTTTTTATTTACTTAATATTTAACTTGTATTAAAATTTAACCTACAAAAGAAAATAAAAATTTAATAATTGTTTTAAAACTGATTAAATCTAAACGTTTTAATTGAAATTTAAAATAATTTATATATTCAGCTTCATAGAATTATTTTAACAAAATATTTAAAATCAATGTTTTTTTTTATTATCATACAAATAAAAAAAAGTGTATTTATAATTACTTTTAAAGTCTCTATTAAAAGTTATTTATTAAACTATTAATGCCAGGTATATCTTTCAAATTTAAAATTTTGGACTATTTAATACAGTGGACCAACTGAAAGATCACAACATATATATTTCTTAATTAGAAGATTTTCACAATATTCAAAGTACAACAGAGATATTTAATTAGGCAAATAACCAAATAAAATTTGCAATTGCAAACTAAAGTCGTACCAATTAATAACAGTATTTGTGCCTGATTACCCTTAAACTAAAAGTGGAACTATTTTTAATGTAATGTTTTGATATTGCAGGAATCATACGTCAATTATACATACTTTATATGTATAAGAACTGGAATATTATAATTTTCTATTTGCAAAAAATATTTAAGAAATTGTGTTCCTCCAGTTTTCACAGACATAAATTATGTATGTGTGACAATTTTTTTAATATTTAGACTATTAAGCTAAAAGTGATTCTACTTTTAGTTTAAAGGTAAGTCAGAGATAAATATTATTACTATATAGTGTCATTTCAATGTGTAATTTCCAGTTTTAATTGTTTGTTTTTCTAATTGCATTCATAACTGAAATTTATCTAGGTAGAATCACAGAAATTTTTATTATACTTTAAATATTTGCATACCTGCACACACACATGAATATTTATGTGTAATAACTAATATTGTAGTGATAATATTGTGAAAGGAAACTACTGTTCACATATAAACATACTGTACTGACTTTTATAAATCCACATGAGGTAACTAGAAAAATATATATAAACATTAATATCTACAAATATATAAATTCAGTATTATTAATTTTTCTATATTATTATACATCTTACCATATCTGAGCAAAGGAAAATGTGATTTACTAACACAATTGTGTTCAGATTTGTTGCAAAGGTTAAAAAACAAGATTTGTACAGGATAAATTATACATTAGATGTTTGAGGGAATCATATAATTATTACTGGGCTTCCACAAGCACTTCTGTTACAGCAATATACTAGTCACCTAATTATTATCAGTTATTTTCTTTAGAAGTTCACTGCATGACATTAAACACACGAATATGTGTATCTATAATACATATTTAATATATGCTTTTTTAATCATTTCTGCATAAATATATATATATGGGTGTCTGTATTTATAATTTTTAAGGATGATGTTTTTTTGAAAAACGAAGTCGAACCAGCATTTTTAAGAGATGCATCTTGGCAATCACATCCATTATTTATTTATAATATTGATCCAGCTGAAGCCAACTGGATGACTGACCCATTAACATTTTCAAAAGTAAGTGTATACATATATTGGATATATAAATAAAAACACTAATAAAATGATATAAAGATTAATGCTGAATATGTAATACATTTTTATAGGGAACAGCAGTTATTAGAATGCTAAATACAGTTTTAGGTGAAAGAAGTTTTAGAACTGGTGTCTGGGTAAGTTTTTTTTTTTTTTCAATTACTTTATTTTTTTATAGTTTTTTATTTAATTTATTATTTATTTCATATATAATAACAAACCTAATTATAATATTGAATTTCAAAAATCTTACACGCTTTCATTTTTCAGCAAAAACCTTTTATTATTGTTACAGTTTCGACTGTACCATGCAGCCTTCATCAGATCTATAAAATTTGAACACACATAAAAATACAACCATTAAAATACATTATTTTATATAAAATTATTAAATGCCTATCAAACTTTTAAATTTTTTATAAATATTTCCAAACCTTTTCAATTCATATAATATCTTTTAACATATTTACCATCTTATTTTATATTCTTTTAAAATCTTCTCTATCCTCTTTCTCTATAACATATACCTATACATATAACTTTAATACATATAACATTTACATTATAAAGTAATTTTAATTACATCTAATTATGTAATACTTTGCTTATATTTCATTTAATGAAATGTTATTGATAAATAAAATTTTTAGTAGAAAACAATTAAGAACTTTTAATATAATTCATTGTGTTAAGAACCAATAAACTATCATTATCATTTGTAATGTCTCATTGAGTAGATACTACTTGCCAATGAGTGAAGAATATTCAATACAATGCAATATCTTATTAAGTGTTTAAATCCAGCTGACAGTTTTTATTGGAGATACTTTTTAATTCTTTACAAATATTAATAAATGTTAAATGTTTAATGAATTGAAGAATAAACATATTGTATTTATTAATGCTCAATGTCTTCTAAGAATTGCATATGGAGGATAAAGATGATTCTACGAGAAAGGCTGTTTTGCAGTCAAAACTAGCAATTGAATCAGAGGGTACAATAAAGATGTTATATAATATTGACTATGTAAAGGAAAGTTAAATATTTTTATTAGAACTAATATAATCAGTGAAGAAGTGTGAGGGGAATATTTCAAAAATACTTTAGATAATTCAATATCTTCAAATAAAAATATTTACATAGACAAAATATTGCAAAAAATACCTTTTATTAAAAATCTTAAAACAAATTATTATATTGTAAAGTTTTTGTTTGGTTTTTATTTTAAGTTAAAACTTTAATGATTATAATTAAATCTATACATTAAAAAAAGAAAAGGGAGCACATTTTTCTGTGAAGATTAATAACTACAAAACAGAAAACCAATATGAAGAAAGTAAACATTATTCATAAACAATAACATAGGTCTTGTTTCATATCTATTTAGAAAAGTCTACTTTCAGTATTAACTATGTTTTTTTAATTCTTTTATATGTATAAAAATTATATGCAGTGTTTTTTTAATCACGATACATGACAGAAATTTATGAAAATATATTAATTATCAGCATGATCCCACTGCTTACATAATCTAAATTTGATTCATATCTTTAGCAATGCTAAGCTGTACACAGAAACAATTTCCTTACATTCTAATACTGAGAGAATATCAAATCTTTTTTGTGATCTAGAGATGTTCTGAAATAGACTATGGTTTATGTTTTGCTTTTAGAATTATCTGATTATTTTATTTGTTCCAAATGCTTTGTTTCCATTGGCTTTATTGATATTTTATTTTACAGTTAAGTGAAAGTATGTTAATATGTTCAAGTGATGTAAAAGTTTATTTTTAAATGTTGCCTCTTATTTTAATAGAAGATAAAACAATATTAGAAAGCAAAATGAATCATTGTTTTTACCATATTTTATAATGTATTTAGTTATATTTATGGGAGATTTCACAGATAATCTTGCCTACACTCATGTCAATACACAAAAAATGCAAATACCTCATACAAAACTTTTCAACTGAAACCAATCTTGTCAAATAGTCCAAATCTTCTAGAACTTTTCAATGCCCATCTCGAATATTTTTTATTTACCTAATGATTATTATATCTATCCACAATTTGCAGTTGTTACTTCAATAGTGAATGCTCATATATAAATACAGTACTTAGATAAATACATAATTTACAAATAATAATGATCTTTTATTAAAAATTATAATATTACATTAAACAGTATAAAAATTAACATATTTAAACAAAACTATATTTTAATGATTGTTTATTACGGATTGCCTTTACAAACAAGTTGCAATACATTTTACTCATGCATCAGGCCTTATGCATTTTTTACATCACTGGAACATATAGTATTTATTAAACAAATGGTTGCAATATAGACAAAATGCATGTGCTTCTCACAATCACTCTGCCTAAAACCAGTATTATCATGTGGATCATATTACCAAACATAAAACCCTATGTAGTTCAGTAAATAGTACAATGAAGATTATGAAGTTTATTGCCCATGGACTGCAGCTCAGCTCTATCACTTCTAGAGATAGAACTTCTTTTGAAGTCCCTATTATTATTATCTTATTTAAACATAAATGTTGTTATCATTTGTAATGAATGGATATATTTATCTGATTACAATACTTATATACTTAGAGTATGTTGTTTAAGAAAAGAAATATATATATTATAACGATCCAAACGAAGTGGGAGATCGCATCGCACCACACTACCAAAGGGCGCCATCTAGGCATTTGAGCCTAGAAAAATTTATAAAGTAGGCAGATACGCGCTGTTAGGATTCCACTTTATTTACATATTTAGATCGTTAGCCCATTGTCACTAGCTCAGTGGAGACGCAGAGATAAAAATCTATAAATTTTATATCTTAAATATAAAAGAATAAAAGCCACTGCCAGAAATTAACACATAAAAATATTTATTTACGCACATATAAAATAATATTTAAATTTTGAGGAATAAATTTCTTTTATAATTTTATATTGATCTTTAATTCTAAATTTAAGTAGATTTCAAATAATGAGTTTACTATTTATTTAGAGGGTCGAGTATGAATGGACTACATAGGTCTGCATTTGAAAGGAAAATATTCTTCCCTGATTTAACCTTAGGTAAACAATTTCGCAATCAACTGGCGCCAATCCATCTGATACATTCATGTATTCAATGTAGCATGATACGACAACACAAAATACTATATTGTCAGGAATGTACATCTGAACAATAAGTAGAAATAGAGAAGACATTGACTCTCCACCAACAGGAATGTGACATCTGTGGGCAAGTAGATCAATAAACTAAAAAAACTCCATAGGAATGGACTGCGGTCTTCTGCCGACTTACAAACCCATCCATAGGCAAACAGAGGGTGTGTGGCATATATCTATAATCCTGCCCGTAGCGGATCTCATACTACATCTACTAATTACACAAATATATCCAATCCATTGAACCAATTCAACTACGAAATGAATAACCTAAGATTACCCTCCCTTAATACAACTTTACAAAACTATATAGCCATTCGCGCCCGACTTAATTTTAACATTTATATACGTTCGCACAGATTTATTTAAAAATGTTGGGTATAGATCGATTACACAGATTCCACGGTCACAAACATTTCAAAATAAACATAAACGATCAAAATACAAAATTATTGATACCGACAATCGCAGAGGGAAACTTATAAGTAACCCAATAGTATTCACCATAAGATACTTGCGTTGTCACCAATAACTTAAAAGACATCCGAATAAATACATTTTAGATACTCACCGTAAGGTATCATTATTTATCGAATGTCTATATATTTTGATCAAATATGAAAACCAAAATCTAATTAACCGCAAACGAATCCATGCAAGCGTCTATAGACAACTTAAATGTAATGCATTTAATAATTTCTACAATAAAATATTACTACACATAAAAATATTAAAAGGGAAATGATTCTTTTCACAATCGGGAAAGATATAAAATTAACCATTATTAATTTGATTTAAACTTACAAAAAGTCAGATAAGAGTCCATTTTAAATAAGTCGGCTTGTTTATTAATTTGTTCAACTTGACGAAAGTTCTTGATTGACTTTAAGAATTGTTCATTTCCTATAGCTTACGGTAGCAGAACTCCCGGTTCCTGGTGTCAATGTCCACGGAGTCTTTAATTGAAAGATCGATCTAATGTTCAGGAGGTGGCATTTGCTGGTTCATGGTATCAGTCCTTCCATTTCAGAGATAAGTGAGAGAGAACGATAAAGCGCGTCTTTATCGCTCGTCTCACCCAACCAAGTTGAAAAAGCTTCTTGAACTCAATATTTTTTTCTTTTTATATCATCCCCAAGGATTCACTGAACAAAACGTCACTGCTCTGTTTTTTCGCCATGGTCCGAGCCAAGGCTTAGTGCTTCCATTGGTCAAGCTAAAATTTCTTTCTTCTCTTATCTAACTTTCCATCTGACTTTTTAATTAAACAGCTTTTAGATAATTAATAAACAACCATTTCCCTTTATAGATTACAGGAATTAATTAATACCTGTTTTTATTTTAACTTACGTTATTTTTTTATTAAAATATTTTTATATTTCAATCTTGTATTTTTTTATTTAAAAAAAATACATTCAAATACCTTTTTTTTTTTTTTTTGTTTATGAAAAAAAAAAAATTTTTAAAGTTTAACATCTGTGCGAATGTATACACGTTTAACAATGTTTTAATTTTAGCGTTTAGTTTTTTACTTTTATTTGCAAACTTTTAAGTTTTTATTTTAAATTAATGTAACGACATATTTATATATCGTTACAATATATTATAACGATCGAAATGAAAGTGAAGATTGAATCTAACTGCAAACTACGATATCTGCTCTATGGGGCGCCATCTAGGCATTTAAACCTAGAAAAATTTATAGAGTAGGCAGATACGCACTGTTAAGATTCCACTTTATTTAAATATTCAGATCGTTAGCCCAAGTCACTAGCTCAGTGGAGTAGCAGAGATAATAAAATATAAATTTTATATCTTAAATATAAAAGAATAAAAGCCACTGCCAGAAATTAACACATAAAAATATTTATTTACGCACATATAAAATAACATTTAAATTTTGAGGAATAAATTCAACATTTTAGATTTTTCTATTAATCTTTAGTTTTACATTTAAATAAATTACAACCATGAGTTTAATATTTATTTAGTGAGTCGAGGATGAATAGACTACATAGATCTGCATTTGAAAAAAAAAAATTCTTCCCTGATTTAACCTTAGGCAACAAATTTCGCAATCAAACCGGCGCCAATCCATCTGATACATTTATGTATTCAATGTAGCATGAAAATACAACAACACAAAATACTATACTGTCAGGAATGTACATCTGATCAGTAAGTAGAATTAGAGAAGACATTGTCTCTCCACCAACAGGAATGTTACATCTGTTAGCGAGTAGAACAATAAACATAAAACTCGATAGGAATGGACTGCAGTCCTTTGCTGTCTTACAAACCCATCCATAGGCAAACAGAAGGTGTGTGGCATATATATATATATATATATATATATATATATATATATATATATATATATATATATAATCCTGCCTAGCATACTACATCTACAATTACACAAATATATCCAATCCATTGAACCAATTCAACTACGAAATAACAACCTAAGATTACCCTCCCTTAATATAACTTTACAAAACTATATAGCCATTCATGCCCGACTTAAATTTAACATTTAAATATGTTCGCACAGATTATTTTTATACAATTTGTTTTATAATGTCGAGTATAAATTGGCTGCACAGATTCCATGGTCAAAAACATTCCAAATTAAACACAACTGATCAAAATACAAAGTCAATCGATAATGTCAATTGCTGAGGGAATACAGGAGATCCTTTTGGTGTTCATCATAAGACACCGCAGTGACATTGTTGACTTATATGTTCTAATCGACTGTGAAAACCACAACATAATCAACCACTAACAAATCTATGCAATGTCTATACCCAACTGAAATGTAATGCATTTAATAATTTCTACAATAAATATTATTACAAATAAAAATAATAAAAATGAAAATGATTTTAGCAAAACTTAACTATATAAATTTAAACAATCAATTTTTAATTTGAAAATCAAATAAGAGTTCATTTTAAAATTTAAATTAGCTGAATCTTTAAAAAAAACAATGACGAAAGTTCTTAATTACTTTTTGTGGTTGTTGTTAATTTGTAAAGTTCATAGCTCACGGTAGAAGAGTCCATGTTTCTGCTTTTAATTCCTGCGATGCCTCCATTGGAAGATAATGTTCTGGAGATGGCAATAGCTGGTTCAAGATATCACAGTCTTTTCATTTTTTTTATACAGAGAGTGTGGTATGTGCATCCTACCACATCTCTCAAACACAAAGCGCTGGAACTCCAAGAAAAAACTGTATTTCCCTTTTTATATTATCCACACGGATTCAATCAACAAAATGTCACTAATCCATCACTTTCGTTAGGGTCCGAGCCAAGGCTTAGTGCTTCCATTGGTCAAGCTAATTTCTCTTTATTTTCTTATCTATCTTTCATCAGATCATTTTAATTATACAAGAGCCCAAGGCTAGCTTGCTTTTCAAACAATTTATAAACAATCATTTCCATTTACAGATTACAAGAATTAATTAATACCTGTTTTTCTTTTTAAATCTTGTACTTTTTTTTTATAAAAAAGTACGTTCAAATACTTATTTGTTTTTTTAAAAAAAAAAAAATTTTAAAGTTTGGCATCTGTGCGAATGTATATACGTTTAACAAACATTTTAATTTTAGCGTTTAGTTTTTTACTTTTATTTGTGAACTTTTAAGTTTTTATTTTAAATTAATGTAATGACATATTTATATATCATTACAATATATATATATCATCATCATCATCAACCATTATCAATCCACTGCAGGATGAAGGTCTCTCCAAGTTTAATCCATCTTCTCCGATCTTTAGCTTCTCTTCTCCACAACACCCCTGCACATTTTCTTATTTCATCCATCCATCTCACATGTGGTCTCTTTCTGGGTCTTTTACAATCTCTTGGAATCCAGTTTAAAATTTCAATTGACCATCTATTATCATCTCTTCTAGCAATATGTTCAGCCCAACTCCATTTCAATCTTTTAATTTTTTTCAATAAGGTCAGTAACACCTGTTTGTTGTCTTACCCATACATTGCATTTTCGATCTCTTCTTCTTACTCCCAACATACATCTCTCCATACTCCTTTGAGTGGTCTGAAGTCTCTGTATTGCTCTTCTATTAAGTGTCCAAGTCTCAGATCCATAAGTAAGAACTGGTAAAACACATTTGTTAAAAACCATCCTTTTCAAACACATAGGCATATTTCCTTTTAGTATCAAGTTATTTCTACCAAAAGCACTCCAACCAAGTTTAATTCTAAGATTAATTTCCTCCATTATGTTTCCATCTGTATTAGCAATCTGACCAAGGTATTTGTAACTGTTAACTTCTTCTAATTCTTCATAATCAATCTTTATTTTCATATTTTG
The DNA here is from genome assembly GCA_028023455.1 of Epiperipatus broadwayi. Taxonomy (NCBI): domain Eukaryota; kingdom Metazoa; phylum Onychophora; class Udeonychophora; order Euonychophora; family Peripatidae; genus Epiperipatus; species Epiperipatus broadwayi. Next base: position 153,527 of record JAQFVV010000127.1, on the reverse strand, counting down.
AGCAAATCAATTAAACATTACTTTAGTCTTTTTAACATTTATCTTTAGTCCTACTTTTCTACTTTCATCTGCTAACTCCTGCAACATTTCCTGCAGCTCTGAAGCATTATTTGTAAAAACAACTACATCATCTGCGAAATCTAAATGACTTAAATACTCTCCATTTACTTTCACTCCATTAGTTTCCCATTTTAATCCACAAAATACTTCTTGCAGCACTGCTGTAAAGAGTTTTGGAGATATGGAGTCACCTTGTCTTACACCTTTCTCAATGTTGATTTTTCCAGTATCATTATGTAATCTAATTGTTGCTGTTGCATTTTTATAAATATTTTTTAAAATATGACAATATCCTGGATCTATACCTTGATGATCCAATGCTTTAATCACTGAAGAAATGTCTATAGAATCGAATGCCTTTTCATAATCTACAAATCCAAAACATAATGACAACTCATATTTGTTTGTCCTTTCTATGACTTCTCTCAATACCTGGATATGATCTATTGTACTAAAACCACTTTTAAATCCAGCTTGTTCTCTTGGTTGGTGGAAATCCAAAGTTCTCTGTAGACGAGTTGTAATTATCTTGGTAAAAATTTTATATAAAACTGATAAAAGGCTGATAGGTCTGTAATTTCTAATACCTTCTTTATCACCTTTTTTAAATATTAATATTATTACTGCATTCTTCCAATCTTCTGGTACATCTTTGTCATTTAGACATTTGGTATATAACTTTGCTAAAATTGTTTCTATTTCTTCACCTGCTTCTTTTAATATATCAATTATAATTCCATCATTTCCTGGAGCCTTTCCTTTCTTCATACACTTAATTACATGTCTCACTTCTTCATTTAAAATTCTGGGCAATTCGGAAGATGTAATAGATATAGGAGGTACTTGTTCTTTATTACTATATAATTCTTGATAAAAATCTTCTACCAATTTCATGATGTCATCTCTCTTTTTAGTAATATATATATATATGCATATATACATAATTTAAACATATAAAATATATTAAAACTTGAAATTATGTAATAATAGCTATAAAAGCTAATTAATTATTATATAATTTAATGTTTTTATGTAAATATATGTGTTACAGTATTTTTTAACTCAAGCTCAATTTTCCAATGTAACTCAAGCGGATCTTTGGACTGCCTTAACAAGAGTAAGTTTTTTTTTTTTTAATTTATTATTTTTAATTTTAAGACTTCTTTATTAGAATGAAGTATTTTTTTAATAATATTTAAATAAACAACAATATATTTTGAGACAATAGATAGTGAGTAATACATATTAATGTGGAAACGGTTTTATCATGTTTTTTATTTTATAAAAAGACATGAAATAAAAAAATAATATTATTAAATGGATAAATCTATCCATAAAGGAGATAATAAAAGAGTGAAATTGTCACTATCTTTGCACAGATAGTACAATATATTATATAAAGTAATACTACTTCTAGCTTTATTTAATCTTATTTAACAGCAAATTATCCATTTCCCTCATAAACGGTAGATACTAGAATCAAATAGATTTTAGAACAGTCCTTAAGTATTGATTCTAAATTTACAAAGCAGTCATTGAAGTATCCTTTCATTACTTCTTCAATAAATAATCAAATGGTAAGTTGCTAAGGAGATCACATATTAGTTTAACATTTCAGTAACACGTTGAGAATAACACCTAAACATTTGATTTGCTGAAATAAGATTTATTGTTACTATTATTCAATTTAGAATTGATTATGAAATCCATTCATTCAAAATTCACAATTTTAGCACTGTACTAAACTGTGTAATCTTTCTACAGAATCACATAATATTAAAGCTAATGACTTCAATTGTATACAAAGCCCCCAAAAGCTTCAGATGTTGGCTTAGTGTCAGTGTGTATTATTAGAAAGGCAAATTGTCTTGTTAAACCTTTAGATATTAAAAATTAATTTCTTATCTCAAAATCACAATGGATGTTAAAAGTGTATAAAAAATTGTAGTGCAAAATATACTCCTTACAGACAATGACCAATGGCTAGACACTGGTCTAAAAATTTGTTTGTCATTTTATGCTTGTATTGATGACATAGAATGATAGAAAATGTATTAGTCTCATCATTTAAGGAAGATAAATATTAGGTTTAAAATATTATATTTTGAATAGATTCAAGTTGTAAAATGATACTTTTATATAGTACCTGATCATCATTAAATTTTACAGGCTTCTCAAGAAAATGGACGACCACTTAATGTAAGAACTATGATGAGATCCTGGATTCTTCAGATGGGCTACCCTGTAGTAACTATTTTAAGGGATTATAGAACTGGAAGAGTGGGCTTTATGCAAAGTCATTTTACCTATCCAACTAATGTTAACTTCACTGCCAATAATACTTACATCAGAAATAGGTAATAATATTGATTTTGATATTTTATTTATATATTCATTAATAACCTATAGTAGTATGCAATAGTAATTAAATATGCTTTTCATTTGCCTCTTACACTGACTGCATTAAAGCAAATGTACATAGCAGTTTATGCTATCTAAATGATAAGTTATAATTATTAATCGATTTTACATGAAATTTAAAGTTAAAATTATTTAGGTAAACACCTCATTGCCAATGCAGTCATTTATCTCATTAATGGAATGCAAATAGATTCAGTTCTTATTAGTTAAAAAATAAAACTAGGAAAAAAATCTTAAAATTTTAAAATACCAGCATTTGGATAGATTTCTGAATAATATCAGCAATTGGCAAATAGAGTAATTGTTGTGTAAGGTTTTTTTCCTTAACTATTTTTCTGAAAACATTTCTTATACATCTCTTGTGTGATGCAGAAACATTAACATTGTACATATTTCTTTCACTTAGATATCTACCCTATATATATAAAATCATAAATGATGATTTTATGTAATAGAAATAGAAACAGTTCTCTAAATATCCAAGACGTAAATCTGTATTATTAACAGATTAAAATTTCTTCTATGTGGTCTGGCTATCCTTACAAAAAAAAAATCTGTTGTTAAAAAGCTCACAAAAACAGTACTGTAGTAAAAAATACAATATTATCAAAAAGTATTAATAATTATTTTCTACTATACATATATATATATTTTTAATGGTAAGAATTGCCCCTCCATGTAACAAAATCTAGAACACAGGCAAAATATACTAAAGCTGATCGAATCTAGATGCTGAGATCCAGAATCCAGCCAACATTCAATCCTTTCACCTCTGCTCAATGATATAATACCCTGTAAATAACTTTTCCCAAGTTACACAGGCATTCAATTTAACCACGGTCCGGCAGTCGCACAGGGTGGAACAAGAGACTCATAAAATAATTAAATTAACACTGATTTGGGAAGATATACACACATGACTAAGTAAACTGCTAATATAATAATGATTAATTATGAAATCTAATAGAGAGGTCTACATTTATATTCAATGGTGTATGTCCAAATAAATATAGAGTTGGATGAAATCATGGACAATAAAGATATGAAAACGAGTTATATTTTAAATAATATTACTTTAATAAAGATAAGCATTGGTGGTCAAGAGGTCAGCGATGGCTGCTTTACAAGCAGTTGTCCTGGGTTAGTGGGTTCACTTCCCACCTGATGCTTTGACACATGAGAAAAAAAAATAAAGACAATAAAATATAGTAAAACTAAAATATACAAAATTATATAATTGGAACGTGAAAGATTACGCTCACAGGTGTTACATAATTAATGAGATTATATGTTACATGTTATCTCATTATAAGTGTTCAATACAGTGGTGTGCAGTATTCAAGCCTATGCTTATATTAATATGCCAAATTTCCAGCTCTTTTGTAGTCTGCTAAATCATATGGAACTTAATAGCCAAAGTTATATAACTAACTTAATAGTGCTCCTATGGCATCTATCTATACATCAGGTTAAGTTGAGCACATAATCAGGCTCAGAGATTATGCAGGTTAGTGTGTTAACCTAGATTAGGATCTATACTGACATTGGATAAGCATTTAATATAAAGGGAGAGAAAACTGGTTTATTATGGGTTTACCTATATACTCTATGGCACATATTAAAATATTAATAAAACTAGAAGGTGTGAATGGGTCATTATTCATAGGCTTCAGCACAAATGCTCAGTGCCCTAAGACCAAACAACTTGCTATGAATAAGAACAGTAGTAGTTCAGGGAGTCAGATAAGCATTAATATGAATAATCTGGACCCTTGTGTTCCAGTTCTAAAAGAATTTGCTTTACCCAAACTAAATGGATAAACATGACCTCTGCCAGCAACTCATCAAGAATCATGCAGCAAGCAGTTAATGTACATAGCATACTTAGTAAAGACCCATCTGCAGCTTATATATATATATCATGCAAATACGCATAATTATCTTAGCATGCCTTAAAAATAGATAGCATCTATTTGTATATCTATACAACCCAGTTCTCAAATTTAGTATTTCAAATATACTATTTAGAGACTAAATTAATTAGTAATCTAGTTTAAGATTATCCCCTGTGTTTCCAACATATACAAATCTAAGGAGGACAAAGCATATTTTCAGGGCAATTATGGATAAGACGTTAGAAATATGCTTTGATAATATCTCTGTGGCTAGTTCCTATGATGTATGAGTTACATATATAGAGAGTTATAATTTATAACTAAAGTTGAGCAAACTATAATTTTAACTAGAACACTACTGATTACCATAATATTAATAGACAAACTTAATCAGTAAAACAATAACATGATCTTGAAACTGTGAGTGGGAAAAGTAATAATTCAATTATTTAATATTTATTATCATGAAGATTTGAAATTATCTTCACATAGAAATAAGCTAAAATTATACATATATAATACTCATGGTTTCAAGTTATGTGGCATATTAAATACATATAACATTAAAATGAAAAAAATATAGAATAAATTGGATAGATCAAGAATAGGCATAAAAGACCGCAGAAAGTTATGCATATAGTTTAAAATAGATTATTATTATAGTTTTACATTTTAAGAAAGGATTTAACATTATAAATTTTACAATCAGATGGGATACAAACATTAGCATTTAACAACTTTCTTTACAGATTTTAAAAAAGGTGTTTGTAAAGGCAGGTTTAGTAAATAGCTAGCTTTAAATACAGAATTGAAGTCACAGTTTATGAACAGATCCCTGAGTAGAAATTTATCAATTTGCTGGTCAGTTGTCTTCATTGCAGTTCTGAGCACTTGGGATGATAAGTTATAAGTTGACACTTTTGGCAATGTTTTGACATTAATGGAGATTCTTCCACCATGGCCTGCTCTGCTGAGGTACAGCTCATTGTATTTTGTAGAACCAAAGTTCTTCCATCCCTGGTAAGGAGAGGATATAAGTTATGGACCACTTACCCCATCATTTCAAAGGTAAAACTAATGTAGGTTCAGCTTACAATTCACTTATTATAGATATAACTCTGATATTTTGGCTACAAAACTTGAACTATTTATATTTTTCTCAATTCTGGCCACCTGGTTATTTACAACCTTGGCCATAGTCGAAAAACCCATTAATTTATTTTACAAAAATATATTTAATTACTAAAACTAATTTAGATTCTGTTTTTCTACTTTTTTTCCTGGTAGTTTATTACTACAACTCTATAAAATTATGAGAATTGTCATTAAATTTTGGATTTATAAAATCATATTTACACTATTTTAAGACAATTGCATGACCTAATTAAAAGTTGTTTATAACTAAAACTAAAAGCTGCTTTTATAATTAGTATAAAACTAATTTTATTACTATATATGTAGGATAGTGACATTGGAAATGTGTCTATATACATATGCAATTTCAATAAAAATAACCATAAAATTAACTAATAATGTAGATTAAAGTATTTCTTAAACTAGAAATCTTTTAAAATGAACACATATCTGTAATATATACATATACTATTAAATTACAGACTTACCATTCACATATATAGGTACGATCCCACATATGTAATAACTTAAGGTTGTTTAGATGGGTACTCTGAGGCTTTAAACCTGGCATAGAGATAGGTATGGGGGTAAAATACGTGAAACAGACAGGTGGATGAAACTCACTGCTTCAATATATATATATATATACTTTAAATTAAGAATAGCTCAATGTATATGTAAATAAAGGGAGTAATTCACTCTTCCTCAGGCTATTTCTTAAAAACATTCTAAATGTTTATATTTACATTGTGCTATGGTTAATTTAAAGTTTATGTATTAAATCTTATTTAACTATTACAATCAATGTGTTAAAGTGAGATGCTGTCTCCATATGACTTTAACAACTCTTAATTGTCATATTTCATCTGATTAATAAAATTAATTTTACTTTAAATTACTAACAATGCTGACAAAGGTATGCTTATAAACACTAGAGCTACCAAGAATAGGTGGATTCATTATTTTGGATGCATTCTATTCTTGATCCTTTGTTCAACATTTAGAATGCTTTTAAGACATAGCCTGGGGGAGATGATTTACTACCATTGTTTATATATACCTACCTTTATTTATATGTATATTACAAAAAAAATCAAGTCATATGTCACATGACCTAGCATCTCACTGAGGAAGCCGGTAGCAGAAACTGATCTGGAGTATTCTGCAAAGCTTGTTAAAAGCTGATTTGCAAGCTCTATAATATATATATATATATATATATATATATATACATTAATATTTTCAATTTTATCATTAATAAATTTGCACAAATAATCATTTCTAAATAAAAATGACTGCAAACCAGCTAATTTATGACTCATATGAACTTTAGAATTAAATGGAATATAACCCCTAATTTCCACAGGCTTTAAAATCATATTATAATCAAACGCATTATTATTTCTTTTAATAAATATATCTAAAAACTTTATAGAATCTTCCTTCCCTTCATTTCACACCCATTTTACATTATTAATCATATTTAACTCATTAAACAAATTAACTATTATTTCATTATGTGCACATAATACATCATCAACATATCTACAATATACTTTAATTCCTTTATATTTTATCTGAGACAATATCTTAACCTCATAATTAGAAATAAAAAAAAATACAAAGCTGTGATACCACCGGAAGACCCATTGGCCAACCAAAATTCATTTTATAAAAGCAATCATTAAACCTAACATATATATTATCATTCACAAATCTTAATATTTTAACAATAAAATTCCTAATATTATTATCTATAGATTTTAAAAACAAAGCTCTTTCAATAATCTCTATTGATTCCATACGATTAATTGAACCATACATTTCAGATATGTCAAGTGTACACATAACATTATTATTATCAATTTTTATATTTTTAATCCTATTAATAAAATCAAATGATGATGAAATTGTATAATCTCCAAATCCAAGCACATCTTGCATTATTTTTTCAATATATCTACAAGCATTATAATAAAAAAACACCACCAAAATCAACAATTACTCTTAATGGATAACAATTTTTATGCAATTTTATATTTGCAAAGATTCTTGGAAACACTGCAGACGACGGATATAAACTGTAATTTGTCTTTGCATCAATAACTTTTTTCTTTTTAGCAGTCATTAAAATGTCATTAATAAATTTCATTCTATATGTATCAATATTATTTAATTCACTTTTTTCAAAACAAAGCTTCTTCATTTGAACCATAATTTTCATATTATATTCATCCTGTTTCATTAGGCACATCCGTAACCCCTTGTCCTCCTTCATACAAATTAATTTATTACTTTTAAAAAAATTTTAAATTCATAAATTTGTTTTAACCAAACATTATCATTTTGCTTATCAAATGTTTTATTTTTTATTTCATTAATTATTTTATTCCTATCATTTTAATCACGATTTATAACACCAAACGAATATTCAATCGCCGAGTTTAATTCAATACTAGAATCTTTCCAACCTCCACCGTATTTAGATCCAAAATTTAAAATATAACGCTGATTAAAATTCAAATCAACTCCAGAGATATTCACATAGTTTCAATCACTAAAATTTCTTGGAAACTTTGTATTATACAAATGTTCAATTTTCCTATTAAATTTATCCATCATTTTTGAATGCAAATAATTAAAACGTATTTGACAAATCTGTTTATATTCATACAAATAATCAATATTATTAACGTAAATAAAATGATTTAATGTTCTTAAATACTTTCTATTATAAAACAGCAAATACTTACATTGGTCAATTATATTACGAAGTATTATATTTTTTAGATCATCCATAGATCTCACACTCAATTTACATAACTTATTTATTTTAATATAACAACAGTTAGGAAACACTTTAAAAATCCAACAGGAATACAAAAACTTTATTCTGCACTTTAACGTAATAACTTTAACCATTACTTTCCGCCATTCCTTTAAAAGCCAAATTCCATTTAATTGCTTTAAATCCATTTCATATATAAATAACTACAACCATTAAATGTCTGTATTTTTAAATTATATAATAATAATTCAAACAAATATATTTAACACAGTATTCAAAATTAAATAATATATTCTTTACCAGAAGTACTTTCAATTGTTTCACTGACAATCTTTATCAACTGTTAATACAAACGTACAAAAAATAAAAACTTGCATTACCCATCATTCAATCTATTCAAATTTCCCACAATTCTGTTGTCTTTATATTAGCCGATTGTTTATTTATCAAACCACCTCTATTCCTAGATATCATCATTGCCTCTTTAATTTTACGTTTTTCACTACACCTTTCAATTTGAATAATTTTTATATCTCTATTATTAAATTTAAAACCATAATTACATGTTTTATTATGATCAAATATAATTGATGGAGTATTCATATTTACTGGTGCTCTTCCGATCTTTTCTGTACACGTTTATATAATGTCTTATGATCATTATATCGTTTTTGTAATGTACATTTGGATTCCCCTATATATTTTATTCCACAACCACATTCCAACATATATATAACAGAACTTAATTCAAACTTAGAAATCTTGGCTTTGGAGTTATTTATCATATCATTTATATTATTTGAAGAGAAAAAGAAATTCTACACAAACCACTAAAAAGTTTATTAATTAATTTAGCTTGTTGATTAGATATAAAAGGAATAGAAATCCATTTATCACTTTTTAATTTACTTAATATTTTCTTATTATTACTCTTATTTTGATTATATTTTGTAATTGTATTATAAATAATATTCCTTCCATAACCAACATTCAACATATCAGTAATATATACATTAATATTTTCAATTTTATCACTAATAAATTTGCACAAATAATCATTTCTAAATAAAAATGACTTCAAACCAGCTAATTTATGACTCATATGAACTTTAGAATTATATGGAATATAACCCCTAATTTCCACAGGATTTAAAATCATATTATAATCAAACACATTATTATTTCTTTTAATAAATATATCTAAAAACTTTATAGAATCTTCCTTCTCTTCATTTAACACCCATTTTACATTATTAATCATATTTAACTCATTAAACAAATTAACTATTATTTCATTATGTGCACATATAAATACATCATCAACATATCTACAATATACTTTAATTCCTTTATATTTTATCTGAGACAATATCTTAACCTCATAATTAGAAATAAAAAAATTACAAAGCTGTGATACCACCAGAAGACCCATTGGCTAACCAAAATTCATTTTATAAAAGCAATCATTAAACCTAACATATATATTATCATTCACAAATCTTAATATTTTAACAATAAAATTCCTAATATTATTATCTATATATTTTAAAAACAAAGCTCTTTCAATAATCTCTATTGATTCCATACGATTAATTGAACCATACATTTCAGATATGTCAAGTGTACAGATAACATCATTATTATCAATTTTTATATTTTTAATCCTCTTAATAAAATCAAATGATGAAATCATATAATCTCCAAATCCAAGCACATCTTGCATTATTTTTTCAATATATCTACAAGCATTATAATAAAAAACACCACCAAAATCAACAATTATTCTTAATGGATAACAATTTTTATGCAATTTTATATTTGCAAAGATTCTTGGAAACACTGCAGACGACGGATATAAACTGTAATATGTCTTTGCACCAATAACTTTTTTTCTTTTTAGCAGTCATTAAAATGTCATTAATAAATTTCATTCTATATGTATCAATATTATTTAATTCACTTTTTTCAAAACAAAGCTTCTTCATTTGATCCATAATTTTCATATTATATTCATCCTGTTTCATTAGGCACATCCATAACCCCTTGTCCTCATTCAAACAAATTAATTTATTATTTTTTTAAAAAAATTTAAATTCATAAATTGTTTTAACCAAACATTATCATTTTGCTTATCAAATGTTTTATTTTTTATTTCATTAATTATTTTATTCCTATCATTTAAATCACAATTTATAACACCAAATGTAAAATTAAAGAGGCAATGATAATATCTAGGAATAGAGGTGGTTTAATGAATAAACAATCGGATAATATAAAGACAACAGAATTGTGGGAAATTTGAATAGATTGAATGATGGGTAAAGCAAGTTTTTATTTTTTGGACATTTGTATTAACAGTTGTTAAAGATTGTCAGTGAAACAATTGAAAGTACTTCTGGTAAAGAATATATTATTTAATTTTGAATACTGTGTTAAATATATTTGTTTGAATTATTATTATATAATTTAAAAATACAGACATTTAATGGTTGTAGTTATTTATATATGAAATGGATTTAAAGCAATTAAATGGAATTTGGCTTTTAAAGGAATGGCGGAAAGTAACGGTTAAAGTTATTACGTTAAAGTGCAGAATAAAGTTTTTGGATTCCTGTCAGATTTTTAAAGTGTTTCCTAACTGTTGTTATATTAAAATAAATAAGTTATGTAAACTGAGTGTGAGATCTATGGATGATCTAAAAAATATAATACTTCGTAATATAATTGACCAATGTTAGTATTTGCTGTTTTATAATAGAAAGTATTTAAGAATATTAAATCATTTTATTTACATTAATAATATTGATTATTTGTATGAATATAAACAGATTTGTCAAATACGATTTAATAATTTGCATTCAAAAATGATGGATAAATTTAATAGGAAAATTGAACATTTGTATAATAAAAAGTTTCCAAGAAATTTTAGTGATCGAAACTATGTGAATATCTCTGGAGTTGATTTGAATTTTAATCAGCATTATATTTTAAATTTTGGATCTAAATATGTTGGTGGAAGTTGGAAAGATTCTAGTATTGAATTAAATGTGGTGATTGAATATTCGTTTGGTGTTATAAATTGTGATTTAAATGATAGGAATAAAATAATTAATGAAATAAAAAATAAAACATTTGATAAGCAAAATGATAATGTTTGGTTAAAACAAATTTATGAATTTAAAATTTTTTTAAAAAGTAATAAATTAATTTGTTTGAAGGAGGACACGGGGTTACGGATGTGCCTAATGAAACAGGATGAATATAATATGAAAATTATGGATCAAATGAAGAAGGTTTGTTTTGAAAAAAGTGAATTAAATAATATTGATACATATAGAATGAAATTTATTAATGACATTTTAATGACTGCTAAAAAGAAAAAAGTTATTGATGCAAAGACATATTACAGTTTATTTCCATCGTCTGCAGTGTTTCCAAGAATCTTGGCAAATATAAAATTGCATAAAAATTGTTATCCATTAAGAGTAATTGTTGATTTTGGTGGTGTTTTTTATTATAATGCTTGTAGATATATTGAAAAAATAATGCAAGATGTGCTTGGATTTGGAGATTATACAATTTCATCATCATTTGATTTTATTAATAGGATTAAAAATATAAAAATTGATAATAATGATGTTATGTGTACACTTGACATATCTGAAATGTATGGTTCAATTAATCGTATGGAATCAATAGAGATTATTGAAAGAGCTTTGTTTTTAAAATGTATAGATAATAATATTAGGAATTTTATTGTTAAAATATTAAGATTTGCGAATGATAATATATATGTTAGGTTTAATGATTGCTTTTATAAAATGAATTTTGGTTGGCCAATGGATCTTCCAGTGGTATCACAGCTTTGTAATTTTTTTATTTCTAATTATGAGGTTAAGATATTGTCTCAGATAAAATATAAAGGAATTAAAGTATATTGTAGATATGTTGATGATGTATTTATATGTGCACATAATGAAATAATAGTTAATTTGTTTAATGAGTTAAATATGATTAATAATGTAAAATGGGTATTAAATGAAGAGAAGGATGATTCTATAAAGTTTTTAGATATATTTATTAAAAGAAATAATAATGTGTTTGATTATAATATGATTTTAAAGCCTGTGGAAATTAGGGGTTATATTCCATATAATTCTAAAGTTCATATGAGTCATAAATTAGCTGTTTTGAAGTCATTTTTATTTAGAAATGATTATTTGTGCAAATTTATTAGTGATAAAATTGAAAATATTAATGTATATGTTACTGATATGTTGAATGTTGGTTATGGAAGGAATATTATTTATAATACAAGTACAAAATATAATCAAAATAAGAGTAATAATAAGAAAATATTAAGTAAATTAAAAAGTGATAAATGGATTTCTATTCCTTTTATATCTAATCAACAAGCTAAATTAATTAGTAAACTGTTTAGTGGTTTGTGTAGAATTTCTTTTTTCTCTTCAAATAATATAAATGATATGATAAATAACTCCAAAGCCAAGTTTTCTAAGTTTGAATTAAGTTCTTTTATATATATATATGTTGGAATGTGGTTGTGGAATAAAATATATAGGGGAATCCAAATGTACATTACAAAAACGATATAATGATCATAAGACATTATATAAACGTGTACAGAAAGAAAATATATCTACAGTAATTATGAATACTCCATCAATTATATTTGATCATAATAAAATATGTAATTATGGTTTTAAATTTAATAATAAAGATATAAAAATTATTCAAATTGAAAGGTGTAGTGAAAAATGTAAAATTAGAGAGGCAATGATGATATCTAGGAATAGAGGTGGTTTAATAAATAAACAATCAGATAATATAAAGACTAGAGAACTGTGGGAAATTTGAATAGATTGAATGATGGGTAATGCAAGTTTTTATTTTTGTACATTTGTATTAACAGTTGATAAAGATTGTCAGTGAAACAATTGAAAGTACTTTTGATAAAGAATATATTATTTCATTATGAATACTTTGTTAAATATATTTGTTTGAATTATTATATATATATATATATATATATATATATATATATATATATATATATATATATATATATATATATATATATATATATATATAGTGACCTTCTGGTTTGGCACCAGAAATATTCATTATAGTTGTGTGGTAGTATATCAGTAACATCTGATATTATCCTCTTTTAAAAAATTGAAATAATGAGAATTTTTTTAAAAAAATTATTTTGACTTAAAACTGTAATTAAAAATAAGTGTAGGTGTAATTAAAAAAAATTCTTAAATGTTTAGTATCTTATTTTAGGGTGTAATCAATGATAGAATAGGAGGGGGGGTTATTATATGCATAATCAGTACAGTTTAAATTGATGCTTACATGTTTTATTTGTTCATAAAGCAGTATTTAGATTTGTTAGAATGATTTTTTAGTTCATTTGTTTTATACATTTTAATTTATAGCATGAACAGTAAAATATGTTTCACTCATCATCATTCACATTGTCATTTCAGTCATATCAGTGTAATACATATAGCATATTACTACTGAATATTCATGCATTATCCAACTTCAATTTTCATTCATATGTTTTATTAAATCATTAAATATCCCACATCACATTCAAATATTTAATTTTATAAATAATAGTATTAAAAACTAGCTTAATTACATTTTAAGTAAATCAATGGATTATGGACTGGTGGATTATTTAATGACAAATACTGTAAAATATTTTATTTATCAAAACAACTGTCATCAGTTTTATTCTACTGCTTTAAAAATATTTAATTATTAGAACAATGTTTTTTTTTATTTATTTATTTAAAAGACGAAATGATTTTTTTATTTTTCTATTTTCTTTTTTTTACTTTCACAAGTTTTTTGCATAAATTAAGTAAGTTGCAAGGGGAGAAGCAGACTGACAATCTTTTTCTGGTGCTGTCAAATATCGTAAACTTATTGGAAGAGAAAAATTTGATGTAATTATTATTTAAAAATCTATAAAATGAATACTTATTACTTTTAAGAGGGCAATCATAATTACTTTTAAGAGGACAATCATAATTACTTTTAGAGGGCAATTATAACCAACTAAGGACAACTACAATTAAGTTTTATTTAACAGAGTTTAATAGTACAATTATTTTTCCTCTTCCAAAGTTCAAGTTGAAAATTTAAAATATAGTATTTGTTTACGAAAATGTGTACTTAAAACCACTGAGAGATACGTCAATTTGTGCTCTCAGCTGATTGTTTAAATTTTCCCACTGTTATGCTAAAATACATGTAAGTGTTATGTTATATTATTCAAGTTAAATTGTTATTGTTTAAGAAAATGGGAATGTGTGACAGGATTATAAAATTATTTTATTTAAATTTAAACTTAACAGGAAAGAATAGAAGAATGTTTGTTTGTTTTCTAAAATTTAATTTCTTAAGTTTTAATCATATTATGAATGGAATAATTGCAACGTGCATTGTTTATATGTGGAAAAGGTGTGAACTTTTATTGAACATTTGCAAAACTTTATTAAATAAGTTTCATGCTAAGTATAAAATAAAATTTAAAAATATACAGAAGAATTGTGTAATTTTATCATCATAGTTACTGGAATAGTGGATATTTATTTCTACTTTTACCTATTGAAGGAAATAAAGATTAAATGTGCAAATGAGTGGACTATTGATATTTACATGTTTCCTAAAACCAATAAGAGAAATAAATTATAAAATAGATAAATTTATATGTTTCCATTTTATTAAATGCATTTTAAATTTTATGAATGAAATATGAAATATTACTATGTCGTAAAATGTGCATTGCCTAATAATGTTTCCTAATATATAGCGTCAACAGTAATTCATAGCTAACAGCTAGAACATTGAATCTGCTATTTTAAATTAAAAGTAACATTGTTTCATTTTTATCTGCAGAAATGTGTCATTTTTGTGTCAATATTTATCTTTGTGCGTTATAATTATTTTTCTTATTTATTTGGAGACATGACAAGGAAAGTCATGTAAAAAACTATTTATAAACGTTCATTTCATTTAAGAAGAAAAAAGAAAAGAACTTTATTTTATTTAATAGTATTTAAATAGTTAATGCTAATTTTAGAATGTCTAGTATATGTATTATTATATTTTGTTTTACTAGAATGTCTCAGTAAATGTATGATAATGGAAAATCATACAAGGTATTTTTATTATTATTTTAATATGAGGTTTGGTCACGTGTTAATAACACACACGTATGATAAATAAATGGAAGAATCCATTTATAGTTTAATAGGGGTGAATAATTATTTTAAAAGAGTTCATTATATATTATAAATTAGAAAACCATTATTTTCAATAATTATTTCATCTATAATATACAACTTTTTTTTATCTATGTTCAATTTTACTTTACATTTGTGCTAATATCAATGCATTTTAAAAAAAAAAATTGTCTTGCTTTGCCCACAGTAATTATTACTTTATTTTCCAACCGTTCTTAGAACATTACCAAGTCCGAAATATTGTCAGATGTGAGATACTTATTCTTTATTAATTCTAGCAGTAATAATTAATATTTTAACAGTAATTCTTTGCTTACTATGATTTTAAATGATCTGTGTATCATTATGCTTATATATGTGTGTCCATTATTAAACTTATTTATAATTATATGTTATTGCAAGTAAAAATGATTTTAAATCAATTGGATTTGGAGGAAAACGGATGATCAATCATTTTGAAGGATTAGAAAGTTATTTAAGTGAGAATTATTATTTCTTTGTTATGCCTGAATGAAACATATTTTTATGGCTATATGCTATAAAGTTCACAATGTTTTATAGTATATTTTATGGGATTGAGTAAGTGCCTTTGTTATTTGAATATTTAATATGGGTAGTTTGTCCAGTGTACTGTAGTGTATGGGATCGAGTAATTCATTTCTTTTCCATGTATTGTAGTATTTTGATAGGAGTGGATTGAATCCTTTTATATTTGATATGAAGAATTAAATGTGTATGAAGCTAGATATGTTATCTCCCTGATTTTCATTTGGTGATGAGTTATTCCACCAGTTATTTAGTCTTAAAAATAGACTTGGGAGTTTTTGTTGTATATATCTGATTTGAATTATAGAAATCTTTTATCCCATGTGTATATTGTATGTTTTCCATCTTGCTATAGCCAAGTGTTTGATAGTTTATGGATAAAAAAGAAGAATAAAAGGAGAGTATATTGTCTTACAAAACAGCTGTATTGTAGTTAATAAATAAAGCTTGATTGGTCTTTGCCTTCTTCCGTATTATAATTATATTGTAACATCATAAGCAAATCGATTAGATTGATTAACATTAATTATTTATTTTCTTTGACACGCAGCATAATACAGATTCATGCATAAATTCTTAGTTGTGAGATAAAAAATTCATTATTAATGTATAACTTTACTTATCATTTTAAAACATTTTGTAGTGATCATTTAGGTTTCATATCATTGATTTTTATCATTTAATCATAATTTGAGTAAGTAATCAAGCAAAGATCAGAGATAGTTAATGAATATAATGATTTACTTTTATTTTGGCGAAGCAGAACCTAGATATTCAATAGAATACATTACTTCAAAATTACAAAGAAAAATACATTTAATTAATAGAAGTATTTATTTTCTTTGGTAAGATAGTCCAATATTATTTCTAGTTTTCAATCCCCTTATTTTAATTTTAGTTAAAATACATTTAAAGTAAAATGCAAAATCTTAAGTTTATTCAGTGTAATTACAATATCAATCCATGTTGTTGTCATAAATTTTAATTGGTAAATGAGTGTTATCAAGAAAAATGCTGAATATAAGATAATTTGGTAATCAGTTACTAGAATTGTAAGGTCATATTTCTTCATTTTTGTATAAGTCTATCAGAAATCACTGATAGCTAAAAAGTCATTTCTTTTATAGTAAATGATATGGATTTATTTAGCTCATTAAATGTTAAAAATAAAAATGTTTTACCAATCTATCAGAATGCTCTGATAAATGAAATGTAGTAGATTTAAAAAGTTTAGAGATTATGTTGCATTATTTATCCTTGTGTAAACTGTAACTAATGATACTAAATCCCTTTGAATTGTGTTCATACCAATGAAAGAAAAAGTAAATGTTTGTTTAACTATTTTTTTATTTGATCAATAAATATTTTGTTATTCAAATTTGTATTTAGAGTTTCTTCTCTAGCATTCATTCATGTTTCACACTTCCACACATTCTTACACATTTATTTTATTTAATGTGATATAATTGCATTTTATTTCATTATAATAAATCTCTAGATATGATGATATTGATTTCCTTGATTCAAACATTATATAAGATGCCAATTATATACTGATCATTTTAAAAGGGTTTTGTTATTAAATAATTGTTTAGATGATGAATTGAAATCAAAATGTGCCTGATTTCTTTCATTATCTAACTGCAAGTATTTAATTAGGGTATTGTTTGGTTTGTAATATAATTTTCATAGTGTTCAATAAAAATATTGAGATATAGAAGTGTTAGATCAAGCCATAACATCAGTTAATTCCCTGAGATAATCAATTTTAATTCAGATTAGATAATAAATTCAGTTAATTAGATTAGATTAGTGTAATTAAAAATTTAGTAATGATAGGTTTAGTTTGAGTTTAGATCCAGTTAGTTATACATTACAATTTCTAAAATATTATTCTTTTATTTTAGTTATTAGTTTAATTGTATAATATGGTAGAGGTTGCTCAGTGAATATGGATGATGGGAGGAGGTGAAATATAGACTATAATTAGTTAATTTTAGCTGGTAGAATTTTACCAATTTAATTTTTGTTTAGCATAGAACTTGATAGATGTTTATTCCTATTAGTTATAATATTTTCTCCCACATCTAATGTACATTGTACACCTCATACACCTCTGTATCCCTCAACTGAGTTAGTTTTAGGTGAAACTTTAATTAAGAGCCTCATGAGTAAATTTAGGATAAAGTTAGATTGATAATTTATTCTATGATCCATAGAATTGTCACCCCCGGGTAATTGTTAGTGTTGGTGATAGGTGTGAGGGGTTACAATATATATATATATATATATATATATATATATTATATATGTATATATACATGTTATAGATATATATATATATATATATATATATATATATATATATATATATTGTAAATATCAATAGGTCGATATTTATATTTTAAAAATTTGTTATTTGTTATTAAAAAAAAAAATCTCTTTAAGTTGAAGTTTATATATGAAATATTTAAATTTTTCTTTTATGTTTATTAAATATAGTTATTATTTGAAGTTATTATTTTATTTATATATATCGATAGTACATCATTATAAATATTTAATTATTGAAATAAATAAGGACATATAAATTGTTGATTAAAAAAAAAAAGTATTTTATTTGCAATGATTACTAAATGTAATAAATAATTATTTATGTATATTTTAAAAGATGTTAAATTTTCGATTTGATACTTTTTATATGTATACTTAATATTTTATTTTTATTTTGATGTTAATTGTTGTAAAAGAGAACATACATATAACATGAGTTTTAAAATAGCATCTGCTGGCATAAAACCACGCGACAATAATAAGGAAGCCATTATTAGGATTATTGCTTATTAAAAATGGGATATAGAACAAACAACTGAAGGATAGAATTTTATTACATTTTATTTCTTTAAAGTTTACCATTTTTTTTAAAATACTGAAGTAACGTATATATTTTGTAATAAACATATAAATTATGACGGGGTAATAAGGATATATCGCAGCTAGGGCTGCATCATCATCATCGCTTTCATATATTCTAAAGCAATTTTTCAATGGAACAACTAAAAATTTCAACGTATAAATTTCATCGCGTCTGGAATTAAAAGCTGGTATAGCTATCTTAAATGTATTATCGTCAATTTAATTCTAATCTGAAAATAATTGTAATTGATGTACTGGATTTAACATTTTAATAAAATATGCATATATTCAAGAATTAATAATCTTCTTTAATGAAATCGTTTCGTCGTTCTTTTAATAGAATGCATTCTAAAAATAAAAATAATAAAATATACAGATGGAAAAAACTCATGGACTAAATTAATTCTTAAAAAGGACAATCAACTAAGTGAACTTTTAAAAAAGGTATTTAATAATTATATATTTATATGAATGATGTGTGGATATACATTTTTGAGATTGATATATTTTTTTTTTTGTTTATTTTTATTTTTCATTGTAAAATGTAACGTTTGTGAATGATCAATTTAAGCGTCTTGTTCTATTATAACATTAAACGTATAACAGATGATGTTTAAGATAAATATTTAAATAATTTTAAAATCTGAAAATATAATTTATAAGTTGAGGTACTAAATATTAATTATTATCTTTACATTGCAACTATTAGGCAGAAATATGTCTTTATATATTTATTGTTTATATTTATATTGGAAATATTAATATTATTTAAAGTCAAATGATAACATAAATAAAAGATGTGCTATTTATTTTATAAATAATGCCTTTGTAATTATTTAAAGATCGATACTATATTATTCTTATTTTCTTAATGCCAAAGTTATTAGTGAATTAATTGAATTTACGACTTAATAAAAGATAATTTCTTATTTCATTTATTACTTGGTTTGTAGGTCACTTACATATATTATTTTTCATACACATATTTAGAGGTACATAAATTTATATAGTAGATGTGTATATTTGAATTTAATAAAAGTTCCTTTATTTTTGATATATATATTTGATTAGTTAGTCACATCAACCTAAAAGATAAATTATAATGAAAGATCTCATTGATTAGTATGATTTTAGATTTGTTTTATATAAAGCTAGCTGGGAGGGCAATTTAAACAATTTATTAAAATATAATTGGAACAAGTTTGTTTTTCTTCATTCTTTAATATAAATGGAATAACTCATATACATTCCATTATATTTAACTTGCTTAATTATGAGCTACCATATAGTTTCCATTGCATTATTTATATAACCGGGATAATTTTGTCTTTCTTCAATTTAAATGGAATGTAGCAAGTACGATCCATTACATTTGGCTTACCCAAACATGGGCTACCTTAAGTTCCATTACATTTGGAGCATCCAAGTGAGGCTCTGAATTATAGGTTCCATTACATTTGGCTAGTCCAATCATGGGGCTGCTACATATACGTTTCCATTACATTTGGCGCAACAACTAGGGCTAGAAATAAGCTAATTAGGGCTTGAAATACCCCACATACTTGAGATTAAGATGTCTAGTATATATATTAATATGAGATGTATGGTTTAAAGAAAGAGAAGCATTTTTGTGTGTTTAATTTTTTTTATATAAATGGAAATATTTTAGCCTTATGTTTAGATGGTGATGGTTAATATTATTGTATTTTTTTTTAGTGATGAAAGATAAATATAGTCATGAAGCAGTTTAATTTCAATTTAAAAAGTATATTGATGGTGTTGAATTATAGTATAATAATTTTGTACATATTTGGAAAGTTTGAGTTGTAGAAAATCTATAATTTTGAAGGTTGGATGGGATATTTGATTGTTGGAGTTTGGTTGGTTCTGTTGCAGGTATTGATGTTGAGTGGGGAGTTTTGTCATTGTCTTGAGGATGTGATGCATTCATGTCACTTGTGATTGATTAGTCTCATTCATTGCTCCAACCCAAATCTTGATGTTTATTATTATTTATCATGAAGCAGTTAACAGTAGTCCTGCCATGGTTTTGTCTTTAAAACTCCAGAGAGAGTAAGATATAATTATTTTAATGTAAGTATAATATTTGCCTCTAAGTCTCCCAAAGATGAGCAAGGAAATATTTATAAATAATAGCCCCTAAGACTTAAATATAAGCAGGGTAGTGTAATGGTGTTCTAAGAAAAATTATTATGGGTTGTAGTAGATAGGATAGAATGAAATGTGATAGTCATCTAAGTGTTCATGAAACATTGTATGCTTTGGGAGTAATGATTGAATTCTTTTATCTACATCAAAGTTGTGAAGTGCTAATCAATCTTTTGGTTGTCAATATCTGTCGGATCTTTGGAGGAATAGATAAGTATATAACTTAAATATATAACACCAAACTTAAGAGTTTGATTAATTGATTATTGTTTGTAACAAATAATCTATTACATTGATTATCAATTAGGGTTTGAAAACAAGTATATTAATATTTTTTTTTTTTTGTAAGTGACTTTTAAACATGAAATTCAATTAGTGAATATTTGTTAGTAGTAAACTGCATTAGTACAATTTTAGTAAAATATTTCGAGCACAAAAGTTAATAATAAGTGAAGTGGATATTTTTTTTTATGTGTATAAAATGGTATTAAGTATTAAAGTCCAGAAAATTTATAGGTATCGATTTAAGTATTTTATATTTAACTACCATTATTTTGAATGAGAAAGTTGTCTCACTATATTATCAAATTAGTTATTTTAAGGCATGTGAACATTTAGTTGTAGTTTAAATATTTCAAGGTTATATTGAATTTGATATGAAGTATCCACATTTTAATATAGTATAAGTGTAGAATATTTATTATCATTAAATATAAATAAATGTTATTTAGTGATATCAGTTGTTACTCTCTGCATATATATATTTTAGAGAAATTTGTTGATGTTATGGTGATAGATAAGATTATTTTTTTTTTAAGCCAAGAAGTTCATGAGTTCAAATAAGTAAAATTTAGATTGTCAGATAGCTATTATGTATTATAAGATTAAAAAGGCTTGTATTTTTTTAGTTAAAAAATTGCTTGTTGGAATAATGATTGGAGATGGTGAGCCCTTGATCTGTGATAGTTACTATATAGAAATAAATATATATATATCTTAGATTTTATTTTATGAGTATATAATATTGTATTATTAATAATAATGGATAACAATAGTAATAAAATGCCAGTTAATGGTGATTTTGACTTAAAAGATTTTTTGGAAAAATTTAAAGCTGAATTAAATACCAAATATGATGAACTTAAAGCTGAGATGAAAACAAATTCTGAGAGACTAGAGTCTAAATATGATAAACTAGAGACTAGTTTAAAAACTAACTCTAATGAATTAAAAGATCTTAGAGCTGAGATGAAAATAAACTCTAATGAATTAAAAGAAGATCTTAGAGCTGAGATGAAAATCAATTCTAATGAATTAAAAATTCTAGTAGATAATAGTGTTAGAAGAGTAGAAATAAAATTTGATGAAAAGATGGAAAAATATAGAGAAGAGACAATAGTTGAAGCTAATTCTTTAAAAGCAAAAATGGAAGAAATAAATAATGAAATGAAGGAAGAAAATCAAGTAATTATGGCCAGATTAGAAGAGTCTAAGAAAGAACATGAGGATTTTGAGAAAAAGATTATTAATGATAATAAAGTATTATGGGATAAATTTCAAACATTAAAAATTGATAATGAATCTTCATTTAAAAACCTATGTACAATTATCTCTGCTGAAGTTAAATTTGCTATAGGATTGCATCAAGAAGAACAACTGATTGATACTAATAAATTACAAGATATAAATGAACGTATTAATACAATAAATGATATTACTTTTGATCGTATTGAGGAATTAGGTGTTGAATTAAATCAAATTCAAGGAAAATTAAGACCCCTTTCAGAATATATAAATAATAATGAAATTGAAACCTGTAAAAATTATGAAATAGAGGTACAAAAGGATGTGGCAGAAATGGATGTAAAAATTGAGCAAATAAAAATCATTACGTTAGAAAATAGTGAATATATATCAAATCTGCAAAAACAGTGGAAAGAATATGAAGTAAAGATAGATATAAATAAAATGAAAGATAATATTATAGACAGAGATTATCTTAAGGATGAGACATTTGTTAAGGAATTAATAAATAAAGAAAATTGTAAGTGTTGTATAGATAAAGTTAATAATGGAACAAATTTAATGGAGTCTAAAAGATCTTCTGATTTTCCACACCAAATATCTAGTGATTTATATATGAATCATAATGCTGCAAGGTTCATTAATGTTAAAGTTTTTAAAGGTGATTATCATGAAAATCCTATGGAATACCTAAATACATTAGAAGAATTATTTACACTTAGTATACTGTCAGAGAAAGAAAAGTTGGCAATTGCTAGTAACCATTTATATGCATCAGCCAAAGAATGGTGGAGATCTCTGTTTGAAAGGCCTCAAACTTATGGTGATTATCGTGAAGCAATAATGAATAACTTCTGGAATGAGGACAAACAGGACTCTATACGACATAGACTTTCACATGAAAAATATACTTCTCGTGATGGGAGTTATACACAATTTTTTAGACATCAAGTGGCCAAATTCAAAACCTTAAATGCATTTCCATTATCAGAAACTCAGATTGTGCGTATTTTGCGTAGAAATTTACCAAGGCATATTGAGCAAACATTGGTGGCTGCAGATCGGCATACCGTTGAGGAAGTAGCCAATATCTTGGGAATCTTAGAAGCTAGTGATGGTATTTGTGATAAATCAATTGGAACTACAAGAAATAACTCTAATTATAATTTAGCAAATGTGAATTATCATGTACCAAGAAACCAATTTGCAGGTCGCATACAAAGGTTTACCAGAAATTATCACAATAATAGAAGACAAAATCCATACCGGGATCATGGAGGTTACCATAGAAATCATGAATATAGTCGTGATACTAATTTACAACCAGGAAGTTATCCATATGATACCACCAATACTGAGGTTAATACTCCAACGACTAGAGATTCAAATTATCCATTAAATTGAGTAGAGATAAGTTTAAAATAAATTATCTTAAAAGAAGTATAGATTTTATGAAAGATATTGGAAAAGCTAAAGTTAAACTTAAAGTTATAGATAGAAAGATAAATAATATTGATTTTCTTCAAGAAAATATAACTAAGGAAAGAAATTTAAGTAAACCTAAAGTTAAACTGAAAATAATTAATATAATAATGTTATTGTTGTAAAACAAAATGATTTTCAAGAGTTCTTTAATGTTGAAATTATATCACACTGATTTGCGATTTTTAAAGGATTATTTAGAAAATTTGAATGAATACCATTCAAAATTATCCAGAGAATTGTTTTTAATTGAATCTAGAATAAGTAAAATAAAGACTTACTCAAGTCGATGATGTTTATCAAGATAGTCAAAGGAAAAGTAAGATTATCTGATAAAATAGCAACTATTATTGATAAAGTTAAGAGTTATGTTAGTGCTTATGATCAAGTTACTATTTATGTAAAGGATATAGATGTAGAATCTAAGGAGTTCATAGCAAAATCTTTAGATACTTATCTCAAAATTATTCAAAAGCAATTGAGTTATACCAAAATGCTATATGAAAATCTTGTAAATTAGGGCAAACTTTTTCACAAAGTTTAACATACTGGAAATTCTTTACAGGAAGAATTGAAAAGGCACTTTTGATTATTATATATTTTTTTTAAAAAAATTTGGACAAATATCTAGATGATCTGAGAGATAGATATAAATAAATGAATGTGGTTATTAATAAGAAAAATAATATTCTTTAAACCATGTTAGTCCTTAGAAAGATTACAAATTTGAGAAGTTTTTCGATATTTCATAATTAATTAGTTATTTGCAAAGACATTTTTTTTTTTCGGTGGATTTGAGGGAATTGTAAATATCAATAGGTCGATATTTATATTTTAAAAATTTGTTATTTGTTATTAAAAAAAAAAATCTCTTTAAGTTGAAGTTTATATATGAAATATTTAAATTTTTCTTTTATGTTTATTAAATATAGTTATTATTTGAAGTTATTATTTTATTTATATATATCGATAGTACATCATTATAAATATTTAATTATTGAAATAAATAAGGACATATAAATTGTTGATTAAAAAAAAAAAGTATTTTATTTGCAATGATTACTAAATGTAATAAATAATTATTTATGTATATTTTAAAAGATGTTAAATTTTCGATTTGATACTTTTTATATGTATACTTAATATTTTATTTTTATTTTGATGTTAATTGTTGTAAAAGAGAACATACATATAACATGAGTTTTAAAATAGCATCTGCTGGCATAAAACCACGCGACAATAATAAGGAAGCCATTATTAGGATTATTGCTTATTAAAAAATGGGATATAGAACAAACAACTGAAGGATAGAATTTTATTACATTTTATTTCTTTAAAGTTTACCATTTTTAAAATACTGAAGTAACGTATATATTTTGTAATAAACATATAAATTATGACGGGGTAATAAGGATATATCGCAGCTAGGGCTGCATCATCATCATCGCTTTCATATATTCTAAAGCAATTTTTCAATGGAACAACTAAAAATTTCAACGTATAAATTTCATCGCGTCTGGAATTAAAAGCTGGTATAGCTATCTTAAATGTATTATCGTCAATTTAATTCTAATCTGAAAATAATTGTAATTGATGTACTGGATTTAACATTTTAATAAAATATGCATATATTCAAGAATTAATAATCTTCTTTAATGAAATCGTTTCGTCGTTCTTTTAATAGAATGCATTCTAAAAATAAAAATAATAAAATATACAGATGGAAAAAACTCATGGACTAAATTAATTCTTAAAAAGGACAATCAACTAAGTGAACTTTTAAAAAAGGTATTTAATAATTATATATTTATATGAATGATGTGTGGATATATATATTTTTGAGATTGATATATATTTTTTTTTTTTTTGTTTATTTTTTTTTTCATTGTAAAATGTAACGTTTGTGAATGATCAATTTAAGCGTCTTGTTCTATTATAACATTAAACGTATAACAGATGATGTTTAAGATAAATATTTAAATAATTTTAAAATCTGAAAATATAATTTATAAGTTGAGGTACTAAATATTAATTATTATCTTTACATTGCAACTATTAGGCAGAAATATGTCTTTATATATTTATTGTTTATATTTATATTGGAAATATTAATATTATTTAAAGTCAAATGATAACATAAATAAAAGATGTGCTATTTATTTTTATAAATAATGCCTTTGTAATTATTTAAAGATCGATACTATATTATTCTTATTTTCTTAATGCCAAAGTTATTAGTGAATTAATTGAATTTACGACTTAATAAAAGATAATTTCTTATTTCATTTATTACTTGGTTTGTAGGTCACTTACATATATTATTTTTCATACACATATTTAGAGGTACATAAATTTATATAGTAGATGTGTATATTTGAATTTAATAAAAGTTCCTTTATTTTTGATATATATATTTGATTAGTTAGTCACATCAACCTAAAAGATAAATTATAATGAAAGATCTCATTGATTAGTATGATTTTAGATTTGTTTTATATAAAGCTAGCTGGGAGGGCAATTTAAACAATTTATTAAAATATAATTGGAACAAGTTTGTTTTTCTTCATTCTTTAATATAAATGGAATAACTCATATACATTCCATTATATTTAACTTGCTTAATTATGAGCTACCATATAGTTTCCATTGCATTATTTATATAACCGGGATAATTTTGTCTTTCTTCAATTTAAATGGAATGTAGCAAGTACGATCCATTACATTTGGCTTACCCAAACATGGGCTACCTTAAGTTCCATTACATTTGGAGCATCCAAGTGAGGCTCTGAATTATAGGTTCCATTACATTTGGCTAGTCCAATCGTGGGGCTGCTACATATACGTTTCCATTACAATATATATATATGCGATTTCAATATATATATATATATATATATATATGCGATTTCAATAAAGTAAACCATTCAATTGACTAATAATTTAGATTAAATTATCTTTAAAATTTGCAATTTTTAAAATGAACATATATCCATAATACATACATATACTATTTTACTTTCAAAAGGACTTTATTAACTGAAATGCTACATCTGTTTATAGTTTTACATTAGGCATACATAGTTTTATATTTACATTATAAAAGATATACAGTTTATTTTAATTACAGACTTACGGTTTGCATATATATGTGTGATCCCACATATATAATAATTTAAGGTTGTTTATGTGGGTACTCTGAAAAGATTTAAATCTGGCATAGATATAGGTGTAAGGGTAAAATATGTGTAACAGACAAGTGTTTGAAACTGACTATTTCAATACATTGAAGATGATTTATCTTTCTATATGTATGTTGTCATGTGTATCGATTATATAAGATAGGGTGGATTGTTGAAGGGAGTTTGAAAATCTGTGCTCAAATCTCCTATATGGAATTAAAACACTAGGTATATGAATTATGTTTGCATTTCAAAAAAATATTACAGATTCATCCTGAATCCTGCTCATCCTTTTTTGTCTATTTTAATGGGCAAGATCTGTACATAAGGGGTCAGAGTAACTTTAGGTCAACATAGTGATGACAATAATATTAGCATCAATAAAAGATTTGAGTGTATTGTCATTAGATTTTGAGTTGGACATTGGAGTAGTTTGATGTCTGTCCATTGAAGATTGAATATTTGCTATCTTAATATAAACCAATATATATGTGGGAGATGATGATCTGGACAAATTAATGAGTGTTGGTTCAGCATGAAATATGTATATTGGAGATCATTTATCTTTTTCACATGTGTGTGGACATTTGTATCCGTTATATGAAATAGAGTGGATAGCTTATGCCAACTTGAAAGTCTGTGTTTAAATCTTTTATATATTTATGCCACAATTACTGATTTGCCATAGATCTCAATTTTATTGTAATGTATTTGCTAAAAGAATATATTGAAGTATCTTCACCTTATTTTTTTTATGATTTGGTTTTTATGAACGGGAATTAATATGGTGGCTGTTATATTGTCAGAATTTTTTTTTCTCTCTCCTACTTTATACGATATCTTCACTGATTTTGAAAAATACATTTTTTTAATTGTTTGCATAATTTTTATCTATCGTTATCACTTATTTTGCACTCACCTTATCCATTCAATTTTACATCTATAATTTACGTATATAAAACAAATGAATAAAAACGAGAGCACTAACTGACGTCATCCGTAAAGTGTACATAAATATATACATTTCCCACTTTTATATTATCTTCTTAGCTTGTTTTTATATGAACATTTATTTTATAGTCTGTTTTTTCGTTAACTCATTTTTATATTAAAAAGATTATTATTATTAAAACTTCTTTTCTTTTATCTTTAAACAAAGTAATATTAGAGAAGTCATAAATTTCAAAAAACAAAGTTTCCAGATCCTAAAACTTTATATATATATATATATATATATATATATATATATATATATATATATATATATATATATATATATATATATATATATATATTCTAAAAGGTTTATTTCAACTAAAAAAATATTACAGGATTAATCTTCAATTTAAAAAATAAAACATTTTGTTTTATAATTTATGAGATACATAAAATTTTAAATCTTTATTAAAAATATTATATGCATTGTTGTCTTACAAACATAAGTAAGTCCCTTTCTTTATAACACCCATTTACACACAGCCACACAAACTCACACACACACACACACACACACATACATATATATATATATATATATAGCCTGTATTTTACACACACACACACACACACATATATATATATATATATATATATAGCCTGTATTTTACTTGTTTGATGATTATTTATTTAAAATTATGTTATCAATCGTTTTTGAGATTTTTTTTTTTTTACAAAATTTCTAATAAATAATTTAATATTAATCAAATACTTTGATTTAAAAAAATAAAATGAACTGCAAACAACATAGCCTTAGATCTTAAGGATTTGAATCAAAAAGAAGTTTGAAAAATCAATAAGATTCCTTTAAATATAAATTTTTTATTATCTATTGAAATATTTATAATTTGTATTTAAATGGTCTATTTCTTTTTCTCTTCTTAAATAGATCATGTGTAAATTCAATTTCTTTATTTTTTATCTACTGATATATATATATATATATATATATATATATATATATATAAATATATATGAATATATATATATATATATATATATATATTCATTCCATCTTTATTGTTAAATAGAGATTGCCTTGACAACAGTTTGAGATTGTTGATTGTTATTTATATTTGGTTATTATACTTATTGTTTTTTTATTTTTTATTATTATCTCAAATGATCATTAATATTTTATTTTAAGACCCCATTATTTAAGCAAAGGAGTAAATTTGATTGTTACCTATATATTACCCATACCCCCAATCAGACAGATTTAATAAAACATATATAAATCGTGGTCTCCTTTCTAGACTGAGGTACAACCTCCATAACTGCAAGAAGTGTAATACATTTTATGGGGATGTTTATAATGGATTTCAACCCTATGTGCACTGATCTGTTTAGACTGGACCCCATTAGATGACATGAATATTTGTCAAGCATTTGGCCTTTGGTAAGCTATTAAAACTTGAGATTGGCATAACACAGACTATCTAAATAAAATTATATATTTACCCATCCATAAATTAAGAGAGAGAGAGAGAGAGAGAGAGAGAGAGAGAGAGAGAGAGAGAGAGAGAGAGAGAGAGAGAGAGAGAGAGAGAGAGAGAGAGAGAGAGAGAGAGAGAGAGAGAGAGAGAGAGAGAGAGAGAGAGAGAGAGAGAGAGAGAAACTGAAACCATACCAACAATTTACACATATTTATTAAAGGATTAAAAAAAATATACAAGAAATATTTAAACATTTAAAACACAAATATGAACACTTATTAAAATTACAATATTACAAACAATTATGTGCTTATTTGCTTATATAAAGTTAGCACAAAAATGACATTTAAATGTTCTATCTAGAAAATAAATGTAAAAGTTCACACTTGAAATCAACTTAGAAGTTCTATTAATGATGTCTAGACATATTTACTTATGATTTATAATATAGTATCTGGGTAATCACCCCTTTCTTCTTATCTTGTAATATTCAAAGTGGGTCTATTAGTATCTGTATGCTCTCTCCTGACTCAGTCTACTAATGCTAGATCTTGTTCCATAGACTTAGTTCCTGGCAGGTAAGAACAACAGCAAAAACAAATTTGGGATATATTACTGCATCTGGATGTTGGTGTTTAGGAGACAGACAGTGGAAATCAAATGAACACTCAATTTTGGTTTAACAACACATTTTTCTCTCAGCATGACTGCATAAATATTGCTTCATCTATATGGACTAGACAGATTCAATAATTTTTCGCTTGCTTGTAGACTCTTCAGTGGTCTGACATTGGTCAACTCTATTTGCAAAACTAACTGGCTTCCTCCTTTTCATTTTAACTTTACTTTTTCTACTGCTGCTGTTCAATTTTACAGTAGATGATTGCAGCATTTATACTCTCATATTCCACTCACTGCATGAATTCTTACCCATGATATTAATTGATTTGATCTTTGTTTTTTTAATGTGTTACATTTTTTTTATTTATCTTATATTTTGATTACACAGAAAATAGTTAAGTATTATTAATAATCACTGTGGAATTTATGCCCAGAAACTGATTACATCCTGTATAAATTTGGTTTCAATTATATGATAAATTTTAATATACAAAAGAAAAGAAAGATAAGTTATAATCAGTATTTTAACTTAATCCCCAAGATTTTTCCATTTTTCATTTTTTTTTTTTTTTTTTCCAACAATAAAATATTGAAATAATATTTTTTATTTTATTAATAATATCATGTCACTCTTATATATATACATACTTATGTACAGTGTATATATACACATTGTTACATTATATATATATGAAAAACAAAAATGCAAGTTAGAAAACTTGCTAACGCTTGTGTTTATGTCCACAGATGGCGTTCTACCAAAAACACCGATCAAGCGTATGTTTTGTTTACTACTCTGACGTTTATGTAAACAAAACATACGCTTGATCGGTGTTTTTGGTAGAACGCCATCTGTGGACATATATATATATTGAACTGCCCACCTTCCCTTCCGCACCTCAACTAACTAATACTATGAAGACGAAAATGACAATAACTAAATATATCAACTATTACTTTTCTTTGCTTTTACTTACTAAATTACCCAGTCTTCAAAGGTGTTTACTCCTCATGTAAAGTGTATATTATTATCAGTAGTAAACTACCAACAACACCAATACTTGACTACCAAACCAACACTGACCAAATAAACACTTTATTTTTTTTAAAGAAGGAAAAACCCTTTAGGCGCCAGTTAATTACGGTGTAATTAATGTGTCCATCTGATCAGCCCAATTTGGTACCTGAGATCCCCGATAGCTCAATCGTTTTCTAATCACCCTCTAACAGAATAATAACTCATATATCAAATACACTGCCCAAAGCTACTAGTACTATTTTAAAAAAAAATACTACGATAATTAAGCAAACCGTCCTAGCTAACAACGAAAAACGTCCACTCTAATACTTCAATTTTAAAGATAAATAATAAATACTATTATACTAAATGCAGAAAATATTTACATCTTTAAACCAATAAATCCTTATTTTGAAATAATATTGTAGTCTCCTTATTCCTTTTATTTTAAAATCTATTATTAATTATCGATGGTTAGATTTTTTCCCTCTGCACTTTATTAGAATATATTATTTTACTTACCTACATGTATTAAAAAAATAAACATAAATATTTAAGAAAAAAAGTTTAAGCATTTTTTTTTTATTTAAAATAAATCAATCATTTTATCCTATAATTTAAACATGCACACTTTCTTTTGTAAATTAAAATAGGCATTTTAAAACATCAACATAATAAATAAAATATACACGTTACATTAGTTTTAAACTCACACATACATGCATGCAATGTCTTTAAATATTATTCAGTTTAGAAACTGATATCGTTTATTATTATTATTCCAAAATATTATCTCATGAAGTTTAAAGTCTTATTTTCTTAAAGATTAATTCATAGAATTTAAAGTTTATTTAATACAGTTTATTTTTTATTTTTTAAAATAAAATCAGGAATGTGATGATATTAAAGTCAATAATTACCTAGGATTTTATAAGTTCAATATGATGTATATGGCACAATACAACTTCTTTAAAATCATTTACGACCGGTTAATGACTCCTCATTGGATCCTGTGATACTGTATCACTTTCATGGCTTGTTTAACATACACACACTCCATTACTTTTTTAATTTATTTGACCATGGTTTCCTTCTAAACTAATTGCAGTTCTTTAGAGGCTCGGGTTGACTGCACACCACAGCAAGTTAACAGTGCAAAAGAATTATTTTTAAAAAGAGAGAGAGAGTAACCTCGAATAGCAAAATGTTGAGATATTTATACTATTTTAAAATAATGGAAAACATTATTAACAGCAGTGTCTATTGGCTTGTGAAATTATCAGCTTTTTGCTTCTATTTTCTTTAAAACTTTCACATACACATGCACACATTTAATTGTTTTATTATAAGATAAAACAAATTTTTTTGTTATTTTATTATAAATTAATCAAAATAATATTAAATCATTTTAAAAAGCATTTATAGTTTATTCATATTTTATAATACCCCCCCCCCCTTTTGCTCTTTAGTTTTACATTTTATTCCATCACTTTTATGTTTTTAAAAGGAGAGATTTATAAAATTAATTAAATATCAATGTACTTCAGTACATGATCTCTGTCCCTCCTCTGAAACTAAAATATCATTCTAAGAATTTTAGTTTCCAACATTTAAATTTATAAATATTACATTGCTTTATCTAATTAAAGTTTGATTATATATACATGTGTAGTCATATTTAATTACTATAAATCTCATCCTAATATGGTTTTATTTTATAGTGGATCAGGTGGCTCTTTCTTTCTACCAAATGAATTGTTTTGCCCATCCAATTTTTTGTATTGATCTAGAGGTTCCCAAGTGTAATCCACTTGCGTTAAAAATTCTGCCTTCTCTTCTATTGAATGTCCGTCTTTACTCAACCATTAAATGTTGTATATTTGGTGGCATGTTATTTCATAATACCCTAATCATTTGCTCCTCCATCATAGGAAATGTCAATAATGCTCTAAGTTTTGATATTTGCCGATAAAAGAATTGCACATGGGTTTCTCCCTGAGTATTTGAATATCTTTCCTGGGATATTTTGTACATAATCCCATCTTGCCTGGCCTCATTCCAGAATGCTTGCAGAATCAAACATCTATACTCTGCAAACATTTTTGGTTTATCACTTAAAGTATGCCACCTATTACATGCTGTCTCTTGGAGGTAACTACTCATCACTGCAACTTTATCCTCTTCTGGCAATTTTTGAAAATAAAACAAACTGCTTAAACTCTCTAAATACTTTAACAGGTTTTCTTCCACTTGCACTTTAAACACTAAAACAGTAAATTGTCTTTCCAAGAATTGACTTATCCATATGTCTTGCCTATCACCAAAACTAAAATCATCACACTTCTGTTCTATCTGTTTTATTTTCTGCTCTATCTTTTCCATTACACTACTATATATCTCATTTAATTCAGCTTTTACATCCTCCTTACTCTCTATTTTCCCCTCAGAATTTCCTGATTCCTTGTCATTAATTTCTTTCATACTCTCTATTTTTAATTTTACTATTTCCTGTTGTGCTATTCTCTGGCTATTTACTAATTCCTGAATATTTCTTTTCTACTTGCATTACTCTTGATTCTAACTGATTTACTCCCCCCTTTATTAACTCCTCCTTCATTTCTTCCATATCTCCTTTTAATTCTAAACTCTCCGACTCTTCTTCATCCATATTTTTCCTCATTACTTCTACTGCTTTCTGGTTTACATCCATTCTTCCCATTAATTCCGGTCTCATTTCCCTCATCTCTGTCCAAAGTGAACTGACTTCTTGCTTCATTATTTTCTGATTCCGATTAATATCTTCGTGCATTTATTCAATCATATTTATCAATATTCAAAATACACTCTCCTCAACTATATGGGTTCTTAAAGAATATCAGACTTATTTCCAACATTGCTCTTCCTTCACTACCGCTTTCTTCCATTTTATCACTAATCATATTTAACTTTATATATAAAAAAATTATATTTCAACATGTATGTACAATCAACCCCCACACTCTTAGTTCTAATTTTATGCCTCATGGTCATCTATCTTCATTCACTCAGAGTGCCCCTTATTTATTTTTTTAAAGGATTATGCTTCCACATTATATTTCACACAAAAATCACCTGTAATAATTACATCAAACTAACCAGTTCTAAAAAAACAAATACACTACCAACAAGTTTTCTAAACTTCTCTTTTACTAAATATCACCTATATTATCAATGGCCAATTTTGACCCACCATCTAGACAATGTCTATCATTTGAACAACCAGTTTCACGCCACATTGTGCATTGAATGAATGTCCCAATACAGCTTATGTTCATCCTACTATTTACAATGTCTAGTTTCAGGCCCCTTTATTGCACCACATAAATGTCCAATGCACCAAATGCCCCTCTAAACTACAACTTATGTTGTTTTTTTCCACTTGAAATGTCTAGTTTCAGCCATGTTGGTGTGCCAAATGAACTGCCCACCTTCCCTTCCACACCTCAACTAACTAATACTACCAAGACGAAAATGACAACAACTAAATATATCAACTATTACTTTTCTTTGCTTTTACTTACTAAAATACCCAGTCTTCGAAGGTGTTTAGTCCTCAGGTAAAGTGTATATTATTATCAGTAGTAAACTACCAACAACATCAACACTCGACTACCAAGCCACACTGACCAAATAAACACTTTATTTTTTTAAAGAAGAAAAACCCTTTAGGTGCCAGTTAATTACAGTATAATTAATGTGTTCATCTGATCAGCCTAATTTGGTACCTAAGATCCCCGCTATCTCACTCATTTTCTAATCACCCTCTAACAGAACAATAAATCGAATATAAAATACATCGCCCAAAGCTACTACTACTATTTAAAAAAAAATATTACGATAATTAAACGAACCGTCCTAGCTAACAATGAAAAACATCAACTCTAATACTTCAATTTTAAAGATAAATAATAAATACTATTATACTAAATGCATAAAACATTTATGACTTTAAACCAATAAATTCTTATTTTAAAATAATATTGTAATCTTCTTATTCCTTTTATTTTAAAATCTATTATTTATTATCGATGGTTAGATTTTTTCTCTCCCCACTTTATTAGAATATATTATTATACTTACCTACACATATTAAAAAAATAAACATAAATATTTAAAAAAAATAGTTTAAGTATTTTCTTTTATTTAAAATAAATCAATTGTTTTATCCTATAATTTAAACACGCATACTTTCTTTTTTAAATTAAAATAGGCATTTTAATACATCAACATAATAAATAAAATATACATGTTACATTAGTTTTAAACTCACACATACATGCATGCAATGTCTTTAAATATTATTCAGTTTAGAAGCTGATATTTTATTATTATTATTCCAAAATAGTATCTCATGAAGTTTAAAGTCTTATTTTCTTAAAGATTAATTCATAGAATTTAAAGTTTATTTAATACAGTTTATCTTTTATTTTTAAAAAGAAAATTAGGAATGAGATGATATTAAAGTCAATAATTACCTAGGATTTTATAAGTTCAAAATGATGTACATGGCACAATACAACTTCTTTAAGATCATTTAAGACCAGTTAACAACTCCTCCTTGAATCCTGTGATACTGTATGACTTTTATGGCTTGTTTAACATACACACACTTTGTTACTATTTAAATTTATTTGACCATGGTTTCCTTCTGAACTAATTGCAGATCTTGAGAGGCTCCGGTTGACTGCACACCACAATGATTTAACAGTGCAACATGTTTGGAAATATAACAGTTTAAATAACTGTTATATTTGTTGATTCAATAATTATTTTTAAAACAGAGAGAGAGTAACCTTGAATAGCAAAATATTGAGATATTTATACTATTTTAAAACAATGGAAAACTTTATTAACAGCAGCATCTATTGTCTCATGAAATTATCAGCTTTTTGCTTCTATTTTCTTTAAAACTTTCACACAAACATGCACACATTTAATTGTTTTATTATAAGATAAAGTAAATTTTCTTTGTTATTTTATTATAAATTAATCAAAATAATATTAAATCATTTTTAAAAGCATTTATAGTTTATTCTTATTTAATAATAAATCCCCCCCTTGCTCCTTAGTTTTGCATTTTATTCTTTCACTTTTACATTTTTAAAAGGTGAGATTTATAAAATTAATTAAATATCAATGTACTTTGGTATAATATATATATATTATTCTGACTTTAACAGCACTCATATCGTATTTCCCCGTAATCAATTTTTTTATTTTATTGTATTAAGCTCATTTTTGTATGTACATATCTTTGTGGGTCAAGCTAGCACACTCAACCAGTATTTACTACTTAAATAAAAATAATTTTGTCCTAATAGGTCATAAATGCTAAATACTTCCTGGAAAATTAAACAGTGATGGCTAATACTTCTACATTCTGGGAAAAAAAATTGTGCATCATAAAAATAAACAAAGGCCATATAGAAAAAGAAATATGGAGCATCACAAATCTATTATCTCATATAAATAAATTGACAACATATAGACTAATTTTTATAATATATGACAATATTTATTGATGCAAATATTAAATTGTGAATGAGCATTGAAATATTGTATTTTCATAAGGATTCATTTTTCATATGTAGTACAAATTACTTATATTTGGATGCAATTGTGAATGTATTTGTCTATAAAGAGTTATTACATTAAGTATTTAAAAATATTATATAGGTTCATGGTATTTATTATCATAATTGCATGAGAATATTCATATAAACCAATACAGATGCTGAGATATTGTATATCTGATCTTAAATTACAGATTATGTATATTAATTTTGTAATAGATGTCTAATTCTGGTTTCAATGTGTTTTATTTAGTTAAATAACAAACTTTTAGTTTATTTTCATCATCATCATCATCAACAATTATCAATTAACTGCATGATGAAATTGTCTTCAATTTCAATCTATCTTCTATTATATCCAGCTTTTTTTCTCCACATCACTTCTGCATATTTTTTTATTTCATCCACCCATCTAACATGAGTTCACTTTCTGAGTCTTTTACAATCTCTTGAAATCCAGTTTAAAATTTCAGCTGTCCATCTATTATAATCTTTTGTAGAAATATGACTAGTTCAATTCCACTTCAGTCTCATAATTTTTTCAATGATGTCAATGACATCTTTTTGTTCTTTTACCCATGATGTCTTGTTGTTACTCCTAATATGCATTTATCCATATTTGCTTGAATGGTCTGAAGTTTCTCTATTGCTCTTCTGTGTAAATATATATTTCTCAAATCCATAAGTAAGAATAGATAAAATGCATTTATTAAAAACTTTTACTTTCAAACAGGCATATTTCATTTTAATATTAAGTTATTTCATCCAAAAGTACTCCAACCAAATTTAATTTTAGGATTAATTTCATCCATTGGTTTGCCTCTGTAGATTATATAATATTGATATTTCTTCAAATTTCCAATATGTGTAATATGTGTATTTTTATATGGATAATTGATTACTATTAAAGGTATCCTTCAAGAATAGTATTTATTTGATTAATCATCTTGGATCTTACAGATAATGCAGAAAATACTTTCAAATTGTCAGCTGGGAGCAGATATCAGAAGTGTTTTCTTGAAAGTTTGTGATGATAATATTTTCTCAAGATATAAAAATAAAGATTGTTTAGGATTAGTTAGAAGAAGTTAGCAGTTACACATACCTTGGTCTGATTCTTAATACAGATGGAAACATAATGATGAAATTAATCATAGAATTAAACTTGGTTAGATTGCTTTTGGTAGAAATAACTTGATACTAAAAATAAATATGCCTATGTGTTTGAAAAGGTAGGTTTTTAATAATTTTTTTTACCAGTTTTTACTTATGGATCTGAGACTTGGACACTTAAGAAAAGAGCAATGCAGAGACTTCAGACCACTCAAAGAAGTATGGAGAGATGCATGTTGGGAGTAACAAGAAGAGATCGGAAACACAATATATGAGTAAAAGAACAAACAAGTGTTACTGACCTTATTGAAAAAATTCAAAGACTAAAGTGGAGTTAGGCTGAACATATTTCCAGAAGAGATGATAATAGATAAATAATTAAAGTCTTAAACTGGATTCCAAGAGATTGTAAAAGAACCAGAAAGAGACCACATGTGAGAATGATGAAATAAGAAAGTATGCAGGGATGATGTGGAGAAGAGAAGCTAAAAATTGGAGATGGATTGAACTTGGAAAGACCTTTATCCTGCAGCGGACTGAAAATAGTTATTAATGATGATATATTAGACTATTTCTATCATATAGTATAAAGTAGTGAATGTCTTAGGAAAAAATAACTTTCTGCTTGCAAAGTACATTCAACTGTTAGTAATAGGACACCGGTTATTATATATACAATGCTTTGAGAAGTATTCGTCTTCTCTCTTTTTCAAGTATTTCTGGCCTGGACAGTGACAGTACTAGAGTGGTAAATGAACCTGAGCCATTAGACTCTTGAATATTGAATTTTAAAGTAATTCTATACCCAACTGTCCCATCTTGACAAATACAAGAGTCAGTAAAAATGTTATATATTTCTCTATGATGTTCAACCTGATTTCTCCAATATTTCCTAAGAGAAAAGTTGTTTAGTGGTTTTCATATATTGTGTATGGTCACAATAGGTTGACTTATACAGTTATTCACCATTGTCATGAGAACAACTACTTTGAACTTTCTTCTTTGTACTTGGTCTTCCCTATCCAATATTTTTGTATTTTTCCAATTGAATTTGTGTTAACTGGTACACACATGGTCTGTTATGTCAACACATCTGTTTTCACTATTCTTATAATCAGTTTGTGACTTGCAATCACTTTTAAATAAGGTATCTCATCTTACCAATATACTTAATGTCCATTTTATAGATGCAGTTTTTTTCTTTTTGTCATTTTTAGTTTTAAATTTGTAGATTTTAGAATTATTCATAGTGTAGTATAACTCTAAAAAGCGGTCCTGATATTATACTGATAGCAGATTTTTCTTGATTTGTTTGCTATTATATATATATATATATATATATATATATATATATATATATATATATATATATATATATATATATATATAGATTATATATATATATATATTTTTTTTTTATTTTTTTACACTACTGTATCAATATTTTTTTTTTCCTTTTGATGATTTTTTGTTGTATATTTAAGATTTTCTTAATAACAATTGATGGATTAGCATTTTTCATAACAGTTGTTTTATATAGATCTTTTTTTTAAAGTGCTGTTTCTCAACAAACTTATTTTGCTCTGTTTCATAGTGATATTATAACTCTATGTGTTGTGTTTTTGTTATTATTGTATGTGTTGGTTTTGTGTAAACTGTAGTTTTGATTTTTCCCCACAAGATCATCTAAGAATGCTATTTGTTTCTTGTTCTGACTCTATTGTAAATTTAATTGAAAGTGATACATTGTTGAAGTATTCCCAGAAAGTTTGTAGTAGCATTCTACCACGTGGGCACACAACAAGTATTTCATCAACATACCTGAAGTCAAATTTTTAGATGGATATGGGGTAGTTTTTATGATTGTGGTTTCAGGTTATTCCATGTAAATATATCTAATCAGGTGATAATGGTGAGTTCATAGCTATATCTTGATTTTGTTAAAAGAATTCTGCTTTGTATTAAAAGTATGCTGTTGTTATACAATCAATAGGAAGAGTTGTTCTGGTTTTTCAGCTAATATAACCCTTTCATCTTTTTCTTAAAATAGACAATGTTTCTTCACATTGTAAATTTGTGAATAAACTTTCCACATCAAGCTTACTATTATGTCAGTTTTTTTTCAATTTTCATGTTATTGATTAATTCTACAAAGGGTCTAATATCCTTTGCAATAGATGGGGTCTTATATATCAAATAAATAAGAATTTTGAGAAGAAATCTTAACAAATTTTGTGAAGGTGAATTTCTAAAACTAACAATAGGTCTCAATTTAGCATGATCCTTATGGATTTTATGTAGATCATAAAGATGAAAAATGTTGTTGAAATATGATGCTAATTTACTTTTTTTAAAATCCCTGAAGTACTTAAAATGTCTTCTGAGTTATGCTTGTATCTTTATTTCTGTATGAAGTATTGTATTTTATTGTCATTTTTCTGTAATTATCCTGCTGTGATAAGTTCTTGTATTTTGTTGTCATAATCATTTGTATCCATTACACCTGTTGCAGTGGCTTTGTCATTAAGAAGAATGATTATGGATATATATACTTTGAAAGAGTTAATTACTTTATTCTCATCGTATAGGAAGTGTTTGACTTCAATTTTTGTTGATTATCAAGTGTTCTACTTGTTCTATAGCATAAGTCTGCTACTTTTTCTAAAAGAAAATTTTGAGTCACTTCCTCAGTGGTTGCCAATATACTTAATAAAACGATAATAGATAGTATGGTGGCAATGTTAATTCGTTTTTGAGAGCAGAAAGTTCAGCATCTGTTAGATATTTAGAACTGAGATTTTTTTCAGATGAAGTGATACATTGCTTGAGACATTATGATGTTTAATATGCTCATGTAAGTTTGCAGGTTTTTTTTTATTTTGGCTTTACTTAATTTTTTTATATATAATGATGGATATGATTTTTTTTTACTGATTGAAAAACTCTTGTGAAGTCTTAATCAGTAAGTTTATTTTTAGAAAACATTTTATATTATTAATGGAATGCAAGGTTTGATTACTTTCAGAGTAATTTTCTTGGCTCTTCAGCAGTGAATCTGAGGTTTTTCGTTTCAAAACCTTAGGAATTATCCATTCAGATTTACATAATAATGTTAACTGAAATGCATACTTATTATATACCTGTGTCTATATATGTAATATATCAGATTTTCAATTGGAGGGACGGTTGAAGAGTTGGAATGTAAAGTAGATTGAAGCCTGGCCATTAAAGTATGAAGATTGGCTATCTTAATATATATCTGAGCACTTATAGCATATATGTGTAGAGATGGTAATCTGGACCAACTGATGACTGATGGTTTAGCATGACTATGATGGTGATTATTTATCTTTTCAACATATATGTGTTCAAGTGTATCAGTGTTATGAGATAGAGTGGAGAGTGGTGGGTCGTGTGAAAGTCTGTGCTCATATATTCTATATATTATTAAAAAGTTAAATAATTTGCGACTTTATCCAGCTTTAGACATAATTTTATATAATTTTTAAAGTTTGACATAGTATTTATCTCTGCTGGATACTTAGTTGTTGTTTTTTTTTTTCTGAAAGTTTGTGATAACAGTATTTTAGTTGTATTTATACATTGGACTATTTCTATTATCTAATATAAAGTATTGGTTGTTTTAGAAAAAAAAAATTTTTTTCAAAGTACATTTAACTATTAATATTAGCACATAGGTTAGTATATGTACAAGATTTCGATAGATATTCTTCTCCTTTATTGTTCAGGTGTTACTGTCCTGACCAGTAACTGTATTAGCATGGGAATCAAACCTGGACGTTTGATTTTTGAATACTAACAGTTGGAAAAACTTTGAAAATTTATATAAAGTTCAATTTGTCTAAAAACATTCAATACTTTATAATAGATGATGGAAAATGTCCAATATATAAATATAAATATACCAGAGACATTGTTCGGTCAAGGGAAGTTCAATAACTTTTACTAATATCTTTGTCATTTATGATAATAAAATAGAAACTATTATCTTTGGATAAAAGATTAAAGGATGAAAAGTGATAATTGGATGTCTCAAAAGACCTCATTATGAATTAATCTCCATG
Source organism: Epiperipatus broadwayi (assembly GCA_028023455.1). Classification (NCBI taxonomy): domain Eukaryota; kingdom Metazoa; phylum Onychophora; class Udeonychophora; order Euonychophora; family Peripatidae; genus Epiperipatus; species Epiperipatus broadwayi. The sequence goes on along the minus strand of JAQFVV010000127.1, from coordinate 111,246 downwards.
ACAGGAGAGACTTAATTAATTAGAAAAATTATTTAATTAATAAGCAATACATTGCAATTAATGCAGGACATAAAATCTAATAATACTATGAAAAATTAAAATGGGGAAGGTATATTCATTTTACAAAAAATATATGTAATAAATTGATTAGTTCTGCTGAAAAATATTTGGAATTAATCAATTCTATTAGATCTGTGATACACTTTAAGACGTAATAATTTCACATCCCCTAGAGCGTTTGTTGTCACTATCGTTTAGATATATGATCACTAGATGGAGATTTACCAATAGCTCTAAACAAGCTTCATTTACATAAGTGCAGAAACGATAGAATTCAAAATCTCTATCGTTCTATTGATCGTAAATGCAAGCTTAAATGCAAGTTACGAAATTTATAACCTGTTTTAATTATTATATATATCATTAAATTATCATGCACCAGGACAGCTGAATATCCACAAAGAAACAAGAATAACATTTATGTACATATAGATCCTAGTTGCAATAAATTTGATTTTGGAGACATGAATTTACATTTCTTATTTGTATGTGTCTTAATGACAATTTGTTTCCAAGTCCCATTCCTCCTTTGATTAACAAGTTTATTTTTTGTGATATACGTATATATGATGAGTGATAGCTATAATGCAGTTTACATTATTTTAATCTTTAACGTCTTTTACGGAGCTTGATCAAAGACATGTCTTATCCTAATGAGAGATAAAAAAGAACAGTCATCATATCATTATGCTGAACAGGAAAAAATAATTTAGATAATAAAGCAATTCCACTAATAATATATAAAATATAACTCACGAGTATTGATGTTAACAACAAAATATTAATAATTATATTTGAATTGTTTGTTGTTATTGTTTTTTGTGGAGATTGATTATTTGTTTATTTGTTTTATATATATATATATATCATCATCATCAACCATTATCAATCCACTGCAGGATGAAGGTCTCTCCAACTTTAATCCATCTTCTCCGATCTTTAGCTTCTCTTCTCCACACACCCCTGCACATTTTCTTATTTCATCCATCCATCTCACATGTGGTCTCTTTCTGGGTCTTTTACAATCTCTTAGAATTCAGTTTAAAATTTCAATTGTCCATCTATTATCATCTCTTCTAGCAATATTTCCAGCCCAATTCCATTTCAATCTTTTAATTTTTTCAATAAGGTCAGTAACACCTGTTTGTTGTCTTACCCATACCTTGCGTTTTCGATCTGTTCTTGTTACTCCCAACATATATATATATATATATATGTTCTATATATTTACTTATTGCTGTATCATATATATATATATATATATATGATACAGCAATAAGTAAATATTAGTTCATTAAAGTTTGATAAGTATTATTATTTAAATCTTTAATAAATAAATACGTAAATAAAATACACAAACAGAACATCAACAATATTTGTAAAACTTTTTTATATAGAATATCCGAAATAAAGAAATATTATACTGTATTTATAAAATAGAAAACTACATAAAGACAAAACAACGTTTCATAGTAAAGAAAAATCCTATTTATGATGTCAAAAGAGGCATTAGCTGGAAAATAAATTTTTTTGTAACGTCAAAAGTACTTCTAATATTTTTGATTGATGAGTTTTTATTTATTTTTATTTTTTAAAGAATAAAACCTCAAGATTATAAAATAATATTAATAATAAAATGATATTTTATTCAAAGATATCTTTAATAAAAAGGTTAAATGGTTATAAAACTGTAGCCTAAGTGCATTTTCTTCACCTTAACTTAGAAAATATTTAATATTAAAATAACTAAAAGGTGCTTCAAATTAGAACAATATATTACATAACTTAAACGAATAGCTTTTATATATTTAATCAATTTCAAAAATCTTCAATTTACTTATATATATAAAAATGCTGCTAAGAAAAACAATATAAAAACTAATGAACATTTGAAGAAATATAATATCATCAAGTATTATATTATATAAAATCTAATTCTAACTAATAAGAAACTTGTTTTTAACAAAATAATATTACAAGCTTCTAGGCATGTTTTCAACTTTTTTAAAGTCATATTTCATGTTAAGTGATACTTTACTCATCAATAATAATGATGATGATAATGATAATAACATTATTTAAAAAAAGTATTAATAATAAAAAAAAAAGGCAAATATATATAGATCAATTTGACATTTATTTAAATACAATGATAGACCAAAGTTAAATGATTTCTGAATTCAACATCAAATGATTTTTTTTTTTTTTGCAAAGTAAGTACTCACGTTTTTGTCATACCAGAACTAATTTAATGATTTGCATATTTAATTTAACAAGTCAATTAATATTTGGATTAATTTTTTATTAAAATTATTTATGTAGTTTAAATAATATTTAAATGTTAAGAAATAATTTAATGTAACTAAATTAATCTAGCAATGATGAAGTTGTCATAGCATTAAGGTCATAAATGCTAGGAAATTCTTATGAGAACTACTATCCACACAATGCGTTTTCAATTGTAATTTACTGATTAGATTATTATTGATAACATCTTTTAATGAAAATTTGATATTGTAATTAACTCAATAGATCAACTCTGACAAATTCAGATTTCAATTGGAAAATAAAAAAAAAAATTTCATTCTGAAAAAAGACACTTCCCTTGCATAATGTTGGTATTCCTTTTTTTCTTTTCTTTGAATCAGCTTTTTACATAAAATAATAATATTTAATTAAAAAGAAGTATAATTTATATAACTGGAGTTATATAATTATATGTGGGATTTGAACACTGACTTTTGAATTTTTTTCAACTATTCAATCTATATCATATCGACTACACCCATGCATAAAAAATTAATGATCTCCAATACATGTATTTTGTGTTGAACCATCATTCATAATTGGTCCAGGTTATTATCTACACACATATATACAACCAGTTATCCATCTATATTAAGATAGAAAATCTCAAAATTCAATGAATAGGGATCAATCCTCTGCACTCCCCAACTTTTCAACCATCAATATCATTGTAAATCTGATGATGGAACACTCAAATCTCCTGATGATGCCAACATTATTATCATGCCCATGTCGACATATATATATAAGGTTTAGAGTAACTTAAGATAGACATGAAAATGACAATAATATTGCCATCAACAGGAAATATGGCTATTCATCATCAAATATTCAGTAGTATAAATGGATGAAAAGTTGGAGAGTGAGATAGATTGAAGTTTTTTTATTGGGGTTTGAAGATTTGCTATCTTAATATAGACCAAGCACTAATTGTATATATGAGTGGGAGATGATGATCTGGACCAATTGATGACACTGGTTCAACATACAATATATATTTTGGAGAACATTTATCTTTTAAGCATTCTTATGTTCAGGTGTATTGATTCTTTGATATAGAATAAATAGTTGAAAGGAGCTTGAAAGTCTGTGGTAAAATCCTGTATATACTTGCATAACTCCAGATATAAAATTATATTATAATCAATGAAACTTTACAAATTTAGCATGTATCATGCCCATCCTTCCTCTATGTATTAAAATAGATAAGGTCCTATACACAAAGAGTTAGAGTGACTTATGTTTAACATGGGTATGACAATAAATATTGGTATCAATAGAGAATTTGGGCATTACATCATTAGATATTCAATGGTTTGGATGGCTAAAATGTTGGGGAATGGAATAAATTGAAGCCTATCCATTCAGGTTTGAAGATGTTCTATTTTAATATAGACTGAACATTGATTGTATATATGTGTGGGAGATGGTGATCTGGAGCAACTGGTGAGAGCTGGTTTCGCATAGAATATATATATTGAATCAACCTGCTAATTTGATAAACAACCTGCTTATTTGAATCAACCTACAATAAATGATATCAAACCTACTTTGAACAACAAACAATGAAAAAGCGACTAACTACCACTACTTCTATTTATATTATTAAACACTTGTTAACTAACTTCTCTTAATGCTATATAAAACTTACACTTTAAAAACTACTACTTAAACTTATGGGAAATAAAAAATACTCAGCATCGACAAATAAAATATTAACTAATATTTTATGATATTTTGTCCTCCTAAATTTCCCTTACAGAAATGGTTGGTTTTCAAGCAGTGTCCACTATTATCAATAGTGAACTATTAATAATATTCAACACTCGACTACCAAAATATATACTGATCAAATAAACAATTTATTATTAGTTTTTAAAGAAGAAAGAAAATCTCTTAGGCCCCAGCTAATTACATTAGAATTAGCATGTCATCTGATCAGCATAATATGGTGCCTGAAATGTTCGCTAGCTTAGTCTGTTCCAAAAACAAAACAAAGGTATATCTTAAATGCCCGCATGTTCTAAACTGCTACTATTTTCTAAAACTAAAATAATTTCCCCCGAACCATTCTAAATAATACTTTGCTCCTTTAAAACTAATAATAACAACATTATACTGAATGCTAAACATTTATAGATTTAACTTGGTGAATCTTTTCTAAAATACTATTATTTAATGATTGGATTTTTCTCTCCTACTCTTATTAAGAAAATAAATGTTTATACTTACCCGCACGTATCAGAAAAGAACATAAATGTTTTAAGAAAAATAATTTAAATATCTTACTTTATTTTAAAATAAATGCATCATTTTATCTTATAATAAAACACACATACACTTCTTTTTTTTAAAGATTAAAATAAGCATTTTAATACATTACTTGAGCAAATAAATTATACACATTACATCATATTTTATTATTATTATTTTTTAAGTTTAAGTTTAAAAATCAAATCACACATATGTGCATGCCAAAAATATTATTTCATAGAAGCTGCTTTTACTTATTTATCATTTGCAAATATTAATTTTTTTATGTTTAAAGTTTATTCTTTTTTTTAAAGTTTAATTCCAAAAGTTCAAAGTTTTCTTAATAAAGTCTATCTTTATTTTCAAAGGAAATTGGAATGTTTATATATCAAAGTCAAATAATTACCTAGGTTTTAAAATATGACAGAAACAGTATAATGGAATTATCTCTGAACTCATTGACGACTGGTAAAATTCTTTCGTAGATCCTGTGTCGTAATATTTCCATGGCTGGTTTGGCACTCCCCGTACTCTGCTGTACATTTAGTTTATTTCAACATGATTACTTTCTGAACTAATCGAAATCTTAAATGTGTAGAGGGTGGCTTCCGATCAACTGCAAATATGTTGGTTTTTAACAGTGCAACATTTGGGAAATATTACTTTAAAAATATTTTATTAAAATGAGAAAGTCCTAACCCAGAATGAACAAAAATTGAGCTATTTATACTTTTTTAAATAATGGAAAACTTTATTTTTAGCAGCAGCATTCCTCTTGTGAAATAAAATCAGCTTCTAGCGTCTACTTTTGATTAAAAATTACATACACACATGCACATATATTTATTATAAGATAAAACAAAATCTATTTATTATTTTATTAAAAATTCATTTAAAAAATATTAAATCATTTATTTATTACAAGATTTTTTCTTTCTTTTAAACAAAAAGAATCTTTTATTTTAAACAGCTTATTATTTTAAACAACTTATTATTTTAAACAGCATTCACAGTTTGTATTTTAATAAATACAAAATCTCTCCCCCCCTACTCTTTAGTTTTTACATTTTATTTTCTTAATTTTAAACTTTTATATTTTTAAACATGGAATTCATATTAAATTAATTACATATCAATGTACTTTGGTACAATATATATATATTGTACCGGTATAAATCCACCACGCTTACTCATACATAGTACCCGAGTTCAAACCCAGGCCACGTTTAAGAATAAATTCCCAAAACGCCAACTGAATTCAAACCCAAACCCCGGCATGACCAACCGATGATGACTTTACACCAGCACGGGGTTATCCCTTTTCTAGCTCAGCTTAGAACATGGACTAAATTCTTACAGTTAATGATATATAGGTTTATTAGACTATAGATATTGGAACGGTCATTTATGTGACGTATATACTTAAGTTGCCAATACAGACAGTAAGTGGCTAAATAGACTTAGAGAGTAATAAGGTGGAGGACACAAAAATTTAGATTAAATAAAGTGTTTAATAAGCAAAATATAAAGCATATAAATATAGTGTTAAATAAGACAAATAGAAAGCACATAAATATAGTGTTATATAATAAAAATAGACAGCATATAAATATAGTGTTATACAGTACGGTAAGACTTCATAAATCCTCTTGTATTTGGCTACTAGTCTTTAGTGAACGTTTTATTTAATAAACAAACTTATGCCAATAGCTGGGTAGTTAAATGATTGACGGGTGGTTAAGAGAATCAGAGTATTTGAGCACTGGAAAAATATTTCTCTAAAGATTTTTATTAACTTATTTTATTAGAATAGGCTCGAGCCGGAACGTAGACGAACAGTGGAGATGGTTTTATATAAATACGACATAAGAGATAGATGTACTGGTGGTTTTATATAAATACGACATGGAAGATAGATGAACTGGTGGTTTTATATAAATACGACATGGAAGATAGATGAACTGGTGGTTTTATATAATTACGACATGGAAGATAGATGAACTGGTGGTTGCCTATATTCAAGAGCCCTACAGTAATCAATTGCGGTGCATTAACGGAATACCGGGCGGCTTGTTCTTTGACAAGGCTTAATGCCCCCAAGTAGTTCCGGGACACGACAACCAGCCGGGGTTATTTCGAACCCCGGTGATCCAAGAGATTACCGGGAAAGAAAACTGCTTTCTTTCCCCAATGGTAGAATGGAGAGACGCTAACTTCAGCGAAGGGAAGGCATTGCCACAGACGTGAAGGACGAATACTTGAAGCGGATTTTTTTAAGAGAAATTATATAAAACCTGGAAACTATTTGTCTGTTCCTACGCCACAGGCTGAGATCCTTACCCCAATAAAACATAGCGAACTTAAACTGACGGTAAAAAAACAATACTTAGTTAATTTTACTCTGGGACTCCTAACCCTTCAGGTTGACAGGCGGTAACGATAGTATCAAATTATTCAGTGAATTATTTCTCATATTATACATAACATTAATGTAACACTTTGACACCATTATATATATATTTTAAGATCGAACCTTAGATTGCAATTATAGGACAAATTAACATAGACTAATAAAATGACTTAACATTTATCAACTCGGAATGTGAAAGAATATTTAATTCAGAAAATGAAATTACTTTTAAATTAAATTGATCACTATTACACACTAGTTTACACAGAATTGGAAATATTACTATTGGCAATGTTTGTCTATGAAATAAGCAACATAAGAAAATATAAATGCATTCAGTTGAAATATTATTACTATTAATTACAATTTTATAAATGATTTCTAAAGACTAGAGCAGAAGATTAAAAAAGAAAAGAAAATTTACTGACAGGTTAAATAATAGCATTATAAATGATATAAAAACTTACATATAATTTATTTGATTGATAACATTAAGCTCGGGAGAAAGTTAAAAGTTCGTGTAACACAGTTACTCTTCTTTCTTCATCCGGCTTGCTTTTCCCGATTGATATTTCCGACGAACGTAGGCGCGCATTTTGAAAGTTATTTGCAAGGCATTGTCAATTTGGAGATTGGAAGCTGGAAACTACGAAGCACATACAACATGATCAGTCAGCGGCACGAAGATTCAATTTGGCAGGACAGAGATCAGCTCCTGGCACTTAGCCCATCAACATTGCGGTTTACAGGTAAGCTTCTTAATAAGATATTTGAATTATTGTTAACTGCTGTGTTGTCTCGAGACTACCTCTTTCAAACACGACCAAAGTTAGAATGTAAGTTTTTTCTAGAATTTGCCACTGCTGACCTTTCCGACTTGTTTTTGTTTTAGGCTCCGCCTACTTTCTCTAGCCTCTAGCGATGCAGCTTGACCACAATCAATTATCTGTTTTTAGCCATCTTTTAATTTAATACGCTATTTTTAAATTGACATAATAATTACATATAAAATTCCTTACTAATTTTGAATACAACTTAATTGCTCTCAACATTTGTGCAATTAGACTTTAATTAAAAACACTGATCAAAGGAATGTGATTTTTGATCAGTATTTTTAAACGACTTTATACAATTTTAAAACTAAAATTTAAAACAAATACGCCCGCACTGAAACTTTAAATTGAATGATATAAATTCACAAACCACGCACACACGAATATTATTTCATGGTTTGCGACATTTATATACGGAAACTTTACATATTTATTTATAAACTATAGAATATATAACTAATTTATATTATAACTTAAAATAGACAAAATCTCACTGCGGGCGAACAGTAGTTTGAATTACCGTACATAAAAACACCTGAAACGAAGATCGGTTCTCCGATCTGTCTGTTTCAATATATATATATATATACACTTGTTCGGTGGTTTTGGTAAAGCACCATCTTTTGAACATAAATAACAAGTGATAGCAGGTTACATGATTAACTTGTTTTTGTTTTTAATAAATGTACCTTTAAAGTTTTCTTGCAATGATATATATTTCAGAGACTTTGATTATATGGTGATTCTGAACTGAGATCAGACCCATATAAATATCTGGCTTGCTAGGCTGAGTTTGAAGACTTTACCAGTCTGAAAAATTCACGCTTGCAATCTGATAGAAACGTTTTGCATAAACACTTGAGAGTCAGTGTTTAGATCTAGTTTCTATACTCTTTACCCCACTGGGGAGAGCAAACCAGCTTGAAATCAGCTGATCTGGGGGTGAGCAAATGAAAGAGGTAGTTAATTTCTGACTCTTTTTTCGTTTATGTAAACAAATCTTACACTTGTTCGGTGGTTTTGGTAAGGCACCATCTTTTGAACATAAATAACAAGTGATAGCAGGTTATGTGATTAACTTGTTTTTGTTTTTCATATATATATATATATATATATATATAAATATACATTTCTATCAATATATATATATATATATATATATATATATATATTATTAATCAATATCTGCATTCCAATTATAATAAAATATATATAATTATTCAAAACAATACAATAATTAAAAGAGGATATATTCTTTGGGATTCAAACGTGCCAATAGTACATAAATTATCTGGTTTAAAATCATTTTTATTTAGAAATAATAAGTTATGTAAATATAATTATGATAAAATAAATAACATAAATATATTTGCTATGGATTTATTAAATATTGGATATAATCATAAATTAATTTATAATATTGTTACTAAGTTTAATAATAATGGTAATATTTTAAGTTCTATAGATATTGATAAAATGAAATATACTTGGATATCAATACCATTTATTTGTAATGAACAAGTGAAATTTATAAAACAGATATATAAACATATATGTAGAGTCACATTTTATACTATTCCCAATTTAAATAGATTGATAAATAATTCAAAAAAATACATGTAGTATTTTAAATCAAAGTTGTGCAATATATAAATGGCCATGTGTTTGCGAAAAGGCATATATAGGTGAATCTCAGTATACCTTGGAGAAAAGATCAAAGTAGCATTGGTTGTTATATAAATGAGTACAAAAATCAAGACAAGAGGATGTTAGAAATGATGATGCATCACCTTCAGTATTTTTTGATCATAATGTTATGGTTTTAATTTTAATTTTAATAAAGTTAAGATTTTGTGTATTGAAAGAAATAATAATAAATGTAAAATTAAAGAAGCTATGTTAATAAAAATGGAAAGCAACATTTGATAAATAGACAAGCTGCTAATATAAAAATTAATGAATTGTGGTAAAATTGATGTATGACATAATTTTTTTTGTATATATTTGTAATGGGTTTTTTGTAATACAATTTGAATCTACTTGATAACAACTACATAGATAGTTGAAAGTACTTTTATTAAATTATGCTATATGTTTGTTTTTAAAATATTTTTACTGTATTAATTATTACTAGCTGACATACACAAGCTTATATATACCTGTGTCTATATATGTAATAGACAGGGTATGAGCACAGACTTTCATGTGACCCACCACTCTCCACACTATCTCATAACACTGATACATCTGAACACACATATGAACATTCCATCATCAGATTTTCAATTGGATGGAAAGTTGAAGAGTTGGAGTGTGGATTAGATTGAAGCCTGTCCATTAAAGTAGGAGGATTTGCTATCTTAATATATATTTGAGCACTTGTAGCATATATGTGTAGAGATGGTAATCTGGAACAACTGATGATTGCTGGTTTAACATGAAATATGTATATTGGTGATTATTTATCTTTTCAACATATGTGTGTTCAGCTGTATCAGTGTTATGAGATAGTGTGGAGAGTGGTGGGTCATGTTAAAGTCTGTGCGCATACCCTGTCTATTGTACTAATTATTGTATTTTTTGTAATATATATATATATATATATATTGAAAATTATTTATCTTTTGCACATATATGTAGTCCTGTGTATCGGTTGTATGAAATAGGTTGGATAGCTGAATGAAGCCTTTGTTATAATCTCATATGTAATAAAATAATTAAGTATGTATTTTTTTCATAAATATGTGAAGTTTAAATACAATATCTGATGGAGTAATTTAGAATTTTAAAGAAAATTTGTCAGTGGAATATATATGTGATATCAGACAAAAAATAATTTCTGTCAATAATTTTATTATTATTATTATTATTATTATTATTATTATTATTATTATTATTATTATTATTATCATCATCATAACTGGCTATGAATATGAGAAGTACATCTTCTTGAAAGCGCTCAGCCATTTAATTTAATTTTGAATTTGTTGTTATAGCTTTACTTTGGAAGTGTGAAAGCACGATTTAATATTATTATTATTATTATTATTATTATTATTATTATTATTATTATTATTATTATTATTATTATTATTATTATTATTATTATTATTATTATTATTATTATTATTATTATTATTTTAAATTGAAAAGATGATTTTTTAAGTTTCTAAGATCATTTTTAACAGTTATGATTTTAATGAAATTTTGTTTAAAACACATTAATTTAAATATTTTTTCCCAAATACTTTTTCTTATATTGCAAGCTACAATTCATTGCTAGTCTAACATTATTTCTACAATTTCTTTTAAATTTGCAAATTTGACATTTCACTTTTATTTTGATGTTATTATACAAACACGACATCTTATAAAAAATGAATAAAATATAAAGAATTGATGATGCATATTTTTTTCCTTACAAATACAACTGAATGTGCAAAAAAAAAGAAAATGAACAAAGACGTCAATAATTGTTATTTCTGTGTCTACTAAAAAATTGTTAAACTTTATCAACTTGATTTGAGAGATTAATTTTACACAAAGGAGCTTTCCTAGAAAGACCATATCAAACGAAATGTTTTATTTATCTTATTTACATTAAGTGTGATATTCTATAGACAAAATAATTTTCTTCTATTTAAATTTACAAATAATATAGAAATAAATTATTTAAAAATGTAATATATTGAAATAATTTTGTGACCTAATTTGAGTTAAAATTAGTTTTTTAATGTCATTTGAATTAGATTGTTATTACTAAGCAGAGATTATTGGTATTATTTTTTTGAGTATTATTACAGCATCAATAAAATATCAAAAGTTATGTTATTTTAATGTAAATATTGTACCGGACAGCTTGTACCTTAAATCCTTTATCAGAGGGTGACGCTAGATCTTTAGTCTAGACAATTTACTGATAAGGATATCAACTACAAATGGATACCACTCGTGACCCAATAAACACACACACACACACAAGGCAACTTCCTTTTAGCAATAAAGTAACCATTAGACACCAGTCAACACTTTGTCAATCCCAATATAGATAACAATAAAGAATATATATATATAATTACTGCTAAATTGTGAAGAACATAAATTCTTATCAAAATAAATAATTATCAAGGCATACAACAGTAAACACAACGCTAGACAATGTCTAACAAGTAATGAAATAATATTTATTAACAATTTAACAATTAGTGTACATCATGACAGTGTTTAAATGCTAAAGTTTTTTCAAACATAATACAGTAAATAGTAATGAACCTTTATGTTAGTATGTAAGGTATTGGACATCTGATAGTTTACTGTATTATACTTTCTCTCAATGTTATCTTTGGTACATTAATACTTTTTGAATTTTATAAAGACTTGATAAATTCTAGATGTGTAAACATCTAGAATATATTGTAATAACATTAACACATAATCAATAATAGGCAGGTTTAAATATTATCCAAGCTCACACATGCAAACAATTACAAACAAAACTCATATGTAGCACCCTAAATCCCACCTTAAAAGCAAAAATAAGGGGTGATAATAATTAGGCCCACAGACAACTTATGTTAAAGAGCAATAGTATATATCAAAGGATGGAAAGAGAAAGCACTTTTCAAAAATCAATAACTACCAATGCAAGTAGTAAATAACTCACATGAAAGAAAACATAATAACTTAGAGAAAGAAGCACAGGAAAAATATTGCTTTACCCTATACAAAAATTCAAAACTATCATATATATATATATATATATATATATATATATATATATATATTTATATCTCTGTGTAGTATATATATATATATATATATATATATATATATATATAGTACTACACAGAGAAATAAATGATAAGAATTGATCTATTAACAAAAACATTGCATAGTATCTAAAGGATAATTTTTTTACATGAATGCAAACACACAAGAATATCAACTCTTTTACTTTCGAAGGCATATGACATAAAAAAAAAACTGGCATTTATTTAAACAGGTTAAAATTATATATAAAACATTTACACACACACATTTTTTGAAGGTCAAGTACAAATATATAATGACAATTTTAAAAGTTCCAAGACTTATTAATTATGAACAAAATTAGATACTATAAAAATGAATTAAAATTTTTGTTAAACTTATAATTTTATTTTTTTTTAACTTTTCTTAAAGTAACCTTTATTGTGTATAACAATTTTAAAAGTGCAGGGAGAAAAAAAAATTAAAAATATGTTTTTTTTTTATAACTTGTTTATTTTTAGCCTTACAAGAAGAAAAAAAAAATAGAAACAAATAATTCAGAGTATTAAAATTAACTATCAGTTGTGACCCACACTAGAGTTTTAAATAGAAACATTACTAATAATACTACTAAAATATATGCTAATACATGAAAGCTAAAAAAATTATAAAGTAGACATATAAAAATTACTCATGTAACTGGCTTACTGGTAATTACTAAATAATAGTTCACTCCACAGTAAAGTACAAAAATAGATATAAGTTATTATTGTCATACATACTGAACAGTCACAAAAATTTTGTTCAATTTTTAATAGAAACTTTCTGTTGTGCTTTCACACCCCTTCTAGTTCCATCAGACTAATCAATAACAATCTCCACAAGTAGTCTACAATATCTTATGCTCTGAAAAAAAGTGGAAACCTCATACTATGGGGAAACCAAAGTAGCTGTGGAAACTAAATTATCTCAACATAAATACTCTTATACTAGGCACAATCTAATATACCACAAAATTCCATTTTCACACAGCACCAAAAGCTTGCAGGACATCCATGTGAAGTGCAAATAATCAGCATTGTCTGCATAGAGGGAAATAATTTGAGAAAAATAAAGGGCACCTGCTTTATCACAATAGACAGCAATGCCATTAACAGAAAGGAAACTTGTTATTCTATATTCAGAAAATGGAATATTTGAATTTTGCATAGACTTGGATATCATTAGACAATCATTTACTTCACAAAGATTTATGATTATAAGAGCTGTGACTCTCAAAAATGCTCAGTCTATGGTTTAATAAGATATTAAAGATTAGCTTTGTGTTTATGCATTTATAGTGCTAATATTGAATTACATAATATTAACCAAACACGCAAAGTTTAAAATTAAGTTTGTATTATAACTATTTTTATGAATAAATAATGAGCTAGTTGTATTTAGATTATTGTAATGGTAAATGAGTTGGGTATTTTATTTGAACCTTAGTTACTTATTATTTAATCTGTATTTTGATTTGGTTAATTTATTAAATTAATTATTTTAAATGATAAATTTCTTAGATGCAGTATTTTAGAGATGTATTATGAGCTAGTTAAATTATTGTTTTAATTAATTAGGTATTTAAACAACTCAATTGAGAATTAAGTAGAAGTACCTTGGAGTTTAGCCACAAAGTCTCCAGTAGAATTTTGTTATCTCAATACTTAATTTAAGTAGTGCAAATTTGTATATCAGGCAAGCACAAGCTTAACTTCATTTGCAAGCTATTTTTTTTCTAGATGCTCTGTTATATAAACATTCACATTGTTAAATTTATCTTCATCATATTGGTTCACTTTATTTAGTTGTAAAAAAAATATTTTATAGCTGGTATGTGTTATCAATAAGTTTTATATATATATATATATATATATATATATATATATATATATATATATATATATATATATATATATATATATATATATATATATATATATATATATATATATATATATATATATATATATATATATATATATATATATATATATATATATATCATCATCAACCATTATCAATCCACTGCAGGATGAAGGTCTCTCCAAGTTTAATCCATCTTCTCCGATCTTTAGCTTCTCTTCTCCACAACACCCCTGCACATTTTCTTATTTCATCCATCCATCTCACATGTGGTCTCTTTCTGGGTCTTTTACAATGTCTTGGAATCCAGTTTAAAATTTCAATTGTCCATCTATTATCATCTATTCTAGCAATATGTCCAGCCCAACTCCATTTCAATATTTTAATTTTTTCAATAAGGTCAGTAACACCTGATGTTGTCTTACCCATACATTGCGTTTTCGATCTCTTCTTGTTACTCCCAACATACATCTCTCCATACTCCTTTGAGTGGTCTGAAGTCTCTGTATTGCTCTTCTATTAAGTGTCCAAGTCTCAGATCCATAAGTAAGAACTGGTAAAACACATTTGTTAAAAACCTTTCTTTTCAAACACATAGGCATATTTCCTTTTAGTATCAAATTATTTCTACCAAAAGCACTCCAACCAAGTTTAATTCTATGATTAATTTCCTCCATTATATTTCCATCTGTATTAATAATCTGACCAAGGTATTTGTAACTGTTAACTTCTTCTAATTCTTCATAATCAATCTTTATTTTCATATTTTGAGCAAATCGATTAAACATTACTTTAGTCTTTTTAACATTTATCTTTAGTCCTACTTTTCTACTTTCATCTGCTAACTCCTGCAACATTTCCTGCAGCTCTGAAACATTATTTGCAAAAACAACTACGTCATCTGCAAAATCTAAATGACTTAAATACTCTCCATTTACTTTCACTCCTTTAGTTTCCCATTTTAATCCACAGAATACTTCTTGCAGCACTGCTGTAAAGAGATTTGGAGATATGGAGTCACCTTGTCTTACACCTTTCTCAATGTTGATTTTTCCAGTATCATTATGTAATCTAATTGTTGCTGTTGCATTTTTATAAATATTCTTTAAAATATGACAATATCCTGGATCTATACCGTGATGATCCAATGCTTTAATCACTGAAGAAATGTGTATAGAATCGAATGCCTTTTCATAATCTACAAATCCAAAACATAATGACAACTCATATTCGTTTGTCCTTTCTATGACTTCTCTCAATACCTGGATATGATCTATTGTACTAAAACCACTTTTAAATCCAGCTTGTTCTCTTGGTTGGTGGAAATCCAAAGTTCTCTGTAGACGAGTTGTAATTATCTTGGTAAAAATTTTATATAAAACTGATAAAAGGCTGATAGGTCTGTAATTTCTAATATCTTCTTTATCATCTTTTTTAAATATTAATATTATTACTCCATTCTTCCAATCTTCCGGTACATCTTTATCATTTAGACATTTGGTATATAACTTTGCTAAAATTGTTTCTATTTCTTCACCTGCTTCTTTTAATATATCAATTATAATTCCATCATTTCCTGGAGCCTTTCCTTTCTTCATACACTTAATTGCATGTCTCACTTCTTCATTTAAAATTCTGGGCAATTCGGAAGATGTAATAGATATAGGAGGTACTTGTTCTTTATTACTATATAATTCTTGATAAAAATCTTCTACCAATTTCATGATGTCATCTCTCTTTTTAGTAATAATTCCATCTTTTTTTCTTATTGCAGATATAAATTTCCTACCAATACCATAAATGCTGTTTAACATTTTTGAGACTTTTATTTTCTTCTACAGCTTTCCTTGCTATTTCACAGTTATACTTTCTTATATCATTTTCAACTCTTTTCCGTACCATTTTACAAAATTTGAGATATTCAATTCTTTTTAATACATCATTTTTGTATATCTTCATAATCCTTCTTTTCTTCATAAATTCTCTAGTCTCAGTAAAAATTTTATTAGTCAATTGCTGCTTTTTTCTACCAGCTATGTTTTTTGCAGTTTTTAAAAGTGTATCAGCTTTTTCATAT
The DNA here is from genome assembly GCA_028023455.1 of Epiperipatus broadwayi. NCBI lineage: Eukaryota > Metazoa > Onychophora > Udeonychophora > Euonychophora > Peripatidae > Epiperipatus > Epiperipatus broadwayi. Next base: position 94,652 of record JAQFVV010000127.1, on the reverse strand, counting down.
TAATTTCATTCAAATCTGAATCATGTTCAAAATCTCCTAACACTTGAAACCTATTTGTAAGTTCTAATTTAAATTCATTAGAATGTTTCTGAAGATTAGGAATATCAACTGTAAATATTGTTTTTCTTAATAATTTTTGTCTCTCTAGTTTTACATTAACACGTAACTTACACCTTACTAATCCATGATCACTTTCTGTGTTAAATTTATTAAGAACATTACAATCTTGAAATATGTATTTTCTGTTAGTCAAAATATAATCCAATTCTGCTGTACCTTCATTTGGATGCTTCCATGTCCATTTCCATTTAACATTTTTCTCAAAAAATGAATTCATAATATAAAGTTTTTCTTTTTCTGCAAACTCCACAAGTCTATGTCCTCTCTCATTTTTATTACCATAACCAAAATTACCTACAGCAATTTCATCTTTCATTTGTCTACCAATTCTAGCATTAAAGTCTCCCATAACAATTTTAAAATGTTGTTTACTCTGATCAAAAGCCTTTTGTACATCCATATAAAAATCTTCTACTACTTCATCACTATGAGAACTTGTTGGGGCATAAACCTGAATTATCTGCATTTGGTATCTGCTATTAAGTTGTATAACTAATCTTGCCACTCTGTCCGATACACCATCAATCTCCACAATATTGTTCTTCCACTTTTTATTTATAATGAATTCTACTCCACTTGTATTTCCAATTTGTGTGCCTTTATAATAGAGTATATGTCCACTTTTTAAATCAATTGTTTCTTCTCCTTTTCTTCTAACTTCACAAAGTCCAGTAATGTCCCATTTAATATAAGACAGTTCTTCTTCTAATTCTTGCAATCTTCCTTCACTTGAAAATGATCTGCAGTTGTAAGCACCTAAATAAAAAGTTGTCATCAAATGGCAGCCTGGTTCCGCAATCAGGGGATTCTTAGCACCCTCCGCCTTCGGCCACCAACCGCTGCCTTGGTTGGTGACTTTACAGCCTCCTGGGAATAAGGGCCATGCTTTATTTTTGTCTGTCATAATTGTATATATGTATTGGAAAAATATTTATCATTTACACAAACATTCATTCTGCCTTATCAGGCACTGAGAAGAAAGACCATGGTGTTTCTTGATCTTAAACTCAGAGGTAAAAAGCCAATAAACTCACCACGCTGGCTAATGCGTGTTGGTGAGCAGCCAATCCATGTTCATATACTATATGAATAATCACATAGTAATAACAGCTGCAACGACAAGAATGTATGGAGTGGACATTAGGAATTTGCCCTGCTCGGTTCCTTTAAGGCCTCCAAGAGGAATCAAAGGGTCTCCTTTCAGTTAATAGCAAACTCCTTTCTGCAGCCATATATATATGTGTGTGTGTATAATATATATATATATATATATATATATATATATATATATATATATATATATATATATATATATATATATATATATATATATATATAGCAAATAGCTTAAAATCATGATCTGAAAGTGGAATTAAAGTTAGAGATAGTGAATGCATGCTCTGACATTTATGTAAACATTCGCTTGATGGTGTTTTTGGTAGAATGCCATCTGTTGACATAAATACAAGTGTTAGCAATTTTTTAACTTGTTTTTTGTTTTTCATAAATGTACCTTTGAGATCTTTCTAGCAATGATATATATTGCAGAGGCTTCTACTATGTGGTGATGCTGAATTTATATCAGACCCATATAGCTATCTGGCTTGCTATGCTGAGTTTGAAGACATTACATGTCTAAAATATTCATGCTTGCAAGCAGAATAGAAACTGTTTCATAAATGCTCAGAGTTTGTGTTTAGATCTAGTTTCTAAAATTCCTGTTTTTCACTGATGATAGCAAATAGCTTGAAATCATGATCTGAAAGTGGAATTAAAGTTAGAGATAGTGAATGCATGCTCTGACGTTTATGTAAACATACGCTTGATGGTGGTTTTGGTAGAACGCCATCTGTTGATATATATATATATATATTATAACGGAAATGGTTATTTGTACGGTTGATTTATTTATTTGTGTATTCAATTATATTTATTTTGATTATTTTATTTTATATTATAATTATTTATTATACTTTAATTTTTTTCAGACTTTGATTCTTTATTATCTTATTTATTTCTTATACATTTATTTTTACAGCATTTGCTTATTCTTATTTGTTTACTATCAGTTTTGCTAACCGAAATATTCTGGCATAGCCTCCACCTGTAATGGATATTGTTTATTTATTTATTTAACCAACACCATTACAATGCAAGCAGAGAGCTAATACAGATACAAATTTAACTTCATATCTATATCCTTGACCGAACCCCAAGGCAATACGTACATATTATCTTGGCGTTATTTTTCCTGATCAAGAACTCTCGGTTGCTGAACAACGCAAACCATTTCAAAGAAATTTAATGAATGTCCAGTGCTTGCTATTTATTTTTATATAATTGGGAAATTTGCATGAACAAGCAGCACATGAATACCTTTAAAAAATCAGCATTACCCTTTAATCACTAATTAGAGTTTCCTCCTGTTGTAGCTTGGTGATAGGAGAATAAAGCAAGTATATGCAATTTTAAGAATAAATATGTTTAATAACACTCACTTTTATATAAAAATACATGATAACAATAATAAAAACACACACTTATATAAAATACATGGCTATAATAAAACATATGAAAACAGATCAAATATTAAAGTTCTTAAAGTCCTGTTGATAGAGTTCTATTTTATCAAATTATTAATTGTGTATTTAGTTATGAGTAGTAAACAGATTAAAATGCATGCATGCTTTTACCTAGGCTTTGTTGTAATTGTCCCATGAATATTTCTTCCGAGCGCTCTTGATTAACTTCCTCAGTTTGTGGGGTTATTTCTCGTTCCAGTTTTGCTTGTTGATTCTTTAGGTTGAGTTTCAGTTGACAGCTACAGAAGTGGCGGTCCCTCTAGCAGGTCAGGCAATGATCTTACATTGTGAGTCAGTGATGAGACGTTTTGAATCCGAACCCACGTCCCTTTAATGCCAATAGCCACGCACTTCTTTCATTTTCTTTGAGCTGTTGCTTCTTCAAAGTCTCTACTAGTAATGCCAGATAAAAATTGTAATTTTCTTAATCTGTTTTTTGTTCATTGTTTTTAAAATTTTTAATTAAGACTTAGATTTCCAACCAATTGTTATCATTATGTTTCTTTATTTAATTAGTGGCTGGAATGTAAGTCCCAATTAATTTAACAGATCAGGCAAAGATCTTCCATTGTTAACATTTTCTTTGTCTCTGGAATTTAATTTGTCCAACAGACTTTTACACCTATGGCCATATTGTTTTTCTTTTTATATATCACATATTACATTTTATTTAAAGTTTACAATTCATTTTTTTTTACATTTGTGTTTTACATTTTATTTTAATTTGTTATTATATAGTTTTTAATGAGAGAGAAGAAACACATTTCTTTATGCATCCCCTTCCCCTCTCCCACAATAAACAAAAATAACTTTCTAGCATTTGACTTACAAGAGAGAAAGATATGCATTTCTTTATGCACCCCCTCCCCTTCTCTTACTATTACAAATCCACAGTAAATTTTGACATTAGAATTTCAATTTTTTCTTTTCCTTCCTTTTTTTAAAAATTTAATAGCTAATTTATTTCACATTTATTACTTCTTGCTAGCGAATTTATCTAATGTTATTAATAAATATATATGTGTGTCGATAACTTTACATGGTCGTCACATTACACTACGCCCATTTTTGAGAATTAACATCGGGTCGAATTTTAGTCTGAGATGAGAGCTTATTTTAATTCTTTGCTTTCAACCCATACTTCCGCTTTTATTACAGACTTTTCCACTCTATCATGATGAGTGATGAAGATGATGAGGATGACTGCAGAGAGACAGCTAGGCAAAACTACACAATTCTTTCCCATCGATTTTGGCTGATCAACCAATTTAATCTCTACGCATATGAGACCATGGCATAACTTAACTCTATCAAAACATAAAAGGTTTAAAGCGTGTGATCAGCAGGATTTTTCTACTGCCTGTTCATCTTGTGCAAACAACAAATTCTTATTCTTTATTTATTTTATTCGAGGCACTAATTCTTATTTCTACATTTATTTATTTTGAGACATTAATTCTTATTATATTGAGACACTAATTCTTATTATACAATGAGTCCAGGATTCTTACTGGTGCTTCATTTAAAAGTTTAACCACCGAGAGCCATGAGAATCTAAAGTGTGAAGAGACAGCTGAATCAAGCTCAAAATATGACCCAAACATAATGCATACACTCACACATATATGCCTCAATCTGCAACCTCATACACCTCACTATTATTCATTTATTTATTTTATTATTTATTAACTGGCTCTTTAATGAATCTAAACGATTCTTTTTTTTTTTTACTTTTATTTATTTGTTAATTATATCTGCATTTATAATTGACAGATTATTATACGAATAAATTATTTTCAGATTTCTTTCCCTTTTTTTTGTTATTACTTTTGTTTACATTTGTCTTGTTGTGCTTGACTGCACATAAACACGCATTAAGTTTATCATTGATTTTACTCCATCAACATTATTTTTTATTATAGTAACTTTAATTATTTGTCGTAAGACGATTTGCCCCACCTGTCATATGTTTTTTTTTTTTTTAAAAATATTAACTTTATTTCTTGTGATCCCATGACGTTATTATTTGATCACACCGACATATCTGTCCGTTTATTTTCTTTGGGCTTAGTTATTGTCTGGAGGCTTCTTATACTTTTTACCATACTGATTTCCACTTTTGCTTGGTACTGGAGCAATGTTCCGATGTCCACTAGACTCGGCTTGCTCATCTGGGTAATTTATATTTGAACCTCTAGCGATCTGTTCGGACAATTTAGCGCTTTCTGATCTATCAGGAAACACCTGGTTTCATTCCCAATAATCATGGTGAGGATATTCTCCTTATGTGTGGGTCATTGGGCTGGGGTTTAAATCCCTGATCTTCTGCCTTGTAATTAAGCCTAGTGCTGTCAAACACATTTAGCAACTCGTCAACCTGCTTGGCAGTCTTCCTTTCTTTGCCTATGAGCATCTGTTCTACATTATGAGAAAAATTCTGCCTTGTTATTCGAATGATTTGTTGCTCCGACAAAGGATGGGCTGTTAGCGCCTGTAACTTTGCCACTTGGCGACAAAAAAATGTGGTGAATGGCTCCCCAAGCCTCCATTTGTCTTGTGTTGTCAAATGTAAAATATTTTCCTGATGATCTTCACTCCAGTAGATGGCGAGCAAGGCATCCTTGTACTCCATAAACATATTTGGTTTGTTAAATAATGAATTCAACCAAGATTGTGCGGCACCTTGTATATGACTACACGCAATCGCGATAATGGTCTTGTCAATCAGCCGGTTTACCACAAAATACCTCTCTAGGCTGCCAAGATGCTCTATTGAGCTTTCCCCAACGTAACCAGAGAAGACCCGAATTTTTAAAAACTGGTTCACTGTAGCAGGATTTACAGGGTTATATCCGCTGCCTGCGTACATGCATTCACTCACACCTCTCTGCTCTTTATTATTAGTCTTGGCTACTTCTGTCATATTCTCCCTTTCCCCTACCTTTAATTTTATCTTCTCAACTGTTCCTGCTAACTGATTGATTCCTATTCTCATATTCTCTATGATTTTCTCATTTTTATCTGCTATAGTTTCTAATTTCTCATCTTGTTCCATTTTCAAATTTTTTACTTCTTGACCTAACATTTCCAGCTTACCCTTCATCTACTCCATCTCATCATTTACTTTCAACACAATGCCGTATTTGACTATATACCATTCTCCCAGAATGTGCTGCTCCATTTTCCCCAGTAGTTCCTCCTGGTGATTCAACCTTTCATTTGCAACCTTCACCTGGCATGAGGTCTGTTCACATTTTTCATTTACTTCTTCAATATTTTGGCTAAAATTCTTACTTAGTTGTTCGTCCAACTCTTCTATCCTCCTATTATTTTTCTCATCCCTTCCCCTCATTTCTATAATCAACCTTTGCTGGCCTTCCATTAATTTCGTGAATATATCCATTATATTATAGCTTTCTATTTTATTTTTATCATCAACCACTGTCTCCATTCCCTTTCTAATTTCTATATCTCCTTCACTAGCTATTTCTGCAGATGGTTCCATTAGATTTTCAGAGATTTTTTCTATTTTGCCCACTAGAGCATCCATTTTTGTTTTTGATCTCATGTGCATCAAATTTATTTAACACACACACACACTAATTAATCACTTATATTTTATTCTACAGCTTTACTATTCTAACCCTATCATTATAGGATTATCTTACTTTACTAACTTTATATTTCACTGATACTAGGTACGTTTGTTCGACTCGCCTCGTCTCACTCACTAATCATCACTCACCCACACCTGCCTTCAAGATCCCTCCGCAACTGTCTCCAATTTACAACCTAACTTCCCAAATTATATCACATTCTATTTCTCTCCTTTTACCCTCTAATATTTATTTTATTTCTTGCTTTTGTCTACCACCAAGCTATTTCTGATTTGTTTATTAATTATTGCATCAACTATTAATTTTGTTATATTCAAATTCAAATGGGCTGAACTTGTAAATGTGACAAAATATCCCTGACTCTGGCCTCTGATTATAATGGAAATGGTTATTTGTACGGTTGATTTATTTATTTATGTATTCAATTATATTTATTTTGATTATTTTATTTTATATTATAATTATTTATTATACTTTAATTTTTTTCCGACTTTGATTCTTTATTATCTTATTTATTTCTTATACATTTATTTTTACAGCATTTGCTTATTCTTATTTGTTTACTATCAGTTTTGCTAACCGGAATATCCTGGCATAGCCTCCACCTGTAATGGATATTGTTTATTTATTTATTTAACCAACACCATTACAATGCAAGCAGAGAGCTAATACAGATACAAATTTAACTTCATATCTATATCCTTGACCGAACCCCAAGGCAATACGTACATATTATCTTGGCGTTATTTTTCCTGATCAAGAACTCTTGGTTGCTGAACAACGCAAAACATTTCAAAGAAATTTAATGAATGTCCAGTGCTTGCTATTTATTTTTATATAATTGGGAAATTTGCATGAACAAGCAGCACATGAATACCTTTTAAAAAATCAGCATTACCCTTTAATCACTAATTAGAGTTTCCTCCTGTTGTAGCTTGGTGATAGGAGAATAAAGCAAGTATATGCAATTTTAAGAATAAATATGTTTAATAACACTCACTTTTATATAAAAATACATGATAACAATAATAAAAACACACACTTATATAAAATACATGGCTATAATAAAACATATGAAAACAGATCAAATATTAAAGTTCTTAAAGTCCTGTTGATAGAGTTCTATTTTATCAAATTATTAATTGTGTATTTAGTTATGAGTAGTAAACAGATTAAAATGCATGCATGCTTTTACCTAGGCTTTGTTGTAATTGTCCCATGAATATTTCTTCCGAGCGCTCTTGATTAACTTCCTCAGTTTGTGGGATTATTTCTCGTTCCAGTTTTGCTTGTTGATTCTTTAGGTTGAGTTTCAGTTGACAGCTACAGAAGTGGCAGTCCCTCTAGCAGGTCAGGCAAAGATCTTACATTGTGAGTCAGTTATGAGACGTTTTGAATCTGAACCCACGTCCCTTTAATGCCACTAGCCACGCACTTCTTTCATTTTCTTTGAGCTGTTGCTTCTTCAAAGTCTCTACTAGCAATGCCAGATAAAAATTGTAATTTTCTTAATCTCTTTTTTGTTCATTGTTTTTAAAATTTTTAATTAAGACTTAGATTTCCAACCAATTCTTATCATTATGTTTCTTTATTTAATTAGTGGCTGGAATGTAAGTCCCAATTAATTTAACAGATCAGGCAAAGATCTTCCATTGTTAACATTTTCTTTGTCCGTGGAATTTAATTTGTCCAACAGACTTTTACACCTATGACCATATTGTTTTTCTTTTTATATATCACATATTACATTTTATTTAAAGTTTACAATTCATTTTTTTTTTTACATTTGTGTTTTACATTTTATTTTAATTTGTTATTATATAGTTTTTAATGAGAAAGAAGAAACACATTTCTTTATGCATCCCCTTCCCCTCTCCCACAATAAACAAAAATAACTTTCTAGCATTTGACTTACAAGAGAGAAAGATATGCATTTCTTTATGCACCCCTCCCCTTCTTTTACTATTACAAATCCACAGTAAATTTTGACATTAGAATTTCAATTTTTTCTTTTCCTTCCTTTTTTTAAAAATTTAATAGCTAATTTATTTCCCCTTTATTACTTCTTGTTAGCGAATTTATCTAATGTTATTAATAAATATATATTATGTGGTCATCACAATATATATATATATATATATATATATATATATATATATATATATATATATATTATAGGGAACAATACTTAATCCTAAAATTATTACCAATTCCTAATTACTTCATTTTATTAATTAAAATATTTAAGCAAATCATTTTATAAGGCATTGCTCCTTATTTTAAAATATTGTTATCTGAAAAATTCCAGATTGATCTAATTACAAAACACTGATAAATCCATTATTTGAAAAATAATGATTATTTTGATTTAAAAGTGTAACCACTGGCTTGCTAATTAAAAAAAAATTGAAATTCTAGAGTAAGCTAAACAATTAAACTTTAGGGTTATAAAAAAAAACCTACAAAAAATTATATTATTATTTTCTTACACTCTCCTGCTTTTTTATGTGGCATCCTATATTTTATTACAGTTTAACTTCAACAGTGATTCTCCTGTATTTTACTTCTGACTGTTTTGTGATGTGATACTAAAACATGCTGACCATCATCAATGTTCTGATAACATAATATGTTAGTGCACTAGCCATCTATAATCTTAATTTCTAATAAAACAAAATGTAGTAATTGTATATTAAAGTTAATTGCTTTTCATAATCCAGTGTTGTCATGGGGATGTCCAAATATTAACATAAGCCCCTATATTCATAGAACTAATCAATATGCAATAAACTAGTTAAAGAAGCAATATCTGTGGCACTATGACTGTGAAAAAGTGATATAATTATAACAGCTGGTGATTGTTGGTTTAGCATGAATTACATATATTGGTGATTATTTATCTTTTCAACATGTATGTGTTCAAGTGTATCAGTGATATGAGATAGAGTTGTCAGTGGTGGGTCATGTGAAAGTCTGTGTACATACACCCTATATATTACATATATTGACACAGGTATATAGTAATCCTATATTTCAGTTATAACAGATTATTGTAAATAATTTTAAATAATTTAGTGATTTACTCTAATGAAATTAAATACACTGGGACAATTTAAAAAGCCCTAAAGAAGTAAGCTGTATTAAAATCAAGTCACAATCCTTCCTATTCAAAGAACAGATAGCTGGAGTAATAACACTTTAACACTAGATTATTTTTAAAAAATATTTAATAAACTAGCTGATTAATAAATAAAAATTAAAAAAGACATGATATTATAATACTTTAAATGTATACATTCTTATCAAAAAGTATTGTTTCATTAAAAAATTAAATAATCAGTTGATTTTTTTAAAAATTAATTCACTTTTGTTTTCATTAAGTTATTTATTTAAATGGTTAAAGTTGGAAAACAAAGTAACTTAATCATTTTGTATATAATTTAGTGGTGGGAGGTAATATAAAACAAAAAATAATACATGGGAAAATTTAAAAAAGTTAAGTTACTCAAAAGACTGCTTTTTATAATTTAAAAAAAAAATTATGAGTATTAAAAAGCAAGTTCAATTAAAATAGCACTAAATTATTAATTAATATCAACTGCTAATAAATTTTAAAACAACTTTGTAAATTTAAATTTAATATGCACATTAAAAATAAAACAAAATAGCATATACCATTGTTTTAATTTTTTTTGAAGATTTTCTGCATTTGTAATTTACAATTTTTTTAGCTAGATATTCTTCTTGAAGACTTTTTCATTAAATGACAATGGCCACAGTTAATTACTTTTATTTCATTTTGCAATAAGATATTTTAGGTTAACACACAACCAGAATTTATCAATTTTCTTATCCAATGTTTCAGTTCAGACTACATTTAGAGACACTCATAGTTTTGGTTAAAGAAAAGGTTTTGTTGCAAATTACTTCAGGAGAATCATTGTTCTCCTTTATGTATTTCTAGTAAGGCAAGTTACATGGAGGTAGATGACATTTAGCTTTCAGTTAAACTTTGAATATGATTTTCATTATAGAAATTTTTTTAAAACAGTTGTGTTGCTTAAAACTGCTTTCATTTTAAGCAGCTGAGTCAGAAATGACTGCTCTCTTCAAAAACATTATGAAAATGTTTACTGTTATCTTCATCAGCAGCTAGCTTTGAGCTTTTTTTCCTTATATCTTCTTCAGTGACTGGATCAGAAATGCTTGCTTTTTATAAAACATTGAAATCTTCTGATTGATCAACACCACTATTTTTGGAACCAACCTTCACTGACTAATCATAATTCTGTCTTCTATATTACTAAATTAAACACTGAGCAAATGGGTATATTTTAATAAAAGAGAATTGTTTAGTTATTTTTTTCTTTTTAAATTACAAAACAAGTAAAATAATGTGCATACACTTGTTTTTTATGCCAACATAAATTACTCTTTTAATTATTTTTAGATCAAAAGAAAAACATTATAATCAATTAATTATACTGATTTGATAAACACTGCTGCTTCTTGTATTAAAGAGAGATATAGTGAAAATAAAATAAAACGCAATATAATTATTTAAAACAAAATTAAACAAAAAATTTAAAGACATTTTTTTATCTTTTTGTAGAACTTTACTTTTTTTTTTATCTCTTATAAAACTTAGAATTAAAATTCATGAAGTAAGTTTCTGAATTTTTTTTTTTTTAATATATTTTCAAAGTAAAAGTTAAAACTAGTAAAGAGTTAAAATTATTGTGAGAACAACAAAAATATTTATTTGTAATTTTCACATTTACAAATATTTAAATCATAATAATAATAATAATAATAATAATAATAATAATAATAATAATAATAATAATAATAATAATAATAATAATAATAATAATAATAATAATAATAATAATAATAATAATAATAATAATAATAATAATAATAAATAAATAATAAATAAGCATTTATTTTGTATAGCGTCTGTATACAATTGTATTAAATTCAAATATCAGCCTTTCAAGCCAATTGTGCAAACGCTTTGCAAGTGTTAATAATAAATGAATACTTTCTTACCAATACAAGATATAGCATTTATGCAGGATGCTATATCTTGTATTGGTGAGAAAGTATTCATTTATTATTAACACTTGCAAAGCGTTTGCACAATTGGCTTGAAAGGCTGATATTTAAATTTAATAATAATTTATAATAATAATAATAATAATAATAATAATAATAATAATAATAATAATAATAATAATAATAATAATAATAATAATAATAATAATTATTATTATTATTATTATTATTATTATTATTATTATTATTATTATTATTATTATTAAAATTTTAATCCTTGATAATTTTTATAACATTTAGAAAACATAAATATCTAAATCAAGACCTTATAAAAATATGATATAATTAAATATTGTTATTATTATAAAAAAACAACTAGGAATTTTATATATTATTTTCTCATTAATTAGTCTTTTCTCAACATAAAGAGCTTCTATTAATTGCATGACCAATTCCCACACTATTACAATATATATATATATATATATATATAATTTTTGAACTTTTTTAACAAAAAAGATGCATGAACTATTTAAATACTGTACATATTGCATAACAGATAAACCAAAATAAAATGATATGATCACTTTTTCATAAAAAGAAAAAAAAACAAATTAACAATGCATTTTTTCTGTTGCTTACATAAATTAAACTGTATTGTCTTTTCAGTGTTTTCCTTTGACAATTTACTTGAAACTTTTATTTATGTTTTGGGTGACAGTTGTTTTTTTTTCCAAAAAACAAAAAACAATATTAATCTTTTGTCTCAATTTAAGTCACTTTTCTATCCACTCAAATCTTGCTAATAAATAAAATTGTCATTGTACTTGGTTATATTTGAAATAAATTTGATGTATTTGTAGTTTCCTAATCCAAAAAAATTCTCCTAATCAGCAGAAAATATGTCATTAGTAAGGTTACTATTTTGATTTCATTTTGCTAAAATATCATTCATATGTTCTTTGACATTTTATATGAAAATATCACATTTTTTAATTTAGAGAATATTCTAATACCAATGTAGTTTGTATTCATCATTAACATTCTTATATATTATTTTTAATTTTCATTTTGTTATAGTTATAGGGAAGTTATATTTCCTTTACTTTCAATAAATCTTTCAAAGTGATTGCTCTCATTTTTCTTGCATAACAAAAACATTCTATCCTAAAAACAAAAACCCAAATGTCTAGTTAATTGCTTCTTTATTCAAGCAATTATGTCAATTTTTCTAAAAATCCTTTAATTTAATTTGTTAAATGACTAACTATACTTCACCATCTATGACTGCTTCAATTTTGTCCATATCGTCAAAATATTAACTAGTCATACCTTTATTGATGCTTGACAAAGAATGTGAGTTTTGAATACTCTAAATTAATGAATTAATTTCTTTACAGATTGAATTCAAACATTAAGTATAAGTTTTACATATTAACATTTAAATTAAAAAAAAAAAAAATTATCTTGTTTACAATGTGAACTTTACATATGGATGACTGCTCTATTAAGCAACCAATCGTTTCAGACTTTTCTTATAAAAATTGAAAAAAAAAGTAGAAGATAGTAAACATCCTGTTTGATATCATTTTCATTTAAATAAAAAAAAGTAATAACCAATATTTTTTCAGAACTAGTAATACTTTTACTCTCATAATATAATGTATAAATCATACTATATAAATTAATATATGCAAATAACAATATAATTTCTAAACTGCCATTTAATTTTATTGACTAATTGTATTAAATTGATAAATGAACTTAATAAATTACATTTTAAGCCAATAAACATCACATGATAGTTTTGTAGTTAAGTGGAGATAAAAGGTGACTGCTGGAGGGTTGCATTAACTCCTAAGATCTAGGTGCAGTGCTCTCAGATCCAAGGCTACTCACTGACGAAGGCTACAAGCCAGAAACTAGTCTGGGAATATTGGATGAGTAGGCACTAGATGGGGATTTTATGCACAATCTTTCTGGCATCCATTTATTACTCTAGCTTGCTGTGTGTGGCAATATGTATAGTGATTTTTGCCTGTTTTAAATTATATTTTGTTTACATTTTCTATTTTTCGGGACACAAAACAATAACTTATTGTACTTTTTTGAATCGCAAACCTTTTTTGTATTTTTATAAATCTCTTCACAAAATCTTTAGTAATATTTTTATTTTTATAAATAATAGCATTATTTCACAAAAATTACTGCAGTCTATTATATTCCACGTAACATTGGATTAATGGAAGCAGCCTTTAAATAATATGTCTCTACTTTATTAAATCATGTTTTTTTTTAAAAAAAAGCAAATCTCAAAACTGTATAAAACTTTATAATATAACTTTTTTCCAGAATAGTAGGGAGAATTTTACTTTTCTATTTTAACTTTTGTTTAATAGCTGTTTCAGGGTCTTCTTGCTAGCTATTATTCTAATGATATCTAAATGGCTTAATATAACATATATATTGAAAATCAACCAATTTAATTATTTTGTTTTATAAATAAGATAGGATCATTATCGTATTGTATTTATATCTAAAATTAATTACAAAAAGGAAATAAATATATCTCCATTGCAGTTCTGTACTAATTTGTGTTATTTGGAGTGGTTGTAAAGTGAGAAACTGCTAAATATTTATGACGTAAAGTTCATTGTATCACTTTTTATACTACAGTATTATATAATCTGATAAGTAACTAAGCATATAAATTTTATCAAATATATTTCCTAGTTATAAAAAACTTTTGCCTTCAAATACAAAAATTGCTTGTATTTTTACCCCCATTGAACCAGGGGATGTTAAATATTTTCATTTATTAGTCTTTAATAACAATTAGTTATCAAAAAAAAAAATGTTTTAGGAAGCTGAGATTTTCAGTAATTTTCAAGCTTCTGACACGTTACCATCTTGAAATTCAAATACAGTGGTTTATTTTTTTTTCTCATATGTCATAGCACCAGACGGGACGCGAACCCACAACCGTCTGCAACTAACTACTTGCTTGCAAGATGGCCGCGATGACCTCTCGGCTAACAGCGCTTGACAACAGTGGTTTTAATTTCTAACAGCATTTGAAGTGAGTTTTAAAACAGAACTAGATTATTTTTAACAATAGACTTGGATGTTATGTGATGTATTGTGGCTTCTCCTTAAACGAAGTCAAGAATATCTCAGCAATTATGCCCAGATAAACCTGTTAGCGACTTTATTTTCCATTCCCCACTGTAAATTTTCCCATATTCTGCTCCATCCCATTTCCACAACATAATCTTTGTCAACTCTATAGCTAAAATTATTACAGTAGCGCTCTCATTCAATAGTGAGACATGTTAATATAATGTCGATATACATTTCTTTATAATGGGATATCTAAATTAATTGAATATAAAACTGTATTATTCTGATTGTCAGATATTTAAATTCTTAATAACGAAATTTTTAGACTAAAGTAATTGTTTTGATAATCAAACTAACAATGAATAATTTTTCAAGTTATTTTTTATAAAGAGGGAATCTCAATATAAATAATGAATATTAATAAAATAGGCACATGTACCATTGCATTTAACTATTTTTATCATGATAGTCTCTTTGTGGATTCGCATAGAGATTTCAGAAATAAATAAAAAAAATATTTCACGAAATACTATTGTTGCGCAGAACCTAAATGTTTTTTAATTAGACTTAAGGAAATATAACTCCTTAATAAACTTTCTGTGAGCGAGATTTAATCGCGCACCCACCCACACACAAACATATATATATGTGCGCGCGCGCGTGTGTGAAATCATTTAAACAATTTCAAATGAATGTTTATATTTATTTGTTATGTAATTTTGTAATATTTTCTTTAAAAAAATTAGTTTTCAAACATTTTAAAAGTTTACCAAGTTATATTATTTCCTCTATAAAGAAAATTGATTTACTTCTACATAGCAGTCAATAAATGTCCTTCCAAAAGAAATGAAAAATGTAATAAGTGCAGACATGCGATAAAGAGCAATTGGCTTTATTAAGGTAAGAAACAAGTATAGTTTCTCATAGGTAGAAAACATTTTCTGGAAATAATAATTCTGTAGAGCCTATGACAACTAGACAAGTACAAAATGATTTTCAAGTCTACAAACTTAATCACTTTACTCACATGATTAAACTTTAAAGTTGTCCTTATATAACTGTTGAAAAAAAAAAAATCAATATTCACTTTTTTTAATCATTTAACGATATGCTAGTTTCTAAAGAATTGTAAGTATAATTCTGTATATATATATAATTCCTAAAGAATTGTAAGTATAATTCTGTATATATATATAATTCCTCCTGAAAGAGAGAGAAAAAGATAAAAATTGAGAAAACGATGTTATCATTTTAATATATACATTAATTTGTTGCACTATGTTTAATAGTGCATTCCACATATATTTTTAAGTTATTTTTTCAAACATTGTGCTAAATGAATAGAAATTACCTCCGCCATTGAAAGAATAATATTTGATTTTTTAAAAAAAATATTACACCTGGATTTTAATTAACAGTCTAAATAAGTTCATTTATGAAACAGTCTGTAAAAATATCAGAATGACTGTTCTTTTACATTTAAATATTGTGTGGTCACTATATTATATACATTGTGGGCCATGTGTCATAGCATCGGCCTGGAGGCGAACTCACAACCGTTTGCAACCAACTACTTGCTTGCAAGGCGGCTGCGATCCCGGCTAACAATGCTTGATTACATTGTGGACCTTAATTTACATGTATATAAAGAGTAAAATGTAGACCGGTGCACATGTATATATGAAAGCGTCCATACAAGGTAGGAATACTGTTTGTAAGCATTTGGAATAAGATTTTTGAGATCTCATTGTTATCTTAGAAAAGTTCATTTAAATTAATCACTCCATAACATTTTTATTTATTAAATTGTGATTACTATGCGATAATTCATAAAGCTAATAATCTAGAATTAACTGATCACCAAACACTAGCAGCGAATGAGACAATTTTATTGGCTGTGATCAAAAACACCATGGGACTTCTTTTCAGTTTCTCCCCTAATTTTTAAATAGAAATTAGTTTTTATATTTTGCAAAACAGAATGGAAGTAATGATATATTTAAGAATGATCATTGTTGGCAATTAAAATTATCACAAAGAGAACAAAATTATGTCCATAATATATAGATGGTGACGATAAAGTCTTAAATCAAGATGGGAAATTGGTGATAATACAATGAGAGGAATAAGCGTAGTCTACTCAAAAAACATAAATATTGAAATTTTTATTTACATATTTACAATTATAAACTATTTTTGAAGGAAATCGTGGTATTAAATTAAAAAAAAAAGAAAATTCTAATGTTAAACAGACACAATTTTGTAAAATTAGAAAAAAAGATGAAGACTCAATTTATGTAAAACGTACACATGGACTTTTTATGGAGGCATGAGTATTTGAAGCACAATGGATTATAAATAATGAATGGAAAAACAATCTTGAAGATTTATTGTATAATAAATGCAGTGCCAAATTTAGATATTAATTCTAAGATAGATATAAAATAATTCAGGTTTAGATTCCAAGTTCTATTTTAATGATATCATATTTGCTTTTCTATATATAGAGAATAATACTTTTGAGCTGAACAAATAATATTATACAATTGTTAGAGAAGGTTAAATAAAAAAAAATAGAAATGTCTTGAAAGATAAAAGTTCTGGGATTGGATTTGGATTGAAGGGCAATTGATTGAGGAATAGATTTATGGAATTTTCTAAAAAAAAAAAAAAAAGTTATTAAAATGAGAAAAAATATATGCAAAAAATGACATAACATGGAAGTATAAAAATAAGACTATTACAATGTAAGATTATATTGTAACTAAGATAAAAGATGTAAACATAAAAATAATGCATTTTAAAAATTCAATTTTACAATGATAATCCATGGTGAAGTACAGACATATACAGCATATGTTAAATCAAATCTAAATATATATGTTATTTAAAAATCAATAAAAAAATTTATTTCCAATATTCAATAACAGTTTAAAAAATTTAAAAGTTAAACAACATTTTAAATATCAACAATTTTTAAGATTTATATTGTATCAGTCACTTCATCACTTCTTTTGATCACTGAAGGCACCACTAGGTCACTAACTACCTAGAAAAAATTAATTTATGGTGATCCAAAAGTTGACAATGATGAATGTTTCCAGCTACACACAAGGAGAGAACGAGATCTTTAACATTGCTCAGATAATAGAGAAAATAATACAGAGACAAATGTCAGTCAAAACAATTTTAAATAATTATATAGTTTCTTAAATTTACAACAATAAATCCAAGGAATATGAAATTTGACCTAGATTTCTGTAGCGTATTTATGACAGAATGTATGACAGTATTGAAAATATTAAACACCCTGACAGATAAGTTCATTTTCTCACCTAAGAATTACAAAAAGATTTATGCCTTCCTGCTAGTGAGATTTTAAAACAAAGGGATCTTGTAGGGAATAGAATGAGACAGTGCATGTGAGCTTTCCTTATTTCAAAAAGAAACATTGGGATTAAGAGAGTCATATGTCTACAGAACAGCCCATGAATGACCATGTTCAAGATTATCAAGGTTGATTCCATTACAAGAAAAGAAAAGATTATGGCATTATATAATCTAAAACATAGTAAAAACAAAATTTCCACTAAGAAAAACAGAACACTATACTCAATAAACTGCTAGCCAAAATATTTATCATCTGCAGGAAATGCAAACCAAGTTTAACTAATCTAATTAAAACAAAAAAAATGTGAGTTAAAAATTACTAATATCTGCTAAAACATTTATTAAGAGTTAGTAATATAAATGAGAGAGCACTAAGAATCTCTAATATAAATACTCACAATAAACTCTCAGATAAATAAATTAAAAACATGAAATATTAAAACTAAAATTTTTAATACACACTATAAATACAATTCATAATAAAATATTAAAAGATATTTGAATGAATATTCAAAACTTATTAAAAAGATGGGTTTCTTTTACAATTAACCTGAGACTTTAATAGAGGTTTAACTATAGATATAAGTTGTGGTTATAATATGAAAACATAGGTTTACCTTGAGGCAAAATGTTATATCCAGCTAATGTCTTCCAGCAGGATATGCAAAGTTCAGTTTATATCCAGTTCCATATGACAGCTTTGATTTACTTTTATATGTTCTAGAGTGTGGAAGCAATATTTGGATCAGTTCTGACTTGGCTTTTATGTCATGATCTTGAATGCACAATTCTGAATCCAGGACTCATATTTGGGCTGATTTAATACTGCATATTGTAATAAAGATATTTCATGGTGTGTAGTTTTAACATTCTGCAGGGATAATCATGATTTAACAAAAAGTAGTCAGTAATATTTTATTAGCTGAATTTTCTATTAGCAGACAGCAAAAATATAATATCAGCAATGATGATATAAAAATATTGACAGCAATCTTTAAAATATAAGGCAACACAGCAATCCAAATAGGTTTCAAAAGCAGAGTAATTAGAATGAATAATAATAATTGGCAAAATAATAAGAAGCTGAATCAATACTCTTCATGAGAATAATAATAATAATAATAATAATAATAATAATAATAATAATAATAATAATAATAATAATAATAATAATAATAATAATAATAATAATAATAATAATAATAATAATAATAATAATAATAATAATAATAATAATAATAATAATAATAATAATAATAATAATAATAATAATAATAATAATAATAATAATAATAATAATAATAATAATAATAATAATAAACAGAATAAAATTAAGTCAGAAACCCAGGGCTATATATGTGAACTGTTATCTCCTCTGTAATCTTTAAAAATTTTGACCAGCATAAATTTGTATGTCTCACTTAATCTTAATTTAAAAAAAACAATATCTACCAGGGCTCAATCTGATTCAAAAATTAATTAAAAAAAGTAAATGCATAATGAGACTCAGCATTTTAAAAAATAGATTACAATCAAAAATAAAAAAAACTTGATTGCAATCCAAACTTTTTAAAATTAAAATGCTTTTTCAAAAAGATTAAAACTCCACTTGCTTTTAATTATTCTAATGCAAAAAAAAAAAAAAAACAAGTGTCAAAAGAAAATAGATTTTAAACTAAAGTCTAATAGAAATAAAAATCACAGATTTATGTGTGTTATTGCACATACTCTTAGTACATACAAAATAATATACAAAACTTTTAAATACTTTTATTTCAAAACATTATAAAAATATGAGTTATTTTTAATTTCACAATGGAACTTTTGAAGCCGATAAGACATGCAGTTCAATATATAAAAATTGTCATTCCCTTATACGTTCTAAAATGTAAAATTCAAAATACCTTCAATTTTATGTTTAATAATTCACAAAATGTATATTTTATGTTGAAACAGTATTTATCACTTGGGCAATTGGGTTTTTTTCTTTTCTGCATATTTCTTATTTGTTCAGTATGTATTGTGATTAAATTATTATACTTGAATTACAATAATTAAAGTGTATGCACTCATAAGTTTGATAACATGTTATAAATAAATACATTAATTTTTAAATTAACATTTATATATCAAAATTCAATAAAAATGTTAATAATTCTTCATATTTGAGGAAATTCAAAAAGATTGCAGTTAATTCCCAGCTAAAATCATTTATACAGATAGTGGATAAAAATTACTAAAATAAAATTAAACTATTATATTTCTATGTGAAATTAGATAATTCATGGAAAAAGAATATATGTTAAAATATATTTAAAATGATATACTTAGAAGAAATGTAAATATAGGTATTTATGTCGAACATTAACATTCAAGAAAAATAATGATCAAGGAACAAAATATATTTAATGTAAGATGATAAATAATAATATGTAAATTTTGCCTTGTAAATTAATGTTATATAAAGTATGCAGTGAAATTAGTATGTTTTAAAAATAAAAATAAAAAAACAATGTAAATAAGTCCAAAAATCTAACACAAAATATCGATATTGAAAAGAAACTTGCTACAGCAATAGGAATAAAATAAAAACTCTATTATAAAAAGTAAATGTCACCAGAAATGGGCTATTTTTTTAAAAAAAAACTATAGTTATAAAGAACAAATAAAAGTAATCAGTATTAATACAATATCTAAAATGACAGATAATTGAAACGAATATTAGGGAAATGTAATTATATATTTAAATAAAATAAATTCTTGAAAATGATTAAATATTACAAGGAAAAAAAAATATACAGATAATGCTATATATCAAAAGTATACATGTGAAAATAGAAAAAAAAAATATTGGATGACTAAAATAACGATATTGATATTTATGAAAGATAATTAAGAAGATATACAAGACATACATATTAATTAAATATTAGATCCATACAAAATATTTACTAAAATCACTACAATTTATCTACAGATAATTTTGTTCTTAAATCAACTAAAATTTAAATAATACTTAAAAGTCATTTTGTTGTAGTGTATATCATATTTGTTTATTAAAAGAAATTATCAAAAGGATTAGAGATTATGTGTAGTAAAAGTTTCAATTAAATTTAGGTTTTATAGATTATGAAAATCATTTGAATCTATAATCTTTTTTTTTCTGACAAATATTTAAAACAATAAAAATTTATTTCAAAATATTATTGGAGTGCAAAAATATATGTCAAAATGTAACTCCTGTTATTAGAATATATCGTAACACTAGAAAGATTAAGCTTGAAAAATGGAATGGCATATCTCAAAAAATATTTCTAGTAAGTTAGAGAAAAATAAGATAATGAAAAAAGGAAATTATGTAATATTTACATTTTTGAAAGGAAGTGATTGTTTATTTTAAAATAATGTTTCAGAAGTTTAAAAAAATGTTACAATGATTATCACATGAAAATAATAAAATAAAAGTAAACTTAAATGCTAAATTTTTAATAAAAATTTCCATAACAAATTAATATACAAATTAAAAAGCGTATGAAACACTTGAACGAGAAGCTATAAAGATTCCACAAATTATTATGCGCTAAGCACTTTCGAGGCCATTTGTCTCATATTTATAGCGGTAATGCGAGATGCAGAATGAGGAAATAGGGCAAGGAAACAAAGCGATATGCAAAACCTATGCAAATGAACTAGATAGTCCAATGTTTGGAGATGTCAAAGCAAGTGTCCTGTCTATTGATAGAGTTATTATGCCATTAATGAAGTATGTTCTCTCATTTTCTGCTTGATGTCGTTTTCCTCAATGCAGACTATTTTGGGGCTGGAGAGTAATAAATGTCTTCACAAAAGTTGAGAAATGCAGTGACTATAAATTACATATGTAATGAGCATGCCAATAGCTCTTTACAAGATTTTCAAAATATCACATTTCTCATACTGATTTCTAGCTTTTGGCTTTCCTCAGTAAGGTGCTAGAATATTCAAGCATTAGCACTTCACAGAGGAGAGCCAAAATCTAGAAATCAGTCTGTGGATAGGGATATTCTGAAAAGCTTGTTGAAAGCTACTGGCACACTCATTATATAACATTGGTAATTCATGTTTTATATGATTTGATTTACTTGCAAATATTACATATCCAAATGTATATAGAATTGGAAGCATGAATGATCTATTAAAAGTGAAATATTAAACATTAAACAAATATTAATATATTTTTTAAATATATATATTAATAGTAAGTAAGACATATTGTTATTACAAAAACCTTAAAGTTGACAATTAATAGATTAAACTGGACACCAAAATATATTTTTGTTAAAAAAAATAAAAAAAACATCAAATGTAAGTGAATGACTGAGTTAAGAAACATTGCAGTAGTGATACTAGAAAAGAAACAAGATAATACATAAAGAGACCTTCATCTTGTAGTGCATTGAAAATGGTTATCTGTCTGTGAAATCAACATTATATAAAAAATTGACATTTTTATAATTATAACATAATTGGTAAGATATTTTTTTAGTATGTTAAATACATTTATTTATAATATTTTATTTATACTAGAATATTATATATTAATTAAACTCAGAGCAAGTCAGTCATGGGTTTAAAAAAAATCAAGTTAACTACATTAAGTTTAACTTGCCATTTAATGGAAAATGTCATTTATTTGTTGAAGAGACATATATTGGAAATAATTGATCTCTCATACACATCAATACTGTCAAAACGGAACATGGATTAATAACAGTAGCAATACTCCCCAACTTGTAGTGACACCCAGTGCAAGACATAGTAATCTATAAATGCTAAAAGATGTATGCATAAAAAATATTTTGCCTATCCATCCTATTCCCAGATCACATTCTAGCTTGAGGTCTTTATCAGTGAGTAGCCCTGGATTTGACATCACTGCTCATAAATCTTTGAATCTATGACAACCCTCTAGAAGCCATCTTTTATATTTTTATAGAACTAAGAACCTAAAATAAAAACACAATAGTATTTTCAATCTAAGCTAATTCACTCATATAATCATACAGATCTGAATCCAGTTCAATATTTATACATTTTGGTGTCATAAGCTTATTAATAATCATAGTTCATATCATCCTTTGGCCAGGATTGATTTAAATTACTAAAACATCACATGATAACAATTTCTTATGGTTATACAGTCTCTTAAAACAATGGCAACTCATTCTAAAAAGGCATGTCACTCAGTGTAAACAGTAATAATTAATGGAAATAAAGTTTGTGCATCAAAAT
Organism: Epiperipatus broadwayi; assembly: GCA_028023455.1. Classification (NCBI taxonomy): domain Eukaryota; kingdom Metazoa; phylum Onychophora; class Udeonychophora; order Euonychophora; family Peripatidae; genus Epiperipatus; species Epiperipatus broadwayi. The sequence goes on along the minus strand of JAQFVV010000127.1, from coordinate 71,494 downwards.
TTCAATATAATATCTACTTATCCAAAATAACCAGATTAGTTTCTTGCCTGTGACATTTTTTGTGAGGAGTGAGGGATCTGAGAATATGTTATTTAGACATTAGGCTCTATGACTTGCATTGTATGGGACTACTGTTTAAAAAGAGAATCTTTGGATTTATTGCTTGAACTGGGTGATACTATTTTTTGGAAAGGATTTCTACTATTTTAGAAAACTGTGCAAGCATAAAAAATGTTTATAATATAATATTTTATTGGCACTGGTGAAACAATGATACTGATTATGGTTATTAAGAAACCATAGACATCAAAATATATAGATACTTAACTGGAGTTAGATCTATCTGACTATAAAAGCAAACAAATTTGGATTGAAAACATTATTGTATTTTTATTTTATGTTCATAGCTTTTTAATAACTACAAAGATAAAATATTGCTACTGTATAGTTGCATTATATTCACAGATTTATGTGCAGGACCTTCAGACCCAAAACCCCTTGTTGATGAAGGTCACAAGATTAGGGTGACCAGACTGGTTTGATCAAAAATTAAAATGAAACAACCAATCATTTTATGACATTGTGCCCATTTTTTTTTTATAAAACCCATTCCTGTGTATATTCATCATTATAAATATTTTTCCTCATTGGTATGTTGTCTATTGTTTGGGGTTGTTAATATTCTTATTATTTTTTTATCACTATAAAAATAATATCAACAAAGAACTAGTAAAACTACACTGTCAACAAAGCAGGTGCCATTCAAATTTTAGCCTACAAAAATCCAACTATACATACTCCAAGGTGAGATTGGATGTGAGAATGCATCTATCCTGAAAACTCAGCCATGTAACATGATATAGAGCTTTGTTTTGATGTTAGAATTTGTCTGATGTTTTTATAATAAACTGGAGAAACTGAAATGGACAGGGAGGGACAAGAAACTATCATTTTGCAATGAATTATTTATGTTAGACATATAATAATTATGAATATTTGAAAATAGAGACACACAATGGCCATGAAAAGAAATTTTGGGAACACTGCGACATCTAATAAAAATAGGGACAAATCCTGAAAAATCAGGAAGTCTGGTCACCCTACACAAGATAGAAGTGAGTCTGCAGATTTTCAATGAGTAGGGATTATATAGGAATATTGCTGCACACACTTGATAGCACCCACTGATTACTATGGCTTGCACTGGGTGGCAATATTGTTTGGAAAGATTTGATACTCTTTTAATAGATAATGTGAGGATAACATATATGGTCATGTGATATTCTAATGGTTTATTACCAATCCAGGCCAAAATATATGGTGAATATGGTTATTAAAAACCAAAGACACCAAAATGTATAAATACTGAATTGAATTCAGATCTCAATGTTTATACAAGCAAATGACTTTAGATTATAAATATTTTTCTGTTTTAATTTTGAGCTCAAAGTTTATAATTAACTTGAAAGGTAAAAAGTTACTGATGGAGATTTGTGATAGATTAAAATATAAGTGCAGTGCAGTGCAGTCAAAAACAAGACTTTTCACTGATGAAAGTATGAGTGAGTGGGCTTTAGATAGGGACTTTGATGTACAAATATTAAAGAATCCATTGAATACCATGGCTTGCACAGGTGACATTACTTTTTGGAGTTTATATTGCTTTAACAGATTGTAAGCAAAAGAAATTGTGATCATATGATGTTTTAATGAATTAATAATGTTTACAGACTAATATAAAGAAAAATTACATACTATAAGTGTATTATTTGACATGGAATGCAAATTATTAATTGATCATTGTAAAATTATTTGTGTATATTTTTCATATCTAAATATCAAAATAAAAGATACTTAGATTAATTATTTAACAAATTATACATGTTATAGATATTGAATCATTTTAAATAAAATATATAATTGAATTATGGGAGGAGTAATAAAATTGAATCCTATCCATTGATGTTTAAAAAATTTCCAACTTACTACAAGCTGAGCCCGGGTTGTATATGAGTGTGAGAGATTATAAACTAGCCCAAATTATGAGTGCTTGTTTTGCATGAAATACATATATTGAGGATCCATTATCCTTTCCACATCTGTTAAGTCATGGGTTTTGGTTATTTGAAATGGAGTGGAGGATGATTAGACAAAAAGTCCTAGTGTTAAAATTTCGCTATTTACTATAATAAGCACTCAGTATATTGAATTAATAGCTTAATTACATATTGCCTTGGAAACAGGTTATATCATAATATAAGTTGAACTCATTCTTTTGATATTAATAGAAATGGATATGGAATGGTACAGTGATATGAGGGGTTAGACTGTTATATTGTTTATATGGACATGACTACAATATCAAATCTACCTAGGTTTTTGAGCAGTCCATCATTGGTTTTCAAGGAAATACATGAGTGAATTTTTGGAGGGGTGAGAATATTGAAGTCTGTCCATTAAAATGTAATCAATTGCTACCTTAATGTAATCTGAGCACTGATTGTATATATTTGTGGGAAATTATGATATGACCCAACTGATGAGTGCTGATTCTGTGTGAAATATATAAATTGTGAATCACTTATATTTTGACATATATGTGGTCATGTGCATCAATTGTTTGAGATGAAATGGACGATGAATATGGATTGAAAATTGTAAAATGAAGTCTCCCAATTTGTATAGTAAACATTTTACATACTGAATGAATAGGTTAATTCCATAGCCGATTTAAATTAATAGAGAACTATGATTATGATAAACTTCGCCAAAAAACGCACTCAGCTTTAGGTTTTAAAGAAGAAATAATCTTCATTATACAAATTAACAAACCTATGCAAAATTGAATTAGTAATAGAAATTGAAAAAAATATCACTATTAAAAAGATGAATGCAATGTTTAATTAAGTTTAAAAAGAAAAAAAAAAGAAAACCTATGAATAATTTAAAAAAAAAAACAAATAGCAGGATACAAATATTTTAATGAGATTATTAATGTGGTTGACAATATAATAAAATTAAATTAACCATAATGTTAAACTTGTATAGAGTATTTTGAATAAAAAATAATTTAATATATATAAGGAATACCAAGTTGTGCTCATAAAAATATTATTGAAATTAATATATATTTTACTCATGTTAAGTTACAAAACAGAAATGTGAAAATTTAGTAAAAAACAATACTGAAAAAAATTAGACAATTCAACAAAGTATGAATATATATATGAAAAAATAATAAAATAAAATGAAAAGCATATTTTTGAATAAAATAAACATTCTCATCATTGAATGAAATAAGAGACATCAATTTAATTGAGCTAGATGTGATGCTAAAAAAATAACAAATGATTTATATCAGAAGTACTCCTAATATTGTAAAATACATACAAAATGACTAGCGAGATTAATGAGAAAAGACTATAAACTACATTAGGATTTTAGAAACTATATTGAACATAAACACTTTTATTATATATAATATATGTATGGAGTCAGCCTTGCCTTATGAACCAAATGCTATTAATAAAACTTTCAACACGCCTTTACTTACTAAATTCATCAATAAACATTGCTGATTATTCAAGACTTAATATTTCATACAATGGTTAAATTATGTGTTATTTTTGATTACTTTCCAATGTTCTGATGAAATAGCATCCATCATTGTCAAAGTTGACTTTTCAAAAAAAACCTACTAGATCTCAAATAGTATCAAAATTGAGTGTGAGGTAAAGAATGAGATTGAGTGTGAAGTAGTTGAGCATTCAGATTATGCAGATTAACAAAATATTAATTTTCTTCAGTTTCATCATTAATTGATTTAAACTTTCTATTCGAAGAAAGTGATAAAATAAATGGTCTCCATAAGGCCAGAATACATTAGGCTTTATTAGCTCTATTTAAACCAGTTTGTCTTTTTGATATTTCAATCGACTCCATCATAGTTTTCAATGTATACTTTTCCAATTTTAGCATTATTAAAATCAGGTTTGTGATCAATTTTTTTAAAAATGTGAAATAAAAGCTTATGTAATTAATTCTGATTAAAGTCATTTTCAAGTTCATTACTCATTAATTCATCAATTAACTATATATTAAGATGGTCATGTATCCATGACATACAGGAACATAGTACTGTGTGCATATTTATATAGCTTGTTTAGAGCTATTAGCATGCTCTCTCTCTCTCTCTCTCTCTCTCTATATATATATATATATATATATATATATATATATATATATATATATATATATATATATATATATATATATATATATATATATATATATATATATATATATATGAATGAAAGAAAAAGTAAAAATAAACACTGGGAAAAAGAATTTGTTGATATTTTTTTATTACATTGGAATAAGAATTAAGGATTAAATAATTTTGAATTCAAAGTAATTTATTAAAAATTAAACATTTTAAAAAGTGTAATTAATATTTTATTAATTCTGATTTTGAAATTAAAATAAGCATGATTTATGTTACAATAGATATACTGGTAATTATAAAATCCCACTTTTTATTTAGATTAAAATACTTTTTTTAAATTAAAGTTTGTCTATTATGATAGAAATCCTACAAAGTTATTTTTGAAAGGATTATGGGAATTCAAAAAGAGTCATTAAATATTTTCAATCAAGATAAAGAAAACTTGCTAATTAATGTGTAAAAAGTTGAAAAAAAATTAGAAAAGAGTTTTGAGAGATTTACAGATTATGACATCATGACGATTATGAAGATATAACTAAAGGTGCAGAGTTTGAATTTACATGGAAGTAAAACGCATACTTTCATAATATTTACAAGGCAGCTCATTTGCCTGAAGTCTATCAAATAATGCAAACCAAATGAAGTTGATTGAATGCCATAAGTTACTGGATTAAACCTTGTCCAAATATGACAACAAGTCAGTCTATAGTTTTAGAAGTTACCATATTACTTAGAGATTGCCATGCTACCCATACACACACAAACACACACACACACACACACACACATATATATATATATATATATATATATATATATATATATATATATATATATATATATATATATATATATATATATATATATATATATATATATATATATATTCTAACCTGTAATCTCATGCATCTTCACTTCATAATAGTATATGATATAAAATAAAACGGGTTCTAGCTCAGTTAATAATTAATAAATAAAATATTCAGCATTAAAATTAAAATGTTTTACTAGCTCAAATTTAAAATACGAATAAGGTTCAGTTTATAAAAATAAATTAAATAAATATTTAATATTTTCATGAGAATTGAAGTGAAAATACAGGTGACAAGATAGATTACATTGAGCCAATATCCTACAGGATACTACCTCAATGGCATAAGAACACTATCCCTCCTTTATTACTAATTCAAATAACAAACTCATAGTATTCTTATGACTTTAATAACTTCTACTCACTAAGATTAAAGTAATAATTAAGTCTTAATCTTCTATTTGTAATAATCTAGCTCAATAAAATAATCTCAGGTTCATAAAGTTTATTCTAAGTTAATTTAAAAATACAGTAGTAAAATATGAGAGAGGATTTTATGTCATAATCTACTACACTTAACCTAATAATAATAAATAATAATAATAATATTCTTCATTGCTTAATTACTACTGGATATCTTTTCTTTTTGTTATATTTTTATTACCATAATAAAATAATAAAATAATTTTATATAATCTTTTACCTTCATGTAATAATATAATAAATACGTGGTAGCATATGATAATCTGATAAACAAAGGATGTGTGGCAACTGATAGCATATAATTCAGTATACTATTGTGATAACTGATTTATGACCAATAAAACAATGTAAAATTATAATTATTTATTTAAATGAATACCAATAAAATATTTAAATTCTTAAATAATTCTCTATTTATCTTTTTGTGCAAAATTATATATTTGTTTCGATTATTATGCATATATTGTGATTTCATGCAGCAATGTGGAGAAATAAATAACTCGGACACAAAATTTTTGAAATAACAAAATTTAACAAAGTTTATTACTAACAACAAATAAATAAACAATTTATTTATACTATTTACAGTGGATATCCTTAACTTTTCTACTTTACAGTTTGATCTACCAGGTTATAAAAAAATAATTTATATTTCAATTATATCTTTATTAAGATTTAGGACAAAATTAAAAAAAAATGTTACTATTTGGTTTCTCATTTAGATTAACTTATTACAAATATATTTATCTACTTTATTAGCAACAGCATTTTATCCTTAATATTATTAAACTTTCTTATTTTAAAAAATTCATACTTAGAAAAACATTCTATAGAAAACAAAATTTTATAATGAGTATGGATTTCTCAAAATATTAAAAAAAAATTCATCTTGCAAAGTCAAAGATGTTACACAAAATATTATCCAAAATTCAGTACTAGATTTTAGTGTTTATCACACGATGTTTACTAAGCAAAATATATTCTTATTTAGCCTTACTTTAGTATGATATAAGTGTAATCATCAATATATTTCTGTTAATCAATAAACAAAAAAATATAATATGCATATTGTTTACATAATTTACTTTGTACTATTGTATTTTAAAAATATGCAATACATATTTTTCTCTTAAAAAAAATAATACTAAAGCATTTAAAATTATTATCACTTTAAAGAAAATATCTTTGTTTAGATACTTTATTTTAAGAAAGTTTATATTTCATTTCCAAAATAAAATTCAAAATATATTCTATGATTCTTTTCTTTCCTTAGGATACTTTGGATCTTCAATTTTAAGTTATAACATCCTATTCCTTCTAAGCAAATAAACCAATCTTATACAAAACGATAGCATAACCTAAGTTCTAAATTATTTATCATTTCTCTTAAACATATCTTACTGAATGATGCAGTTACATGAAATAAAGATAGCAAAAACAGATGCATAGGATTAAGGAAGAAAGCTAGAGTATTACTCTTAACATATCTCAAAATCATGGCACAGTGCGAAGAGGTATGACATTTACCTGCCTAATATCCTCTAGTACAGGGACAATGTTAAAGCTATTTCTTCAGCTTTATTAGAACAACAAATATTTAAAGAAATATAAACACTGTCCAAATAAAATGTGTTTCAGTCATAGGGCTTTGTTAACTATGCTGATATTCATATAAAGACTAAATATTATTTCCATTCCTTATAACATCCTATTTCTTAAAACATCATCTTGGTTTCCTGTTCACTAAGTACTTCCAAGCCACTATCTCAATGTTATTTCTCAAGATTTTCCACATCTTACATCGATAAATAACTATCTGCATTTACAAAACAATAAATAAAATTCATTAATAGTTAAACAATCTAGCTGTTCCACAAGAAAAGTCTGCTTACTTCATTATTCTATATGTCTAATCATATACAATCTACTTAGACAATATTTGAATATCCAATAACATGAAAATTTTAAAAGAATCACATAATTATTTGTTATGTTGGATTATATCACTAATAAAAAAAACAAAAAAATCGTTGTATGCATATTTTCAAATCAATCCTATCTCATAATGTTTTTTAAAATGTTGTATGAAATGCGGTACATATAAGTAAAAAAACTTTTACACTTCATTCTTCCAATTTATGGATGATCTAAAGAAAACAAAAAAAATATACATTATAAATTATCAATAGTTATTATTATTATCAATAACCTTTATCTAGTCATCGTGTTCAGTAGGCTTCCTTTATCCACTTGAGCATTGCAGATATAAAAAAAATTCACACCCATACACTTTATATTAAAATATTTTTAGCTAAATTATTAGATTGTTATATTATAAAATTTTAATATTAATAAATTAATGTTTTTATGTTTTTCCTAATCTTATATAAAAATTTAGATTTAAACTAGGTTAACAAAATAAAAGGAATCAAAACTATAATTACATATTTTCTTGACGATAATTCCTGATAAGTCCAAAATGTTTATTATTTTCTCTAGAGTTTTTAAAAATGTTCTCCTCCAAGCTTGTTAAAGTTTAAACATAAAAATAATTAAATTTAGTAAAATTTATAGAAAATAATCCTTGGTTTTAGTATTTAGGATGATAATTATTAAATCATAATATTAATTAATCCCGTGAAGCTTTTTAATCTTCTCTACTAATATTCTCTGTGTATCCGATGCATCAATCCATCTAATTTAACTTTAAAAATATTCGATAAACTCTTAAGTACTATTTGTATTTCCATGGATCCATCTTTTATTCAACTATGTGTTCACTTGTTTACATATGTTTCCTTCTTGATACATTTAAACTTTCATTTGGTATTTTTATAAATCTCTTTTAAAAATAAAAAAAAAACTTCAAGTACTTTTAAACAAATCTTTTCTAAATACATTTTAAATAATTCTAAGACCGGATATTTTAATATCAAAAAACATTTCTGTAACATATTCTCCTGGGTTCTTTCTTTAATTCTTGAAAATATTTTTTAAATAATGTTACCTTCAGAAAGAATACAAAATTTTACTCCTTTTAATATAATATTATACAAAATAATTCATGAAATATAATTGTCTTTTTACTATTTAAAAAAATAAATCTTTATAAGCTTATAAATAATATGTTTCAATACATTTCATTAGACTCCTTATAATGTCCGAGCTGTGGTTTTTTATGTACCAAAACAGTTGTTCCGTTATGCATTAATAAAGCTGTATCAACACATATTCCAAACATTTTTACAGTATTACAATTTATATCCATTTTATTTCGTAGTATATCCATCTCTATTGCGTAGTCTAGGTTAAATTTCAGATAAAATACTACTGGCAAGTAACTTTTAAAAAATTAGAAAATCATCTCCACGAAGTTTCTAAACATATAATTTTTTTCTAAACTTTCCTTTTACAAAATACTTCTTTAAAATTATCAATTAATTTTTGCAAAATAAACGATAAGAACGTACCAAAAAAAATGACTAAAATAAAAATGAAACTAAAAATCTATCTCTTTGAGAGCTGCTAATATACCTTTCTTTGGTTTCTATACATTATTAATCTCCTCTTATACCCCCGTGCAATTCATATTTATAGTCTGTAAGAATACCTATTCCTATTGGTTAATTCTTACTCTAGCTTGAGAATAAATTTACATATTTTCAATTTTACAGACTTAAAATTTCAAAACAGAAATTATGATGTAATGAACTTAAAATATTATTTAAAATACCACTTTTACTTGAATTATTATTTTATTGAAACTATTTAAACATTTAAAATAACTTTTAAAATAATTTTAATAACCTATTCCATTTATCTATTTTTATTTAAACAAAATATTTATTTATTTATTTATTTATTTATTTATTAACTGTATTAGTCTTTATTACATCATTTAAACATGTTATACGATAGTTAACTTAATATTTATTATTATTTGCTTTTATGATAGGCAATAATTCTATCAAATTCTATAATATAACTTTTAAAATATTTTAAACTTGTTATTAATTCAAACAAGTATGTGTGTGAAAGTATATAGTATACAAGTCACATGATTAATAACTTTGACAGATGATTTTCAATCTATTTTTCTGCCTAGACTAATAAAATTGATATACTTATTATATTATATAAAATAATTATAAAAAATTTGGAAGAATAATTTTAAAAATATAGAACTAGATATAATTTTCACCATCATAAAGTTTATTTTTAAAATATACTATATTAATTTTGACTATTTAAATATGATTACAAATTTAAATATAGCATTTATTAAATTATACGTTTTAAACTATTAAAATTGAATTTTTAAATGTACTTTTAATATTTATAGCTGTGTTATTTAATATGGCCAGCTTTTACAACCATATGAAACAATATTTCAAGCTTTACATAACTATTTTTAAATGATTTTATATACTACGTATTCTCTTTAGCTTCAAATTGTACTTTAAAGATATAATTGACTTAATACAATTACCATATTAAAAGAACATATTCTAAATTTAAAATTTTTAGTAATTGACTGTTATGAATTATTACCAACCTATAGAAAAGGGCACAATATATATATATATATATATATTATGATATATATATATATATATATATATATATATATATATATATATATATATATATATAAATTATTAATCAATGTCTGTATTCCAATTATAATAAAATATATATAATTATTCAAAACAATATTTGAATAATATATATATATATATATATATATATATATATATATATATATATATATATATATATATATATATATATATATATATATATATATATATATATATACAGTTTTATCAATAAACAAGCAAACACAGACAAAGATACTGTGCCAAATGTATCTGGTTTTAAAGGTAAATAATTTTCAAATAAATTATTCAGGTAAAACTAAAATAATGGCATAAAATATTAAATGACCGTTTCCAGTTTTATTTATTAAAGGTGAAACTCAGACAATTTCTTTAATGACAATAATGATTGTTAAAATCTCTAATTTAAAAGGAAAATAATGCCTAAAACCAAAGAATTGGTTCATGAATGATTTTACTTTGAATTTTTTAAAAAAAAACTAAACTCCAAAATTTATTCTAGATTGAAACATAAAAGAACTTGCTGGAATATTTTTAAAGAATGTTTATAATTAATCAAAAGTTACCTAAAACAAATATGAAATATATTTATTAACTGACAAAAAATGTAATATATGGTTTTCTAAAGAAAACTTTTACTTACCATAAAAAATAAGAGGTTAATTAATAGCTGTTTTAAATACACACATATATGTAAATTTTAGGTATATTTTTGATACTAAACTAATTGTGTATTGAGAATATATAATATGGTCTATTACATTTTTTTATATAAATGTCAGTGTGTGCACACATTTTCATGTGCACAAACATATATGTTAAATCAGTCATTTTATTTATAGATTTATAACAATTCAAATATATTCATAAATTATTATAGCACACATTTATGTTCTTATATTTAGGTGTGTTTTATGCAAATCCATTATGAGGTATTTGCAAATCACAATGTAATCGCTTATTGTATTTATCAAAATCAGAATGCTGAATTTACATTTATGACCTAATCGGCAGATTTTAATTTCATTTTATTATTTCTAATTAATAAATTTATATTTCATTGTTTGAGTCATTCCAGCAAAATTAATTAATCCTAGAATAGTTTTAAAATATTATATGTTAGGATTATATCTTTTACTCATAGAAACAATTATAGAACTTTTGCTCACTGAGCTGGATTCATGCAGGGACATCTTTTATATAAAAGAGAGTTATATTTGGTGTTATGGACATCCGGATGATAATGATGCTATATGGTGCAAAGGGGCTATCCTTTAAAATCTTTGCCCTACATTTCATTTTAATTATTTGTTTGCAAAATTAAGTTTGTAGTCAGCCAGTACATTAATGGTAAGTGTCCAGAGCATTGATGATGATCAGCATGTTTTCTTATCCCAGCATTTTATTTTCATTTATTATATATTATGGATTATCACTTATATTTGTGCATTCACATTATTATGTTGTATTGCTGCCATAAGTTTGGCAAGTGCTAAATAATTAGCATTGTTTATATTAGACCATTTCAAATATATTCAATATTGATTATTGGATTTTATTGTTGATTATTCATGGTGATAAATGATAATTGCATTTATTTTATGCTAGTGAACTTATAGTTAATATATTTATCTTTTTTTGGCTAATCTCTATGATCATGCCTAATGATATTCATTTGTATTTAATTTATATATAAATTTTATATTGACTTGGAGTTGATGAGTGTCATCACTCCAGGTTTACCCCAACCTCCATACAATTAGAAATGGAATTGTGAAATCTTATAACCTCAGATTTTTGCTAATTTACTTCAGAGTCTGTACCATTGCAAATATATATATATATATATATATATATATATATATATATATATATATATATATATATATATATATATATATATATATATATATATATATATATATATATATATATATATATATATATATATATATGAATTACCATATTGATGATATAGAATGTGAAGTTAAGATATATCACAAAATTATGAACAGAGAACAATATGTTGATATAAAATTTTGGTATATAATTTTAAATTTTACAAATCCAATAATATTTACTTATTAAAAGTAGACAGTCATGACATATTAGATCATGGGATTTAAACTCGGTTTTAGCTAATGGAAATTTATAAATGATCTTAACTCAAGATACACATAGATAATAACCATAGAGTCGTATATACGCAAATGGATGGACAAGTAATATCATTTAGTATTTAAAGTCAGTGAAGTTTAACTTGTAATTTTGTAAACAGAATGCGCCACAGATGATAATAATTATTGTTTGTGCACATTTGATTTTAAAAATAGAAATTATTTATCTTCAAATCTTGTTATATTCAAAAGTAAATAAATAAGGTTTAATTTTACAAAATACTGATTTAAAATTAAAACAGTAAATTCTATCTTTATTTAATTTCTAAAAATATTGTATTTCAATATTTTAAAAAAAAACAAAAAATCGGTCATTTTAAAATGATAAACCAAAAACTTTCAAAATAAATGTTTGTTTCATAGAAAAAAGTGGGAAAATAGTAGCCAATCAAAGAGTTTCAAACAATCTTGGAATATGAATTTCAAGAGAGGGGGAAAAAAAGAATTTTCTTGATCTTAAAGTTTAAGTAACTAAATTTATTTTTCTTGGTGATATTTTTTTTTTTTTTTTAAAAAAATAAAATTGGATTAAAAATTCCTAAAACCTTATGATTTACAACTCTACATCAATATACATGGATAATTATCAGCTCTGTTGTTAAAATAATGGAATAAATTAATCGTTTTTCTACTGAGCAAGTCAATAATCGGAATTCCCAATAATCTCTTGAAAATTAATAAATATTGAAGAAATAAATAATCGGAGATGAATAATCAACGAATATATTCATGGAAAAGTAACAATAATTGTGCTATAGGGAAAATGAACTGCAGTAATACACAAAAGGAAATAAATAAACACCATTAATATCCAGTAAGGATAGATAAAAGAATAGTATATCTCTTGGAAAAAGTTATGTATATATATTTAAAATTCAATGGAACTAAATTAGTAATAAATAAAAGTGTTCATTATTATTCTGGATGAATATAAAATCTTAATTACAATGTGAGATAGAATTATTTATTTGGAGCCAAAAACATTGCACGACACATTTTTAATTGAAATCATAAGTGTGCCTTTTATTATAGAGAGAAATATGTATCATCTAAAATAAGTAAGGCAAGCCACAAATAAATTTTTATTACTAAACAAAGAACAAAACAAAGGATCATGGTTGCAGTAACTCAAATATCTCGCGCGAATCTTAGGATATGCAAAATCTTCAGAAAATAAGAAAAAATAAAAACGTTATAATAAGTTTACGGAATGTGGAACAACTGGAAAATTTAAAATTGTTCTTATACTTTAGCTGAGAGTTTAAAAGAGAACCTCTTTCTAATGTTGGTATTTATATTTTTAATCTATTATTTGTTAGTATAATGAGGGGGGGGGGTAGAACTAAATCATTTAATAAGGAAGTAATTCAAGTGTTGTTATATTAATAGTTATTTAATAATTTGGTTAAGTTTAAAGATTATGAATCTTTTAAATAAACAAATATACTCGATATTTTACTATAAAAGGGTATTTAAAATGATATATACACAATCCAGAGAGAAGGTTGTACTTATATGGGTGAATTGATAAACTAAATACAATGATTTTCTTTATTATAAGAAAGATAAAAGTATTAATTTTGTTTGATTAATAACCTCCAGAATTATGATCCTATATTCTCACTTATTGTTTTGTATTGTTACTTAATCATCAAGTACTATTATTATGTAGAGATTGAACTAACAGACCATAAATGGAAAAAAAATTGTTTAATAAACTGGATGTGTGATATATAGTTCACATACATATGGATAAATATCTCAACATGTAATGGGAAGTCATTAGTTTTGTTTAATAATAATACTCCAAAGATTAATTTTTTGTTGTTATTATAATATATGTGTAGTATTTTGTTATAAGTTATTTTAAATTCAATATTAATCGCAATGCTTATTATCATTTGTAATGAATATTATTAAAATTATTGTTTTAAAAGTTTTATAAAATTCTAATTGCTGCATTTCTTTTCTGAGCTCATTCTCACCACATCACACAACTCAAAATGTACAGTCAAAATTAAAATGAAAAGTCAATTCAATTTAAAGCAAATCTAACAGTTTAATAAGCATAAATCTCTTAGTACATTTTTTTTTACTTGTTACATGATGCCTTGATCCCATAGGTCATTGATGACATTGCCAATTATTAAAGGGTATTTATTAATATAAAATTAAATGATACATTAGTTATTAGTGAAAATATTAGTGTTAATCACAGTTTAGTTAATAATATTATTTTAATATTCAGTATTAAAGAACATACATATAAAGCTTGATTATGAATTTAAATTATAAGCCTTTCTTAATTTGTACACTATCCATGGAAATCTGTAAAATCCCTCTTGATATTCCATAGGTAGTATGAAGAATTAATAAATCAATGATTTTCCTGAGATCTCCTTATTTTAAAGTTATTCTTGTGATTATTGCCAATCTTAATTATTAAACATAATATGTATCAAAGTTTATCTGTAATTTTCTAACAGATTAATTTAATGAGTGATTGAATTAAAACTTAATAGTTATAAATATAAAATAATATATTAGATATTATTGTTAGTCAGGAGAGTATGTAGATACTTAATAAGGAGTATCTGGGTATTCTTATGCCATTGAACAAGTATTTTGTATTTGTTTAATGTTAAGGGGATGCGATCTGTTTATAGGTAAACGAGTCTCATATTGATTATATTTAAAACATATCTTATTTTAGAAATGTTTACTCATATCAAAGTAACTTGGGATAAATATTAATCTTATCTAAATTCAGTTGTTATAGTTAAAGAAAATGGTCAGGATATAGTAAGTCTGTTATTAGTACCAAGCCAGAGTTCAAGTAGGGCCTAATATAAGGGACTTGGAAACTCTGCTTAGGGTCATACCACCTATAGATAGGCCACAATATATATATATATATATATATATATATATATATATATATATATATATATATATATATATATATATATATATATATATATATATATATATATATATATATTGTAACTGAAATAATGGATATTTGTAACTGAATGAAGGACATTTGCAACAGAAAGAAGAATAATAAATTGATAGGAAATGATCCATTATTAACATATATGTTTATCTAATCTGTTATTTGTAACAGTAAGTAAACATTGTCACAGTATAGATAAATAGATGAGTGATGAAATGATAGTTGCCATAATTCAATAACTAAATATAACATTATAGCCCGATTGCAACTATCCTAAACATTAATTCTGTCACATTAGTAATGAAATAAATAAATTATCTCATTTCTCCATATAAAATAACAACAATGACAATTAAAACTATCATCATTAAAGATTTAATAATATCTAAATATTGGGGATGTCATTTGAACAATAAAACATACTGGCCATTGTCATCAAATAAAAGATTATTAAATATAGCAACTGAATAAAATTACCCACTTTGAGATTCCTGGAGTGCATTATGCTTATCTCCCATACTAGGTTCTTTTAACAAAGAAACATTCCTATTCTTCTTTCCAACCATATAAGACCATTCATGGTCACATGCACTCACTGGTGCTATTCATGATAACTTATAAAATATATATTCCATAAAGTTAATATTATGAAGTTGGAAAGGAATTATATCACTCTTTATTCAGTTTAGCTAAGTATATGTGTTTTCCCACGAACGCCACTAGATTGTTTTAAATCTAGATAAATATCTGTCTAGAGTGTACTGAGTTCAAACTCTTTCAGTACATTTTTATCACACATGACTTGGATGACTAATGAAAAAATGACATTCTCACATTTTATCTATATCGATAAAATTACAAGATCCCAATATTACTAAAATTTATATTATAGATTAAAGATTCCTATAGACATTGCTAGCTCATTTACGTATATTGATGAACAGACATGTATAATCTTATTAATGGCTTCTAAACAAGCATCGTGAAAACCATTATTAATATTGATGGCCATTTAACTAGATTATTTATCACAATATAAAGGTGATAATGATGATGATAATAATGATGAATGATAATAATAATGATATCATAATAACAATAATAATAGTGATGATGATACTAGCCATGGCTTATTAATAAACTCACCACAATAAATTTATCTTTATAAACCTATAGGCATCTATTAAAAACTATCCTATTTCAAACTGAGATTTAAATACTACACTTACTAGCATTTATATAAGTTTATAGTTATTTACTAAAATACGTTTATAGTTAAGATTAGGATTTAATAATACTAGTGATGATGATTGATCATCATGAATCTCTTTGCATAATATTCAACTTTCCATAAACCCCTATTTATTAAAATATATTAATTCTGTTAAACGTTAGACTGAGTGATTATAATTTATTAATGATGATGATGGCGATCATAACTCTTAGATAGTATTATTTGAAATATTTTAACCAATAACACGATATCCATCTTTGATGAGGATGATCATAATTCATGGACACAACATAATTTTAGCTTTCTATTGTTGAACTATAATTACTAAAATTTGGTTATCATCAAGCATAATCCTTAAATACCCAAAGATAAATTAACATTCTAGTTTACTTAACCTTTTGCGAGCGCTTAATATTTGCAAGTGATTGCTCAATATTTACGAATGATAACACTTAATAACTGCGAGCTATGATGATGAATTAAAATGATAGAATCAAGACAAGAAAAAACACAGCAATATTTTTTTTTAATAAGAACTCGGAAAACCAATTAAGATATATATAATTATATTTTATTAATACTATTACTCTTTCTTTCTTTCTTTCTTTAAAATCAAATCAATAATTAAATAAATGGCTTATTATTACATTAATTCAATACAAAAATTAATATAAAAATTTATATAAGCACAAGCAAATAAACTTAATATATAGGCTTGTCATTTCTGGATATTTTAAAATAAGCTGGCTTAAAAAAATACATTTTATGGAATGCTTACTTAAGTCTTTCCTAACTTATTATATCATAAAATAAATTTCATATGTATCTTGTGTGTTTTATTTCTCTTCCATTCATATGTAAGCCTTGCTTTATAATTTCTCATATTTAAACTATTTATATATAACCTATTCTTTTGACGTGTTTGTATAAGCAATTACACATACACACATTCGGTAATGTTAACATATATGTTCAAAATGTATACCCACAAATTACATATATAAAAATATTTTTGCAACCTTTTAGCAAAAGAAAATAAAATACATGATATTAATTTTAATATGCAACAAGATAAATTAAAAAAAACCATTATAAATGCATATATTTATAGGTTGCTCATTATCATTAACAACTGAAGAACAATTAAAAAAAAAAAAAACATTTCAACATTACAATATATAATATAAAAATAATATAAAAAAAATAATGAAAAATTTAAGTTTAAAGATTTAAACTGTGTTTGTGCTATGTTGTGTGATATTGCAGATAACTATAGATAAACAAGTCTTTAATGTTTCTGTATCAAAAGAAAATTGCTTTGACCCGTAAATTAAGGTTTACTTTTAATAAGTAAGAATAAAAATCTGTTAAAGAAAGTTCATAGTTACCCGATCACTTTCACTTCTTATAAATGTCCTGAGTTTGAATTTTCAGACTGCTTGTCTTTGCTCCATAAAAAAAGAAAGTTTTGCAGATACTGTTAAGATAAACATGAATCAATTGACTTGCTTGTTTCTTTAATTCTAAAATTATTTATTGTTGATTGGCTTCCTTCTACCATTTCAAAAAGAGCTATTATAAATACTTTTTAATAAGTATGTACTGGTGGATTTGCTTGTCTCTCCCATTTTTAAAAAAAATAATCGCTGTAGACACTTTAGATGACTGAGGTAAACTTTAACAAAATTTGATTCATGGCTTCAAACTTAGCTATATATGGATTTTATATCTTTTCTCTCCCTCTTCCTTCCTCTTCTCCATCCATCCAAAGGTAATGAGCCTAGAATAGACCAGGAGCCAGAAAAGAAGCATCTCATATAGATTGTGTGGTTGGCTCCAAACTCTTTCATTTTGTTGGTTATTATTTGATTGGTATATGAGACCACAGTAGATTAGTGATTTTAACTCATTCTGTATTAATCAGGAAGCAGAAAAAAATGGTTTAGCAATGCAGAGTCATGGTATTATACTCAGAAAAATATGTTAATCTCATTTCATAGAATTGTCAATAACTTCTTCTTATAAATTCAATTTTGTTCCATTTTCCCTCTTTTTTCAATATTAATATTTTTGGAGATTACTTGTATATCCGCACATCTTCGTCTATTTTGACTTTATACAAGAGTCTCTTCCTTCTCTTCCCTTGTTCAATTTTTAAAGAGCAAAAAAAAAAATCAAATCGCCCACTTTCCTTTTTCCTTTCCTCTTCAACATTAATAACGAGGAAAAAATTGAGTGAGAGTTACATCTCTGTTTAATAATTACATCTCTCTTCAATAATCATGACTGAGTGACTGTCTATCTCCTTAAATAATCATACTGAGTGTCCTTTAAACATTGTTTCATTCATTTATATTGCCAATCTTTGGTCAAAAAAATGACCACCTGCATATCTTATCTTGAGATAAAAGACAAAAAATCAGAGTTTGACAAGTTGAAGTACTATCACGATTTTACAAGAAAATTAATAATCATGCTTTATTACATCAAAGCAACCCCTTTATAAAAATAACCTTAGATACAGATAACAAACAATAAAGCTGGCAATCCATAGTCATTACAAATAGGTGTTAAAAACGTTTTATGTTTAAACAGACATTCCCATTCTTTCACACTCTTTTGCACGTGTACATTTTCAAATCTCAATCTCTTATCTAGATCACTTTATTTGACACTTTCTTTCTGATCTGCTTTATTTTAACCAAAAATAAAACTAAATAACTGAATATATTAATTATTTAATAAGAAAAATAACATATTAAAATATCATTTCTTACAACATTATATCCATTCACCACTCATTAATTTATCAACTATATATTACACATACAATATACGTACACATAAATCTATATATATAAAAGGACCTTTTTTTTTAATTAAATAATATGTATGTATGTGAAATGAGTCATATATCTACAATATATATATATATATATATATATATATATATATATATATATAATACAACTTTAGGTCCACCACATATTTTTGCAACATATGAACAAATATAGCAAAAAGACAAATGACAAACATAAAAACATTTTGTGCTGAACTAGGACAATCCATAACTGGCTATGATGTAATCTCTTGCATATGTGTTAATTATTGGCTTAATATTTATCAAAAACAAATTATTACACATTGATTTAAAAATTATAAATTTTTGTCCTCACAACTGTATCATTATTGATTATTACTATTCATTATTATTTAAGCTAAAATTTATGTCTATCCCTAATATAAATTTTAAATACAAGTAAATGTTGATATATATGTTTCTTAAAGAGCCATCACCACATTGAGTAACACAATTTCGACACTCTTTTTTTATCCATATGTCAAAGCATCGGTCCAGAAGTGAACCCACAACAACTGTCTGCATGCAATTGCAAGGGAGCTGCACTGACCTCTTGGATACCAACGCTTGACCTTTTCTGTTTGCAAGTAGAATATTCATTTAAATATTACTTTAAACTTTGTCTGCACCACCTATTCTTAAAAATTATGAAGAAAGATAACTAAATTAGATAAGTAACGTTTAAAATTTTTATTAAAATAATAGTCATTAATATATTTATGTGTAGTAGATAGAGGCAAACTTGTAATGCAGAATATACAAAATTAAACGAATTAAATAAAGAAATTCTTGATGAAAAAGCTTTGATACTAACAAATTAAAGTATAATAAATAAAGAAATTATCGTTTTCCTTTTACAAACAGTGGATGGAATACAGATACTAGAATATAATTAGGCACTTAATAAAAATATATTTAAACGAAATTTTATATTAAAGTTTAAGAAATAAAATCATTTAAATAGCATGTCACAATAATGAATAGAAAGCAAAAATATTTGGCAAATGATAAATGAAAATTTTAAAAAAGTTCAGTATACTAAACTTTTTTTTATGAAAATAAAAATTATAAGCAATGTAAAGGAAATGATTTATTTTAAAAATGCTCATCATAAAAAAATATTAAACGCAGGAAAACTGTTTATATTATAAATAGCTTTATTATTAAAATCGAGATTATTGTATACAGTAAAAATTATATATATATAATATTACCGCTATATGAAAAAGGTGTAATAAATTCTAGATTTATTTAGAAAATAACACATTAACAATTAATGTAATTATAACACCATTTAGATAAATTGTTAATGGTAAATTACATACAGTTATTAATATATTGTTTAAATATATAAAATACAACATATAATGTGTCCTACTAAATAAGTGAATGGTGCATTTCTCCAAAGATGCCTGCCACACCGTGTCTAAGTTAGTGTATATGTTAATTAGCATATAGATTAGCTAACTATTCACAAACAAAATGTTTAAGGGATTGACACAATTTGATCATATAGCAATTGTTTTATATTTTAACCTATAATGAAAAGATAGCAATGAAAATATTAATCGAGCTTAACTTTTATAGAAAAGTTTAAAATGACTGTGAGTGACAAAAAAACAAATATTTTCACGTGGTTTGTAAGAATTAGTTATTTTAATGAAGACATTTAGTATATTGGCATAACATATATCTAGACATCCAAGTGTCTTAAAGTTTTGAAGTGATTGAAAACTATGTCAATGTTTAATGCATATGCTAATTAAGAAATGTCACAGAAGAAAGTTCAGAGAAATAACTATTTACCTTTTCAGTTTGACACTAGACTACCCTTCATATTGTTAAACAGAAATTAGATAATAAAGATGAGTAACCTAAAATATATCACATTTCCCATACCCCTCCTTAAAATCAATCCTGGGATTTGAAATAGGCTGTCCAATCCAGAAACAATTTATTTCTTGTTAACTTATAATAAAGGCATTCGCTCACAGCTTTATCTTTTTTACATGAAAATTAAAACCTATTGATTAAAATAACCTCAAATGCTCATCACACAAGTCTTATGTAACCTCCAGCATTTTTTCAGTGTTTATTCATCATATTTATTTTTTTATCAACATGGAAATTATAAACGCCATGGTGAACATTTGAAATAAAATCTGAGATATAAAATGACATCGACAACTTGAACTTTAAAAATTGATAATAATAACTTATTGACATTACACAATTATTTCTCTCACACAAAGTTATTTAAGTGTGAAATGATTAAATTAACATGCATATACAAATAAATAAATAAAGTAACTACTAATATAAAAACAATACAATATACATTACAATAAATATGTACATTCTAAAGCCTTTTTTTTTCTTTTTAAAGTTTTAAAAGAAAACATATTCCCATGTAGATAGCTAATGTTATAATAATTAAAAAAATGCGTTACTCATCATACCCTGTAATATATATATATATATATCAGTTATTGGGCTAGAAATTTGTCGTTTTTGTATTTTTTCTTACTTATTCATATCACAGACAATGATGAGGAACCCATTTTTCATAGGGACAGATAAGATGTAACTTATCCAGATGCTATTTATATATAGATAAGTTTCAGATAAACCCAAATGATGAAAATATTTTGACTGTTTAGATTAAATTCGCAGTGCATATTCTGTGACTTTATCATAATGTAACTGGATGTAAATAAAAAGTTTTTACATTTTTAATCACAATTTATTTTGAAAATACATTTCTCTCCAGGACTACAATATATATATATATATATATATATATATATATAAACAAAACTTATAGTTCAAAGGAAATAAGCCTTTCCCTGTATCTAGGAATATAAACCTAACATTTCATAGATAGTCTTATTTAATTGCAGTGTTCTTTCAACTGTCAACTTCTATAGGGATTACTACTAGCTTTTAATAACACAGTCCAATAATGAAGAATGCATGCATATTTTTTCTTTAATTAATATTTCAAATGTGTTTGATCTCCATTTTTCCTTAATTAACATTGAAAAATAGATTCCTAAATTATTTTTCCTTTACTTTTTAGTTTAATTACTACAGCATAAAAGATTTGTAGATTTCTTTATTATTATCTACATATTCAAGCTGATTGTTTCTCTCTCTCTCTCTTTTAAATACATTTATCTTAAGATATATAGATTTTTTAATAAAGCAATATTACATGGATTAAATTAATTTTTATGTTTATTTTAATAAATTGTATTAGTTTTATATATTCAATCCAAATAATGGCAATATATATATATATATATATATATATATATATATATATTGCCATTATTTATATATATATATATATATATATATATATATTAGAGAGCTTACATTGAATATCTATGACAAGAGGGTACTACCAGGCTTCTTTTGCCTGGAATATTTATTTTGGATGTCTAAACATTAAATAACGGTGCATATACAGCTGTTTATGAATAAAATAATTAATTAATGCTGCTAGATAAAGGACTGAAAGTGATTTTATTCAAATAAATGATTGATAGGCAGACAACAGCAAACATATGTCAGAAAAATGTAACTATTAGTAACAATATTTATTAAAACAATAAAATAAAATGAAAAGATAAGAAAATTAAGTAAATAAAATAGTTAACATTTATGGAGGTACTCAACTAATTTAGTTTAAATACTGCCATATATTGAATATGATTCTTATTAAATAGATAATAAAATTGACAGTTGATTTCTATTACCTTTCCCCACATTAAACTAACTTATAACATATTACAATACTGAATGATTCTATACAAAACCTATTCTTAGATGTTATAGATGTGTTCAGTATGCTGAAATTTTCTCATGTTGTGCAAGACCCACTCCAAATGGAAAAGATATATAATCAAAACAAGTTATACATTTCGTAATTTGCCTTTAAGCTTGTATTTTATGATCATTAGATGGACTACATATATATATATATATATATATATATATATATATATATATATATATATATATATATATATATATATATATATATATATATATATATATATATATATATATATATATAAAGGCATGGGAACTATTTCTAAGCTTAACTTATGTGAAAATAATAAGGACTGCAACTGAAGTGGTAAACAATCCAGATTATGAGAGAGAACATATAAATATGTTTTTTGAAAAATGTCACTGACCCATGGCTAAAGTAGAATCCACCCATATCACGTGATAATTACAATAATAAGTAAAAGGTCTCATGGATAAATAAATCTCAAGTGATATTAACAAACTAATCATTTATATTCATACACCCACAGAAGCAAGCCACTCATTTTCTCTACTGACACATATGATAAAATATTAAGTACAAGGCTGCCAAAACTATTAACATATCTAAAAATTATTATTAGAACATTATTTAAGACCAGGTATTTAGAAAAAAAATCTAGATTTGTTTTTAATAACTTTAAAATTATGTTTGTTAGATATGAAAATGTAGGTTTTTAACAATCATAAGAAGGGAGAAGAGAGAATCTGTTAAATTGAGAATATCAATAAAATCTTTCTAAAACTCTAGGGTTTTATTCTTAACTGACAAACTTTAACAATAATGGGGTATATTTAATATGTACTCATAAGTTATCATAACAAAAATAACACATTCATAAAAGAAAATAATAATAATACAAATACAAAATAAAATAGAGTTCATATCAAGTTACCATCAGTCTGTAGTTGGGTGTAGAAATTTTGCTATCTGCATTGATTATGTAGCATGTGTATATATTCTTTTAGTTGATATTTTTCCATAATCTTATTTTGTTATGGATAAGTATAGGGATGCTTCTGAGATGAGTTTGACAGTTGTCAATTACAGAAAATCAGCTTTTTTTAGCAAATTTAGATTGTGCTGGAGAATGGCTTTAATGCTTGTAGCAAGAAGTTCATGTTTTGATGTGTTTAGTTATGTATGTTAGCAGATACTGCAATTGGAGTGGTTTAAAAGCTCATTTTACCAACAGCACTTATAACAACAGGTAATAATCACAGGCAGCAGAGTGTCAAACATACTAATTGTGGAATATTAATCAAGAATAATAATTGTGTAGTTCTCTTGTAGAATTATAATTTCAGAGAGAAAGTGTGTGTCTGGGTTTCTGAATATGATTAATCACAAAAAAAAAAAAAAACTTTTGGTAGGCTTTTATAGAGCTCATTGCATATAGTTTTACCCAAACAGGAATTTTCTAGAATCTTCTTGATCAGTATTGTGATTAAAATATTTCCAGATATGCCAGTATTTTTTCCCTTATTATTAAATCCCATGTTAATTGCTTTGATTAAAAGATGTCCCTACAACAATGCTTAAGATAATAAAACAACATATTTTTGTTAGATTCTTTATCACTAAAGAGGTTAATAGTAACATTTTACAGATTAAGCATTGCCTTTAAATATAAAATGTTATACAGAAGGATAACAAAAACTTGTTACAAAGTTTCTTTTTTTTTTGTATATAAATTTATTACATTAAATATCAGTTAAAATATATAAAATGTGCTAACATGCACAAGCACACAAAGCTAAAAACAAAAAGAATATATATATATATTTTTTATTTTATTTTAATATCTATTCCATTAAATGGCTAAGCACTTTCAAGGGTCAAAGCCCTCATAATCATAGCCACATTACAAACTATAATAAATTGACTTGGAGGGATGTAAATGTATGCAAATCAAATGATTATGCTTTCAATTTCTTGGACATTTTGTAGCAAGAGACTTTTCTATTGATAGTGTCACCATTTCTAGATATAAAGAAAGGTTCTTTTATCTTTCTTTTAAGATCATGCCACTCTCTGCACACCACCAGCCATTTAATGGAATAGATATTAAAATAAAAATAATAATATATATTTTCTTTATTTGTTTTTAGCTTTGTGTGCTTGTGTGTGTTAGCACATTTTATATATTTTGATTCATAATTAGCCACAAAGTATAAAATGTTTGCTTATTTAAATATCAGTTAATAAAAATGCTCTATGATTTGAATGTGTGCAATATATTGAACTGGGTCCCCTGAATATATGTCATATTAACTAGGTGTGACTGGGTTTAAATCCCTTTTATAATAATTTAAAAAAATATAGAAATGAAACAGCTTTTTAAGCAGAGGGAGAAATACCATTTATAGCTTACACATAAATAGTACCTACAGCCAGATCAAGCTATACAAAGCATAACATGACCATAATTAGTGATCATGGTTCATCTTGAATGCTGAAACTAACCCCTGCTATCCAAAGCATATTATTAGTTTGAGAATCAAATTCAGGTGCCAGCCAACCATATGTTACATAGTAATGCTTCAGATGACAGACACACAATCCAGTGCTTGACATATCCTATGACTAGCTCACACTCTGTCTCAGGGTCAAATGCATTTATTTAACAAATAAAATAACTCTACACTAAGTTACTGGGACATAGTGACAAGAGAGAAGAGAAAAATAGACAAAATAACAATTAAGCAAGCATTATTATTTAATTATTCACACATATATTTAACATAAAATAATAATAAATTTTACACAAGAACAATAGAACTGATGACTTTAGGCTATAGTAATAATGATCCTTTGTTAATGTTCATTTCATTTTAAATCAAGTGTGTTCACAGTTATTTAAAAGTATATATAAACAAGGTTTTCATTTTGTGTGTATTGTCCAATGGTTTTGCATTCCAACTGGGTTTGCTTTTTTTAATCTTCTTCGATCGTTTAATGGCACTCCTTCCAGATTTCTGTCAAATAATGAGAGACAAATAGTATATGGCAGCTTCTATTTCACAATCTAGGAATTGGTCCCAGGCATTAATTCAGGCAGGGTACTTGATAACTTTGGGCATGAATCCCTGTCAAATAAGCCTATAGCTTATGGAGCTTTTGCATTATGCAATACACAGTAGTAATGACTGGTTTATTATAGCATTTAATGTTCTTCAGCATTAGGTATAGCTAAACTTTGAATTGAATGAATTATATGAAGTTGACTGCATAGCAATAACAATAATAGAAATCCTGACTCTGTATTACAAACCCAATTGAAATACATTAGACAGCTGCAATTTTTTTATATTTTTCTTTTCTCATTGTTTCCCACAGTTTTTAATATTTATCACATACATCTATTTTTTTACTAAAATTGTAATTTAAAGTCTGTTTTTAATTAAATTTTACATTTATTTTTATATAATCTTATTCTCAGATTAACCTGCTATCTTATCATTCTATATTGATGGAATAGGTTATATGTTTTTTTTTTAATTAATTCAATAAGCCCTCTTTTAAATTAGTTACGTTTTTTGAAAGTTTTATTTTACAAACAAATTTTATTCTGACTTTCCACATTTACTTATTTTAAAGGGGAGAGAGTTTATAAATCTTTCCCTATCCCATTCTCACGGTAAAGCTTTATTCTATTTTCAAAGAAAATATAACACAATATTTTTTTTATTTTTAAAACATTTTAAAACCATTCCTTTATTAATTAAAACTTTTTGACTATTCTTTCAAATAAATTTAATCATTTTTTTTTAAAAATTATGAAACATATAATGCAAGATATATGTACTTAAAATATATATATATTGAAACAGTAAGATTCGTATTTGAATCTTAAGTTTCATCTTCTTCTGTCGTCTCTCACTGACCGGTCTATCCCGCGCAAATTTAAACTTTTTGGTATCGAATTGTGTGTGTAGCAATATTAAAAATGTATAAATATATGTAGAATTCAGCATAAACACGCACATATTTCGATCTCAAATTAAAGGCAATAAATAGGGATAAAATAATATAATTTAGATTTCTTTTAGTTATATAATTTTGTATAATTTTAATCATTTATTTTGGATTATAAAGTTCGTATTTATTGCTTTGTTTAAATTTTGTTTAATAATAATTCTAAAAAAATCTGATGTAATATTTAATTAAAAGTTAAAATAATCTTATGTTTCCTTTTTGTCTTTGAAATTTAAAAGCAACGGTCAGTGATAGATAACAAATTAATTAAAGAAAAATTCCCCAAAATGTAATTAGTAAATGAAAAATGTAAACAATAGAATGGCAGCTTTCTTTAATTAAAAACCAACAAAATGCATTGATTATCCTCAGGGCAGATTAAGTAGAACCTAAAAATATCTTAACAAAAAGGTGAAAGATCAAGATAAGGAATGAGGCCATCTTAGCCTTGCTGGGGACATTCACTTAAACTTTAGCTTTGCTCTCGATCACTGAGAGTCTCCAAAAATATAAAAATAATTTCTTCCTGCCAAGGTATGAACGAGTAAAGCACCTAGATTATTCTCCATCGGGAGATGGCCTATCGGATGCCGAACTTTCCATTGCCCATCATAAATTCACCAAGAAGATCTGCTGCCTGAAATGGATGAGAAAGCTGCTGCTGCTGTGAAAGTAAATGAAATATCTAAATACAAGAAAGAATTGCCACTTGTGAACTTTTTGCTGCTAAACTAATGGAATCAGAAAACTTGTTATAAAACAGGTATCTGTCTGTGTTCAAACTCTAGAATACTCTAATAACATGCTATAGCTATTCTTCATATTACTTATCTAAATTATAAAATGTAGAAACTATCATTTGTGTAACTAAAATTGAATAATTAATTTAATATGTAAATTTCTCTAATAATCTAGCTTACCTCACTCTATCTTTCTTGGGTGCACATTTCTCAAATCTACATTCTATCTATACTTATTATTTAATTATTGCATGCTCATAATTGTCTCAATTTTCAAAGTTTAAATCTATGATCGCATGGAACAATGAATGCATCATCATTTATTGTAATGCAGGGGTCTACTACTTCACAAATGGCTGACGTATTAGTTAAATTAATTCCCAATTTATATATGTTTTGTATTTATTAAATCATCATGAATAATTCCAGAAAATTACATTTCTTTGAGAGTCACCAACATTCTTTAGTAAATGTTGATAATGTAGGGCCGAATTAGAAATCTATTTAAATCTTATCATAATCGTTTATACTTATACATGTGTTACATTTTAAAGATGCGATGATCTATTCCACCGTAAATATTTTGGATTCTTCAGGGTTGAAATTAACCCCAGTCATCCTACACAAGCGGACATAATAAATGCTCCCGTAGGATTTGACCTGTCATGCAGCCAGCCAGCAAATTGCGACACGGACTGCTTGTCTATGGTTATGCTTATGTGACACCTTACTTCGTCGGGCCGAGGCAAAGACCAGCCCGACAGTCTTATAAACTCATTCGCGGCATTGTAGTTTCAATATACTGCCATTCCATATCACCTTTCTAAAGTGTACCATGTGTTCCTTTACTTAATTTTATTATTCTATATATCACTCTGCCTCTGCATTATCTTCATAATTCACTCTCAAATAAATGTTTGCCCTTAGTCATAAAATAAATATTTTAATTAAATAAATATATGTCCACCGCTACTCTTAAATCTTACTTTAGACTCTTGCATTGCAAAGGTATAAATTCCCCAAGGCATGCATTAGAAATACTTACTCGAGAATTTTAGGTAGCTAGATTAAGCCTTCAAATAAGTGAATTCCCTTTGTAAACATTACAGTATCGGAAATATCGCTACTGAGTCCTCAAGATAAAATAATGTCTAAACAAATAAATGTATTCCTTTTGTAAACATTACAGTATCGGAAATACCGCTACTGAAGTCCTCAATGTAAAGTAATGTCTAAATAAATAAATGTAATCTTTAAAATATAATCATGTCGCAAATCCCGCTACTGAAGCTTTGAATCCACAAAATAGTATTAGTAAATGATTATCTTATTAAAATGTGTGAATAAATAATTTTAAACTAGACATCTGCAGTTACGTTTCATTTATTCGATACCCATTCTATATAATATTTCCTCGATTATGTAAATATGAATGTTTAATTAATATTAGTTTGATTATTGGCTAACTCGAGAATAAAATCATGAATCTCTTGCATATCCCTGACCACCGTGGCTAAGGAAAAATTTACTAATGTCGCATCAAATGTGTTGTTTCATGGATTGTATTGTGGACCCGATAAACTTTGTTTGAACTCAGTAACACGGGTGGCTTCGCTACCTCGATGGTGCTGCTGTTCTGTGTGGTGGTCGAATTATGCACTATGTTTACGAGTCACACGTTTTCTGACTGTTACAATATATATATATATATATATGGAACATTATTGGACTTTGTGAAGTTAGAAGAAAAGGAGAAGAAACAATTGATTTAAAAAGTGGACATATACTCTACTATAAAGGCACACATATTGAAAATACAAGTGAAGTAGGATTCATTATAAATAAAAAGTGGAAGAACAATATTGTGGAGATTGATGGTGTATCAGACAGAGTGACAAGATTAGTTATACAGCTTAATAGCAGACATAAAAGGCAGATAATTCAGGTTTATGCCCCAACAAGTTCTCATAGTGATTAAGTAGTAGAAGATTTTTATATGGATGTACAAAAAGATTTTTGATCAGAGTAAACAACATTTTAAAATTGTTATGGGAGACTTTAATGCTAGAATTGGTAGACAAATGAAAGATGAAATTGCTGTAGGTAATTTTGGTTATGGTAATAGAAATGAGAGAGGACATAGACTTGTGGAGTTTGCAGAAAAAGAAAAACTTTATATTATGAATTCATTTTTTGAGAAAAATGTTAGAAGGAAATGGACATGGAAGCATCCAAATGAAGGTACAGCAGAATTGGATTATATTTTGACTAACAGAAAATACATATTTCAAGATTGTTTATGTTCTTAATAAATTAAGCACAGGAAGTGATCATCGATTAGTAAGGTGTAAGTTATGTGTTAATGTAAAAGTAGAGAGACAAAAATTATTAAGAAAAACAATATTTACAGTTGATATTACTAATCTTCAGAAACATTCTAATGAATTTAAATTAGAAATTACAATAGGTTTCAAGTGTTAGGAAATTTTGAACATGATTCAGATTTGAATGAAATTAATATGAAAATAACTGATACCCTTTTAAAAACTGCAACAAAGATAGCTAGTAGAAAAAAGCAGCAGTTGACTAATACAATTTCTAATGAGACTAGAGAAAATATGAAGAAAAGAAGGAATTTGAAGACACACAAAAATGATGTATTAAAAAGAATTGAATATCTTGAATTTTGTAAAATGGTACAGAAAAGAGTTGAAAATGATATAAGAAAGTATAACTGTGAAATAGCAAGGAAAGCTGTAGAAGAAAATAAAAGACTCAAAAATGTTAAACAACATTTTGGTATTGGTAGGAAATTTATATCTGCAATAAGAAAAGAAGATGGAACTATTACTAAAAAGAGAGATGACATCATGAAATTGGTAGAAGATTTTTATCAAGAATTATATAGTAATAAAGAACAAGTACCTCCTATATTTATTACATCTTCCGAATTGCCCAGAATTTTAAATGAATAAGTGAGACATGCAATTAAATGTACGAAGAAAGGAAAGGCTCCAGGAAATGATGGAATTATAATTGATATTTTAAAAGAAGCAGGTGAAGAAATAGAAACAATTTTAGCAAAATTATATACCAAATGTCTAAATGATAAATATGTACCGGAAGATTGGAAGAATGCAGTAATAATATTAATATTTAACAAAGGTGATAAAGAAGATATTAGAAATTACAGACCTATCAGCCTTTTATCAGTTTTATATAAAATTTTTACCAAGATAATTACAACTCGTCTACAGAGAACTTTGCATTTCCACCAACCAAGAGAACAAGGTGGATTTAAAAGTGGTTTTAGTACAATAGATCATATCCAGGTATTGAGAGAAGTCATAGAAAGGACAAACGAATATGAGTTGTCATTATGTTTTGGATTTGTAGATTATGAAAAGGCATTCGATTCTATACACATTTCTTCAGTGATTAAATCATTGGATCATCAAGGTATAGATCCAGGATATTGTCATATATTAAAGAATATTTATAAAAATGCAACAGCAACAATTAGATTACATAATGATACTGGAAAAATCAACATTGAAAAAGGTGTAAGACAAGGTGACTTCATATCTCCATAACTTGTTACAGCAGTGCTGCAAGAAGTATTTTGTGGATTAAAATGGAAAACTAAAGGAGTGAAAGTAAAGTGAGAGTATTTAAGTCATTTAGATTTTGCAGGTGATGTAGTTGTTTTTGCAAATAATGCTTCAGAGCTGCAGGAAATGTTGCAGGAGTTAGCAGATGAAAGTAAAAAAGTAGGAATAAATATAAATGTTAAAAAGTCTAAAGTAATGTTTAATCGATTTGCTCAAAATATGAAAATAAAGCTTCATTATGAAGAATTAGAAGAAGTTAACAGTTACAAATACCTTGGTCAGATTATTAATACAGATGGAAACATAATGGTGAAATTAATCATAGAATTAAACTTGATTGGAGTGCTTTTGGTAGAAATAATTTGTTACTAAAAGGAAATATGCCTATGTGTTTGAAAATGATGGTTTTTAACAAATGTGTTTTACCAGTTCTTACTTATGGATCTGAGACTTGGACACTTAATAGAAGAGTAATACTGAGACTTCATACCACTCAAAGGAGTATGGAGACATGTATGTTGGGAGTAACAAAAAGAGATCGAAAATGCAATGTATGGGTAAGACAACAAACAGGTGTTACTTACCTTATTGAAAAAATTAAAAGATTGAAATGGAGTTGGGCTCAACATATTGCTAGAAGAGATGATAATAGATGGGAAATTGAAATTTTAAACTGGATTCCAAGAGATTGTAAAAGACCCAAAAAGAGACCACATGTGAGATGGATGGATGAAAAAAGAAAATGTGCAGGGGTGTTGTGGAAAAGAGAGGCTAAAGATTGGAGAAGATGGAATAAACTTGGAGAGACCTTCATCCTGCAGTGGACTGATAGTGGTCGATGATGACGATGATATATATATATATCTTGGTAGCATTACATCACACAAAACCCCAGTTTGAGCAGTAAAATGCATTAATTTGACCCGTTTTAGCTCTAACATTTAATTTAATTTTCATTTTTATTTATTTATTTACTTAAGATTTTTCTATCAAATAAGTTTAGATTTGCTCAATATTTAAAAGCGTCAGAGGATGATTTTTCTATGCTGCTCTATCTCAAAGTCTGTAATCTATGTGGATTTCCAATGATTATATCATATGTGATGACTATGAGGGACAACATGCATTTTTTCAATGTCTATGAAGAGGATAAATATAAAGAATATAGAATACATTTGTCTTATATCGAACTTGCACAATAAATATTATAACATTAACTTTATTATGTGATGGAATTTCTCTGCCAGCAGGTTAAATGATCCCATGAGTTTCTCCAATGGTCTGTATTTTAGAATATATGATGTCACTGGGAATAGCAGTATTCATCCATTGGCCATTTGGCTTATGCTAAAATGAGATTTATTCTAACTATGCTTTGAATTCTATTCCCAGCAGTTTGAATGAGCTCAGAACTTTCTTCCTTGGAACTGCATCCTAGAATATATGGGGTCACTGTTAATGGGAGTATTTATCCACCAGCCATTCAACTTGTTGAAACAAGGTTTTTTTATCATACAATGGGAATTTTTCTCTCAACAAAATGATTTGCAATCTATGCTGGTATTTTTTTTCAGTGTGCACATTTTTAGATATATGACTGTGTCTCTATCCCAGCAAGTTGGATGGGCCCAGAACTTTCTACTGAATTATCATTCAAGAAATAAGGGAATGATCCCCCTCCCTCTATTTTATACTCACTACAGGTCTTATGTTTACTTAGTGACAACCTACAATTTATAGATCTTCCTTTCTTTATCTACACCTTCCTCTCTCCATGACTATTAAACCAAACACAAAGTATTCTTTCTTAAAACATTATTTTGCAACATTTTATTTAATTATTTATTATACATTTCATTCTATTTGTTCTATGCTTTATTCAATTTATTTATTATTTTATCACTGTACTTTTGATTCTCTGAAAAAAACTTTTATTTTATTATCATATCTTTATTCTAAAATATTATTTTACTCTATTTCATTTATGTTATTAATTTTCAAAACCAAAAATATTTTATTTATTTAACTCTATTTCATATTTTTTTCATTATTAACTTAAAAAAAAAACATTTTATCTTATTTGTTTAACATTATTTTTAAATATTTTAAATCGAACATGTTTGACCAACTTTAAACAAAAACTCCTCAATCCTTTCTAATCTTCAACTGACTAGAAACAACCCCTAAAATAAATTTATTTATCTCTCTGGTCACTTTTTTTCTCTCTCCTTTTTATTTAAAATCTATGCTCTTTTTATTTTATATTCTGAACTATTATTAATTATCTTATATATGTAATATTACTATTTGCTTGCTTTGGTACATTTAACCTCTCACGCTGCTCACCAATTTCATGTATATAACAATGCAGTTTAGCATTTAATTTAATTTCTAGTTTTGAAATTTATTTAAATTTTAATTATGATTTTACTTTCTTTAACTTTGATTATGCTGTGTTAATTTATAGCAATTTGGCCCCCGCATTGGATGGCATTTGAACAAGGTTTCCAAAATGATAAACCAAGTCATTCCAAATAACTGTCATATTAACTAGGTTTAATACCTTTTATAATAATTTAGGAATCTAAACTTTAGTAAGTTTAACATTTACTTTAATACTACATAAATGAACTAGCTCTTCAAGCAGAGGAGAGAATACCATTGATAGCAGAGCCATCAAAGATACGCAGGACCAAATCAAGCTATACAAAGCATAACCTGACCATATTTGCTGACCATGGCCCAACCTAGACTGCTGGACTCAAACCATTGCCATCCAAAAAAATTCTCTTTTAATGATCATACTAAGGCACTATCCAACTATATGTTATATAGTCAGCAGGCTTCAGATGACAGGCACACAATCCATTGTTTAAAGTATCTCATAGCTAGCTCATATACTTAATCACGGTCCAGCACATTTACTTAACACTTAAAATTACTATACACTTAAATTAATGGTGACACAGAGAGAGAGGGGGGATAAAGCAAATAATATTTAAGCAAACATTAATATTTACTCAAGCACACACATATATAATATATTATTTTATATAAAGAAATATATATGATTACTGATTAGTTTCAGGCTAAATTTTATACTAGTCCATTGTTAATTAAAGTTCATTTAAAATATATATATAAAGTGTCTATTATATATATATATATATATATATAAAGTGTCTATAGACAAGTACCAAAATGTCTTTACTTATGTTTTCATGATTGTCAATTCCAAACAGTTGTATTTTTGGTCTCCACCAATGATTTGAGGGCTTGTTTTTCATTTTTTTTGTCTTGACCATGGGAGAGATAGAGTTTGCAGCAGTATCTAATTCATAATTTTGTCATTAGTTTCCAGTGAGGGTTCAGGCAGGGACAGTTGATTTGCATAGGAAATTGGGTCATGAAGCCCAGTAAAAACTTCTAATAATGCATTTTGTTACATCTGCAGCTTCTGAAATGAAATTTTCCCCAGAAATATTGAATGGCTATATTATATCCTTAGATTTCTGGATCTCTGGTGCAATAAATAATATAACAGTGCAAAATGAAGTTCAGACTGAATTACAGACTCAAGAGCAGAATGAATTATAGGTCAAAGACCAGACTAATTTGATCACAGAAAAAAGATGAGAATAAATAACAATAGATGGTGGTGACTTTATATACCCTTCTCTCTCATTGTTTATTTTAACTTGAATCTGTCTTTTAATTACTTTTATGTTTCTTTAATTAATTTTTACATTTGCTTTAATCTAATATTTTTTTTAGATTAATGTAGTATTTCATCAATAGTTTACATATTTTGCAGTTGCTTCAATTATTAATTTCAATTTTATTATCAATCAGTAATATTGCAAACTTAATTGCATTTCAAAGCTTGTACTAATTAAATTTTGTTATGACTTTCCATATTTACTTATTTTTATATTATAAAAGAAAAGTTTTCTTTAAAAAGGAGATAGCTTTTCTAATTCTACCCCCCACATGCTTTTAATAAATAGCTTTATTCTCTTTTAATATATATATATATATATATATATATATATATATATATATATATATATATATATATATGTATACATATATATATATATATATATATATTGTACCTATATTGATATAGGCACATATAATTTTATCTAAAATTATATTATTAAAATAATCGTTCATAAAAGAAAAACATAAAATTAAACGTTGAAGAGTTTATTGCAGTTTGTTTTAGAAAAGGATAAGAATCAAATAGTTTTCTAGCGTTAGTTTTGAAATAAAAAAGCTACAATTAATTAATCAGAAGGGGAGAGGGGTGTTTCATTAGAGAAATTAAACTAAGGGTTATAAAAGGAAGTAAAGAGTTTTTATTAGTTTTCGTAAAAATATAATTTAAAAAGTTAAAACATACAAATCTCTTTTCATTCAAGTTTAATTAAAGAAAAAATAATGTTAAAACTAAATAGTAAATTGTATTAAAAATATATGTGCGTTATATATGTGCGATTTGTAAATAAATAAAATGTATGTGAAATAAAAGAAGATTATCATTAAAAACACGGCAATGGCTATTAATAAAATAAAACAACACATTTTATTGCATGGCTATTACTAATTAAGCAATCTTCCAAAACATGTTTATCAAATGATTATCACTGGAATTTGACAACAGATCTTTGCCGGAGATATTAGAAAGACAACAAGATGCAGGTATAAATAGACCTTTTTTTATTGGACAGTAATCAGTTCACAAATTAATTGAGTGAGTGCAGTTCACAAATTAATTGAATCACTTGAGTTAATTATACCCAGAAACAAAATGCAGTGCTGAGAAGATTTTGAGAATTCACGCCTTTCCACAGCCTAAAACGTCCGATGAAAACAGCAAGATCTGCCCATGAAATAATGTCAATGTAACAACTTAGAAAATCTCCATCAGTATCTAATTGTCTCCAATAGTAATAATCGTGAATAATAAGGAAACTCATCAAGGAAATGTTCCAGCCAGCTGGAAGCATTCATACTGGAACCATTGATACTGGAAGAAACAACAAACAAGAAGAAAACAAAGTGTTAAATCTACATTCAAAATCCTAGGTAAAACATTTGCTTATTTTCGTTTATACTGTAATAGCCATTGCATTTCATTAATTTGTGCGAATCCTCCAAGAGTCTAATTATATGAACTTGATATCATACATAAATGAACTATTGATATGTGTGTTTAAATTTCAAATGCTATGTAATACTTTATTATTATTATTTGTGTGCATGATTTAATATGTGCGTGATACTTATATCAATATTATTGGTTAAATTAGATAAATACCAGTGTTCGGTTATGAAAATATACAAGAATATTTAAACTAGTTTAGAAACGTTAATTTAAAAATATGCATGTGTTTTTATTAGAATTATAAAATGTTTAAATTTAGTAAAATAGTTAATAAATTGTCATTAAAATTAAACTTTATCTGTTGGTCAATTCTTTTTATCAATTCTTTTACCAAATTCTTTTATCAATCTCTTTTATAAAATCCTTTTACAATTCTTTTATCAATTCTTTTAATCACTAATGAAGTATAATCTATTAGTCATTACAAACAGCTGAGCTAGTCATGGATTTAGGCGTTGAGTTAATGGCCACTGTTCAAAGTGTGTTGTCTATTCTTTTAGTATTCTTTTAGAATAAACAGCTGGTGCCCATGTTTATACACAAACAAAACAGTGTTTTGGATTTGGTGTTGAACTCAACAGCCGAGAAGAAGCTATGTCCTGGAAATGTAACGCTAGTTATATACTTTATAGCTATCGTTTGGGCATACATACCCTCCAAGTATGTTCTTCTCTGCCTAAGAGACCGGTGTTTCGAATGCACATATTCGAATTCAGTTCAATATATATATATATAAAATAAATAAAATATCTGTTAATTAAAAACAATATTGTAATTATAATTGAAATAATATTTTTAACGGTTTACAAACAATTACAAACAATATTTAAATCCACAGAAGTACTTTAAATCCGAAAGTACTTCTGCGGATTTAAAGATTGTTTGAAATTGTTTCTAAACCGTTAAAAATATTATTGCAATTATAATTATATTATATATATATATATATATATATATATATATTAATAATTCAAACAAATATATTTAACACAGTATTCAAAATTAAATAATATATTCTTTATCAGAAGTACTTTCAATTGATTCACTGACCATCTTTATCAACTGTTAATACAAACATACAAAAATAAAAACTTGCATTACCCATCATTCAATCTATTCAAATTTCCCACAATTCTGTTGTCTTTATATTAGCCGATTGTTTATTCATTAAACAACCTCTATTCCTAGATATCATCATTGCCTCTTTAATTTTACATTTTTCACTACATCTTTCAATTTGAATAATTTCTATATCTTTATTATTAAATTTAAAACCATAATTACATGTTTTATTATGATCAAATATAATTGATGGAGTATTCATATTTACCAAAGATATTGTCTCAGATAAATTATAAAAGAATTAAAGTATATTGTAAATATGTTGATGATGTACTTATATGTGCACATAATGAAATAATAGTTAATTTGTTTAATGAGTTAAATATGATTAATAATGTAAAATGGGTGTTAAATGAAGAGAAGGAAGATTCTTTAAAGTTTTTGGATATATTTATTAAAAGAAATAATAATGTATTTGATTATAATATGATTTTAAAGCCTGTGGAAATTATGGGTTATATTCCATATAATTCTAAAGTTCATATGAGTCATAAATTAGCTGGTTTGAACTCTTTTTTGTTTAGAAATGATTATTTGTGCAAAATTATTAGTGATAAAATTGAAAATATTAATGTATATATTACTGATATGTTAAATGTTGGTTATGGAGGGAATATTATTTATAATACAATTACAAAATATAATCAAAATAAAAGTAATAATAAGAAAATATTAAGTAAATTAAAAAGTGATAAATGGATTTCTATTCCTTTTATATCTAATCAGCAAGCTAAATTAATTAATAAACTTTATAGTGGCTTGTGTACAATTTCTTTTTTCTCTTCAAATAATATAAATGATATGATAAATAACTCCAAACCCAAGATTTCTAAGTTTGAATTAGATTCTGTTATATATATGTTGGAATGTGGTTGTGGAATAAATATATAGGGGCATCCAAATGTACATTGCAAAAATGATATATAATGATCATAAGACATTATATAAATGTGTACAGAAAGAAAATATATCTTCGATAAATATGAATACTCCATCAATTGTATTTGATCATAATAAAATATGTATTTATGGTTTTAAATTTAATAATAGAGATATAAAAATTATTCAAATTGAAAGGTGTAGTGAAAAATGTAAAATTAGATAGGCAATGATGATATCTAGGAATAGATGTGGTTTAATAAATAAACAATCACCTAATATAAAGACTAGAGAATTGTGGGAAATTTGAATAGATTGAATGATGGGTAATGCAAGTTTTTATTTTTGTACATTTGTATTAACAGTTGATAAAGATTGTCAGTGAAACAATTGAAAGTACTTCTGATAAAGAATATATTATTTAATTTTGAATACTGTGTTATATATATTTGTTTGAATTATTATTATTATTATTATATGATTTAAGAATAGACATTTAATGGTTGTAGGTATATATATATATATTATAACGATCGAAATGAAAGTGAAGATCGAATCTAACCACAAACTACGATATCTGCTCTATAAGGCACCATCTAGGCATTTAAACCTAGAAAAATTTATAGAGTAGGCAGATACGTGCTGTTAAGATTCCACTTTATTTAAATATTCAGATCGTTAGCCCAAGTCACTAGCTCAGTGGAGACACAGAGATAAAAATCTCTATCTTAATTTAAATCTTAAATATAAATAAATAAAAGCCACTGCCAGAAATTAACACATAAAAATATTTATTTACGCACATATAAAATAACATTTAAATTTTGAGGAATAAATTCAACAGTTTTGATTTTTCTATTAATTTTTAGTTTTACATTTAAGTAAATTACAACCATGAGTTTAATATTTATTTAGATTGTCGAGTATGAATAGATTACATAGATCTGCATTTGAAAAGAAAATATTTTCCCCTGATTTTACCTTAGGCAACAAATTTCGCAATCAAACCGGCGCCAATCCATCTGATACATTTTTGCATTCAATGTAGCATGAAAATACGACAACACAAAATACTATACTGTCAGGAATGTACATCTGATCAGTAAGTAGAATTAGAGAAGACATTGTCTCTCCACCAACAGGAATGTTACATCTGTTGGCAAGTAGAACAATAAACATAAAACTCCATAGGAATGGACTGCGGTCCTTTGCTGTCTTACAAATGCATCCATAGGCAAACAGAAGGTGTGTGGTGTATATCTATAATCCTGCCCATAGCGGATCTCATACTACATCTACAATTACACAAATATATCCAATTCATTGAACCAATTCAACTACGAAATAAATAACCTAAGATTACCCTCCCTTAACATAACTTTACAAAACTATATAGCCATTCACGCCCGACTTAAATTTAACATTTAAATACATTCGCACAGATTATTTTTATAAATTTGTTTTTTAAAATGTTGAGTATAGATCGGCTGCACAGATTCCACGGTCAAAAACATCCAAATTAAACACAATCGATCAAAATACAAAATCATCAATAACGTCAATTGCAAAAGGGAATACACAAGGCCCCATGGCATTCATCATAAGATGCCCACATTAACATCATTGACCTATATGTTCTAATCGACTATGAAAAACCACAACATAATCAACTGCTAACGAATCTATGCAACGTCTATACCCCACTTAAACGTAATGCATTTAATAATTTCTACAATAAATATTATTACAAATAAAATTAATAAAATGGAAATGATTTTAGCAAAACTTAACTATATAAATTTAAACAATCAATTATTAATTTGAAAATCAAATAAGAGTTCATTTTAAAATTTAAATTAGCTGAATCTTTAAAACAAACAATGACGAAAGTTCTTAATTACTTTTTTTTGTTGTTGTTAATTTGTAAAGTTCATAGCTCACGGTAGAAGAGTCCAGGTTTCTGTTTTTAATTCCTGTGGCACCTCCATTGGAAGATAATGTTCTGGAGATGGCAATAGCTGGTTCAAGGTATCACAGTCTTTTTCTTTTTTAAATAGAGAGTGTGGTATGTGCGT
The DNA here is from genome assembly GCA_028023455.1 of Epiperipatus broadwayi. NCBI lineage: Eukaryota > Metazoa > Onychophora > Udeonychophora > Euonychophora > Peripatidae > Epiperipatus > Epiperipatus broadwayi. Next base: position 30,716 of record JAQFVV010000127.1, on the reverse strand, counting down.
CCTACCACAACTCTCAAACACACAATGCTGGAACTGTCAGAAAAAACTGTATTTCCCTTTTTATATCATCCACATGGATTCAATCAACAAAACGTCACTAATCCATCACTTTTCTTAGGGTCCGAGCCAAGGCTTAGTGCTTCCATTGGTCAAGCTAATTTTTCTTTATTCACTTATCCAATTTTCATCTCATCATTTTAATTATACAAGAGCCCAAGGCTAGCTTGCTTTTCAAACAATTTATAAACAATCATTTCCATTTACAGATTACAAGAATTAATTAATACCTGTTTTTATTTTTAAATCTTGTACTTTTTTTTTATAAAAAAGTACGTTCAAATACTTATTTATTTGTTTTTTAAAAAAAATATATTTTTAAAGTTTGGCATCTGTGCGAATGTATATACTTTTAACAAACATTTTAATTTTAGCATTTAGTTTTTTCCTTTTATTTGCGAACTTTTAAGTTTTTATTTTAAATTAATGTAACGATATATTTATATATCGTTACTATATATATATATATATATATATATATATTGTAAAGGATATCTTACAATGCACACATTCCTGAAAAGACCAAGCATATTTATTGAACCCAATCCATTTGGAATTTATAGTAATAGTGGGAAGATTATTATTTGTTATTATTATTGCCTATATACATATAATACACAATAAATTATTATATTTATAAAATAGAATACGATCAATATTTTAGAAAGTATTATTGTATATATATATATATATAAAACTATTTGATTAAATAAACTGTAATGTGTATATTAATATGTATATATATATATATATATACATATATATATATATATATATATATATATATATATATATATATATAATTTAAAATTGAATATTAATTAATAGGTAAATGAATTTGTGATGACTTGAAGTTAATTAGGTGGGTACATATGTGTGAAAATAAAACTGATTTTATTATTTTATTTTTTATTTTTATTTATAATAAATCTAAATGTATTTAAATAATAAGCAGTTAAAGATATCAGCATTCCTGAAAACTCTATGCATGAAAATGTATAAAAACAAAAGACAGTTTACAAATCATTCTTCTTATTGTTATAACAACTGTAACAAAAGACAGCAATTAAAACTAAAAATTTAGAATGCTAAAATGGAGTTTTTACTTTTTCTTTTAGTTAAATTATAAACATTTTAAAAGTCGAATACTGTAACTCAAAGTTTATCAAATTCAAAGGACAGAAAGTGAAAAAAAGTAAGAATAACTGATTAATTCTTAAATAATTAAATCGTGTTTCAAAAATTGTTGGAGTAAATTTGAATTTTTTTAAATATTTTCAAAAACAATAACGAGAATTAAATTTGCTAAAAATTGGAGAAGAAAAAAAAATGAAATAATTTTCTTAATATATATATATATTCTGACCTTGTCATCGTGTGTAGCTCCACTACACATCAAGCCAATCACATTGAGGGCCATAATCTAACCACCCCGTTCCCACATTTCCACTTCCCCCAAAATAAATATAATATAGTGAAAATCACCTAACCGGGTTCTAGCTCTAATAATTAATGAAATATTCAATTAAATGCTTTACTAGCTCAAGTTTCTTAAAATTAACTTAGGTTCTGTTTTAAACTAACTCAAATAAATATTCAGGAATTCATGAGACTAGAAGTGGAAATACGGGTGACAATGTAGATTACATTGAGACAATATCCCACAGGATACCACCTCAACAGCATAAGAACACTATCCCCCCTTATACTACTATTACACATAATAACTACATAGTATTCTTATGACTTCCGCAACTTCTAATAACTAAGACTCATTTAGCAATTAAAGTATTAATCTTTTATCTCTAATAATAATAATAGTAATCATCTAGCTCAAATGAAATAATCTCAGGTTCTTAAATTTATTCATATGTTAATAAACATATGGTAGCAAAATATGATAAGGGATTTTATGTCATAATCTACTACTCTGCAATTAGATTAATAATAAAACAATAATAATCACAATCTTCATTGCTTAATCCAACTAGTACAGCTTTTCTTTCATCGCAAATTTATAACCGTAATAAATTAGTTAATAATCTAATATCCCCTTTTTTATCTTTAAGTAATAAAATAAATTAATAAGTGGCAGTGTTTAGATAATCTGATAAATAAAGCAAGTGGCAACTAATAGCATATAATTTAGCAAAATATTATGATAATGGATTGATGACCAGTAACACAATGCAATTTTATAATTATTTAATTATAAGAACATCAATAAATATTTAAGATTAATCATACTTCTCTATTTATCTTTTGTGCAAACAATCATATACTTAGTTTAATGGTTGTGAACATACCCTGTGAATTCATGCAATGATGTAGAGAAAACAAAACTCAGACACAAGTTTTAATAAACAAATTTTAAAATTTTATTAACATCAATAAAAATAAATAAAAGAAACAAATCCATCTACATATATTTACAAGGGATATCCTCATTTTTCTTTACACTACAATAGCTGATTTATACACATTTATATTTCTTTTATCGTTAATTAAACTTATTATGACTTTTAAAAGTTATTTATTTATTCCTCATTAGGTTTATCATATCACTTATTTTAACTATTTTATGGGTAACACCATTCTTTACCTAATATTAAAGTTACTGTATTATAAATTATCATTGTGGATAAACATCATTTATAACATCATAATTTTACAATCAATATGGTTTTTAAAAGAAAATTACATTTTCTTGTAACTTTATATAAGTCACTCCGCATATTATTCAAATATTATTATTACTTTAACGTTTGTTCTCCAATGCTCATAAACTATAATACGTTTATTCCATAAGCCATATTCATGTATAATACTATAACATGGGTTTAATTATCACCTGTTACAGTTTCACATATACTATAATTATCGAATGTTATTGTATTTTTTAAATATGCAATACTTATATTTTTTAAAATATAATTAACAATAAGAAAACGTGAAATTATATTTAATATTTTTTATATATTTCTATTTGGATATACTTTTATAAAATTATAGTTCATTTCTTAAAAAGGAATTAAAATAATTGTCTAACTCCTTCCCTTCTTAGGATATCTGCATCTTTCTTTCAATAATCATAATCTACTCTTCGTTAACACTTAACTATTCTTATTCCAAATAATAGCATGACATACATTCTAAAATATCTATTGTTTCCCTTTTAATAGACTTATCATATAACGATGTAGTTGCAAGAAATACAGATAAAGATAGTGAAAGATGTATAGGATATCGGGAAAATAAATAGATAACTTATCCGCAATATACTTCAAAAATGTATGGAACAGTGTGAATAGGTCTGACATTTATTGTCTAATAACCTTGGCGATAAGCATGATGTGGCAGCTATTTACTCAGCTTTACCAAACATCTAGTACGACTCACAAGAAATATATAAAATACCACTATCCAAGACAACATGTGTACCAGTCGTAGGGCTTTGTTAACTATGCTGATTAACATCTAAAACTACCTATTTTTTCACTCCCTGTAGCATCCTAGTTTTTAATACATCCTCTTGGTTTCCGAATCACCACATACTATTAAGTCACTACCCAAACTATCTCTCGAGATTTTTTACTGTATCCAACATCGATAAAATACTAACTACTTTTTAAAAACAATAAACAAAATTCGCTAATATAAAAACATTTCCCTATTCCATAAGAACAATTTGTCTTGCTTTATTACACTGTAGGTTCAACATCTACGTTTTGTTAAAATAACATTTAAATATCCCAATCGGAAAATTAACAGAAAATATCACATAACCATCAGTTATATTGAACTATATTAATAACACATAAAATGATTATCGTATGCATATTTTTAAAAATCTAATCACATCTCAAAGTGTTTTAGAGTGTTGTTTTCAAAAATGCATTTTACAACAATAATAACAATAAAACTTTTGCGCTACATTCATTCGATTCTCAGCTGATCTAAATAAATAAAACATACATTATATATCATTAATAATTGTAAATGTTACCAAAAACAATCTTTACCTTCCTATCAGAGTTCGTAGTAGGTTTCTTTCTCTTCGTGCATCGCAAATATACAAATTTCCACATACATAAAATTTTATTTTAAAATTCAAAATCAAAACATATTATTTCATATAATGTTATATCACAAATTAATGTATTTTGTTTTCCCTATCGCTATCTAAAACTTAATGTTTAACTTAGATTAGTAAAAAAAATAATTCAAACCATAATCACATATTTTTCTGACGGTAAATCTTGGTTAGTCCCATAATATTTATTATTTCTTCTTTTGTCCGAATGTTCTCCTTTATGCTTATTAAAGTTTTAAATAAATTGGTTCATTTAATAAACGGTTTAGATGATCTTTAGTTTTAGTGTTTAATCCAAAATTATTAGAAAACATTTTATTTAGTTATCCTACAAAGCTTTTTAATGTTCTGGCGAATATTATCTCGGCGCGTTGATGCATCTTTATTTCTAGTTAAACTACAATTATTTAATAATTACGGTACCAATTGCGTTTTCCATGGATCCAATATTTTATATTTCTCTTCTGTAAAATTTTTTTTTTCTTTAGGCAAGTGTTTTCCTTGGTAAACTTCACTTTCATTCATTATTATTTTATATACACTACTTTCGATCTTTAACTATTTTCTAGAGTATTTTCTCAAGTCATCTTAAAGAAAGTAATTCAAACTATTTCAATATTAAACTTCCTTTTGTCCATTTATTCTTATACGAATAATACTTATTTTTATTTTCAATTATCTTCATTAACTTTGCGCACAATGTCCTTTCATTGATTTTATATGCACGAAAACAGCTTTCATAGTGATACGCTATATAAACTATATCAACGAATAATATTAACATATTTGGAACATTATAAAATTTACAACTTGGTTTTAAGAATCTATCCATTTTCTATTGAAAACTCCGATTATATTTCGATAGAATCCACTGGCAGGTTACTGTAAAGTTAGTGAAACATTACTATGAAAAACTTTTTTTTTAAAACATTTTATTCTAAGATTCTCTTCGGATGATTTTTAAATTGTCAGTTGGTTTCTTTCAAAGATATTATTAAAATTATAATAAAATTGACTAATAAATTGAAGAAAAAAAATTAGAGAGCTTAAAATTTTACCTCTGCTCTGGAGTCAACACATTTTTGTTCTCCCCTGTTTATACAATTAGTTGGCACGATTTTGGTTGTCTGCCAAGATCTATTTTTTTTATTGGTCAATCCCTACTTGGATTTAAAAACAATTTCTAAAGTTTTAAAATCATGACGTAATAGACTTAAATGTTAACTAATTATTATTTTTAAATCAATTATTATCTATTACAATTTAACCACCTTTAAAACAATTTTGAAACAATAATTAATAAAGGTGCATACTACTTATTTTTATTATGATGTGTGACAATTCCATCCACTTCTATAATATACTATTTAAATATTTTAATTATTAGTATTAATTTAAACCGGTGCTTATACATAGAATATTCCAGACAGTCACGTAATCATTTCCGGTGTTTAGTCTATTTTTATCTGTCTTAATAAATTTTCTACTAATATTATATAAAATAATTATATAAAATTTTGAAAAACAATTTAGAAAATATAGAATTAGATACAATTCTCACCATCACAATATTTATTATTAAATATATCATATTAATCTTTTACTGCTTAATATAATCTATAATTTTAAATACTATATAATATTAATTTTAATTTTTTTAGTAATTGACCATTTATAACTATCATTGACCTATAGAAAAGGCACAATATATATATATATATATATATATATATATATATATATATATATATATATATATATATATATAAGCACTTCAATATTATTCAATAAAAATATATGATTATAAATAATTATTAAAATGTACTTTAATATGAAAATGGGCTAGAGCAAAACATGCTATTGTGTGCCATGGTATTTTCCTGCCAGCTGCTTTATATATATATATATATATATATAAATATATATATATATATATATATATATATATATATATATATAATTTATTGTAAACACCCAAGAAGATGCCTTCAGTCCAAAGTAAACAATGATTGGAATATATTATGGTGAATCAAATGAGGATCAAGATGTTTACCATTAAACACAACTACAGGAGACACCATTGTACCTATCTATCCTTGCTAAGGAGAATGATTTACTAAGTGAAACTGCTTTGAAGAACAACTTGCCTAACTATCAACTACTGCTACTACTTCTATTATGATGATTTTTAGGAACTTTGTTCCAATTATAATTTTTAATCAATATTGTAAATTTTTGTTTATTTATTATTTTATTTTTTTATTCATATTATCTGTTGTATTTTCACACTCTGATGCTGAAGCCTCATTTTTCAGAATTAGCAAAGAAGAAAAGAGGGAATTATTCATTTTGATATTTTTTTAAATATATTTTCATTATAAATAAAATTTAGGTAATACCACCTGCTTCACATCTGATCATCCACATAAATGTTGAGGTAAGATTCTCTAAATTTATATATAGATTAAATTACAACACATACTGGATACATATTATGTTTTATTTTGTGATTAACCATGTATGTATATTTCCCAGTATGTTTGACTAATCAACTGGGATCTGTCTCTATCATATATATATATATATATATATATATATATATATATATATATATATATATATATATATATATATATATATATATATATATATATATATATATATATATATATATAAATTAGGAAACTTGTTAAATAGATTAACATTTGTAAATATATAATTTAGCTAGCCAGCATCTCAATTATATTAAATAACTAAAGTTGATTTTTCTATATAATTATGATTTACAGAGAATGAGTGACATATGTGGATTTCTACCATAGGGTATAAGGGTTGGATCTAGAGGATAATTAATTAGTAAGATGGTAGAGGTTCATTTGTGACACATATACATATGATGATTATTATATTTTTTTATTTTATTTTCATTTTTTTATCATTACTATTGTCATTATACTTGATATTTATTATTGTTAATAAATATTTGAGAGTTTGTATTATTCCAGTCTCTAGTTTATTGAGTTGTCCTGACATTCCACAGTTTATAAATAATTATACATGCACACACATTTATTTTTCTTATTATATAAAAGCTTGAAAATAAAACAAATATAATAAATGCTAGTTGTAACCTCTATATAAGTTCAGGAGTTGCTGTGTATATTTGTTCATATCTGATAATAGAGTTAAAAGCAATATTCTCTCTGGGTTTAAATATTAGGGCATAACGGAATTAAAAAGGGGGAAAGTGGATGAACTAACCTAAATTGCATTTAATATTATTAAATAGAGATAGGGTTAGTCAATTAAAGGGTATGCAATCATTGGTTAAGCATTTCATTGGGTTCTCATTAGCACTCTATCAGATGATCCACAGTATGAACGTAGTTGGATGCAACTTTTTCCCCTTCTAACCTGGTAGGTCTTTGCAGATTGTTTCATTAGGGGTAATAAATTAGAGCATATTATCTTAACCCTACACCATATCACTACATCTTCACAGTAGTACTGTCTGTGTTTGCAATGTTTGGGATTAGTTGTAATCATTCTGTCCGTTATATCTGGTGTCATCATCTTTTAGGGCTAGTGGTAATCATTCCATCCATTATATCTAGCATCATCAACTTTTGGGGCTAGTGGTCATCATTCCATCCATTATATCTGTCGACCAACATGGATGCACGATGTGTAGTGGAACTTTAACTAAAGATCAAATTAGCGACTGGTGTGACTAGTATGATAGGTATTAGGGAGTGTATGATGAGAATTGTTCCGTCCGTTATAATATATATATATATATATATATATATATATATATATATATATATATATATATATATATATATATATATATATATATATATATATATATATAAAACATAGTACTTTTTTATTTTTCTAAAACTATGTTTTAATACTACTTAAATAATTGTGTTTTTAACTAATCTTTCAAATAAATTTGATCTTTTTTAAAATTATGAAACATAAGATGTATGTAGTTTTATACATATATCTCTCATTAGCATTAAAATATATTATATTGCACTCACTAAAACACTAGTTAAAATAATACAACTTAACTAAAAATTAAAAATTTGCTAGACCAACTACCATACATATTAATTTTGAGATCTGACAAAGCATCTCAATATATTGTACCATCTACCTTCTTTCTTTGTAAACAAAAAATGAGGAAAATCTATTCTTTTTGATTTATTTAATCTATCCCTTTTGTTTAGTCTCTATTACTATCTTCAGAGGTTTCTCATCCTTCAGGTAGAGATAATAATATCATTGGTAGTAAGCTACCAATAATATCAACTCTCTGCTACTAAATTACAACACTGGCCATCCCAGCACATTATTTATTTTAAGGGAAAATCTTTAGGTACCAGTTAATTACTATGTAACTAATGTGCTTGCTCATCCAGTTATGAATTTAGTGCCTGACTTCTCCCCAGGTAGATCCTCAAACTCTAATTATTTCCAATTTTTCCACCTACACTATGAATCTCTATTTTTCAACATTTATATAACACATATTTGATTAATAGAATACTTATTCATTATTTAATTATTCTACATAAATCCCTCTCTTACTTTTAATATTTCCTCAAATTATCTACCTAATGATAATTAAAATATTTTATATCCATCTTTCTTTCTTTAAATGCTCACTCTTGCTTTATGATATAAATGGCTACACATACTCTATTAAAGTATACATTTTAATACATTTCAAATCATACACCCATGCATTTAAATGATAAATAAAATAAACACATATTTAATCATATGACACACACACACACACATAATTAATGAAATATTTGATTTCAAAGTCTTATTATGAAAGCTAACACATGTAGTTATATCATGGAAATTAATAGTTCAATAATTGATTAAATCTAAATTACAGTTCTTGAGGTGTTTGAATCAAGATTTTGAAAACAAAAATGAATGATTTACCTATGATTTGAACACTTTCATATGCAAATAAGGCAACATAGCTTTCTGCTGATTCTCCTGATTCCAACCGGTTGGTATTGATTCCTCATAGGCATTTGTATTAATTTTATGAAGTGCAGGTGAATTACTTGTGTGGATCTTGACATGAACACTCTATTGAATCCCAGTTTTCCCACAGTAATGATTTCTCCCTCAAACTAACTGCTGATGTTACTGCAGAGAAGGTTCAGGCGGCTGCATGATCCAATAGGTTCAGCCATACATTTTGTATGATAGGACATTTATTATTAGTTATTTCAATATTTTTGATCCAATTTTGATGAAATCTGATTAATTATTAATTAATGTTTTTAATGATTGAATATAACAATACAAAATCTCCTTTATATAGTCAGTGTTCTTTATCTGAGGTTTGATCAAGCAGTCTGTTGTAATCCTATTGGGTTTCTATTCCTTTTATTTAAGAGTTAATTATATTTCCTTAGTTTTGATTTTAAGTTTTCAGTTATTTTATTTGCATTGCTTTGGCTTTCAATTTTATCATTTAAGAAAATTCCTTTCTTTTAAATTTTATTTATATAAGTACACATTCCTACTACTTCCATATTATACTGCAAAAACAAGGTGTTTATGTTATACATTAATTTAAACCTAACAATGTTAATTGTTTTTTTTCTTTAATTATTCATTACCAAAATCTTTTCCCCCTTCCCTTTCTTTTGTTCTTTTTTTCTCTCAAACTTTCATGAAAATCTTTTTTTTTTTTTAACTTTAAAAACTAACATTTTCAAAAATGTTCATTCAATAAAATTCACTCTTGATAAATATTGGAAATATTATGTAACGACCTACATGTAACGACCAACATCTGTACAATATATAAACTTATCAAGTAGTTGATATCATAATAATTAAATTAACAACTCAATGCTCATTTATTGAGCATATAAAATACTTTAAATCCAAAGCACAAGGTAAAGTCATTTGAAAAGATAAGAATGTATTCTTTTCACCTATATTCACTTATAAATATATTAAATTTATTAAGCACAAGCAGATAATATAATAACAACGTGAAGGCTATAACCTTTAACAGAAGCACCATTAAAATGAGATTACTAATAAAATGGTGTAAAACTATTTGTTTAGAATCAGTAAGTGTTTCCTAAGAAAAAGTTTTATAGTTTGTCGTTTAAAAATACTGTTTAACAATTATTGTAACTCAATACGATTTTTAAAATAAAGTAGAATTTTTTGTACTGTTTTTATTGCCTTTTCGTTAAAAATGTGAAGAGTTTATAGTATCTTATAGGAAGCCAGAAATTATTAATCACATTTCCAATTCATTAAACAAATATGTCCATTTTACTTATGAATTGTTCAAATATAAGTTTCATTTATTTATAGGTTGCCTTTTTATTTCTTAAGTGGAGAAAAAAGTTGTCAATATTATCCAATTGATTGAAAGAATGAATGTTAAAAGCTTGTTTTTTACATAAATATATAATTGGATAGACAAATGTTAAGAATAATAGTGGATGAATATATAAATGTATTGATAGATGTGTAGATATATAGTTAGTTAGTTAGTTAGTTAGATAGATAAATAGATAGATAGATAGATAGATAGATAGATAGATAGATAGATAGATAGATAGATAGATAGATAGATAGATAGATAGATAGATAGATAGATAGATAGATAGATAGATAGATAGATAGATAGATAGATAGATAGATAGATAGATAGATAGATAGATAGATAGATAGATAGACAGACCTAGTAATTAGATCAGATACACGAATTTATTGATGTTAAATAAAATCTATTATTAAAAAGGCTGGAAATTTTGAAATTATTTAAACGGAAGTCAATCTCCGATAATGCGTTATTTCTTATATATTATTAATTTCCATGCACTTGCCCGCCGGTAGAGTTTAAAAAACTTAAGTGAATCACTCAAGCCCCTGATTTAAGCATGATGAATAATGGTGTATATAGAATATATGCTCTAAACTTAAGTCTACAACTGATAATACATTTATTTAGTCTAAAAAGTCGCAATGCTCGCTTTTGTATTAATTCTAATCATAATGATATATAATAAATCATTTAGTGTTTTGTTTTTTGTTTTTTTATATAAAAAGGGTCCTCCAAAACTTAATTGCTGCAACAAAATTCTCTTGTTTTTATTTGAAAAGGAAGAGCTTTATTAAGTCATAGATTAATTTATAAATTAACTGATGTTTGAAACGCTTGATCAATTTTAAAATAAAAACACTGATCTGCATAATTTCGTGAAAAGCTCTGATAATATGGTACAGGTGTGAACCCACTAATAATATAGGAACTACACCTTGCCTACCATTGAATTGTTAGTTAAAACTGCAGTAACTAAGGTAATATTGTTGTAATCTTGTTTATATCTATTTTTTAAAAATACTTTTATTTTATTTTTAATATTTTTTTATGAAATATTAAAATAAAAGAAAAAAAAGTTTATTAGTGTTACACAGTTATTTCATAATAAGAGTTACTTTTAAAATTTTCAGAATAAATATTTTTTAACTAATAAATAAAAAAAGGATGTTCATCTCGAACTCAAATTTATTAATACTATAAACTATAATTTATAATAATTGTTTTACTTCTTTATTAGCAAATCTGTAAAAAGTACATACTCATATATAAATTGAAATACTGTTTTAGTTAATATTAATTTTTATAATTTCAAAAATCTAGAAGTAATAAAAAAAGTAAAAATAAATTAAAAAAAAAAACACTTTTAACAAATGCTGCAAAATAATTTTTAAAAATAATTTTACAAAGTTTTTTTGTTGTTGTAATTTTATAAATTTAAAATACAAGATTTTTTAAAAAACAAATTTTGAAACGTATTCCCTATGCAACTACTGTAAAAAACAAATAAGGTTTTAACTATAACAAAACTATGGCAAACATCTAGGAATTGAAGCTCAAGATCTACATATCTTAATTCTGTTATTCTGGTGTTTGAGACTTACTAATCCCGGCAATAAACTATTGAAGTTATTCATCTATTTATTTAATAAGTAGTAGTCTCTGATATAATTTAAAATTAGGTAAGACTGATAATTCTATTTTTTATTATGTAGCTAACTTAAAGCAAAAACAAAAACAAGGAATATACTTTTAAAGAGAATGGTGAATCATATATATATATATATATGATCACTAGATGGAGCTTACCAATAACTCTAATCAAGCCTTATTTTTATTAGTGCCGAAAGAGATACAACTCAAAATCTTTATCGTTATCCCCATATCCAGACCAGCTGGCTTCCAGTTTATGGGGCATGTCAGTGGAAGTCTGAGAATCTAGAAACTAGATCTAAAATACTAACTCAAAAGTCAGCACATACTTTTGAGTTAGTATTTTAGATCTAGTTTCTAGACTCCCAGACTTCAACTGATATGAGCCATAAGCTCAAATCCAGCTGGTCTGGAGGTGGGGATAATGATAGAGATTTTGAGTTCTATCTCTTTTGGCTCTTATAAAAACAAAGTTTGTTTAGAGCTATTGGTAAGCTCCATCTAGTGATCATAAAATGCAAGCTTAAAAGCAAATTATGAAATTTATAACTTGTTTTAATTATATATATATATATATATATATTTCTATATATATATATATATATATATATATATATATAAGAAATCAAGTCATTGTCACATGACCTAAATTAACAAGTTTGTATTACAAATGTTAAATATAAAGCTCACACATAAACTCATAACAAGCTTTGTAGAATATCCTCAACCTCAGGCTGGTTTCTGAGGAAGCCAGAAGCAGAAACCAGTCTGGTGTTGGGAATATTCTGCAACGGTTGTTAAGAACTTATATGTGAGCCTCTCTCTCCCCTTTCTCTCCTCTCTCTCTCTCTCTATATATATATATATATATATATATATATATATATATATATATATATATATATATATATAAATATATATATATATATATATATATATATGTTTTATCAGTGTTTTACCTTAGCTTAATGTTATCAATAACCATCCATCAGATATATATATATATATATATATATATATATATATATATATATATATATATATATATATATATATATATATATATATATATATATATAGTTTTACTATATACAAACAAGCATCATTAATGAGTGCAGTGATTTTTAATGTTTATAATTTTTTCCTATTTTTCATCTAATCTATATCCAATATTGTATCTGAAACAAAACTTATCAATGGTTCTGAAGTTTACTCTGATACTAAAGTGGATAATCTATCTATAGTTATTATACTAGCTAAAATCATTTTTTTGTTTTGAGTGTATTTTGACAAATTTACTATATTATTTTATCAAATAAACTATCAGTCCATATATTTTTGAAGCCTTGGACCATTAATTGAATTTACAATACTAATAAAACATTAAATCTTTACTTAAAACAAACACCTGATTTAGTTTATTCTCAGAAAAATGTCAGCCTCCACAAATTACAAAGTGTAATGTGTGATAATATAAAAAAATATCTAATACTAGTGGTTATTATGATATCATTAGTACATCAAATAAAAAATTTAAGCAATGTAATATTAAAAAACTTAGATAACAATGTAATTTTTTAAAAACCATTTTTATCATAATTTTAACAAAATCAATTGCAGTGTCCAAGATTTTTATACCATATATTTTTTAGTTTAATTTACAAAACTAAAAATAGTTTGAAATCATTATTTTTCTCATTTTATTGAATTTATTTATGTTTGTTAAATAGATAGATAGACCTTATTAGATATATAGTAATGTATTCTAAAATATAATCTATGTTTTAATTTTTATTATTTATGAGGAATTATCATATTCCAATAGTTACTAAAATCGTGATCATTTTAATTTTTATATTACTCTGCATGATGAATTTTACACTTGATCATTATATCTAAACAGATAAAAATTTCATTAGTATTTCATAATCTCAAACCCATTATCATATAAAACGTAGCACATTAACCAACATTCATGTACGTAACAATTATTTCACCCAATATCTGAAACTATTATCACTGTATTGGATCAGTAATATCATTTTTTAAATAAAGGCATAATTCATAAACATCAATTATTAAACAGGCAAATATGTTTTTAATCCTATGTATAAACAATATATTAGTATGTTTAAAAAGTGGATATTTTTTATTGAACATATTTCAAAAAATTGGATAAACAGTTTATTTATTCATATTTACACCATATATTAATCTTTTGATAATAAACTACAAATAATACACATCAAGCATTGGTGGTCAGCACAGCTTCCTTACAAGCTGTTGTCCCAGGTTTGCAGGTTCGCTTCCTGGCCGATGCTTTGACACATGAAAATAACTACAAATAATATTGTAATAGTATGGCCAACATGGAGCTAATAAGGAGAATCTGGAGTTAAAAAGTCACACAATTGGGTATTCATTTGTAAAAGTACTTCACATTAGAGCTGAAGTATGAGGAGATGGAAAACCACCATCCTCAAATAATCAAATATAAATTAAATGTAAAAGTAATGATAATAAATATAAAGAGCATGAGAAATCAGCAATGAACTAATTATAAGTTTACCCAGCATTACATAGAAGAATAATAATCATTCATTAACATGAATGATCAACAATAAAATAATAGTAACCACTGGATTTGAAATGGATCTACTATAGTCCAGGCTAATTATTTAGCCACTGCAAAACTTAGGACAGAATACAACACAATATTTTAGATGCATGGACTCAAATGATATTTCATTGGAATATATTTAAAATATAAAATAATACTGAGGTAATAAAATATACTGATCATTATAAATCCCCTGTCCATATAGTGTCATCAATGTACTGGGCAGCTAAAAAAATAATTTCTAATTACTAATAAACATAATGTAATGCCTGAATTTTAAAGGATATAGCATTGTTCCATACAGTATTATCTGCAGTACAAACATCAACCTAAACTCCTAATTCCTGTAACTAACTATTATCCTCTAATCTAACTCAGAAAAAGAGAACTCTATAGTCTATTACTGTGATTAACAGTTAAATAAATAAATAAAGCAGATTATTTTAAACCACTTTAAATAATCCATAGGTTTACCCTATTATAAGTAAATATTTTTTTGGTATAATTAAAAAAATCGTAGAACACTAATTTGTCTTGAAATAGAGCCATACACATTGATAATTCATGTAACAGGAGTTGGAGAAAATAAAGACTAAAATATTTTAAAACAATTATTTAATAACTGATTGATTATCAATAAATACAACTAATTATTGTAATAGTATGTAAATTTAAACATTCATTTCATCAAAAAAATTTATGGTTTCATAAAAAAATATTTTAACCAGTTCATTTCTAATTATTAAATTAACTTTTAATTCATTAAATTGTTTTTTTAAATAAATAAGAATTGGAAAACAACATTTTCAAAAAAATCAAAGACCGCAATCCTTGACTTAGCTTAATTAAGGCTTTGTTAAGTTTTAGGAGGCAGAAATAAATATAAGGGAAAACATGTTCCAAAATGTAAATTTACCCTTTGAATGCATGACTCATCTAAAAATGAGAAGATTTGATGTCACTCTAAATTGGCTACTTTTTATCTTACGTATACATATTATACATCATTAGAAAGAAAATCAAAAGTTCTGTAAGATGGTGCCCTCTTCAGAATTATTTTACAAGAAAAAATCAATAAAAATGACCATATATGTCAAACAAAACCAAAGCACCGCCTCCTCACAACCTTTCCTTGAATTTTATTGGCTGTCCAACTTCTGTCAAAAAGGGAAATGGCTGCAAAAAGTAAAAAGTTACGTTCGTTTTAATTTTTATTATGAAAATGATAAACGAATGTTTACAACATTTTAAACAATATTTGAATTGAATTACAAATTATTATTGATAAAATAATACTAAAAATCAAATTATTTTAGAAAAATAGTTAAGATATTACCAAGAATTATTTATTTATTGCTACATATTGATCGTAACGTTAAAGTGAAAAAAAAAAAAGATTGCTGATGCAATCTTTTTTGGTTGGTTGAATAGCGGTTACTTTTATTTCACCGCAATTGAATATTTTTTAAATTATAAATCAAATTTATTTTTGAAAAGATTTTTGTTTGCTTTCGTAATCTGACAATTCAGTAATATACTTTTTACAAACGAAACTAACATATTTATATTATTAAAAGTGAATCTATTTTAACAATAGATTTTGTTAAAGTTGTGAGTTGGCCAATTACAAGTTTTGATTTTTAACTCATTCGGCCAATTATATAATCATCGTTGAAAAAAACTTAAAAGTAAACTTTTTTCATAACTTGAAGAGAAAATTGACTGAATTAAAAAAAAAAAAAATATGTTTCACAATTTGTAAAACATAAAAATATTGAAAATGATCTATTCTTATAAAAAAATGTTGCTTTTATATAAGACAAATATTCTTTTTCTTTTTTATTATTACTAAAAATACAGCATCAACAGACTAAAAATACCTTTAAGCATGATTTAATTCTTCTGTGGAATTCTTTCCAATTATAATTTCCAGTTGAGTTTTCTTTTTGTAGACTTTTTTTACATCAATATGATCAATGTGCTCTTTTCCTAGAGTGCAGCATTTCCAGATTAAATAGCCATGTTTATCAATGTCTTTCTATTAAAAGTTCCAAGAGAGATCAACACATATATAAACTCATGCTCTTAGTTGAAGACAATCTTACGATTATTTTAGGAGGTAACTTCTTTATATTTTATTCCTGTTTAAGCAGGTTACATGGAGGAAGAGTCTAGTTTTTTGTTGAAATTAGAACACATTTTTTTGTTGTAGAAACCATTTTTATGACTAAACTCACAATATGCTAAAAGCCTGTTTAAACTTTTGCTGTACTAAGCAACAGTTTTGTTATGACTTCTGCTTCTTTTTTTTTTAGCATCTCATTAAGACTTGAATGTTCTTTTCCATAGATAAGTTATGAATAATTTATTAATATCAGAAAATTGGGCTTTCTGACTTATTGACACTCCTATTATTTTTTCTAGAACAATCTTGCCTACAATTGAATCTCAATCTATCTCCAACAAGACAATTTTCATAATAACCAATGAGGTAAATGTTTACAAACACAATTGTTTATTTATTTTACTCTTTAAACTTGGACATTGAAAAAACAAGTCAAGAACCTAAATTAACGTCATTAAATATCAATCAAGATTATCTAAAATAAGTAATGTTTTTTTATGAAAATTATTTAGCTGTGCATTTTTTCTCTATAATATTATGTTCAATGCATATATAACAATCCTCAACTGATCCAGAGTGTTTATGTTCCAAGATAAGCAAGACTTGGTTGGTAGCATGAGAACTGTGAAGATAATTTCAGAGGCTAATATATTTAAAGAAAAAATAGCATCCTATTTCAGAATTATTAGTTCATACCCTATATATGCAGAGAAACACTTAAGAATGAATGCTAAATTGGACTTTCTGAGATAAGTTTTGATGTATAATGAGAATAAAATATAACTAGGATAACTTATATTAGCAGTCATATAGGAAACAGAAAAAATAATTTTCATCATCAATTAAATTTAATTAAATGAAGTTCTAATTGCAATTAATCTCCAGTCAATCATCAAATTGCATACATATACACCAGAAATGTGTTATCTGTGCATTAATATATGTTCACGTAAGTCAATAGAAACACAAAAATCATATTTAGTAGGGGAGTTTCTGGCACAATATTAAGAATATACACGAATTTTATTTCATTTTAACAAAAAGAAAATATTACTCAAACTATAAACATATCAGCACACCAATAAATACAATAAAAGTATAATAATTCAACAACAAATTTCCTTTAATAAGGCATTATTAGTTCTGATGAATAAATACATCATCACATAATTGAATTTTTTTAAATATATTATGGTGTAAAGTTTTTA
Source organism: Epiperipatus broadwayi (assembly GCA_028023455.1). Lineage (NCBI taxonomy): Eukaryota > Metazoa > Onychophora > Udeonychophora > Euonychophora > Peripatidae > Epiperipatus > Epiperipatus broadwayi. The sequence goes on along the minus strand of JAQFVV010000127.1, from coordinate 12,572 downwards.
AGAAAATGCTTTATCTATATTATCTATTGTATATATGGTTTAAGTTATTGTTCAAAGAATAAAATTAATAATTAAGGTAATATGGTAGCACGCTTAATTAGTAACACTTTGACGTTGCCACAAGCATTGCGATAAATGAAATGAGTAATACACTTATAAGTACGATATAAATATGACGATTAATCTCGCTATTTATGTAAAATCATTTTTCATTATCATTTTTAAAATGATAAAAATATTGGATTATTTTTTTTGAAAAATAATGCAAAAAAATATTTTCAAATGACTAAAATACTCACTATACTTACTTTTCTTGAATTACGCAAATAGATACAAAAATATAGGTGTTAGAATCTAGTTGTTAAGATTTTATCTTGAAAAAAATTGTTTTTAACCTTTTTTTTTTATTCAATCGACAAACTAGCATTTCTAAGCAATGATTCAAAACTTTCAGCTAAATTTTCTCGTTTTTACCATTACGTCTACAAAAAAAAAAAAAAGGCAATCTAATCAATTGATCGCATCTCATATAAACGCAAACATGTTACCACACACATGTATTTATATAAACATTATTTAAAAGCAACATGATGCAATTATTAACCTTCACAAATAATAAAAAAGTATCTCACTATAATATAGATATTATTAACGGAATATTAAGAAAAATAATCAAAACAAATAAAATAAAGGTAATTGCCATATATAAAAATATATAGATCTTCCTAATAAAAAATATATTAGAAATGGAAACAGGACATTCACTATAATTTGTAAAAAAGTCTTAGGTGAAAAATATTACACTTTGTCATAATACTGTAATTTTTAAAATCTATTCATTAGTTATGAACACGCACAAGTGCTACTGTTTATTTTTATTATCTTTTGTCATATATCTATATAATATCGACATACACAAAACTGGGAAAATCGCATGATATGTTTTTTTTTGTCTATATGACTTCAGTTGACAATAACTATAACATAATCGAAAGTACTTCCGTTTAATTTATACCTTATTACTGTTATGATTTATAGTTATTACAATTTAAAATTTATATACATAATTAATAAAATAAGACACAAAATGTGTAACTTGTTTTTAAACTTGTACTAAAATGTTCACTAGATGAAGTTTACCACTAGCTCCAAACAAGCTATAACCTTGAAACCGATTGATCTGGGGATGAGGATTTTCTGATAGAGATTTTGAATTCTTTTTCTTTTGGCACTTGGGTGAGCCATAAGCTCGAAAACAATTGGTCTGGAGATGAGGATTTTCCGATAGAGATTTTGAATTTTTTTCTTTTTTGGCACTTGTCATTAAAGCTTGTTTGAAGCTAGTGGTAAGATCCATATAGTGAACATAGATATATCATTACTGTCATTGCTATTACTAATATTAATTGTAATTGCAAATAGACTATAAATAAGCAAATACCATGAAAAGAAAAAGCTAAAGATCAGAGAAGATGGATTGATTTTGGAGAGATCTTCATCCTGCAGTGGATTGATAATGATTGATGATGATGATGACCACAAAAAAAAATCAAGATACATATTCAGATTAAAATTTAAAAAAAATGTTTTGCAAAATTATTAAAGCCAGTTTTGCATCACAATTATATTAAGTCAAATAATTTTACATTTGGGAAATATATGTATTCAAGTATGAGTGCGTGTGTGGTACAACTGTTCCCAAAAGCTGTTAATACAAAATAGCTAACTAAAAATAATAAACTACCTGAGCGCTTTCAAATGATCTTGCCTTCATAATCATAGATTGCTAATACATTTAATGATATGCCAATATGCTAATTCCATTTTTTTGATAAAGCAAAGCATGTGTCCTTCCTATTTATGGCATCGTTGTCTCGTGAGATGAATTAAGCCTCTTTGATTTTTTTTGAGGTCATGTCTCTCTCTACATGCAATTGTGGGATTGTCTGGAATGCACCAGAGCACAAGTCACCACAAGTGCATTCCAAACAATCCCACAATCGTGTATAGAGAGAGACATGACCTCAAAAGCAAAATCAAAGAGGCTTTATTCATCTCACAAGACAACGATGCCATATATAGGAAGGACACATGCTTTGCTTTATTAAAAAAATGGAATTAGCATATTTTCATATCATTAAATGTATTAGCAAGCTATGAGTATGAAGGCAAGATCCTTTGAAAGCGCTCAGCTAGTTTATTATTTTTAGTTAGCTATTTTGTATTAACAGCTTTTGGGAACAGTTGTGCCGCACACCCACTCATATTTGATTACAATTATATATAACATATGCTAATGTTTATTTTTTTTTAATATCTTGAAATGATGTATTTTCATTATTTTCATTTTTGCAAATGCATTTTATTTCATGAAAGTCTTCAACTCTCCATTTATATTTGGATCTAAATAATATCGTAAGAATCAAACCAATCAATGCTGTACATCTTTGAAAAGTTTTTGAGAGCTTGTTTATAAAAAAAAATAGAGGACTGCCTTTCTTATGTTTAATGTAAAATCGTATATTCTTCAAAATCATTTGCTATTTAACTTATATCCCAGAAAATCACATGCCAAAGATAAGTCTCCTTTACAACAATACTCTCAGCAAGATAAATAATGTATTATCTGATGGTCTTTTTATTATTTTCGATTATCACAGAAACGTCTTTAAATAAATATCTTTAACGTTTGTCTTAGTAAAATTTACCTTTATGAAATACATTGGTGAAAATAAAGTAATTGTGCTAATAACATTATAAAATCATTCATGAGGTCAAATGTTCTAACCTTCATTTTGTTAATTACAGCAACCTTTAAAATCTCGCTTTATACCTAAAAAAATCTTCTAAAATTCTTAAATCAGCTTAAATGTTCAAGCTGATAACCATCCAATGTAAATTAACTGATGTTTTCTATATTCTATCAATATTTAATAAAAATAATTGCATGTTTTTTTTAAAAAAAAATATATTACATTAAATTTCTTATGTGTGACATTCAATGTAATATGAATATATTTCATATCATATTTTGTTCGATGACAATAACTCAATAATTTGATTAGTGTTAATAAAAACAACAATAAAATAATTTCAGTTTAAAGCTTTAACAATCAAATTTAAATATTAATTTGACACTAATTTTATAACACTAACAGAAAACAAAATTTAAAAAATTATACATTTATTTTTAAGATGAAATGAATTTGAATTAACTAATATTTACCAATAATTAATATTTTAATTTTATTTCGTCTATCTATCTATCTATCTATCTATCTATCTATCTATCTATCTATCTATCTATCTATCTATCTATCTATCTATCTATCTATCTATCTATCTATCTATCTATCTATCTATCTATCTATCTATCTATCTATCTATCTATCTATCTATCTATCTATCTATCTATCTATCTATCTATCTATCTATCTATCTATCTATCTATCTATCTATCTATCTATCTATCTATCTATCTATCTATCTATCTATCTATCTATCTATCTATCTATCTATCTACATACCTATTACCTACCTACCTATCTACCTATCTACCTACCTATCTACCTACTTATCTACCTACTTATCTATCTATCTATCTATCTATCTATCTATCTATCTATCTATCTATCTATCTATCTATCTATCTATCTATCTATCTATCTATCTATCTATCTATCTATCTATCTATCTATCTATCTATCTATCTATCTATCTATCTATCTATCTATCTATCTATCTATCTATCTATCTATCTATCTATCTATCTGTATGTCTGTCTGTCTGCCTGACTGCCTGCTTGTCTGCCTGTCTGTCTGATTGTCTGTCTGTATAAAAATACCAGACAATGATTAAATATATTATATGAAACTAATTAACTTAGTAAGATTTTCAGTATCTGAGGGTACATCTTTTCTAAAATCTTGTCTCACTTGTGGAGCCAAAAGTTATAAATATTATTAGATACTTTGTATATTCATTCTTCATCTTGGGAAGTAAAAAATAAACAGTTGTATTATATAATGTACAGTATGCATATAAACAAGCAATACCAAAAATTGCCACTGAATTTATAACCTAGAATATACATTCAAAAGACATCCTATGAGCGTTTACTAGAGAAGGTTTTAGCTGCACTATTAATAATGAATACTTACACATTGCTTCTAGGTTGCTGTGAGAATTTTTTTTTTTAAATTTCAGTTAGAATATTCAGCAGTAAGCAGGTGCTAAAAATGAATCTAACAACAAATCTAACAACATTATTAACAGTTGAATACAATATTGTTAACTTAATAAATTGAAATTTCCCCATTTTTATTGACATTTGTTGCATTTGACGTTGAGTAATCTTTGAACACTCACAAAATGTTACATTAATAATTCAGTATCATCTTAGAAGACAATCATTATGTTACTTTATTATTTATCTGATTATGTTAGACATTTCTTAACTAATATAAGATATGCACATTTATTTTTTATTAATATAAAAAGAATAGGCAACAATAAAAATATTATATTAACTTTAAAAATTCACAATGTGAAGGCATTACAAAATCACCATTATCCAATATTCATTTGATCCTATATCATTTTAAAAGCAAAACAACTCATTAACTAATCTATAATAACAAACAACACATATAAAAATCATCACATGCATAAACTATATATAATCTAAAGTTTCAAATGTGGGATTGCAAGGGAATTACATATATACCATGGGGATGGCAACAGATGTATATATATATATATATATATATATATATATATATATATATATATATATATATATATATATATATATATATATATATATATTATAATTCTTAATTTTTGATGCATGTATGAAACAAACAAAATAAAAATAGCAAACTATCTACCCATTTTAAGCAAAATAGCATCATCTTACTAGAACTATTTATATGCATATATTGACACTTGAACATATTTATTTACTTCCATTATCTTTACAATACATGGTTTATAAATGGTTTTTGAATTGCTTCAGAGAGATACCTTTAGTTAAAGTAAATTTTAATTATGTAAAGCCTAAAGCTTTTTTTTTTTTTTTTTATATTTTAAAAACCTTTTCTTTAGGAGAAATATTGATTTAACTTAAACTAAATTTTGATTATTAAAATCATCTCCATGATTTAAAACTCTTTAGAAAGAAAAAATAAGAAATACTGATTTTTACTTTTATTTTGAATATTTAAAATCATTGATTACTATACACAGCTAAATTTTAAATAAGATTAATCAAAATAATGTATATTTTCAATAGCATCTACACCTTTAAAAATATTCAAAATCATACCACAATATAATAAACTAAAACAATTATCCTTCATATTTAAATTTCACAGAAATTAGCAATAGCAACCCACATGTGTGCACGTGCGCACATACACACAATAATATATATATAGCCACTCCAACATCACAACTTATGCTATGTCTATGACTTGTACTAGATGAAAGATGGCTAATCACATACTGTTTAAAAATGAAATGCAATTTATGAAAGCTTATTTCTGTATGTTCTTCATATATCTATTATTAAACTAAAACAAGCCTTATAAATCTAAGTATTAAAACTATGTTAGCATAAAAGATAAACAAATTAAATCCATAAAATCACAATAAATTAAATTAAAAAATGACTAACATTTCTATATTTTATTGTCCTGTGATAACTAGAGTTTTAAAAGTCTACTAAATTGTTTATAAAGTAAATTAACTTGTTGTTTTAAATCCAGTATTTGAACTTAAAGAATTTGTTTATTTATAAGTAGAGAATTACATTTCTGTACATCTGTTTTTTATAGAAATAATGAAAAAAGAGCTCTTTAACAGTTCACTAATGAAATCTTTTCCATGATTGATTCTAAAATGTTAGTCATAATTGGGCATTACATTTCCAGATATGAATTTTATTACAAGTGTATCTGCTGAGATCTATATCTATTTTAGATGCAATATTATATATGTGATGCAGGTTAGCACAATGTTGAATTACAATCAGAATTCAACAGTCTATAATGGTTCACATGCAACAAAATAAAGTTTTTGTGCTTTTTAGCATCACATGCTTATTACTTCAACTTCTGAGTTCCTTGTACATCATGATGACCAAAGAGAGACAGAAAAGAGCAAATACAAACTTATTTTCGAATTCTTCCATTTTCTTTCCAGTGATCATATTTTGCCAAACATATTTTTCTGATATAAATAAGCAAGCTCATAATTATTATAATCACCCACATTTAAAATAATTTTAAATTAAAAAAAATAACACGGTATTTGCACATTAACTACAACCAATAGTTGTTATCTTAATTCCTATAGAAATGTATTTATTTGATAATATTTGCAAACCACAAAACAAATCTTAACACAAACAAAATTAGTTCATTAAGGAATTTCTATTAATACTGAGACAAATAATTTTTTCAAAATTTTTTAAAATTAATTTGATTCTTTAGTTAGAATTAATTAAATTGAGTTAGTGTGACATAACTTTTTAAAACAAATTTATTTAGTTAAAATAAATTATTTTTTTAATTCTTTTTAAAATTAAATTTAAAATTGCCTCAATTTTGTGTACATACCTATAATAGAAACCGAAATCTGATAAAAAAAAATTAAATTTAATTTGTAAAAACCTAATCCAACTCATGTTTGCCAACTTGTGTACTTTTTAAATATAAACTACAAATTGAGATAAATGAACTATCTTAATATATATATATATATATATATATATATATATATATATATATATATATATATATATATATATATATATATATATATATATATATATATATATATATAGTGACCTTTTGCTTAGTTCACCGTAATAAATTACTATAATAAGATATACTTAATCATCCAAAATTTTAAAATATAACTGGCACTAATAACTTGATAGATATTTTAATACAGACTTTAAAAGATATTATAAACATACTATTGTTTTTATTAATTTGTAATTTTTTTAGATCTATATATAATTTTTATAATAATATATATTATTTAAAATAATTATAATAATAAAAGATCGATAATTCGGATAGTTTATTAAAATATTTTTTAAAAAGTTGCATAAATACATTATTTTATGTTTAAATTAAAAAGTTGAATTTAATTAGTTTTGAAATATTAGTTTTTTATGTTAAAAATAAAATGGTCAGTAATTGAGACAACTTTCATGTAATACTGGCAGAAATTTTGGATAAAAGACAGAAGATAAGAAACAGGAGAGGAAAAGAAAAAAAAAACAAATAAAGCCAGTAAGTAATTAGGTCATCAGAAATATTTGATAAAATTCAGCCGATTATAAAGATAATTTTGTCCTATAACTGTATTTTAATTTATATTAATAAAAATCAAGATAATGTGAGTTGGATAAATAATTATATCATGCAGTAAATAATTTCTTTGTTCTGTCACAAAGTCAAAGTTGTGAGATCAAATTACAATTCTACAAAAAAATGATAATATAGAAAAAAGTTGCCAGTGGCTATTATTATAGTGAACAGTCAAATATATAAGGATAATATTGCTTCATTTCAAGCAGTTAGAAGTTGGACAATCTTTCACATAAGTGAAAATAGTTTCAGTTATTTATACTTCATTATATATTTAAAAGATAATTTAACATTATAATTAAAGAAAACTAAAATAAATGTCAGAATAAAAATCTTTAAAGAATAACTTACAGAAATGTGGAAGACAAAATAATAAGGGATAATAATTACATTGATTTTATATTATTAAGATTGATTCTACAATATTTTTAAGAAGATACACCTATAGTAATGTAAATAGGAATAATTTTATTTAACTGACTTATAAATATTTATTTATAAGGTTCAATAATAAAATACAAAATGATTCATAGAAGTTAAAATTTTCCATAGTAAAGAAAACATATATATATATTATGAGACATGATGTCAAAAACTGTAATATAAACATAGAAATAAAATGACAAACTTATGTTAAAACGTTTTGATTTAATACTTTAAAAAAACACTTGAATAGTTAGTTATATTGGACATAATACATTAATCTACTAATTCCAGTAAATTTATAATAATGGGATACGAAAATCTCTGATTATTAAATTGTTTCGGAGCACATTTAAACTAAAATAATAATAATAATAATAATAATAATAATAATAGTAGTAGTAGTAGTAGTAGTAGTAGTAGTAGTAGTAGTAGTAGTAGTAGTAGTAGTAGTAGTTAATAATAATAATAACAACAGCAACAACAACAACAACAACAACAACAATAACAATAATAATAATAATAATAATAATAATAATAATAATAATAATAATAATAATAATAATAATAATAATAATAATAATAATAATAATAATAATAATAATAATAATAATAATAATAATAATAATAATAATAATAATAATAATAATAATAATAATAATCCTCGTTTTATGATAATTGCATTATTTTTCAAATATTGAAGAGACAATCTATTAGATATTTGACAAATGCATTCAAAGTCCTGACATGGAAGAAAATCTGAATTATTAGCTTTACATACTGGAAGAAAATCTGAACTATCCACTTAACATACATATAGATTAATCATCAAAAAAAAAAAAACATGAAACTAAATAATAATTTTCTATTCTTTGGATAGATATTAGATAATGGCTAACTTTATATATATATATATATATATATATATATATATATATATATATATATATATATATATATATATATATATATATATATATATATATATATATATATATATATATATATATATATATTATATTTTGTTATGAAATTAAGTTTCATTATGTTAAAGAATTGTTTTATATGTTTAATGTTTAAGTTATAATTTTAGATATATACCAAATGAGAATGTTATAGATGGGAACTAAATAGAAGAGTGAAATGGGTAAAATAATGTTCTAAGTTTTTATTATAAAATCATATCAAGATAAAATTAATGTATGATATATTTTAAAATGTAAGTTGATTAGTACAAGGTAATGTTAAAGAACATGGTAATATAATAGTGAAAATAACCAAATGTATGATAATGAAGTGTGAAAAAAAGTAATCTGAAAGGATTAAAGATGGGTGGATGATAAACTATATGATACAATAAATAAACTTGTGATCCCAAGTTAAAAATAAATAAATAAATATTGACTATTGCCAAATTATACTGACACTTTGTTTTGTAGTATATCACCAGGATATTAGTAGAATAATTAATGGAAAGATAATATTATTATATAATTAAACTGATTTATTGTATGATATATGCCTGTGATCCTTTTGCATTTAGATAGATTGTCATTCCAGGGGATAGTCAATGTGGTAAACTGTAATTTCCTAAATAACTGATAAGAACATAATGAGGTTAATCTAAGTGATACTCATATATGTAGTTGGATGTTATAATGTGAAGAATTTACATAAGATGAAGGTGAGCAAATCCACAGGAGCTTAATGGAAGCTGGGATATTAAGATAGTATCATGAGGAATAAATGATTTATTGCAATGAGGGCATAACTTATTTGGAAAGAGAAAATAAGACCTTCATTGTATATTTATAGCATTCGAGTCCAGTAGATATCAGTTTCATATCTACAGAATGTTAATTATAAAGAAAATAAGGTAGGCATGGTATATAGGTCTATTTATAAAAAGAGTATAATGGTTTATCTAAGAGTGTAAAATTGTTTAAATGGAAAATAAAATGTAAATACAAAACAAAGGTTGCATTAAGTAATTAATTTTATAGTGACACTATGTGAAAATAAAAATAAATGGGATCAATAATGAAAACTAACAAAAAAATAAATGGAATGAATGATGATCAAATGATATTGTATCTTTGGTTTTATTATGGATATTAATTTCATAGATTTTTAGGTGATAAAATTAATCACATTATGACAATATGTGATGTGGTAGTTTTGCATTCATCAGGATAATAATAATATGTATCTTAAATAAGAAATATACATAAAGTATGGAACATATAGTAAAAAAAATAATAATAACAATATTGTTCACAATGGTTCTTGAAAATTGAAAAATAGGAAAAATAGATTACTATAAGTTTAAAATTTTATTGTTTAGTAGATAGAAGTCAAGCGGTTCTCATTATTGTATATAATTGTACAAATGTTAAAGAAATTATATGTATTATATTTTGTTGTTATTTTACATATTATTTAAAATTCTGTTAATAATTATTGTTATTCATGTAAATAAACTAATATTGTAAATACAGTGATCGAGTGAAATATTTGTTTCAATTTGGAATTATTTACCACTCTGTTATATCCAAATAAACAAATTATTGGAAATATTATATATAGAACAAAACTGATAGATTTAATTGTTTATTAAACTCAATCACAATTACTTGACTGAAAACATTTAATAGCATTATATTACATTCAAATATCAGCCTTTCAAGCTAATTGTGCATACACTTTTGCGAGTGTTAATAATAATAAATGAATACTTTTTCTCCAAGACAAGATATGGTATTTATGCAGGAATAAAATGAATCCACCTATTCTTGCAACTCAAATGCTTATATATGAGCAAATCTGAAGTACTAGCAAGGAAAGCATGAGGATGGAATGCTCACTTTAAATTACTATATACAATGTCTGAATGAATGACGTCGGTGAAATTGTCTAGAATTTACTAAACATCACTCTAACTGAAACTTAATCATATGTAAATAAGCATTAGCATTATAGTTACAATTTAAAAATAGTTATATCTTTATAGTCAGGAAATTTCTTATGAAAGTAAATTTGAATTCATTTCAAATACATTTAGAAGAGTATATGAGTATCAGATATTGGTAGGAGAATATTTTAGACAATCTAATTAAAGTTAACAGGATATATAAAACCAGGTAAATTGATTATTTACCTGACTAAAGTTAAAATGAAAGTTATTTGGAATAATGGTTATATTTTACGATGATAATAAAAGTAGTTTATTTTATAAGTAGCAGTTAGTTATAAGTTATAATGATATAAATTGGTAGAAAATATGTTGATGATTTATAATTGGAAATTTATTATCATTGTTAAAAAGATGTATTAATTTTATAGAAATGATTTAACATTATATTACAAAGTTAGATGTGGTTATTATTAAGGTGGTTGTATCTTAGTAAAATCCCTCTTATTATTCAATTATCTTAAACAGAGGAATTATTAGGTTATCATAATGGAATAAGTAGGAATCTTGAGATATGCATAAGGTAGTAGTAGTTATTATATAAGATGTGAGATTAAAATAGATTTTATTAATTTGATGTGATTAATTCAAGATGTAATGGAAAGATATATATTTTACATTTTTTAATACTAAAACTCACTCTCTTGTAACTGTCGTTGTAAATCTACCTTAGTAATTATTTGATAGATAATTATAAACTATTGTTGAGTTTCATGAAATAATATTTTATATGATTTATGGTTTAATATTAGAGCTAGGCAGTAGATAGATTCAAAGTATATTGTAAGAAATGTAGAGATCAAGGGCAGACATGTTGTAGTAGAAAAAAAGATTTTTGATGCTCAAGTGTCTAGCCATATTATGGCCTTTCTTAACACAAGAAAGACAACTTAGAAAGTATAATAATTTTAATTTTTTTTTGTTGTATATATATATAGGTTGAAATGAAGATTTTCACGTGTTGCATATGATGACTTGTGTGACCAAGTCGAAACCTCGGAATATCAATATTTAATTTTTTTTAACATGGATGAACCCACAAAATATATCTTATATATATATATATATATATATATATATTATATATATATATATATATATATATATATATATATATATATATATATATATATATATATATATATATATATATATACCATTAAAAATGCAACCTGACAACAGAGATTGAAATTAACACAAGCTTCTTTATATATATATATATATATAAAGAAGCTTATTTAGATTTCTTTGTATCAATAATTTCAATCTCTGTGGTCAAGTTGCAATCTTTAATGTCTATATAAATATATTAGACCATTAATAAAGGTAGGATTTCACTTTTATTGATAAAAGAAGAGTGTATTGACAACAGTTTGAAATTGTTGATTGTTATTGATATTGATATTGTCTAAGTGTTGATAGGTTTTAAATGATCACTTACAAATCAATTCAGCATTGAACATTATTATATTTATTATTTAGATAATACTTTGGGTGCATTTTAAAATTTACCTAACTGCAATTTATAATGTTACATTTGACTATTTTTTAGTCTGCATTCAGACTAAGTTATATTTATCTGATTAAAGAGGTTTATTTAAACTTTTTTATATCAATATGTTCAACCTCTGTCATCAAGTTGCAATCTTTATTGTGTATATAAGTATATTGGAAGACCATTAATAGTGTTGGGGTTTTACTGCTTTATTATTAAAGAAAGGTTGTCTTGACAACAATTTGAGATTGTTGATTGTTATTGATAATGGGATTGCTGAAGTGTTGACTGGGTTTTAATG